>OY728132.1:793541484-794166484 GCA_963277665.1 Viscum album
ATGATTGTATTATAAGATTTGGGAAGAGATTATGTGTGCCTTGTGATTCACAGTTGAAGAATGAGTTGTTATGTAAAGATCATAGGTCTTCGTTTTCAGTTCATCCTGGCAGTACTAAGATGTACAGAGATATTCGGGAGTGTTACTGGTGGGATGGAATGAAGAGAGATATTACTGACTTTACTGTGAAGTGTTTTACTTGTCAATAGGTTAAAGCAAAGAGGCAGTTACTGAATGGGATTCTTCAATATTTACCGGTGCCATAGTGGAAATGGAAAAATATATTCATGGACTTTGTTGTGGGATTACCAAAGACATCTCGAGGTAATAATGCAATCTAGGTTATTGTTGATCGATTGACTAAATCTGCTCATTTCCTTCCTATTCGAGATACTTTGTCTCTAGATCAACTTTCTCGGTTGTATGTTAAAGAGATATTCAGGTTGCATGGAGTTCCCCTCTCCATTGTATCTAATCGTGATCCAAGGTTTACTTCTAACTTTTGGAAAGGCCATCAGAAGTCGGTAGGTACTGAATTAAATTTTAGTATAGCTTTTCATCCTGAATCATATGGGCAATCAGAATGAATAATTCATACATTGGAGGATATGTTATGTGCTTGTTCACTAGATTACCAGAGAAGTTGGGACCAACATCTTTCTTTGGTTGAGTTTTCTTATAATAATAGTTTTCATTCTAGTATACAGATGGATCCATTTGAGGCATTATGTAGGAAGCGGTGTCGAACTCCAGCTTTTTGGGATGAAGTAGGTAAAAGGAAGTTGATGGGACCAGAATTGGTAGAAGAGATGGCAGAAAAAGTTCAGTTGATTCAGAAGCACATGAGAATAGCTCAGAGCACGAAAAAAGTTATGCGGATAACAGGAGGAAGGATCTTTCTTTTGAGGTAGATGATCATGTCTTTCTCAAAGTTTCTCCATGGAAAGGTGTGATGTGTTTTGGTAAGAAGGGAAAGTTGAGTCTGAGGTTCATTGGACCTTATGAAATCCTAGAGAAAGTTGGATCAGTTTCCTAAAGAGTGGCTTTAACTCCAAGTTTATCATAGGTACACAATTTTTTTCATGTTTCAATATTTAGAAAGTATATGTCAGATCCATCTCATGTTTTGAGCTCAAAGGTAGTTCAGTTGGAAGAAAATCTCTCTTATGAGGAAAAATCAGTCCAGATTCTTGACCGAAGAGAGAAAGTGATGCGGAATAAGGTAATTCATCAGGTAAAGGTTTTGTGAAAACCCCATATGGTTGAAGAGGCAATGTGGGGATCTGAAAATTCTATGAGGGATAAATACCCCCACTTATTTGATAAGTAAATGAAATTTCGAGGACACAATTTCCAAAAGGGGGGAAGGATGTAACATCCCAGGTAAATAAAGAATAATACATTTTCATATTCATTAATATTTTTGAATTAAATATTAATTTTACTTTAAATGGGATTCTATGTTTGATGGCATATCCAATACGCAACAATGGGTTTCTTTGAAATCTTATGTTGCACACAATGCTGAGTCATACTGAAAAATAATAATATAATATTATTTTAAATTGTGGTTAACGCCTAGTCATTGTATTGGCGGGAATGAATAGAACTAACTAAAATATGATTATAAAAGTTTGTTAAATATTTTTACATTTATCCAATAAAAGTTAGAGTCTTAAAATGTGAATGAATCTAATTTTAAGCCTAAATACTCTAATATTCTTTAAAAGGTCGATTTACTGGTTTTTAATGGAGAATCCTCTTTAAATATAGTTTGGTCACTTTTAAATGTTCTATTTGACAAAATAAAATTCTTATTTAGATTTGGGACATCAAAATTTACTTTGGTTAAATTTTTGGTATTTTTCTGATAAAATTCATTTTTTTAATGAATAGTGAAAAATATTGTATTTTAATTCAAAACTGCCTTTTAATCTAATTTATTTATGTGGCTATATTATCTTTTTAATTGGTTTTAAAGTGTAATCAGATTATATTTTTACCATTTAATCCAATTTTGGTCATTGGAAGTAATTTCTCCTTGAAATTAGACATAAACAAGTGTCAATCTGTTGATAGTTATTATTTCTTACAAACACGCTTTTTGTTTTGACAACGAGAATTAATTTTAAATTAATTAATACAAATTATATGTTTTGAATTTGGTAAAATAGACATCATTTTTTAATTCAGAATATCAAATATAGCTTAGGCTGAATTTTTGGTATTTTTCTGAAAACCTTCAATTTTTGATGAATAGTGAAAACACTGAGTAGTAGTTAAAAACCGACTTTTTCATTTAAATAAAATTTTACCGCTTCTGTGAATTGAATTTAGAAAATCCGACATACATGGTTGATATTATTAAGTAAAATGTTATTCAATAAGATGAAAATAATTTTTAGTGAATAGTAACTTTTGACTTTTATTTGTCGTGGTTAAAGGTAAATAGCGTAATTCAAGGTAAAAATAATATTATAATAATATTAATTTACCCTAACATGTGTCCTAATCCTATTGGTTGATACATTTCCGGCCATGAGCATCCTTGAGTCGATTTTGGAACCCCATGGAGCCATTTAAGAGTGATAATGACACTTTGTATTAGTTAATTTAAAGTAAAGACAAAAATGACATAAACATATATCTTTTAGTAAATCAATTTTTACATTATGTTATATAATTTATCTCCTCAACTATAAATATTCATTATAAATCTAAAAAAATTTCCTACATCATGGTATTTTTTTATAATTTTTAAACATAAAATAAATAAAATTATTTATGACATAATAATGATGCAGTGTTTACCTCATTAATGAATGATTTAAATAAATAAGATTATAAAGATTAAAACAATATCAAAAACCTATTCAATTCTTATTGGATAATTTTATTTCAAAAATTAGTCATCTTATCTTCAACTTTAATGAGTTTTGGACCTTTATAAACCGAAAATCATTATATAATAAAATAATATTTTCAAACTTTCCTAAAGAGCCCCTCCTCCCCCTTATAAAAAGATCTCACCTCTAACTCATTACTCACACCTCTCAAGACCCTTGTCTCATCCAACCTATGCCCAATTAATCTCCCTACATCCATCTATTTCACCTAAAATTCTTACCTTAGGCATAAGGCACTTCAAGAAATCCTTTTGATTCAAACTAAAGGGAATTACCCGATTTAAAGGTAACATCTTCTTTTAAGTTATTTTGTTTTATTTTCCTTCTCCAAACCCCTAAAATCTTTTTATTCCTTTATTGTATAGAAAAAAAAGTATCCTAAATATACTAGGTTGTTTTATGAGAAGGATTTGAACTACACTTACACACACTTCCGTCTAATGGGTAAAGAACATAATATTTCTGTGGACAACAAACTAACGCCTCACGAAACGATGATTGTTCAATTATCTTCTATCGCCTCTCATAGTGGCCATTATGATGGAACTATATTTATATGTGATATATATTATATTTATATTGTCTCTATGCTTCTGTATTTTTCATTTATATCATACCTTTATGGTTTCCATTATGGGTAAACGTGATAATTTCATTTGAGGAAGTGCGGACTACCGCCCCCTCAAAGTGATATGACTCATTCATGCCATACGTGGGACGTATAAAGGATGGAGTTAATGAAATTATATATATGATATTATACTGGAATTATAATATACCTATGTGTCATTAATTTTTCATTCCATTAAATCTGAAATAGAAATGAAAGTAGCGTTCATGCGTACGTACGACTTACCATCTCCATGAACGGTGCATTTCATTTCTTATCTCCAAATGTTATGTAATATTATAAATACATATATATACTATATATATATGATATATATGATATCTAAATTATGAATATCATTCTGGAGATAATTTAATTTCTACCACATGGACAATTTATAATTATAACAAGTTCATTTTTTACTCAAGTTCCAAACATCGACAAAATTTCCGATATGAACTCAAATAATTAACTAATTATTATAGTAAGGTAATAAGTGATATAAAAGGAATAATAAAATTAAAAAAGGTTCTTAAGCAAGTAGAAATTAACTTAAGTTTACTATATAGGAAATTAAATAATGAACGGGTCAAGTTGGACCCAAGGTAAGGGACTTCGTCTCAATCTCCTTTCATTGAGGCATACTTTGATTTATACACGACTTTCTTTTATATGGTATATAATAAAAAACTATGACTTTTAATTTCATTAAAAGGGAATCTTTTTTCTACAAAGTGTTTTATTAAATGAAAAAATGAATATTTTTAATGTTTGCAGCGATAATGACCTCTCTACCGCCGTAATCGTTAGTTGGCTTCCTCTATAAGACTTAATGTTTTTAAAATGAAAAAGAAACCCCTTATTCTATTTTTTGGGTGTTTTGGTATTGAAAATGGTTTTTGAAATCGATTTATTATTTCAATATCTTGAAATGATTTATTTTGATTGTAAATGAAATGTTATTAGTGAAATATTTATATTTTCAATATTTTTTGTGTTATGATTTTATAATGGTACTTGGAAATTTGACGGGTGGTTACATGATAAACCAAATGACGGGTGGTGTCGTGATAAACCAGGATGGGTGGTTACATTATAACCTCCAATGCCTTGGGTATGGAAGTCAGTCGTATGGCTATTCCATTTAGTGATATTTGTGGAAGTCAACCGTATGGTTATTCCATTTAAGTACGTTTATGTCCCAAGTTACCATTATATGTTATGTGATTTCTATGGGTTTTATGGTAATATTTTGGTTACAAATGGGTAAGCAATGATCTTTTATTCATTGAAGAGTATTTACTACTTCATAAAGGTGAAATTTATTACTTATGATAAAGTATTCATGATTTACTTGTTGTTTTGAAAAACTAACAGTTTTCTTTCTTTGTGTATCCCTTACTGAGATTTTTATACTCATCCCAAATTTTTTTGAAATTTTTTTCACAGGACTTAAAGATGAAAAGGGTCAAGGATGGGATCAAGTAAAAGTCACGATGTCTAAAATATGGAACTAGACATGACTCTCTTTTTCAAGAGTTTTTATTTTATAAAAAAAATGGATACAGAGTTGAAGTGTCTACATGTAATATTCAAGTTGTTTTGTTTATGTTATAACCTAATTATCTAAAGTTATAAACCTGAAATTATCTTTAATGTGAATTATTAACTTAATTCAATATTATGTAATATTTAAGGTCGGGTCCTTATAGGAATTGTGGTTGGTTACTATGGCTATTTTTGTGTGGTCATTGGCTGGTTTGTGTTGTAGAGGAAATGATGGTTCTTGATGGGTGATGGTGATTAAATGGTCGAATATATGAGTTTTTTTAATGTTTTTTGTGTGTAAAACTTGGTTGGGATCTATGTGTGACTATTTATTAGTTTATTTTCTTATGATTACTAAATTCACCCCACATGAGTCGGGTACTTCATACTGACGCCATATTTTTTAGTTTCAGATGTTTTCTTTGATATTCAGGTTAGTGAGGGTGGATAGCTGACTTCCCCCTCTCCCCCCTCTCCCCCATCCTTCTTTTAATGGTATATCATGAAATCTGGGTGAGTGGTATGTGTTGTTGAATCATGCAAGGTGTGGGAGTGACATGTGGTATTAAATCATGAAAAGGTGTGGGAGTGTCATGTGGTATTAAATCATTTAAGGTGTGGGAGTGGCATGTGGGGTACGGTCATTCAAGGTGTGGGAGTGGAATGAGGTATACCTAATGATGTGTTATCTACAGTGGTAGTCATGTATGGTAAGAGGAGGGAATGAGGTTTATGTCCTTCATGTTCATGGTACCTTACTATTATGATTGGATTTATGTGTATATTTTTGGATTCCAATATAATATTTTGGACCTTAGTATAGAGTTATGGTAGGTAGTTCTGTGGTCTAACTTGCATCAGATATAGAAGGTATGAAAGCATAGGATGTTTGATATTAGGGTGTAAGAGCATAAAACTAGTAGGAAGTGGTTTTGGTGTTCCTATGATTATTTTTCTTCTGATATTATGTAATTACATTATATGTGATTCTTTTTTAGTGATACTTGGTGAGTTTGGGCATGGGTGGTTGACCTAATAGGTGCATGTTGGTTATACTCGTTATTCATTGGAGCATTATAATGCTTTCATCACATTTTCACAAGAGGTCCTGGGATGATCCTACTGAGTATTCTTGTTATGATCACCCTATATATAAAAATTATTTTTTAGATGACTAGTAAGGCTTTGATGACCGAGTTTGACCATACTATCTTGTAGTGGAGAATTGTTATTGGTTTTTATATCAATGAGTATTTTTTACTTTATTTTTTGATATTTATTTTGTATGACATGACATGTATTTCAGGTTTTATTGTAAGCGATATTGGCTTATTTTATATTATATGGTGATGATTGGTGGGACTATCTTACCTCTTGTCCTTAAATTCAGGTATTGAGGGTAATGTCTCTCATTGTGTGTTTTATACCCTCGATGCTAGTTTCCAAATGCGGGACTATTGGTAAAACATTGGCTATCAATCCTCCTTTTCATTTCCAATCCAGGATGGGTTCCAACGGATGGGGGTCATGATAATTATCTTTTGAAGAATAAATAAAACCAGTTGATACAAGAGTAGTTCTTCAGTGATCAAAATGTCACATTTAAAATATGATTTAGGCGGTATGAAGATTTAGTGATCCTATTTACTTGAAGAACAAGATTAATTGGGAGAATAATTAGATGATATAAACTCGAAAGAAAATTGAGTCTATTTTCAAGAATAATAATGATGTAAATTGGGTTGATGCTTTGTCATTATTCAGTTCCTAAAATCACATAACATTGTAGTGATTCAATCTGATTTCATTTTGAAAGTATGGATAATATTAAAACTAAGTTTTCAAAATAATTTGAGTATCATGAGTGTAGTTTTACTAGGTACTTGTGTGTATAGATATGAAATATTATTACTATTTTATTTTTGTATTTTTAATTATTTTTATAAGTTAGAATATTTTTGTTTGGGAATAAGATGAGTAGGATGGTAGTTTTGGAATATTTCAAATGGGAAGCAAGACCACATGGTGGGGTTGGTGATCAATCCATAAAAATTCATGGGGAACCAAAAATGGTAATTTAATAATTGTGATTTTGGGATGATGGAATAAAATTATTCTTGGTATTCCATTTTTTGGATCTTGAAAATGAAATGATCAATTAAATTCTCTTGATTGGAAAGACTTGAAAATATCAAGGCTGTTAAAAATTTGAGGGAGATGTGAAGAATAAATATTGAATATTATTATTTAATATAGTAGTTGTGTGTGAGACTGAGTGAAGAATAAGGAAGAATAATACGTTCCTAAAGCCAATGTAGCTTTCATCTCAAAAAATTGATTTTTTTCAAGCATATAGTGCTGAGATTGAGAGAAGAATAAGAAGTTGGTCCACAAAGGGTACCATGAGTTGAGTAGTCTAAAATATTCATTGTTTATTCACCATGTATATTTTTAAGTTTTTCTTGAATAATGTGATCTTTATTCATTGGATAATATTGTATTGGTTCAAAGAGTAATATCATTAATTTATTATTGATCTAACCTTCACTCGAAGGAATAACTCTCTCATATGGTGTTGCTTGCATTTCATTGTAACTGTCAGGCGATAGTGGAACCTATGTGAGAAATTTGTACACTAGGAAGCATGGGATTAGGATAATAAATGAACCAATCACCTATATTGATAATAATATATTAGTGTAAAATCTATAGCATGGGATAAAAACTGGTGAGAATAAGGAGTGGGATCACACGTTGTGGTTGAACCTTGTAAAAACTATTGTATACCTTTCTCTTTATTACTTTTATACCATTCAAGTGAGGATGAATTTAATCTACTCAAGAGGTTAATTTCCTAACAGATGACAAAGGTTTGTTTCAAAGAAAGAAATTATAAAAAGAGATCTACACTGATTCTCCCCTCCCCTCTCAGTGTAGTCATTCGGTCCACAAGGACTTTCAAATTTATATATAATTTTATAATATTTCTTTTGATATAATATATTCAAGGTTTTATGATTTCCAATATCCTAAGGCTCATTGAACTAGTTTTTTATTTTCTAATGTAGTGTATAAAATTAATTTTTCACTTTATTTTTTATTACACTGACAGACTCCATCGGAAAATTTCTTGACTTCGGTATGTGATTTTATATGAATTATATTATTTTGTGTGCATACTAAGTATATGTGTTTTTTATATGTATTGATTATATAAAATTTGGCATATATATTATGTTTACATTATTTTTTATGTATTTACTTTATCAACTTTCTATATTTATTAAATGTATTAATTCCAAAATTTGCATCTTTATTGATTAATTCATTTTTTTCAAGCATTACAATAATTTTGATTCACATTTCTATTTACTTATTTCTATAAAAAAATTACACTATATAGTGTATATTATTCTTTATATATCAGGTAAACATTTAATCCTATATAATATGAATCTATATTGATTCAGGTAAATACCCATTCCTTTATAATTCTACATATGTATTGACTCTATAAACTATTTAACTGTTTTAGTTTTTAATTATTATACATTGATTGTGTATTATTTTGTATATGTATATAGTGTATCATTTTTAAAATAAAATTATATATATATATATATATTGTGTGTTGACTATGTATGTATTATACATACAATTATTCATATGCATTGTGCTCTCCAAGTTGTAAAAACCGTGCATCATTCATAGTTTTTAGTTATGGAATTTTGTTAATTAGACTAGCAAAGCCAATAGTGGTTTTTTATTCTTGATGTTCATTTTTGAATGTGTATGTTCTAAAATTTATATATTTTTGATATATATACATTCTCTAATTATATATTTCAGATATACATATAAAATTTTTTATGTATATATATATATCTGAGATATGCACATTCTGAAATTATAATTTATGTTTATGATATATTATGAAATTTTTCATTCTTTAAATTATATGTACATTATGAATTTATATTTTTAAAAAAAATTAAATAATGAAGATTGTGTGTGACATCATATATTGGTCGATGATGACAAAGGGTTCATTCAAAATGCCTTCCTTAAACTTCCTCTCCTTCTCTTTTCTCTTCATATGTATTTCCTTTATGTTCAAATTTTTGATTGATGATAATGTATATTATTACATAAACTATTATCCATTATATCCCATTGTTTCATGAAACTAGATATTTTTATTCTCAATATTTTCTTTAATGTTTCAGGAGATCTTACATTGATTCTACAAAGACATTTAAAATGTGAAGATGTTGAAGATAATGTCACCATACTTTTAATACTGCTGGTCATTTTTTTCATTCTTGCCATTTTTTTACAATTTTTATTTTATAACTAATAGAATTAATTGTATTTTATAGAATTTTGGATCACTATTGATATCCTCTGAATCATTATTTAATTGTAAAGTGTTGTCTATGTATCAATGCAAAATAATTGTGTATGATGAGTGTGAAGAAGGTTTCTGTTATATTTCTTCATTTGAAGACTCTTTATATAATTTGGTTTTGTGCATAAGGGAAATGTTTGTCAAAAAGATTACAAGTATTGATGCAAGTATTATTTTTTATTCATGTAATGAAGCTGATTTGAAATGAGTCAAGATGGATCTTATTGGTAAATGTTCCCATTAATATTTTTTCCTTGGATTTTTTGTGTTTACATGTATTTTTTAAATTTTCCAACCTAATATGTGTCTTTTAATAGGTACAAATTCACCTCATGATGTGAAAAACATACCTTTAGATTTTAAATTAAGGGACCATCCTCTTAAGTTGGTTGTCAATAAATTATAATCCCTTTTTTATGATGTTGGTGTTGAGTACATAGTCCCTAATATGGAAATTCCAAGCATTCTATAAGTGAGATATCGATTCTTTATTCTCCCTAACCAATCGGTTCTTATTTTTGGGTCTTCTATGAAAAGATGATTTATAGTAAGTACAGTTAGACCTGTGATAAATTGAGTTATTACATTTTCATTTCACTCATTAGTTATTTTGATAAAATGTCAGGGTAAAAAAAATGGGCACATATTGGAGGCATCCTTGATGGGTTTTTTATGATAATCACATTATCATGTGTAGTGGAAGATAACCCAAACATAGGAAGATCTATCTTTGAGAATCAATGCGTAAATAAAATATATAAATAGTGTTTCTAAAAATCATCAACGACATTAATCTTCTTATTTCTTGGTGAAAGAGAATGCTTTATAAAGATCATGTAGCAGTGAAAAAAATCACCCAACCTCCAAGGGGGGTATACTAGTCAATGTATCCATGATCATATCGTGAGGATAATTGAATGATGAAGGGGTTCTATCACCTTTATCTCAGATGATGAACTGCAGTATGGGAGAAAATATAAATGAGAGGCTTGTTCATAATTTCTTATTTACAGCATGAGAGACCGCATCCCTTTATATATCCATCCATGATGCATTTAATTAAATGAATTTTAGTTGGCCATATAAATAAATACATATATATTTATTCTCGTAATTCATTGAATTCTATTCAATGAGTGGTCAGGACAATTAATCTGTTCATAACGGATTGTAACTGATAATAAAACCATTTTGAAGAAATAAATATATATATTTATTATCGCATTTATTTAATACATGCATTATAATACATACATCAAATTCATGTAATTAAATATACACTTTATTTATATAATATTATATTATATATATATATATATATTAGTTAATATCTAATAATCTCACACCTTCACTAAAATCCTATAAATAATTTATGCATAACTTCAAAACTCTTTGTGAATCCATCAAACTCTTTTAGATACAGTTTTCATCAAAATCTATTCATTTTGAATAAAAACTTTGTCCAAAATTTTATCCTTATCTAAGGGAATAATTGTTTGACCCTGTGGGCCTTCAATAGTGTTGACAACAACTATAAAATCTCTATTTTATAAATGTAAGTAAAGTGTAGCCTCTAGAAAAGCATCAATGCTACTTAAGCTACTAAGGGGTCTGGTGTGATCTCTATCAAACATAATTATATCTCTATATGAACATTTATTCCACAATATGTATCATATACATCATATGTATCTTATATAATCCATTTTTCTATGACATCAAGCAACCACTAGACATGGAACATGTCAATCTATTATAGGCCTCTCATCATTTTCTTGTTTCTTTAAAAGACTGATTGGGTTGATAAATACATCACATTTCATTCATCTATCTGATAAGAACATCACATGTGACTTATCCAAGTAGTTGAACACATCATATGTGAAACAACTAAGCATGGAAATTAATTTCCTCAATCTTATTCAATCAAGTTCTAGATTTCTTTTTGTTCATACAAATGGATAAATCCATATTGGTTGCACTCTAACTGATGACATGATCAACAACACACCCAACCACTCCCGTATTATCTAATTTCATATGTTTACTTATGTAATTAGGGTATCAAAGTATAAAGGTTCTCATGCAAGGTATCTCTCCAACCTTAAGTAAGAATGATTGATAATAAGCATACACCCCTAAGTATATCTATGATCGTATTATAGGATCTGGGCGTAGTGTAGGCATGCAATAGGTCATACCCAATTTTTTTTCATGATCAATGATCAATTCGAGATGAACACAATGATGAACATCATGGTCAATGGAATTGAATCAAATAAAAATATACAAGGGGTAGAATATTGAAACCAAATATAGGATCATCACGTATTATTTATAATTAACTTAATTAATTAAGAATTACCTTATGAGAATTATTTATTCATTGATAGATCTGACAACAGATCTACGTTGTATCATCATTTCTTTGAAGGAATCAAGATCATATTCCCTCTAGTGGTGATCCACACATGTTCCAAAAATCTTTGAACGTCATTGTAGGAATCTTTGGGTGTTAGAGGCCACTCTTTGCTTACATATATGAAATAAATTGGCTGTATTTGAAAATAATTGCACAAGTACCCTATATTATTTATTTAATCACTTGAGGAATACCATTTCTATAGTAATGATATTATTATTATTTATCTACATATGCTTAACTTGCAAATTAAAATTAAATATTATTTATTCAAATAATATTCAATATATATTATTTCTCACTGGACCATTAAACTCGGTCCTACATTCATCCATAATATTTATCAGGCTCTAAATAATGTCTATTTATTTATTAAATTAATATCATTCATTTATTTTCCGATAAATAAATAAATATTGTATTCACTAAATATAAAATAAATATTTATTAAATATTCTCCTCACATAATATTCTCTCTAATAACTGGTGACCAAATATGTGTGATCAAGAAAACATGAATAATTATTAAACCACATGCAAGAATAATATTTATTCAACTTTTTAAATACTAAATAATAATATATTATTTAACTGAAATTTTGGATACACTTAGTGTGTGACCATCTAGGCCTCTTTATCGGTGGTATTGGGAAAAGCACCTAAAGTCCAAGGTTATCATCTAGCAACAGACCAAGGAACCCATAGAGAAATAATTTAATGTCAAAATGACATAATACCTCATACGGATGATCACTATGTAATATAATCTCTTTATCATGATATCTCTAATCAAGTAGGTTGCACGCTAGTTCCATCAACCTATTTTCTCAATTTCTCTTTCTTTGACTTTCCAAAAATCGAACTTGCCTATAGAACACCATGGTCATGGATTTATTTAGGCTATATCATTTCCATCAAAGGGACTGAGATATCAACTTCTTTTAAAGAATATAAGGGACAAATTTTTTCTCATATTATCCATTAATGCAATATTACTTGTGATGCACCCAATGCATCCTACACCGCCGCAAACATATGTCATCATAGTTTTCATCAATACGTCAAAGTACATGACTAATAATACTCATTAATAATAATATTAAAGTCTAAGGATCAATACACACATCCATAGATAGTAACATCCAATGATGTATATAAATGTTGATTTCCTACCAGTGGGTCTTGTTCTTATAATATCCTACATTAGACATTACCAAGGGCGTACACCATGAGAAGATGTCTCAAAGTCCTATGAGTCTCCAACCTTGATATCTTGTATCATTTATGTCCCTTAAATGATATTATCTGGGTATAGAACATATATTTAACAATATTTTTGTTGTTCTTCTAGGTTCTCATCATAGTAGAGAACTGTTATGGCCTTTTAGTGTGACGGCTACTCTTTGGACATTATCGTACACTATGTTATACTAAAGAAAAATCATGATGTGATAATGTGTTTATTAATATTAAAAACTATGAATATAGGTAATCATAAAGTACATAGAACTTTGTTCTAGAGAACCAACTCCAACAGACTCCCACTTAAACTAGAGCCAACTGCTAACAACCTTTAATCTACTAGCTCTCACATGATACTCATGTTTATGCTGAAATAGCCCTTTAGTCAAGGGGTACAGCATGTTTTCTTCCATGAGAACTCTACTTACTACAAATTCACCCCTCTGATAAAAATATCTCAAGAGTTGATACTTTCAAAGTATAGTATTTATCTATTGGTGTGGCCTTGGATCTTTTTCAAGAGTCATCACTGCAGTATTACCACAATAAAATATGATAGGATCTTTACTATTAGGTAACACGTCAAGCTCCTGGATAAAGTTTTATATCCAAATGGCTTCCTTGGTTTTTTTATAAGCTTATATATACTCAGAATCCATTGTAAAATCAATGAAAACTAGCTACTTTAAACTCTTCTATCTCACAGCTCCTTTATTTGAGCCAAAAAACATATCTTGATTGCAACTTCCGATAATTTTAATCTTTCTGAAAACTAGCTCCAGTATAACCCCTAATGACCATATCTTTGTCTCTTCTATACACTAATAAATTATCCTTAGTTCTTCTCAGATACTTGAGGATAGCCTTAACATCATACCAATGTTTCTCTCCTAGATCTTCTTGATATTTTCATACCATGATCAATGCATAGGCAACATCAAATCTAGTATATAACATGGCATACATGATTGATCCTATTGTTGAATCATATGAGATCTTACTCATTCTAACTTTCTCATGTTGTGTCTAAGGACACATTTTCTTAGAAATATGTATACCATGTAACACTGGAACCAATCTCCTCTTGGATTATTCTATACTAAATATATTTAGTATCTAGTAAATGTATATACTTTGACTTAGTCCAAACATCCTATTGAATCTATCATGAATGAACTTGATACCTAAAATATAGTTTTCTTCACCTAATTCTTTCATAGAGAAACATTTGTTTAACCAGTCCTTAACAGAATGTAAGAATGGTATGCATTTTCTTCTCTTTTTAAAAGGGAATTCCCTTGTGTGGCCTTTTCCAACCCTCCACACAAGGAAACCCCCCTCCCCACGAAGAGGTCACTCCGGAGAGAGCCTCAGCCGGGAAGGAGTCGTTGCCAGCCGAAATGGAATAGCGTCCCGGAGGGTGACAACCTGGGCGGCAATGGTTCGTCAAGCAATCCGTCAGCATGGGTGGGTTGCGCCTCATTTTTCCCACCCTGTCAGAAACCGGGTGACCCGGCAAGGCGAGTGGATCCCAGGGGAGAGTTTCGCCCTGAAAGCGGACTCCCAGGATTCGAACCCTGTACCTCCCAAAGAACGGTGTTGTTGTACCCCTCTCCTTCACCACTACGCCACCGCCGAAGTGGCAGAATGGTATGCGTTTCCAATAAGTAATATGTCATCAACATATAATAATAGTATAGAGACTACATTTCCACTAAACCTCTTGTAAACACATGGATCACATTAATTCTTAATGAAACCAAATTCTTTTATAGCTTCATCAAATTGAATGTTCCATGACTTGGATTCTTACTTCAATCCATAAATGGATATCTATAACTTGTAAATATTTTTGGTATCACATGGATTCACAAACCCTTCTGGTTGTGTCATATAGACATCTTCATGAAGGTTCCCATTATGGAATGCAGTTTTTACATCCATCTTCCAAATTTCATAATCATGGTAAGCTGCTATAGAGAGTAGAATTCTAATGGACTTAAATATATAAAATGTTGAAAAAGTTTCATCATATTAAATTCCTTATCACTTTTTAAACCCTTTAGTCGCTATCCTTTCCTTATAGGTATTACTTTACCTTCCATGTCCATTTTTCTCTTGAATACCCATTTTCACCCTATAGGCATTACATCAACTGGCGCATCAACCATAACCCAAAATTGGTTATGATATATGGAATCCATTTCAGAATTCATGGCTTCTTAACATCTTTCACCTTTTGAGCTCTCTACTACCTCTTTGTTGGAGAGAGGTTCATCATTGTCAACCAATAATGACTCACCGTCTTCAGTGACTATAAAACCATATATCGCTGGTTCTATTACTTCTATTGTGCTCCAATGCAATACTTGTGTTTCAAGAACTAATTCTTCCATGGGGACCTGTGGAATCTATTTCTATACCAACTCTTGTGTATCTTGAGCATCAACTTCATCGAAGTCAATATTTCTCCCATTATCCTTTTTGATGATGTGCTCCCTCTCAAGAAAGATATCTTGTTCGGTAACAATCACTTTCTTGTATTAGGGTATGTATAGGTAGTATATCATTATTTCTTTGAGATACCATATAAAGATACACTTTATTCCCTGGGGTTATAGTTTGTTTTCTGAAAAGGCCTTGGAAAATGCCTCGTAACCCCATACATGTGTATGTGAAAAATGGGTTTCTTTCCACTCCACAGCTCAAAGGTAATTCTATTTTTATTTTTAGTTGGCACTCAGTTTAATGTGTATGCCATATTTTTTAATGAATATCCCTAGAAGGATAATATAATATCTTCATGACTCATCATCATCCTTACCATGTAAAGCAAGGTATGGTTCCCCCTTTCACTAAAATCATTCCACTGTGGTGTATAAGGTAGAGTGAGTTAATATAGAATCCCAAAATCCCATATAAATTTGATAAAATATTGGTTAAGATATTCACCACCTCAATCTGATTGAAGCTTCTTTATCTTATTTCCAAATTCATTCTCTAATTCATTCTTTAATTCCATAAATTTCTTAAAGGACTCAGACTAATACCTCATCAAGTATACATGACCATATCTACTCAAGTCGTTATTAAAAGTTATGAAGTAAGAATACCCACCTCTAGATTCTATTGGAAATGGTCCACACACATCAGTGTGTACCAATCCATGAAGCTTTGTGGCCCTTTCACCTTGTCCATCGAATGGAAATTTGGTCATTTTTTCATGTAACAAGCATGACATTTTTCAAGTAGTTTTATCTTAGAAGATTCTAAATAACCATATTGATAGATCTTTTTCAAATGTTTCTCATTTACATGATCAAGATGGTGATGCCATAACTGGGTGTTATATAAGTCATGTAAATATTATTCATTATCAATTTCAAATACTTGGTTTTTATAATTTAATACATAAATATTTTTATTTAAATGTGTTATACCATAAAATATATTGTATTTATAAATGAAAAAAAAATTATTTCCAAACTTGAAAATAAAATCATCTACATCTAGAAATGATACAGAAATTATGTTCTTTGTAACAGTTAGTACATAATAACAATATTTTAAAACTAAAATCATTCTCATTGGCAATGAAAGGTGGTAGTTACCAATGGCTATAGCATCTAACCTCTCGCCTTTAGAAACTATCAAATCTACCTCTCCTCTAGCAATCTTTTGGAATCTACTTGGTTCCTATATTTGGATACAGATATGAGAACCACAGGCTATATCTAATACCCAATGTGTAGATATTGAAATAATACACTTGATAATGAATGCACATTTATATTCCCCTTTCTTCTAGGTGTACTTATTCTTCTAGTAGCATTGGTTTCCACATGAAAAACATATTTCCTCATTTTTCTTACCTTACCTCTAGATCTTCCTCTTCTTAAAAGGATGGTGATCGGGAGATTTAGACTTTCTATGGGTCTTAGGCTCCTTTGGCTTGTTCTTACTTTTCTTATTCCCCATAAGGACCATGGGTTTTGTCATGCCCCATGTCCTTATCCACTTAGAAAATCAAATTAAGAAGTTATGAAAGAATCTTCTCATCATTTCTCATATTGTAATTAACAATAAAATTAGAGGTCTTGGGAAGTGTATCTTGACTACATGATGCCCAGCTAGTACAAACTCTTTAATCTTAGTTGTAAACAAAAAATTGGAGATCTCATATCTCTCTTGTCTCACCTTCTATTGATAGAGATCCTGAAGGTGAGACATCATGTTATATGAATCCATGTCCTCATGTTGCTTCAAAAACTCATTGGTTATGGATGATAGCATGAAACACTGAACATCTATGGAATCATTCAAAATTTTCTCATAGAGAGTTAACTCTTCATCACTAGCCTCATTTCCAAGCACATTATGAATAGGTTCTTCCAACACATATAATTTTCTTTCATGGAATAGGATAATGCGTAAGCTCCTTTTCTGCTCTTGGAAATTTGTGCCGATGATATGGTTATCCTTCTCAAGTATGGATCACAGTAATATGTTTGAAGTCATCTCTATTGATGTTTTTACAAATAAGATGAGCATAATTTTTGTACTTTATGTGATAAAATTTGGATAAATAAATAAATATTATATTTATTAGTCTCCCACTATTTTATCAAAACCCAATATTTCTCACTATTGGCTTCATAATATCATATTTCTTGGAAATTCTGGTGTAAAGGATCTATATTCCCCTTCTTGTTACCCTAACATTGGTTGGTCAAACAACTTGAATGGTTTTAGGTAGGCATTCCAAATTCCAACTACATCAACTCATAGTACCTTGATTTGTTGAGTGGACTCCCCAATCCTAAAATCCTTAAATTGGATTTCCTCAAATCTTGCCTCTCAGTTACACCAAGTCCTGATTTGGTAGTCAACCCTTGATGTGAACTAAGTTAATTCAACCCAAAACTTCATGTTAGAATTCCTCGATAACTGAAATCACCTCAACTTCGATTGGTCAAGCACTTTGAACTATCTTTAGATTTTAACTGTAGTAGTGGAAGGCTATACTGGCTTGATATATATTATTAAGTGATTTTATCATTTTATACATAAATTGTATATTATTATATTTATTATATGCTTGTTGATATTAAGTGGATTTAATTAAGTGATGAACCATGTCTTAGATAATAATTGTGCATAATCCAATTTATTTTAGTTCTATTTTTATGTTTGTTAATTAATTAATTCATGTGATCGCGAAAAAACATAATTAATGAAATAACCATGAAAATTGATAGAAATAAAATAATAAAGTGGTATAATCGTGATCTTTTACTATTAATTTGTTTATCTAGCGAATGATAAACTAATCTTCGACCTAGGGGGAAGCACCTTAAACCAATTAAGGTTCGTGTTATATCTTTCCACCTATCCACCTATGTATCTCTCTTGGATTGGTTTTTCCTCAGCTCCAAACTTGAACTGCCTCCATTAAGTTGGGAGCTCCATCCATTATATATGCTTTTACTCACACGCTGGTGAGGGAAACAAGGGGTTTGAATAAAAGAAACCATGGGCATGCAGACCCTTACATAATAAGAGGAGATAAGGAACACATTCCAACAATTTAATTTAATACTAAATTAAATGAAACCAATCACATACAATGGTCTGGTCTATGATCATGATCATCCACATGCAGTGAATTATGCATTCGATAAAATTGTCATTCATTTCTATTCATTCTCAAATAAATTAATTATCTTCTTTAATTAATTAATTATTTTATCTTAATTCTCATACAAATTTTCTTGATATTAACATCCATAATAATTTTAAATAAATTAAATAAATTTATTTAAAATTAACTATGTATATAAATGTACCTTGGAGGAAACATGGTGAATACCCATCTGAATATAACCAACATGTATTATACTTGTATACTATTTATTCTTGTGACATGTGGCATACACAACTTATCACATACTTTCATGATGTATGATATCAACTTAATAATTACATGGATTACATGATTTTTTTCATCCCGTGTTATACTTCAATGCACATAGAGTAATAACTATAATATGACTCATACATGATATACATATCTGAACATTACGCAGAAATTAATTAAACGTTTATATATATATATATATATTAAAACTCATAACATGGTGTGTCCTATCAACTTAATGATCACATGAAAGAACATGTTGATAAGGTTTACATAGTATGATAAATTAATTTTTAATTATATTCAATTTGGTGTAAGTACATGGTGTGTACAAGCTAGCTACACGGCATGTACCATTCTCACCGTCTATCTACGACACATAGCTTGGGACTTTGTGTATAAATTGTTCCATGGAAAATATTGGAGTACATGGTGTGTAGATGGGATACAAGGTGTGTGGTCTTCGAGTTACACAGTCACCAGACAGGTAGGTCATGTAAGAAGATACATGGCCCATCTGTGACTATAGGACTACATGCTGTGTACGTGGGCTACACGATGTGTTTCCAGCTGACTGTGCACCAAGTTGAACTAGTCAACATGTGATGTATAATTAAATTCACCATGTGTAATAAATTCACACACCTTGAATTAATTCTAAATTAATTCTTGGTGCATTGAACACTAGTACACGGTGTGTACCACCGAGTACACGGCGTGTACTCCTGTGTTATCTGGCCAAAATCCTCGACACCTCCGAATGAGATCTTTGATTTTATTTCATTCATAAAATTAATCGATTTGATTATATCTATGATAAATTAAATAGGAAGAAGAATATATTGAAATTTGGTTTAAATAATGATTAAACTTGAATTGAAAACTAAATGAAAAATGCGTAAATAATTCAATGATCTTTTAAATAATTATAAATAATTATGTGACCCCTATGATACCACTTGTAGGTTTCAAGTGTAGTGGAAGTGTGTGATGGTTTGTGCCCAACTTTCCTTTTTGTCATGATCAATGATCAATCTAATATGTACACAATGATAAACATCATGATCAATGGAATTGAATCAAAGAAAAATAGACAAGGGATGGAAAGCTAGAACCAAGCATAGGATAATCACATATTATTTATAATTAATTTAATTAATTAAGAATTAACTTGTGAGAATTATTTTTTTGTTGATGGATCTTAAAATGGATCTAAGTTGTATCTTCGTTGCATTGAAGGAATCAAGAACAGATTCCCTCTAGCAGGGATCCACACATGTTCTAAAAATCTCTGAACGCCATCCTAGTAATCTTCGGGTGCAAGCACAGTAGATCATATCACTTGTTTCGTTCACCTATGATCACTATAAGAATCTCTTCAAAATAATTTCCCTTGATCTCTCTATACTCAAGAGTGGGAGGTGGAGGAAGATCGCTCACTGTTATTGGGAGAATTCTTGGAGAAGAGATCTCTCTAGGGCTTTGAGAGGATTCTTCAGATTCATTATGCACAACAAAACAAATGAATTTGCTATCTTTTAAAATAATATAATTGGGTTTATATATCGATAGGGTTAGAAATAAATTATAGCAAAAGTGCCCTTTATTATTTATTTAATCCCTTGTGGAATTCCATGTCTATAATAATAATATCATTATTATTTCTTGACATGTGCTTAACTTGAGAATTAAAATTTAATATTATTTATTCAAATAATATTCAATATATATTATTTCTCATCAGACCATTAAACTCAGTCCGCCATTCCTCTATAATTTTTATCAGGACTTGAATAATGTTTATTTATTTATTAAATAAATATCACTATATTATTCACCAATAAATAAATAATTATTATATTCACTAAATAGAAAATAAATATTTATTAAATATTATGCTCACATAATATTCTCATGAATAACTGGTGACAAAATATATGCGATCAAGCAGACATTAATAATTATTAAACCATGTGCGGGAATAATATTTATTCAACTTGTTAAATAATAAATAAAAATATATTATTTAACTATGATTCTGGATACACTTAGTGTGTGAACCTCTAGGCTTCATTCTCAGTGGCATTAGGTGAAGAAACCTAAAGTCTAACAATACGCCAAAGAACCCATAGAGAAAGAAGTTAATGTCGCAATGACATAATACCTCATATGGATGCTCACTATGTAATATAATTCATTTATCACAATATCTCTAATCAAGTAGGTTGCATGTTGGTGCCATCAACCTATGTACTCAATGTCTCTTTCTTTGACTTTTCACAAACCAAACTTGCCTATAAAACACCATGGTCATGGATTTATTTAGGTTATATCATTTTTATCAAAAGGCCTGAGATATCAACTTCCTTTAAAAAACAGAAGGGGAAAATTCTTTCTCACATTATTCATTAATGCAATATTACTCGTGAAAAACTCAATGTATCCTACCTTTCCACGAATATATGTCATCACGGTTTTCATTAATACATCAAAGTACACAACTCATAATAATCATTAATAATAATCTTAAAGTCTAACAATCAATACACATGTTCATAGATAGGAACATCCAATGACATTTATAAATGTGGATTTCCTACTAGAGGATCACGCTCTCATAATATCCTACACTAGACATTACCAAGGGTGTACAACATGAGAAGGTGTCTCAAAGTCCTATGAGTCTCCACCCCTGATAGCCTATATAATTTATGTCCCTCAAATGATATCATCTAGCTATAGAACATATATTTAAGAATATTGTTGTGGCGCTTCTGGGTTCTCATCATAGCGGAGAACTGCTGTGACCTTTTAGTGTGACAGCTACTCTTAGGACATTATCACATACTATGTTATGCAAAAGAACAATAATGATGTAATGATGTGTTTCTTAATATTCAAAACTACGAATACGAGTAATCATAAAGTGTGCAGAGAAGTTGGATCTAGGGCACTAGGTCCAACACGTGTGACATTCCATGTGATATATTTTTAGCGGATCAGTCCAAGTAATAAGTCTCTACTTATTTCCTCAAGAATATATTTTTCAATATCTCATATATATAACCCTTTGTAACAGATATAATAATCTATTCAAGCTAACATTTACATATCATCATAACCCATTATACACAATGATGATCATTGGTTAGGGACAACTTAGAGTTTTTACTTTGATAGGATTTTTATCATTCAAACGTTAATGTAAAATAAATTGAAGTGCATATGAATAAATGATAAATAGATATTTCATTTATTATAATAATATGATACATTTACAACCATTACAACCAATATCTTATAGAGACATAACATGACCCTCATGCAGTTGCCGCAGTAATAGATTCATTTTATGAACATTACTTCCATATGTAATTTCTGTCACATCCCTATGTGACCATATGATAAAATACTCCCACTAACCACTTAGTGAGTGACATTTATGAAGCAAGATAGTTTGAATAATGGTGGGATATAATAATCATATTCCTTAAGTTATCTCTTTGAACTTCTATTCAAACTCCTTAACTTCATAATATCATATGTTATAATGTTATATTTTATTGTCTACTTAGAACTCTTTCTAAGTATATCATCATCGTCTTTGGAACCTTTTCCATTAAAATTTTTCCTTGAAATCTTTTATAAATAATGTAACTATTTCCATTACCACTTTATTAGCACATCCTAAACTCTTTTAGGATAAAGTGATATCCATTTTATCATAATATGGCATTTTCCTTTTAAATATATAATATTATTTGAATTATAAACTATTTATAATTCAATTTCTATTATATAAACCTTTTACATAATTGAAATATCATATACTTAATTATTATTTAAACCTTGATCATATCAATTATCAAAACACCTTTTGATGTGGCTTAAGTAATATCCAAATAAAACCCCTTTAATTTGAACAATTTCAAATTAATTTATTATGAGCTAAACATGAATATTGAGGAAATTTAATAAATAAACAATTTATTTATTTTCCAAAATATGAGACATTTATGAATTATTCATAGATAAATGATAATTATAAACATTTTATAAATTAGCAAGAATATAAACATTTTATATTCTTATCAATATGAACCCTATCACATTTTATATTAAATGACATTTATATGATATTTCATGAATTATAAACATTTTATAATTCTATATCTATTATATAAATATTTTTATATAATCTCAATATCATATATGTTGGAATTTATAAACTCTTTATAAACCGCCTTTTATGATTTCTAAATAAACCATTTATTTCTATATCATAAATCATGTCATTTAATTTGTCAAAAGGTATTTAAAAAATATTTATCAATTAACCATATACATTTTACAGTTAATTAATTTATAAAACGCTTTTATAAATTTATATAAATATTGTAAAAATACATTTTCTATTATTTATAAACAATTTATAAATAATATAATTGATTTCTCTTAATTAAAATAAATAATTTGTTTATTTTCATAAACAAGAGTAATATATATGAACATTTCATATTTATTTTCAGGCTTGAAAAATCTCGTTTTACTATTTGATTCGTCAAAGAAGTCTTCCCTTTTATACCACTGAAGGGTTTCATATGATCATCACATGACCATGTAATGAGGAAGATAACCCAAACATGGACAGATCTTTCTTTGAAAATCAACACGTAAATAAACTATATAAACAGTGTACTAGGAAATCGTCAACGGCATCAGTCTTCTTCTTTCTCGACGAAGGAGAATGTTTGATGAAAATCACGTAGCAGTGAGCAAAAGCACCCAGCCTCCGAAAGGGGTATACCGGCTAATAGATCTGCAATCGTATTGTAAGGATACCTAAATACTTAAGGGGTGTTAGCGTCTTCGTCTTAGATGATGAACAACAGTATGTGAGGAAGCGAGAAATGAGAGGCTTGCTCACAATTGTTTATTTACACCAAGAGGGATCATATCTCTTTATATAGTCATTCATGATGCATTTCATTAAATGAAAACGCATTGGTCATATTAATGTATCAATATACATTTATGCCCATAATTCATTGAATCATATTCAATGAGTGGTCAAACCAATTATTCGTTCATAACATATTGTAACTGATAATAAAATCATTTGGGAGAAATAAATATATATCAAATATATATTTATTGTCATATTTATTTAATACATGCGTTATAATACATGCATCAAATGCATGTAATTAAATATACACTTTATATATAGAATATCATTCCTTTCATGCTTTTTTTGCTTTTGGTCAATGCTCGGAGATTTGGAATATGTTGGTTAAAGACTTTTGAATTTTCAAAGAAAGTGGTTGCAATTGTAAGGCACTCATATCATCATTTCACTCATTTTCTAGCATACCTTTGTTTTATTGTTGTAATCATTATATACTCGAATGAAATTTATTTTAAAAGTTTATTTATTGATTATATATATGTTCTATAAAAATATATGTTCTCTCTATATATATTCTGAATATGTGTGTGTGTGTGTGTGTGTGTGTGTGTAATCTATATTAGGGAAGGAATAATTGCACAAACAACACACACTCAGACACCATAGTAGATCAAGTCCCATCTCTTCCCACGATGAATGACAAGGATCTAATGGATCTATTTTATTACATATTAATGTAGACTCAAGCTCTTGATAATTTGAAGACTCAGTTGAACATGGCCCAAAATCCCATAGAGATGATCTGAACTCCCGAGTGAGCTGCATGGATCATGCATTATCACTAGTCTTTACGCCGTGTCGCCCCATGTTGGTAGCCACTGCATCGTGTTACCAATTTGAAAGTTGTGTCCCCACCCCCATCATGAATCATTGCGTTTCTGGCGCATTGTGCCCCCCCCCTCCCCCCACTCCCTCGTCATCCCTCCTCTTAGTGGTTTTTAGAGTTTTTATAGGGCTTTAGGGTTTTTTGGCTCAAAGTGATGTATAATTGAGGGAGGAGGTGCCCTTTTATAATAGAGGCGAGATAAACTTTTGAAATCTCCAAAAATGCTAAAATAATTGTTTAGTGAATATCATACTCATTTTTTCTATCAAGAGGGTATTCACTTTTATGCACATGTACTTATTGATTGATGACTTATAAGATTCGTATGGGAAGAGTTCACATGATATGTGTCACCACACTCATCTCTATGTTTAGTTACTCACTCAATGATGTATGTGTAGCGCCCCACTATATTGTCTGTTGTGTTGCGTTGTCGGACTAGTCCCACTGTGTGTAGACAATCACGTGGCCGAGCAAATGTATAAGTGAGAATACTAGTTATTTTTAAATAGTTGTTAACTTTTGTTTGCTTATAATAGTTAGGTTTTTGAATGTAAATTTTATTTAGTAGTTGAGTAAAATTTTATTTTTAAAAGTTGTAAACTTTGTATGCAATTTATCTCACATAATTCATAAAATAAATTTCCTTTGTTACACAAAAAATTATTAAGTGAAACTATTTTCATATTTTACATTATTTTTTTATGATTTATATAAATTTTCAAATCATAAATAGATATAAAGTTAGTGTAAAACATAATTTTCAAATAATATATTTTTGGCCCAATTATATTATATATATATATATATATATATATATATATATATATATATTCGTGTTGGTTGAAATTTATTTTTTATAAATAGTGGAGTTAATTTCTTTAATAGTAATATTTTAAAAAAATATTCTTGTAATCTTTTATGATTTTTTTTTATAAATTAAGTGTGATGAAATTTAATTTCTCAAAACATGTAAAAATGATAAAAATATGTATCAATAAATAAATGAAAATTCAGAACGAGTGTACTAAAATTTTGAAAAGAAATGCATTTTTTAAAATAAATAATATTATAGTTAAATTTATTGAGAAAGATAAATCTTTTTATTTTAAAAAAATATAAATATAGGGTTATATTTAAAGCAGGAGAAACAAGATGGGTTTGCAGTAGTGTGGCGTAATAATAATTATTTTATCATATTGATGCCGTTCAGTTCCAACGATCCGTGCAACCCCACTGAAGGGTCGGCGCCTGCTGCTCCGAGAAGAAATCGCGGGCTCCCTCCCCCACAAAGAAATCGTGCTCCTCCATCTTCGCCAGCGACGGTGGCGTTGTCAGGGGGCTGCGCGCTTCCTGGAACACCGCACTCGAGTCACTGTCCGACGATCCTTCCTTCAAATCCACCGCCGGACTCGAAGCTCGCATGCCCGTGCCATGACGGACTTCCCCTTCCTGGTTCAGGTCATTCATCACCATCATCAGAAGCAGCATCTCCTCGGAGGCATCGCCCTGTCTTTCGCTTTCAGGTTCAGAAACCATCCGCATTCCCTCTACCTCTATTACCGAAATCCCCGCGTCCCCAGCCTCGTTCTTCCCCTCTTCCCCGGACTCCTTCAGCTTCGATCTCAACTGTCCCACCTGCATACGTCAAAATAGGAATCACAGATTGATGAATCAGGCACATCCCAGCCCTATCTGTTATTGGAAACGGCTCGGTGACGAATGGTACCTGTTTAACGAGTGCTTCCTTGTCTCGCTGAAGGACGTCGAAGCTGAGCTTGATGGCGTCGTAGCTGGCTTTGAGCAGGCCGTAGTCCCTCTCCAGCTGCTTAGCTTTCCAGCGCGCGCGGCGGTTCTGGAACCAAACCGCCACCTGGCGCGGCTGTAGGTCCATTTCCAGGGCCAGCTTCGCCTTTCTCTCCGCCTCCAGCTTGTTATCGATCTCGAAGCTCTTCTCCAGCGCCTTCACCTTCTCCGCGCTGAGCCGACGCTTCTTCTCCCCGAACTGGCCGACTTCCTCCTCTACCATCGCCTTCAATTGGCTACCCCGATCTCCTGCGTCACAAGCAAAAATCGGCTTCAATTTGCTACCCCGATCTCCTGCATCAGAATAAAAAAAGAGGAATCACACGATCGGGGAAGAGCGCGGTAAAATAGGAACCTGTCGCGGGGCGGATGCCGAGTCTCTTCATGATTGCTGAAACAACAGATTGATTTGACCTATCAAATCAGTTAGAGTGGGGCGCCGTTCCGGTGAGTGGTTGTGCCATTATTCCTTCAACCAGGTTTCTCCAGCCGTTGAATCTTCAGTGTTCGTGCATGGAGGTGAGGGCTGGGGTTGGACGTGCGCCTTCATGAGGTTCCCCGAGCTTCTCCTTCACCGTTCCCATGGAAGCCCGACCCACTCCGCCTAGGGATGGGGAGCTGGAAGCTGAGAGCTGCGACGGGGGAACCGATTTCCCTGCTACCCGCCCGCTCTCTTTAAATAGATAAACCAGGATGAGTGTGGTGCCGTGTTAGGGTCTGACCCGGGTCAGCCTTCCCAAATGAAATGGGCCCCAAATTCAAATCAAATGAAATGGGTCCCAAATTCGAGAATATTCCAAACCCGATCGTTCAAACCAATTCCTGAATAAAAACGTTTCGCCTGTTTTTTTAGATGATGTCGGTATATGTGTATTTATTTATTTACTTGTTTATTTTTTGTATGTCTATATATATATTTAGTTGTGTAAATTTTCATTTTAATTTTCAATGGAAATTTACAATGAAAATTTTCAATTACCGGTGTAAATTTATAATCAAAATTTAATTTTTGATGGAAACTTTTATGATTACAATAATAACTTTCAATGAAAATTTATCGCGAAAATTTTCATTTATCAATAAAAAAATTTACTTGTAAATTTACATTGAAATTTCGCATTGCAAATTCACACCGGAAATTTATTCTACAATTTTTTAGAGCATGCACAGGAAACTTTTAGTGCATACATACATACAAACATATTGTAAGAATCCGGATCTTTCTTTTCAGATATGTTTTTCCTTTTTTGATAGTTTTTTGGAAAGAGGGGTATTTGTGAAAATTTTCAAAATACATGCCGTGTACTTTATGAGTACACGCCGTGTACTTCTTTGCCGCAGGCAACCGGGTGCTGGCCGTGTAGCGGCCATGCACACGGCCGTGTGGGGGTGTTCGGAGGCCGCTTTAAGCGGAGTACGGAAACAGTAAGTACACGCCGTGTACTTCAAAAGTACACGCCGTATACTTTTTTTTCATTAAACGCACAGGGGTCGCGTCTGGCGGACAGAACACACTTCTTTTAGGTCTCGTTCGTCCGAAAGCGCCGAGCAGCCACGGATCTTCGACGAGCCCCCGAACCTCCGTCCGTCCTCCGATTCGAACACCATTGATTGCGTTGGAATCGCAGCGGTGGGTTCTTCCTTCTTCCAGAGCATCGTTTTCCAATTCCTCATCTTTTCCAAGTTATCGTGGGTTGAACGTTTTATACGTTTTCGTATATCTACGACGTTCTAAGGAGATTCAAGCGTTGTGGTTCAAGTATATCAATCTCATAAACCCGATGTAGGTGGTTTGTGTCTTTTTGTTGAAAATCTTTGAGTATTTTGTGTGAATTCCACCAATACCCTTGAACGGGGTATTGCGTGTTTACCGTTTAGCCTCATTACTTGACTGCTTTGCTTGTATGCCTGAGTAGAGATTATTGTTTGTGAATAGGGTAATTTTGATGTGCTTTGGATGTTTTGCTCATGCATGTTTTGCCTGTTTATGACCGTTGAGTCTAGTTTTGTCTGTTAGGCTATTGCCAGTTGTCATGCCTAGTTGTGGGATAGAGTGATTGTGGTTCTATTATGCTGATATGTCTTAGAATGCTAGCCAAGTAGTTCTTGAGGTTTACTTAGGGCGATACGCGCGCTATAATGTTTGACTTACACAGGGCCGTGAGAACCTAGTGTAGTAAACCACAGGGAGGATGGACGTAAGAGTTTCTCCAGAGTGTCTTATAAATTACGATGTGAGACCACAGGGGGAATTGATGTTGAGTGCTTCCTCAGAGTGTCTGTAGTTCCTCGACGCGGACCACAGGGGGAATGAGACGTTCAGTGCTTTCCCAGAGTGTCTTTAGTACGATACGAGACTATAGGGGGAATTGACGGTGAATGCTTCCACATAGAGTCTATACTTTAGCTGAACCAGAGGGGGGTGAGACTGTGTGTGCCTCCCATAGGGTTGCTAGTGCTTGTTGGTTAAACCAAAGGGGTTAGGTTGTGAGAACTACCTAGAGGGTTACCTGTTTGTTCCTTCTTGCTTGAGTAGCTGGTTACTTGTTTTTGAATTAAATGCTTGAAACTGTGGATTGTTTGCTGTTGAGTACCTTACTTGTTTACTGCTTCCTGTACTTTTACCTGCCATATATTCACTGATTGTTAGACACAGATCTTATGGTGGTTGCCTACTGGGATTTAGTCTCACACCCTGTTTGGGCCATGCTTTTGGGCCCAAACAAATTATATTGTTGCAGGTATAAATAAGGGCAAACGCCCTTCTACTTCAGGTACTTGACTTGCTGTGGAGTTGGAAAGCGGGAGACCAAGCTTAGGCTTGCGATGCCGAGGAGCTGTGATCTGTTTCTTTTGGACTTGGTTTAGTACTATTTGTATACAACATTGTGACTTGTTTGGCTGTTTTCTTAGACATATGTATTATGCATCATTTTATATGTATGTGCTCCAGCTGTTTATTGTTTTAGTCTTCCGCTGTTCACTTGTGTATGTATTTTTTACTGCTTCCGCTTTTGTTTATTTGTTTCTCTTCCGCTGTGTACTCTGCCAATGAAGGCATAGTTTCCCCATTATCACACCCAAGGCCCTCGCTGCTAGTTGGCAGCCTCTGGCGTTCGGGGAAATGCGCTTGAGGTCATGTGACCAACCGGGTATGGGGTGCCTCTGGGTGCCTTCCGGAACCGAGACGTTACAAAGTGGTATCAGAGGAATTCTTTTCTCTTGACTTACTGTTTGGAGCCTATAGTCAGGGATAGGACGGAATAAGTACTTGGTAATAACAACATGGGTCGGTAAAGTCTCTTCTTGTACACACCGTGTTTACCTTGAACAAGCCGTGTAGTTTGACCCAGGTACCCGGCCGTGTCACGAACAACACGGGTCGGTGTTATCCTTTCACGTACACGCCGTGTCTGTTAGGAACACACCGTGTAGCTTGAGTTGTGTATCTGACCGTGTCACTAACAATACGGGTCAGGTGAAGCTTGTCCAATACACGCTGTGTCTACCTTGAACACGCTGTGTAGTCTTGTCTTAGGAGAGCCGTGTGGCTTAACCGTGTAGAAGGACCCAGGCAGGGGAAGGGGATTCAAGTACACGTCGTGTGTTTTGAGAACACGCCGTGTGTTTGGGGTGTTACACGACCTGTTAAAGTAGAAGTACACGCCCATGTGAATGACTTAAGGGAACACGCCGTGTAGGAAAAGTACATGCCGTGTGGTCTTGTTTTGCAAAACTTGAATGCTTTTCTTCTTCTATTTCTTTCTTATCCTTCCAGTTTTCAGTTTTTGATAGTCTTGAATCTAAGGTGTGCGTTTGACCTTACAGAGTCATGCCACCGAGACGTCCTCCGATCATCCTCTAGTTGCAGGGTAGTGATCAGACGCCAAATATGGCTGATCAGGGACTTCCTGCAGATCCTCCTGTTGTGCCATCCTTGGCACCAGTAGTGATACCAGTTACGGGCGCTGATGCGCAGTTTAGGGAAGACTTTCTGAGGATGATGCATACCTTATAGAGATCACCGCCTCCTGCCTCGTCTATGGCAGACTTGATGCGGGTTTTCCAGCAGCAGCATCCTCCTACCTTCTCAGGGGAAGAAGGACCTCAGACTGCAGAGTCATGGCTAGAGGCCATGCTGACTATCTTTGAGCATCTGGAGACGCCTCCAGAAAGGCGGGTCAAGCTCTCTACCTACATGTTACGAGACTCTGCCAGGAGGTGGTAGGACGTGATCTAACAGGCAGGTCATCAGCAGGTTATGGCGTGGGAGGAGTTTCAGCGCGTCTTCTATAATTACTTCTATCCAGAGACCTTGAGGGCTGATCGAGCCTGGGAGTTCATGAGTCTGGAGCAGGGTACTCTTTCGGTTATGGAGTATTCCACTCGTTTCACCGAGCTTCAGCGTTTCACACCCCTCCAGGGTGGAGATGAGTTATTCTTGGCAAGGAAGTTTGAGGACGGTCTCAGACGGGAGATCCGCTCGCAGGTTAATATCTTTAGGTTGACTTCTATCGCTTCTATCGTCAACCAAACGCTGATTACGGAGCGCAATCTGAGAGATTCCAGAGCTGAGATCTAGGGCGATTCCACTTCTAGAGTTAGTACTTTGCCTGCTAACAACAAGAAGCGCCGCAGGGAGTCTTCACGCGGTGATCCGAGGAGGCGAGAGACATCTTCAGGTAGCCAGGTGGTATGTTACCAGTGTGGAAGGGCTAGACATACGAGGCCACAGTGCCATAGAGACCCGGTGGAGTACCGATCTTGCGGCAAGATGGGTCACCTTCAGCGCTTTTGTCAGGTTTTCTCACCAGCAGTTGGTGACAGGGGTTCATCCATGACTCCACGTCCAGGAGTAGCGTCACCAGTTTCACACCAGTCTGGGAACTGGAGTTCTTCCGGCCGTTCGAGCCGAGGTGGAGGTCGAGGACGTGGTGACCAGTCGCCAGTCTATCAGTGAAAGTAGGGCGGATCAACTCAGAGCGGTCAGGCAGGGTCACAGGGCCGTGGTACAGGTCAGAATTTTGCAGTGGAGCAGACCCAGCAGGAGCAGGATCCTGGACCCTCTACAGTTCAAGGTACGATCTTAGTATCCTCAGTTTTATCTTCTTCTCTTTTCGATACAGGGGCTTCCCATAGCTTTATCTCTGTTGTTTTTGTGGAGATCCTTGAGCTCTGCATCTTTTCCTCTACCAATATCTTGACGCTAGACACACCGTTGGGGGCTAGGATGGCTAGTGTATGTCAGTGCAGGGAGTTCCCTCTAGAGGTTGTGGGGTGTCACTTCTTATGGGACCTCTTTGTCCTAGAGATGAAAGACTATGATGTCATCCTTAGGATGGACTGGTTAGTTCCTTTCCAGGCAGTCATCGACTGTTATCGTCGCAGGGTGAGCTTCATATCACCAGAGGGTGAATATTTTCTTCATAGAGGTGAGTGGGATGTCCAGGAGAGTAGAGCAGGACCCGAGCATCATGGGCTAGGAGGAGTTATAGCCCAGATTTCCAGTCTATATCTGAATGACCAAGAGACTTCACAATTAGACTTTCCTCCAGTGGTGGACATTTTAGGGATGTCTTTCCAAAGGACTTTGTAGGTTTTCCTCCAGAGCATGAGGTATACTTATCTATTGAGCTCGTGCCAGGAGCGACACCGGTGTCCATTCCTCCTTATAGGATGGCTACACCTGAGTTACAGGAGCTCAAGAAGCAGTTGGAAGAGTTGCAGGAAAAGAGTTTCATCCGAACCAGTACTTCTCCTTGGGGTTCGCCTGTCCTGTTTGTGAAGAAGGCAGACGATACCCTTAGACTTTTTGTGGATTATCGGAAGCTGAACCTTTTGATGGTCAAGAACCGATATCCCTTACCGAGGATTTATGATCTATTTGATCAGCTTCGAGGAGCCCAGATATTATCGAAGATTGACTTGAGGTCTAGTTATCATCAGTTGCGTGTTAGACCATCAGATATACCTCTTACAGCCTTCCGGAGCAGGTATGATCTATACGAGTACTTAGTTATACCATTCGGTCTCAGGAACGTGCCAACAATCTTTATGGAACTGATGAACCGAGTGTTCTATCCATACTTGGATTCATTCGTAGTAGTCTTCGTGGATGATATCTTGGTGTACTCTCACACTCAACACAACCATGCCACACATCTTGAGATCATTTTGAGTACATTGAGGGAGCATTAGTTATATGCTAATCTCTCAAAATGCAACTTTTGGATGGACCAAATTCACTTCTTGGGTCACGTTATTTCAGAGACAGGAGTATCAGTAGACCAAGATAAAGTGATAGTTGGGCCGGTTTCCTATCGGTTGTAGTTACCTCAGAGGTACCGGGCTATGCATGACGTCTTCCACGTTTCTCAGCTCCGACATTACTTTTCAAACCCGTCTCATGCTTTCCAACTCGAGAAAGTCGAGTTGGAAGTGGATGCATCTTTCAAGGACCATCCTATCCATATTGTTGATCGTAGTACGAAGGTTCTCCATGGACGGTTTGTTCCTCTGGTATGAATGCTATGACAGCACGGACGGGTGCAAGATGAGACTTGGGAGAGGGAGGCCGATGTACGATCACAGTGGCCGGAGTTGTTCGGGGTTTCTTCTTCTACGCCGCGCTAGGGAAATTCGGGGATGAATTTATCTAAGGGGAGAAGTTTGTAAGAACCCAGATCTTCTTTTCAGGTATGTTTTTCCTTTTCTGGTCCTTTTTGGGAAAAAGAGGAATTTCTAGAAATTTTCAAAGCACACGCCGTGTACTTCTTTGCCACAGGCAGCCAGGTGCTGGCCGTGTAGCGGCCATGCACACGGCCGTGTGGGGGTGTTCAGAGGCCGCTTAAAGTGGAGTACAGAAATAGTAAGTACACGTCGTGTACTTTCTTTTTTTTATTAAACGCACCGGGGTCGCGTCTGAAGGACATAAAACACTTCTTTTAGGTCCCGTTCATCCGAGAGCACCGAGCAACCGTGGATCTTCGACGATCTCCTGAGCCTCTGTCCGTCCTCCGATTCAAACAACAATGATTGCGTTAAAATCACAACAGTGAGTTCTTCCTTCTCCCAGAGCATCGTTTTCCAATTCCTCCTCTTTTCTAAGTTATCGTGGGTTGAAATTTTTATACGTTTTCGTATATATACGACGTTCTAAGGATATTCAAGCATTTTGGTTCAAGTATATCGATCTCCAAAACCCGAGGTAGGTGGTTTGTGACTTTCTGTTGAAAGACTTTGAGTATTTTGTGTGAATTCCACCAATAACCTTGAATGGGGTATTGCGTGTTTACCGTTTAGCCCCATTGCTTGACATATTTTCTTGTATTCCTGATTATAGATTATTGTTTGTGAATAAGGTAATTTTTCTGTTCTTTGGATGTTTTTCCCATGCATGTTTTGCCTGTTTATGAAAGTTGGGTCTAGTTTTTCCTGTTAGGCTATTGCCAGTTGCCATGCCTAGTTGTGGGATAGAGTGACTGTGGTTCTATTATGATGATATGCCTTAGAATTCTAGCCAAGTAGTTCTTGAGTTTTACTTGGGGAGATATGCGTGCTATACATGTTTGAATTACACAGGGTCGTGAGAACCTAATGTAGTAGATCACAGGGAGGATGGACGTAAGGGCTTCTCGAGAGTGTCTTATAAATTACGATGCGAGACCACAGGGGAATTGATGTTGAGTGCTTCCTCAGAGTTTTTTTAGTTCCTCGACGCAGGCCACATGGGGAATGAGACATTGAGTGCTTCCCCAGAGTGCCTTTAGTACAATATGAGACTATAGGGGGAATTGACAGTGAGTGCTTCCCCAGAGAGTCTATACTTTAGATGAACCAAAGGGGTGAGACTGTGTGTGCCTCCCATAGGGTTGCTAGTGATTTTTGGTTGAACTAGAGGGGTTAGGATGTGAGAACTATCCATAGGGTTACCTTTTTGTTCCTTCTTTCTTGAGTAGGTGATTACTTGTTTGTGAATTAAATGCTTGAAACTATGGATTGTTTGCTGTTGAGTACATTACTTGTTTACTACTTCCTATACTTTTACCTGCCATATATTCACTGACTGTTAGGCACAGATCTCATGGTGGTTGACTACTGGGATTTAGTCTCACACCCTATTTGGGCCATTCTTTTGGGCCCAAACTGATCATATTGCTACAGGTATAGATAAGGGCAAACGCCCTTCTACTTCAGGTACTTGACTTGCTGTGGAGTTGGAGAGCGCGTGACCAAGCTTAGGCTTGCGATGCTGAGGAGATGTGATCTGTTTCTTTTGGACTTGGTTTAGTACTGTTTGTATACAGCATTGTGACTTGTTTGGCTGTTTTCTTAGACATATGTATCATGCATCATTTTATATGTATGTGCTCCAGCTGTTTATTATTTTAGTCTTCCGCTGTTCACTTGTGTATGGATTGTTTACTACTTCTGCTTTTGTTTATTTGTTTCTCTTCCACTGTGTACTCTTCCAATGAGGGAATAGTTTCCCCACTATCACACCCAAGGCTCTCGCTGCTAGTCGGCAGCCTCTGGCATTCGGGGAAATGCGCTTGAGGCCATGTGACCAACCGAGTACGGGGCGCCTCTGGGTGGCTTCCGGAACCAGGACGTTACACATATAAATATGCATTGAAATTATTAATAAAAATTCACAGTTAAAAAATTTTAATGGAAATTTCAACACCTTCCATTGAAATTTTAAATGAAAATTCAAAGTGAAAATTTCCATTATCAAGATAAATTTATACTCAAATTTTAATTTTCAATAAAACTCTCACAATTCCAAAATAAAATTTCAATGAAAATTTAATGTTATCCAAGAAAAGTTATGCTCAAAACTATTATAAGTATATTCATACATATCAATATAAGTATATACATACATAGATTTTAAATTTTCATCAGAATTTTACAATATCGGTGGAAATTTATACTCAAAATTTTTAGTGAAATTCTACAATGGAATTTTTTATTAGAAATTTGATTAAAAATTTTAAAAAAAATACATGTTTACATTTTCAATGAAACTATATTAATACATAAATAAACCATGAATTGAAAATTTGCAATGCAAATTTTATCTTGAAATTTCCAATGTAGATTTTCACAGTAAATTTGAACTTCAAATTTTCTCTTGAAATTACAATGCAAATATATTCATATATGAATAAAAAATGTAAATTTTAATCGGAAATTTTCATTGAAAGTTTTCACTCAAAAATTTTAGGGAAAATTCCCATAGTAAAATTGCAGTCCAAATTTTTACATAATTTTCTAGTAATTGTCATGGGAATTTAATTACAAAAATTCTAAAATAAACACATGTTTACATTCATAGCGCATAAAGAAAAAAAATGTAAATTTTCATCATAAATTTGCATTAAAAGTTTTCACTATAAACTTTTAGTGAAAATTTTCACTTAAATTCTATTATAATTATAATAGAAATCTGATTAACAAAATTCTAAAGTATATACATGTTTAAAATTTAAGTGAAAATATATTAATGGTTATATAAACAATGTAATTTGACACCGAATTTTTTTAATGCAAATCCCCACTTAAAGTTACTAATATAAATTATCACATAAAATTACAATGCAAATATATTAATACATTAATAAAAAATGTAAATTTTTGATGCAAATTTCCACTTAAATATACAATGTGATTTTTGTGGAAATTTATAGTGAAGATTTTTAATGTATATATATATATATATGCATGCATAAACACACTAATATAAATTTAAAGTGTAACATCTCAGTGTTTTTTCAGGTACTTACATTCATTTGTTTCAACCATCTTGCATTTGGGTCTTTTCTTGGATCATTTTATGTGACTTTTGGAATTTTTTAGAGATTTCTGGGCATTTGTGTGGTTAAACGCACATTTAATCCAAACTATATGACCTTCTCCTCAAACTGTGCGGCTTGGGACAAAGTCATTTTGCATGGTTGACGCACACTTTGTCAAACCATGTGGTCTCTCTAGTAGTCCAGAAAGGGGCACACAGTTTTCCAAATTATGCAACACAAATTAATTAATCTGAATTTTAATTTTAAGACCATCCGATTTTTCTCATTCATCTTCCAGTGGAAGAAACTCTATGTTGTTACTTTATGTTGTTTAATTTCCATATGAAATTGTTCTTTTATTCCTACCTTTTATACTTTGTTATTCATGCATGAAAAATGTGAATGTTTTATTTCTCTTGTAATTATTTTTCTCAAATATTGATTGTGGCCCTTATGGTTTTACCCTTACGCAGGGCCGACCCTAGGGAAAGCCTCAAGAGCCCATGGTCTAGGGAAACACACAAGAAAGAAAAACAAAATATAAAGAAAGGGGCATCGATTTTATTAGTTTACTGTAGCTCTCAATGTTTTTAGGGAAAAAATTTTAATGTTGGTATGGGGAAATAGAATTCTCTGGGCCGTCATTTCCCTTACGCAATGGCATCATTACCTTTACGTGTGTTTGAGTACCCTTACATGGGTGTATATTACCTTTATATAGCAATAATTTACCCTTAAGTGTGGGTCTATGTACCTTTATGTGGATCCCAGTACCCTTACATAGGTACCCTTATGTGGGGAAACACCCTTACATAGGTACCCTTACACAGAGAAGTACCCTTACATGGATAATCTTACGTGGGGTGGTACCTTTATGCAGGTACCCATACACCGCGCGGTACCCTTACACTATCAGTACCTTTATGTGGGTACCCTGGCGCGGGTCTTACTCTTATGTAGTACCCTTATGCGTTTACCCTTATGTATCAGGAGTCTGGTTTCAGCACCTTTACACAACATGTTTTCTTACCCTTACACAGGACCATTATGCACCGAGTACCCTTATGCAGTGACCATTTCGTTGCGCGACTTTGTTTCTATTTTGTTGGCTTTTGCGGTACTCGTTGACTGGCTGGGCAGTTATGAAGGCCTATTCCATTATCAGGGGACTTAATGACTCCCTACAACATTATCTTTTCGATAGAGAAAATCGATTCACTCTAGATCGCACGTCGTTCTCGGTCCACTACCACAAAAATGAGTTTTTACACCAACACCATTTAACATCACTAAAAAAAGCGCTGATAAAGAGTACCTTTATCAACGCATTTTTAGCAACGTTGATAAACCCCCCCCTTTATCAATGTTTTTTTACCAATGCTGATAAAGGGTATATTTAAAAAAAAAATATTTCATTAAAAATTATATATTAATATATAAATATATTTATATTGATATAAATAATATATATATATATATATATATTAAACGTGTTTTAAATAAAACTAAATAGGCATTTACACTTAATATATAAGATAATCAGTGAAAATGTCTTATAAAATAAATAAATAATTTTTTAATTAATAATTTTATAATTATTATTGAGTAATTTTCATTTAATAACAATTTGAATATAAAAAAACACAAAAAATCAATACAAGATCGAAAATAAGTTGAAAACGTAACTCGAACTTCAAACGGTCATAACTTTTGATCCGGGTGTACGTTTGAGTTATACTACATATCAAATCGAAACCCGTGATGAGCTCTACACCCTCAATGACAGAGATAAACCTCAATCATATTTTTTGAGGATAACAAAAGGCCCAAAAGGCATATAAAACTAAGTTTTTAGTTGGGGTACCCCAATTTTTTAACATTCGGTGGATTTTTAGCCTTGTTTAAGGGGTTCTTATTGCCTTTTTTTAGTGGAGACATAATTTATTTTTAGGTCTTACATTCATATTGATATTATGGTTTTAAAATTTTATCGTTTTTCATAATGTACTATTATTTATAATCAAATATATAACAATATATGAATATTTTTTATATATTCACCCATAAAAATTTAATTTTATAAATAAATAATTAAACATATTTACATATAAAATATATTTCTCAATATATTAAACAAATCTAAATAAAAAATAATATCTATTTTATTTAAAATACAAATGTATGAATATTTATATACATATACATATACAATTAATGTATATATAATGTTTATATATATATAAATATATTTGTGTGTGTATTGACAAACATATATAAGTTTATCTATATATTCTAATATATGTATATAAATATAAATATATAATATATGTAAATAAATATAAATATGTATAATTATATTTATAGATGCACACATATATATAAATATATATATTTATGTATTTATAAATACAAACACACACACAAAAAATTTTATATGTATATATATGGATAAAAAAATGTAACGAAATATATATAAATGAAAAATAAAGCAAGAGTGGAAGAGTTGTGGGCGCATGAGGAGGAGGTCTCAGGTTTGAAACCCAGCATTGGTAAGGATGCACAGGCAGGCGAGCAGGTGGCTAACGCTATTAAAGGGGGGGGGGGGGGTTAGCACTGTTAAAGGGTTGGGGGGCTAGTGGTGTTAAAAGGGTGGTGGGGGTGGCTAGTGGTGTTAAAAGGGGGGTTGAGTACTGATAAAAATAAGATTTTCCACCCTCTGATTTTCAATTTTTTTGACCTTTATCAGCACTGATAAAAGACCCCTTTTATCAGTGCTTTTTTTAGCACTAACAAAGGGGTCTTTATCACTGCTTTTTTTAGCGTTGATAATTAAAAGGGGGTTGAGTGCTGATAAAAAGGGGGTGGTCCACCATCTGATTTGCATAATTTTTTTGAACTTTACCAGCACTGATAAAAGAGGTCTTTTTAATAGCGTTGATAAATGATCCTTTTGTCAACGTTTTTTAGCATTGATAAAAGAGACCCCCTTTTAATTGCACCTCGATTATCAGTATTTTTTTAATGGTGATAAAGGTTTTTTTAGCACTAATAAAACCCTGTTATGTAGTAGTGGTCTTCAGATATTGTTCAGCGAATCCCTAGCTCACCCCACCAATCTACTTCCTAAAGAATATCTAGTGGCCTGTCATGTTCCTCAGTTACTGCTTGTGCATTGTTATTGGTGAAGCGATTGACGTCGTCCTTTATAAAGAAGAAAGTGTGGTCGCTTGCTTGATCCAGAAGCTCCCGAAGAATTGTGAACCACTGTATCCATAATATTTTCCAGCAGCTCGAAGTGATTAGGACCGACGAAGACCTTCTATCTTCGACTTGTAATTATTTTGGTTCTTTCGCTCCTAAATTCTTGAAAATAGAGTTTGTTGTTTCTATTTTCATATTGTTCAAATTACTGGTTTGCTTCTTGTAACACCTCAAGATTTTAAAAGAACATTATGTTTGATAGCGTACACGACCCATAACATCGAGCTTAAAAGAATCATAAAATATTATTATTTTAATATGACTGTTATAACCTAGCCGTTAAATTGATGGATATGAATAGTATTAACCAAATTATGAAATATATATAAATGAAATACTCAATACAAATGTATTGATTAATAATTAGGAAATGAGTACTTAATTTTCAGTAAAGTTATTTTATGCTTCAGAAATACGTTTTCTTCAAAAATGATTTTCATTACTTTTTGTGAGAAAATATTATAATTAATTTTTGGAACATTTTGATTTTATATTTAATAAAAAAAATATCATTTTTGAAATCATCATATCAAAATTATCTTAGGGTGAATTTTTGGGTTTTTTATGAAATGATTGATTTTTCAATAAATAATGTGTTGGACTCCTCCTGTTTAATCACGTTTTTAATGCCCACAAATCATGTATCATGTTTAACATATCACAAATAATGTTTGGAGATTGTTGGTTTCCTTATGGTTTAATGCCTACAACTCTCCCAAATCATGTTTGAATCTTGTAAATTATGTTTGATCTTATTATATTATGTTTTACTATACTAATTCTTAAGTCTAATCCATTATGTGAATATTACTTCTTAAGACAGTTTGCAGATATTTGGCTAAGTCTTAGACACCGTAACCCAGACACTGTGACCCAGACATCGCAACTAACTCAGACACCGTGATTCAGACACCGTAACCCATACACCATGACTTAGACACCGTAACCTAGACACCGTAACCCAGAAACCATGACTTTGACACCGTAACCAGTTCTAGATTTCATAAAGCCTATGACACCAGTTCCTTGCTATCATATCCAAGACATCGTTCAGAAATTGTGATAAAGGACTAGACACTGTTACCTAAGACATCGTGATCCTGACACCACATCTGTGCTACCAGTTTCAGATCTCAATGTAACTATGGTACTGTGACTGTCTCACCGCTCCAAGACATGTCACTTGATAGTACGAGGTACGAGATGTAGAGATCGTGCTTCCTATCAGCTCCAACACATGCACATGAAATAAAAAGAAAAGTGTGGTACTGGAGGAAATAGAAGAGTCACGAGTTCGTGAAGTAAACTGCATGCAAGATAGTAGGACATCCATACACTGAAGAACAAACGAAGAACTCATGATTCCAAAAAGGCTGAACTGTTGTAGATTATAATCTTAATCATTCTCACAGCAACAACTCTAAGAAGAACAAGAGCTACCTAGCACATCTCATCGAATTGAAACCATTTCAAGAGACTTGCGATACTCTATTTTCAAAAGAGGACCCAAAAATCACCTATGCTACATCCTACAAGTCCAAATTTGTAAAGAACAACACCCAGAGAATTTATAACCCTTTCTCATAATCTCTTCTCTATTGTGTATTGTTTTTATTACTTTTCAAGCAGTGTGTGTATCTGTGTTAAAACACACACTTTCTCCTGCATTAAACTGGAGGATAAAAGATATCCTCACTTGAATATCTTTCTACAATTTGCTTTACCCATGTATATCTATGTAAGAGGTCTTGTGTGACCTGGTTGTTGGTATTCCCATGTAGAACAGTGGAAGATGTCTTGTGACCTGGACAGTCCTATGTACTATCGTTAACCCCGATCTAGGGTGTAGATCGAATTTATTAATATAAACTGCTTGGTGGCAGGTGATCACAAAGTGGAGTGGATTAGTTCTTGGATTGAGACTGAACCACTTTTTTTATACTCTATGTGTTTCTATTTAGTCTTTCTCTGTTTTAATTTATATTTCAAAAAACTAAATTTTACTTTGATAGTTAGTCTTGGATAGTAGTTATAACAGTTTTTCCATATTAGATTAGTTTCAAAAGTTGTATCAATATCCTATATTGATATTACTGAGAATTAATCAATCTTTGGAGAATCTATTTGAATAGTCAAACTATTATAATTTTATTACCTTGATTAACTGGCCTATTTTAGTTTTATTTGGGGGAATATTTTAAGTAAAATTTTTAACAGAAATTTTTATAGGAACTCAATTCACCACTCTCTTGAGTGTCCTACTCCGACCAACATTTGGAATCAAAAGAGTTTTTAATATCCTTGTTTTCAAAATTTTAAATTATCAATTTGTTTAAAATATTTTACAACTGTGATTTTAGTTACGTTTTAAAGATCTTAAAATTTCTGTTAGTTCTAAATTTTTAGTTCTTTAAAAACAAAAATTCTATGCTTTATTCTCTAAGTATGGATAATAGATTGGAAGGTACTACTACCAAAATACCACCATTATTTAATGAAACAAATAATGCACAAAGGAAAATTAAAATGAAGATACACTTAGAAAGTATGGGTTTTGAGATTTGGCCTTCAATTATTGATGAATATAAGATTCCTGATACTGCTAAAACTACTTAGGATGACCTAACTAAGGATTCTTATAATAATAATTTCAAATCCATGAATTCCTTATACTTTTCTTTATGAGAAAAAAAGTTTAATAGAATTTCTGCATGTAAAACAACCCATGAAATTTGGGATACTTTATCTGTTTCACATGAAGGAACCTCTAGTGTTAAGGAAATAAGACTTAACACATATACTATTAAGCATGATAACTTTAAAATGAATCCTGATGAGCCTATTTTTGACATGTATCTCAGGTTTAATGAAATTGTGAACACTATGATCTCTCTAGGAATAGATGTTACAACCAAGGAGAAAATCATGAGAATACTTAGATGCTTACTATATAGATGGAGAGAGACTTCTATCTCAATTATAGAATCTTGTGATATTAGAAATATTCTAGTCAAGGAGCTGATAGGAAAGTTGATGATGTATGAGGAAGAATTTAAAGTCAACAAAGAAGAGGAAGATGAACCAAAGAGAAAGTCAGTGGACTTCAAAACCACCACTACCTCTAAACACAAGGAAAATGATAATTTACAATCCCTTGTAGAAAGTTATAGCAGTGAACAATCATCATCATATAGTGATGAGGAAATGGATCAGTTGGATATACGATTTAATAAGTTTTATAGAAGAAAGATATTTTTCAGAAATCCTAACTTAAAAGGAAGATATGATCACAAGGGAAACTGGAAAAAGGATTGGAAAAGGAGTGAAAAATCTGATGAAATAGTATTCTATGAATGTAAAAGAAAAGGACATGTTAAATTAGACTGTCCCAAATTGAAATACAAGAAGAGATATGAAGACAAATATATAAAGTATAAAAAGGTCATGAAGGCAACATGGAGTGCTTCTAATAATAGTTCAAGTGAATCAAATTCTTCACATGATGAGAAGTCTGACAAGGCCAATATGTGTTTTATGACAAACACATCTAAGGTAACCTTTGAGTCTCAAGTAAAAAATTCCTATTATTCTAGAGATGAAAGTGATTATGAAAATATTACTAGTGAAGAATTATTTGAATACTGTAATATTCTCGAAGATACTTGTAATTAACTAAAAGATAAATATAAATATTTAAAGAAACAACATGCCTTGACCACTACTATCAAATCTGAACTTACTATATAGAAAGAGAAAAATGTTCAATTATTTAAATAAAACAATGAACTTAAGTTATCTAATGAGCAATTGAAAAAATGTCCTAGATAAATTTACCAATGAAAAAACTACTCTCATACAGATTCTTGGTAAAAAAATTTCCCCTAGATACACTACTGGTATAGGATACCGACCTGGGTAAAGAAATATCACCAAAACAAGTTTGTAACTAAATATGGAAATTTTTTTTTTCTACCTAAAAGTGAAAATTCTGCTGATAGTTCTAGTTTTATAAAATCTTTTACTACCTCTAGTTTTTCTGGACCAAATAGATTCTATTTTTCAAATATGTTATATAATGCTTATAGGAAAACTATGAAGTATATGTGGGTTCCAAAAATAACTGATTACTAATGTTACTGGAACCAAACAAATCTAGGTACCAAAATCTATTTTTATTTGATTATTTTGTAGGAAATCTATTTGAAGAGCTTTGTAAAATATTATGGTAATTGGACAATAGATGTTTAAGACACATGACAAGAGATTACTCATGCTTCAAGAATTTAATAAATATTAATGGTGGTCATGTCACTTTTGGTGAAAATGTTAAAGGAAAAATAATTGGCTTAGGCTAGATTGGTAACTCTAACTCAGTTTTAATTTCTAAAGTACTTTTTTTTGATGGATTGAAATATAATTTTCTTAGTATTTAAAAACTATGTGATGATGGTTTTCATGTTAAATTAGAGAATGATTCTTGTAATGTTTTAACTCTAAAAATGAACTAATATTTTATTCTTTTAGAAATGAAAATGTTTATGTAGTTAACATAGATTATTTAATTTCTCAAAATGTTTCATTATTAAGTGTATTTTACAAAGATTCTTGGATTTGTAATAAAAGATTAGGACAATGCAATATACACTCCCTTAGAAGGATTACTAGAAAATATTTAGTCAAGGACCTACCCAAACTTGGGTTTCCAAATGACAAAGTCTGTAATCCTTGTCAAAAGGTTAAACAACAAAAAATATCTTTCAAACCAAAGAAAGAAGTTTCAACTTCTCAACCTCTTGAGTTGGTTCACATGGATTTGTTCGGACCATCTAGAGTTTCTAGTTTAAATGGGAAGAACTATGTCTATGTTCTTGTAAATGACTATTCTAGGTATACTTGAACCTTCTTCTTGGATCACAAAAGTGAAGCCTACTCTCATTTTACTAAGTATGCTAAGACTGTATAAAATCTTAGTGGACTTAGAATTAAATATCTAAGAAGTGACCATGGCTTTGAGTTTGAAAATCAAGAGTTTGAATCCTTTTTCTCAAAAAATGGCTATAGTAATAACTTCTCTGCCCCTAGGACACATCAACAAAATGGAGTTGTAGAAAGAAGAAATAGAACCTTACAATAAATAGCTAGAACTATGCTTAGTGAGTATGACTTACCTATTTATTTTTGGGCTGAAGCTGTCAATACAACATGATACATTATTAATAGAGTGTTAATCATACCCATTATTAAAATAAATCCTTATGAGTTATAGAACAATAGAAAACCCAAGGTTAATTACTTCAAAGTTTTTGGTTTCAAAGTCTATATTATTAATACGAATGATAATGTTGATAAGTGTACATCCAAAAGTGATGAAATAATTTTTCTAGGATATTCAATCTCTAGTAAAGCCTATAGAGTGTTTAAAAAAAGAACAAAATGTGTTGAAGAATTTACACATGTAAAATTTGATGAAATAGATCCACATGAACCTAAGACCTCCCTAGAGAATCTTGAGGATGATATGTCAAATCTGGACATTACTGATAAATCTTTTGACCATCTTATGAAGGAATCTGTTAAAATTTCTAGTTCTTGAAATTCTACAAATTCAAGCCATAATGAATCTGAACCTGTTGAAAAAACTGAAATTAATAGTCCTTTTTCTAGAGCTGTTATTACTCTTAAGAACCATCCTTTAGATGCTATTGTTGGAGATTTAGATAAAATAACATAGACTAGAGTTTCTCTTAGAAATCAGGTTGAACATCAAGTTTTCTTGTCAGAAATTGAACCTAAAAACATCAATGATGCTATCAATGATGAATTTTGGGTGATGGATATGCAAGAGGAGCTAAATCAGTTTGAAAGGAAAAAAGTTTCGAATCTTGTAGATAGAACCAAAGACACCTTGACCATAGGCACTAAATGGGTGTTCAGGAACAAAGTATATGAAGCTGGTAACATAGTTAGAAACAATGATAGATTGGTTGCACAAGGTTATAGTCAAGAATAAGGAATTGAATATGAAGAAACTTTTTCACTATTATCTAGACTTGAATCCATTAGAATTATACTTTCATATGCAACACATCTAAATTTCAAACTATATCAAATGGATGCTAAGAGTACATTCCTAAATAGGTGTATAGTTGAGGATGCTTTTGTTGAAAAACTCCCTGGTTTTACAAACCTTCACTTTCCAAATCATGTTTTTAAATTAACAAAAGCTTTATATGGTTTAAAGAAAGATCCAAAAGCTTGGTATGATAGATTAAGTAGTTTTATTATTTATAAAGGTTTTACAAAAGGTATATCTGATCCTAATATTTTTATGAAACAAATTTCTAAGGATGTTTTAGTTGTTTAAATCTATGTTGATGATATTATTTTTGGATCTTCAAGAAATTCTTTATGTACTGATTTTTTAAAGATGATGAAAAATGAATTTGAAACGAGTTTAATGGGTAAGCTAAAATTCTTTATTGGTTTTCAAATATTTCAAAATAAGGAGGGTATTATTTTAAATCAAAGAAAATATATAAAAGATCTTATAATTTTTTTTGGCTTGGATTGCACTAAAAGTAGTGATAATCTAATGAGTACTACCTATAAGTTGGATCTTGATGAAAATGAAAAATCTGTTGATCAAACCACTTATAGAAGAATGATTGGAAGTTTACTCTACTTAACAGCTAGTCGGCCTGATATTATGTTTAGTGTTTGCATGTGTGCATGTTTTTAAGAAAACACCAAAGAGTATCATTTAAATGTTGTTAAAAGATTTTTCAAATACCTCAAACATACTACCAATTTAGGTATGTTATATCCTAGAGGACAATAATTTGAATTAGTTAGCTATTCAGATACTGATTTTGGTGGTTGTAAGTTAGATAAAAAAAGAACCTCTAGAACATGTCACCTTTTAGGCAAGTCTCTAGTATCATAGTGTAGTAAGAAACAAAATTCCGTTGCATTATCTACTACTAAGGCTGAATATATAGCTGCTGGTAGTTGTTGTGAAAAAATTTTATGGGAAAAACACACACTATTAGACTATGGATATCAATTCAGATATGTACATAAAAATTGTGACAATAAAAGTGCTATTACCATTTCAAAGAACCCTCTTTCACACACTAGGACAAAACATATTGATGTAAGACATTAATTTTTGAGATATCATTATCAAAAAGGTGATATCACTTTGGAATTCATTAGCACTGAACATATTGCTAATATATTCACTAAACCATTAAATTATGAAAGGATAAATTACATCATACTTTAATTAGGGATAATAAGTATTAAGTGAAAGGTTTATAGTCTCAAAGTTATTGTCCCACACTTACTGTTTCATAGTTTATGGTTTCATGATTCACAGTTTCACAAGTTACTATCTTGGAATTACCGTCTCATGTTTATGGTCTCATAGTTACTATCTTACACTTGATGTCTCAATGATACAGTCGCACCATTTAGAGTCACATCATAATGATGACACCATGATGACCTATTCCGGTCTCTCCGTAATGACTTAGATTTATATTTTTAGAATTTCATTTCTTGTATCACTGTATCAATTATTTTATTGTTTTTATGCCCTGTATTTGTGTTTGTGACATTTGGAATCCCTAAATGATAAAGACCTGATATTTTTCACTTATCTCTTCACTCGAGCTCTCCTCTCTTGAAACTAAAACCCTTATCTCTCAAACCTCCTATCCTCCTTCAAATAGTTCTTATTCTCGAACCTAAATTGGATGCCTAGAATGAAGCATATGTCTTCATTGACTTTTGAGAAGCAAAATTCTCAAAATAAAGTAAAAGGGGCTCTGAAAATAATGCTTGAAGGACAGCTAAATCCAGGCCTTACTGATCGAACTGTAGTACCAGAGAAAGAAGTATGTCCGAAGTGGTTGCTGAAAAGTAAGTCATTGATTTTGAAAGTTTTGTATGAACAATGACGGTTGAAATGGTTTACTAAATAGAAGAAACCCATCTATATAAATCTTCTATACCAGTTTTATCAGTATATTTAGTTCTACTCCGAGTCGATAAATGATTTTGTTTTTAGAAGTTGGATAAATGGACAAAGGTGTACCTTTTCATCCAGGTTGTGGGATGACTGTCTTGAAATACCACATGAGGAAATTTATAAGGATCATCAGTGAGGACCTCCTACTCCTAGTGATGTTTTTAACCTAGAATAAGAGTTGGGAATCCTAACTAAAAATAAGAAGATAAGGCCAATTGCAGTAGAATTAGATGGAGAGACAAGGCTACTGTTCAAGTTCATTAAAAATATTATTTATCCAAAGAAGGGAGATTTTTCAACTCTAAAGTATCAAGATGTATTTATGATAAATCTTATAAAAAATGGCCACAAGATCAATTTATGTAATTATATCATTCTTCACATCAGTGATATGATCAAGAATACTTCAAAATCAACCTCCCTATTTTATTCAAGATTTATTTCTGCAATATTGTCTTCCAAAGGAGTAGTTGGACCAAATGAAGAAGTTATTAAGGATTATGAGTTTTGTATATCTAAGGATACACTCAGAAGGATGAAAATTAACTGAAATCCTTAGAAGCAATCTTGGGTGGAATACAATGAAAGACTGTATGAAAATTTCAATCCAATTGAGAATCCTTCAAGACCTAAGAAAAAATCTAATCCTAGTTTGGAACCAGATGAATTAGTTGAATACTCAAGTGATTAAGTAGAATATGAAGAATCTGCACCTATGAACAAAACTGTCTTAGAGGAAGAAGACAGTAGCCCACCTGACCCACCAGTTTCTTAAGTGATAGTTTCTAGTAAAATTGTTGTTGAAAAAAAATCAACTACTAGTGTAGAAAAATAAGTTATTCCTGAGGAACATTTAGAAAAGACTACTATTGATGAAGAAATTTTTATTGAGGAAGTACCTACTGGTGTGGAATATTCATAAGAACAAGATGAACATTAAGTTGTTATTTCTGTTGAGGAAAGGATGTAACAAGCTTTTCAGTCAGCTAAAGAAGTGCCTAAACCTGCCAGAATATAAGAGATGGAATTAGGCCAAGAGACCGGGTCTCTTAATCCCAAAAGAGAAGAACCTATTGAGGGGGAGAAGAATCCCATTTTTTAAAGTAATCAAGTGCAAGGTTATGTTGAGACAAGCCCTATGGACACCTTGTATAAATTCCCCAACTACTTTGATGCCTCTGATTCTCAATTGGCTTCAGTGAGAGGAATTTATCTCACAACAAATTTTCAATTGAAACCCATTTCTGTACTAGAAGTCATACCTTCTAAGGAACTAGAGGTTGTGTAAATTTTTGCATCTAAGGTTTCACAAGAAGCTTCTATATTTTTTGATCCATGAGGATTTAAAAGTTTTTGGTGAAAGTATGATGGCTAGTTTTCAAAAACTTTTGAAATCTCAACCCACTCCTATAACTCATCTAAACGAATAGGATGATAGCATGCTCTTGGAGAAACTTATCTATCAAACCAAACCAAGGATGATGTATTAAATTCAAGAAGTGATGATTGACAATCATAAATTAAGTAAGGAAGTGAAATATTTAAAAATTTTGATTGATGAAATGAAGAAGGAATTTCAAACTGCTGAACCCCCTGTTTCTCGTTTCAACATAGAAGATGATGACAAAATTGATAAAAAGGTTGTGAATCTGATCCAAAATAATTTGGTTTATTTTGTTGAAAAGGTATTTGCAAACAATGCTAAGTTGGTAAATTAAGTTCTAGGATTGGTATCCACAATAAATTAGTTGCTTGGTGTTTTTAAGAACTCTTTTGTGACCGTTCTCAAGAGCCTTCCTACACCCTCTATAGTCATCTCAACTCCTTCTTCCTCTTCCAAACTTAGTCAACCATCTCAACTATCATATAGTGGCATAATCATAAAGGTGATTCAAGAAGAGCTTCAGTCTTTAAAAGGTCAGTTTGTTCAGGAGAGCCTCTCCAAGATTGTCCAAAACAGTGAGCATGTCCATGACATGGTTCGATTGTATTCAAAGGAAGCCTCTACGGCTTATGATGAATTTAATAAAAAGGTTGATTTCTACTTCAAGTGGATCTATACAAAGAACCAACCGACTAGTAATTTAAATTACCTTATAGTAAATATTAGAATGCCTCTTATGACTCAAGATTTTAAGGACCAAGTGTAGAAAATGAAAGATTTCATGACTATTTTGGAAACGTTTTTGGAGAAGAAAGATGATTTTGAAAAGGCTATGCAATATGGAGGTGAATTAATCACTGATTTTATCAAATTTTTGAAGCCTTATCTCTATGTGCAAAGCACTGCAATAGTGGCTCCTATAGATGCCACTTTGTGGCTTGGTTCAACCCCTGCCTCCACTATTGCCTTTTCTCCTTCTTTCATGTTTGTATCTTAGGCTCTGAGTCAAATCAGATCTATCATTCTTGAGAAATCCTTACCTCTATAATCCACTAGACCAACTCTTTCCCATATGTTTTTTAAGGAGTGCCTCTTCATTCTCTATCAATTGGATCAATTTCCTCTACCACTTATACTTTTGCTTATGTGGTTCCTCCTGATGTTTCTGCCAAGGGAAAAGAGAATACTTCTGACCTTGAAGAGAAGTGAAGGATGTCTTTTTGATAGGGATGTTTTGTATTTTTCTTTATTCTTGTAGTAAAATTTATCTTTCTATTCAATAAAATATGCACTACTATTGTTTATTTTCCTCCTTACCTTCATTCAAACTTTATTTTATTTTTCTTATTCTCCTTTTGATAATCCCAAAAGGGGGAGAACAAAGAAAACACATGTAAACTTTATCTTTATATCCAACACAATGTGAATTACTATTGTTTATTTTCCTCCTTACCTTCATTCAAACTTTATTTTATTTTTCTTATTCTCTTTTTGATAATCCAAAAAGGGGGATAACTAAGAAAACACATTTATAGAGACATAATCTTCTTGGAAGCAACACCGTTTTTTATATTCTCAATATCCTTTTCATTCCTAAAATATTTAGCTAATAAATGAAATGATTTGTGATCATAAAAAGGGGGATATTGTTGGACTCCTCTTGTTTAATCATGTTTTTAATGCTAAAAAATCATGTATCATGTTTAACATATCACAAATCATGTTTGGAGATTGTTGGTTTCCTTATGGTTTAATGCCTAAAACTCTTCCAAATCATGTTTGAATCTTGTAAACTATTTTTGATCTTGTTTTATTATGTTTTATTATACTGATGCTTAAGTCTAATCCATTCTATGAATATTACTTATTAAGATAGTTTACAGATATTTGGATAAGTCTTAGACACCGTAACCCAGACACCGTGACTCAGACACTGTAACCCAAACACCGTGACTCATACACCGTAACCCATACACCGTAACCAAGACACTGTGACTTAAGCATCGTAACCTAGACACTGTACCCCAGAAACCGTGAATATGACACCCTAACCAATTCTAGATTTCATAAATCCAGTGACACCAGTTTCTTTCTATCATCTCCAAGAGATAATTCAGAATTTGTAACAAAGGACTAGACACCGTTACCTAAGACACTATGATCCTGACACTGCATTTGTGCTACCAGTTCCAGATCTCAATGAAACTATGGAACCGTGACTATCTCACTACTCAAATACATGTCACCTAACAATACAAGGTATGAGGTGTAGAGATCGTGCTTCCTATCAGCTCCAACACACACACCTAAAATAAAAAGAAAAGCATGGTACTGGAGGAAATATAAGAGCCAAGAGTTCATGAAGTAAACTGCATACAAGATAGTAGTACATCCATACACTGAATAACACACAAAGAACTCATGATTATTAAAAGGCTAAATTGCTGTAGATCATAATCTTAAGCATTATTGCAACAAAAACTCTATAAATAACGAGAGCTACATAGCATATATCATCAAACTGAAACCAATGCATGAGATTTTCAATACTCTGTTTTCACAAGAGGACCTGAAAATCACATCTGCTACATCATACAAGTCTAGAGCTACAAAGAACAACACTCAGAGAATTTCTAACCCTTTCTCATCATCTTTGATCTGTTGTGTTTTGTTTTTATTATTTTTCAAGTAGTGTGTGTATCTGTGTTAAAACACACACTATCTCCTACATTAAACTAGAGGATACAAGATATCCTCACTCAAATATCTTTCTACACTTTGCTTCAACCATGTATAACTGTGGAAGTGGTCTTGTGTGACCTGGTTGTTGGTATTCCCATGTAGAATAGTGGAAGTGGTCTTGTGACCTAGATAGTTTTGTTTACTATTGTTAACCCCAATCCATGGTGTGGATCAAGTTTATTAATATAAACTTTTTGGTGGTAGGTGATCACCAAATGGAGTGGATTAGGTCTCTAATTGAGATCGAACCACTTGTTTTATCCGCTCTGTGCTTCTATTTAGTCTTTCTCTATTTTAATTTATATTTCAGAAAACTAAATTTTACTTTGATAGTTAGTCTTGTATAGTAGTTATAACTCTTTTTTTCTTATTATAGTAGTTTCAAAAGTTGTATCAATATCCTATATTGATATTAATGATAATTAATCAATCTTTGGAGAAGCTATTTGAATAGTCAAACTATTATAATTTTATTACCTTGATTAACTGGCCTATTTTAGTTTTATTTGGGGGAATATTTTAAGTAAAATTTTTAATAGAATTTTTATAGGAACTCAATTCACTCCCCTCTTGAGTTTCCTACTCCAACCAACATAGTAAAAAATACTAAATTTTATTAAAAACATTATTTTTATTTCAAACATTTACAAAGTACCAATTTGTTTTAAATGGTTTCAAAGTAAAATTTATTCTATTATATTATGAATAATCCAATTAAATTCATTGAATTAAATTTTATGGTTGAATTTGGTATAAAAACATTTTTATACTTAAAATGAAATTCTTATAAAATCTATTTTTCATTGCATTTTATGTATTTATATTAAAAGTAATCTCACTTATAGGAATTGAATTTGATTAAATTGAATTTATTTTTGGATTTATAATTTAAAATTTATCCTAGGATGATTTTTTTGACATTTTTATGATTAAGTTAATTTTTTAGTGAATAATAAAAAAATACAGTTTTTATGAAATACAATATCTTTTATGATATCACCAAGATATAAACATAATATAAAAATTTATGAAACATATGGAATGAATAAAGTATGAAAAAATAAAAAAATATCATACAAAAATAATTTAAAACATATAAATTAGAATTTATTTCATAATAAATGTGAAAATGATTTTCAGTGTCGACACCGAGCCTACACGGTGCTGAAAAAGTCAAATTTGGTATACTAAAGATAATATTTGAGATGAAATAATTACTTTCTTGACTTTTTTATTAAATATTAAATATTATGAATTATTTTTATGGTTAGACACAAATTTTTGAGTTATATAACAAGTGAATTATACAAATTCTTGTGCAATGTTTGCACAAGGCCAAAAAAGTCAAAATAACGTATTAAATAAGTTGACATGACATATATGTGAGTTAAAATACATATTGGATGAATATAAATGGGTATTTTGATGATAATAAATTTATTTTTATTATAGTAATTTATTTATAAATTTTAGGTATTAAATAAATACCTTAAATGATTGCACAATACCAACACAACATTTATTTAATTAATAGAAAAATAAAATAAATGATTTTAAAAATAACTAAACTAATATAATTTGAAATAATTAATGTATCCCACAAATTTTCTAAATATATATGAAATTTTAGGGAAGTGTTAAATCATCATACTTGAATTATATATTTTTCATGATATATTTAAAGTCAAATTAAATGAATAGTGTTAAAATTAACATTAATGTTATTTTATCAAAATAATATTTCATTAAATTATTTAAAAATTATATAATTATTGAAATTCTACAATTAGAATAATATATGGTCTAAAATTTCATACCTTTTCCATTTATGGGTCAATAGTTACCTTTGATGTAAAATTACAACCCTTTAAGCTTGAAAAAATGTTACCGCCGTTAATGTTAAAATAGGTTAATTAAGGGGTTAAACCAAAAGATAAGGTTTAAAATAACACTTAAACCTATCCAAATTTTATTGGTTGATGTGATTTAAATAATATTATACCCTAGGTTTTAATATTTGGTCATTTGGATGTATTTTTCATGATAATGACTTTATTATAATTTATTCTTTTAGGAAATTCCAAAAGTACCCCTCACCTCAATTATAAAATGACACCTCTTCCTTCACTTATTTACACCACTTTGAGCAACCTAGATCGACCAAGATCTACTCATTAATCTTATCAATATCCTTATCCAAGTTTTTGAGGTTTCAGTCTCCTCAAAAGACCAACTTTAGGTCTCTTAAGGAAGGATCTAAAGGAGGTCTCCCGAAGAAGAGGTAATCATCTTATCTAACCTCATTTAATTTATTTCTTATTCTACCTCTTATAAATCTATGATATTTATCATAAAATGGTAACTTCAGTATCCTATATATACTGAAATGTTATTATGATTATGAAACCACCATTATTGTAACATCCTGCCCCTCCTCATTGGCTTGAGTCGAGGCAAAATTGCCACTTGGCCTTAGGTGACCACTACAAGAAAATCACATAATAACAGCGGTTTAAACCGCCACTATATGGTTCTACAACAGTTTCATAAAACCGCCAATAAAACTAGTGTAGACATCCAATATGCATCAGTTTCTTACATTTAGCAGCAGTTTTTGTTAAGTGTCAGAGATATCATATTTAGCGATACTTTTATTGGTTTTAGCAGTGGTTTTCAGTGGGAAAATATGGTAAGGATTTAACGGTGGTTAAAACCACCGATAAATATTTTCCTTTTTTTAAGTAAACCACTGGTAAAACTAATAAAATCATTGCTAAATGAACATGCGTAATTTTTTAGCGGTGTTTTTAACCACCGGATATGAAAAACTATCAACATATAGTGGAGTTTTAAACCACCTCTAAAAATGAACCATATTTAGCAGCTATTTAAACCGTTGTTATATGTTGATTTACTAATAAAAACCAACTAAAGATTCTGCATCCTGATTACCCTAAAAAAAACATATTCAGAGACCCAATACAAGGGAATGGAGTAAAAATAATGAAGTTAAACCCCCTAAAATTTTTGAACATGTTCTAGATCCCATGAATCCATATTTAATTAATGGAAGAAAACCCCAGAAAATGAACCCCCAGATAATACAAGTGAAAGATACCCATTACCACTCCTTCCACATAAGTACCCAAGGCTCTAATGTGATTTATTTGTGAAATAATTTTAAAATAACTTATCAAATTTAAAAACACACCATTATTAATCAAAATACTAATTTTAAAACCCATTTAAAAATCCTTTTATTTTTTTTTGAAAAACAAATTTCTTTTATCAAAACATGGGGATAACGATCTTTTATAAGAAACTCATTTACAAAGAAAACATGTCATAATGTATCTTCCAAAACTAAGATAAATGAAGATAATTAGAAGTGAACAAAAATGGAATGGTCAAACTTATATAAAGTAAGGAAACCAACCAACCTAATGATCAAAGTGCTAAAGGGAGAAGCTTGGAAGGGAAGGAATCACTAAAAAATTTACTAGAGTATCCCTTGAGTTTAAGGGAGAAGAAACATGCCAAATGAGAGAGGATTCAACAATCCAATGAATAAAAATATTCCATGTAGGAATGATTTACATCGATAATCATTGATTCACAACATGAACTCCTAGTATTGTATCTACACTAAGAAATGAATCAGTGAAACTTAATTCCAAATCAGCAATGGGAAATTCCAAAGTATGGCATTGAAGATCTTCATATTATTTCTACCGACACTAAGTGATGAACAAGAGTTGAAATATATCTCATATACTTTCTATCATATCCTAAATTAGACTTGGTCCAAAAAAAGTGGCCTAAACCACCCATTCACAAAAAATAGGTGACATACATGGGAAATCATATAAATACTCAAAGGGTGTTATTATAATCATTTACTTGTAGCTGTTATTATATGTGAACTACACTAGTCCTAGATGGATGTTCCATGATCTAATGAAATCCTAAATATAGAAACTAAAAATATACTACAGAATCTGAATAGTATTATACATCTGACCATCCTTATGTACATGATAAGCATTACTCAATATAAATTTATTCCCCATTGGCTCTTTGATACTCTTCTAGAATATAGAAGTCAACCCTGGATCCCTCTCTAACACAATAGTAGAGAAGAACCCATACAACCTCATAATCACTTTCACTTATAGTTTACCTGAATCATCAACCATAGAGGTGTCCTTGATAGGAATAAAATGAGATGATTTCCTTAACAAATCCATCACTAACCTGAAATAATTAATTCCTTATGTTGTCATTGATAATAGAACAATGAACTCCCTAGACACATCATCCCATTTCCAAACTAACACCAGATGTGGTTGGAGTAGACTAGAATAATTAAAGTGATATTCATTTATATTCTATCATGAGTAAGAAATATAAACATACTCAACATTGTTGTGTTTCATACTTGACCACATGAAACACCATCTAATTTCATAATACATACTTATATAACTAGGGTGAACAACCCACTAAGAACTATGAAAATCATGCAACACTGAAATGATGAAAGGGGTTTGGGGCTAGTGAATATGTAGTAGGAGATACAAGGATAGGGGAAACATAAATGCAATAATTCTAGGAAGATATGATAATATTTGGGTAAGGAATAGTGATAAGGATATGCATCATGAATGATGATGTAAATTGATTGATGTAAAATAGTGAGTTGATACAGATTAAGGGGATGATGAAACATAAATGATGAAAGGGGTTTGGGGCCTATAGGTTATAAGGAACAATAATGTGAATGATAAACATGCACATGTATAGGCTTGAATTAAAAAAATCATCCATGAAAATTTAAAAAAGGGGAGAAAATTTATAACCATAATGATTGAACTTTACCTTGCGGGATTCCAAAAAGAAAGAAATTCCACTTAGGTATTACTATACTAGATTAGGGAAAAGGATGTTTTCTGATGTTAAAATAAAAGATAATATGGTTTTCACTAAATAGGATGAAGACCATTGTAAAATAGTTATTTTAACCATATTCAATCCTATATTTATATGAATGGATGACTATCACTGCAGCCCTAAAAGTTTTTTAGCCTCTTCAAAATGGGAAATCATGAAAATTTTAGGTCATGAAAATGTTAGGAGAATACTCTATACCAAAAATGATACATAAAAAAACTCTCTCTTTCTGCATTTGTATAAAACATTAAAAACACCACTAATCACTATCTGATGATGAACACTGCTCGTTACCCTCTCCATCTCCATCTTTACTTCCTGCTACCGAAACCTGTAAGACAATTATATTGAAAATTAAATAATGTTGTATATTTATATTTAAACTTAAAGACAATAAATGTTTGTGAACTAAATGATTTTGAAATATGTGATTTACCTAATCACCACTAGTCATCGATGAAATACCAATAGAGACAAATCCAGTTGTCTTCTGATATAAATCAATCAACACTTTCTGCAAAGTGGATATCTGAGTCCCCTATTCCTGAACTGTGTTTTGTATAGAAACAATATCTTTTTGAGAATCTCAGGGTATGGAGTGACTAAAACCAGGAGTAGATGTAGCTGCAATCCCCAGTGGCCTTCCAAAGACCACAAATGGTAATGGTCCCAAAACCATCCCACACACTTGACCAAGATTCTCCTTCCCAAATACTTTACCAACTAGGTCATCCTGGGAGACTGAGTAGGACTGCGTGGGATTGACATCCCATAGTTCTTTAATTTTTACCTATAAATCAAATATCAGTCATATTAAAAGAAATATATATTAATAAAGTGACAACTGATAATAATTTATTATAATGAAAAATGAATTCATACCCCAACTTCTTTGGTAGGCTCATTAACAAAGCTACCATTATATTTTTATGAACATCCAACCACACTTATGTTTGGGATTCTTGGTGCCCTAAACTCTATGATTTCATTAAAAAAATATAAATCAACAATTTAATATATTAAATAGATAATATTTTCTAATAAATATTTAAACTAATTAAAAGATTACCCGAGTCGATCAACTTTTAGAAAAACTCTTTGACCCCGCAATGTGAGGGATGATTTGCTTAGCCCAACTTGATGCATTCTTCCTTGAAAGATCCTGAAATAAATAAAATATAATTTAATAGTAATGTATGAAATATCATATCCTTTTCATATACATGTATAAATGTAAAATTAGATGAATATAATAATATATATTTAAATACCTTGTGCTTATCATCATGATGCCTATCAATAAAATTTTTACATTGCTCTCTAGGTACCCATTGGGTACATTATCATACATTTTTTGGGTTCTCAACGAAGTATCATTGACTTCATTACATAATCTCCATTTATAATCTTTCCATTTCTTGACCAAACTTTTCAATGTTTACTTTCATGATAGTAGATTAGCAATAGTAAAGAGGAAAAACATATGTACACAAAGATTAATTTTGAAAATATTAGCATTTAATAACATAATGACATTAAATTACACCATAATGTATTAAAATTACCTTTATTTGTGAATAAAAAACTTCATTTTTCCAAGATAAAGGTATATGCCTCCAATCATCAAACAAAATGGGAAGGATAACTAGCTTCGCTGCCAGCTAGCCTAGAATCTAGCTAAGTAATCCCAAAACATCATCTGTAGGGACCCCATAGGAATAAAATGGGATAACTACCTTTAGTTCAGTCATATTTCATACATTTGAACTTTTCATATTTTTCTCCGTAGTAGCTTTGTTTCCATATCTTATGAAAAAAAGTTAGTAGTATAAAAAAAGTGCAATAAATTTATTCATATTTAAAATTTTTACCCATAATGGTCACCCTCCAATATCCCCATGAAGAACTAGGTGTGGCGCCCTACTCCCTCACTACTACGACTGCTGAATGGGAAGACGTCGACTGAGCTACTGATGGGATACTGACGGAGAGTGTGATAGATGATGAAGGGGGGGGGGCAAACAGATGGTGTCTTAGATTCTATAGGGAGGGAGATAGATGAATTATCATTTGTCAGTTTGGTCGATGGAACATCGACTGGGAGTCTACTGGAAGCAGTATAACACATCCTTCTTGGAATTACTATCATTTAATCAAATAAAATTAAGTTTGGAACATATATTTCAAAAAATTCATACAGAAAAAATAGAAATGATAACAGATGAACAGTAATAACAAACAAAATATACATAAAAATGATAATGAATGAATGCAAAAATGACATAAGTGGTTCATAAATGAATGGATAACTGTACATACAATCATTTTATACTTCAATCATGTCGGTTTCCTGCTATATCATTACTTCATTTACTTCATCCACCCTTATAAGACTAATATTTTCAATATCATGATGGGAAAATAAGTCCGCTTCTTGTTGTTGATGGGATTCAAGGTCAGAGGTAAAATATTCCACTTCATCACCCATATCATACAAGTCTCTTTGTTTTACTTGAGAAACTACACTACACCCTTCATCCATGACATCTTTCACATAATATACCATTTTCCCTTGTGATGATAAGATATACAGATCATGTAGTTCACAATCACCAACATCCATCAAGCGAGATAAGTTCACCGAAGTAAATTTCAAGGAATCTCTTGTAACACCCCTGATAATATCCACCCAATTACATTTGAATAAAACAACTGAAAAATGTAAGTGGTAGTTTAATTCGATAATATCAGTCAACTTTCTGTAGTATCTCACTTTAGAAAATGTAAATATATCACTATTCTGTGTTTTCAAACCCTCTTCCTGATCAACTGTACAGAATCTAAATCCATTCACATTGTAAGCGTCGAACTTTCTAGCTTGTTTTAGAGGACCTTGAGCAAGAAACTTAAAATATTCTGACAACTCGACTCGAGTATTAGTATTCATGATCTAAAAAAATTAATATACATTATTATATTTACAAAATATATGTATCAACCTGATATCAGTATTGATTGCAATATTTATGAACTTACACGTTGTGAAAACTATTATACAAGCTCTTTATTAACAGCTTTTGTTATATCTTTCTCATTTCATGTTCATCCTATCATTCATCTCTTTGTTTTTATCATAAACTCTTTAATAAATGGATCTTCAATTTAACTATTCAGTAACACATATCTATGTTCCTGTAATAATTCCATTTTTGTTAGTGTAATGTTTGAGATCCTCCCAACTGATCGACCAATATAAGGAAAGATTTTTGATTTCCCATGTATTTCATATTGAGTTGATGTGTCGTCAACATGTCCAACTTGATTAAATCTTGTCTCAATATCATCCAAGTATCTAGAACAAAAGTTAAGACACTCCTATGCCAAATTTCCTTTAGAAATAGATCCTCTAGGTTGAGATTTATTTTTCACGTATGATTTCAAATTCCCAAGATATCTATGAAATAAAATAAAAAAACATAATTATGTTTTTAATTAAGTGTAAATAATTGTTTAATAAAATTAAAAACATATAAGTAAAGTACCTATCAATTGGATACATCCATTGATAATGTATGGGGCATCCTAATTTAGCTTCCTCAACCAAATGCATAGTTAAATTCATCATGAAAATAAAAAATGATGGAGAGAAGATCATCTCCATTGCACAAAGGGTCAATAAAAATACCTCCTAAAGGTCATCAAGATCAAATGGATGTAGAATTTTCTCACATAGTTGTCTAAAAAATGTGTATAATTGGAGTACAATATGAGTAACCTTTTCAGGAAATAATATATGCAATGCCAATGGTAGTAACTACTATAAAAAAATATGAAAATTGTGGATTTTCAATCCACGAAACCCCCAATGCTTTAAGTCAACACACCTTGATATGTTACTTGAATACCCATCAAACACCTTTACATGTTTTAAAATTTGAAGGAATGTATCTTTATCCCTATTTTTCATTGCCAAAATTTCCAGAGCATACTTTCTATTCTCATCTGGCTAGAGATCACGCTTTATGTTTGCTTTTAGGTCTTTCCGAGCATTGAGATGATCCTTAAACTTTCCATGCTCATTAAGCAATGTGAAGATCAAATTTTCACAAGCATTTTTCTCAATATGTATCACATCAAGATTATGCCGCAACAAATTAAATTCCCATTATATAAGTTTGAAGAATATACTTTTTTTTCTATTGTTGAATTCCGATTTCACTTGATGATGCACTTGGAAATCATTTCCCACTATCATTCAAATGACGTACCTTCCCAAATTCTATTTCAACATTTCCAAGTTGTGCCAATATTTCAGAACCTATTAACAACTTTGGAGGTGGTCTACGATCAATGGAACCATTTAATTTTGAATTGTTCATCCAAAATCTATGAGATGCATCGAGAAATATTTGATGAAACAAGAATCACCATTTTCTATTGTGAGATAGTAATTCGGGATCAAAATAAAATTTACAAACAAGACAAGTCAAACCCATGTAAGTGTTCCAACCAGCTAAATTCCCAAGTCTAGGAAAGTCACTAATGGTCCACATTATAGAAGATTTCATTTTGAACATTGTTCTAGAAGATGCATCATATGTCTTAACACCGTTGATCCATAACTCTTATAATTCTTCAATTAAAGGATACAAGTATATTTCAATACTATTTCTAGGCATTTGTTTTCCAGGAATAATAATCGAAATGATAAAAGTTGTTTGTTTCATAAACATCCACAGAGGAAGATTGTAAGGGATCAAAACACTATCCAAATGCTATAACTGGTACTCAAAGTCCCAAATGGGTTGAATCCATCTACAGTTAATCCCAATCGAATATTCCTAGGATCAGATGAGAAATATAGATGCAATTAATCAAATTAATTCCATGATTATGAATCTCTTGGATGTCGCATTAACCCATCATTTTTATTATCTACAGAATTCCACTTCATGTGTTCGGCAGTTTTCGATGACATGAATAATCTTTGCAATCAAGGATTTAAAGGAAAGTAACAAAAAACCTTTGCAGGTGTGTTCCTTTTCTTCTTCTTCATGGTAGTATGTTGATTTAGACTTCTAACATCACCCATTGACTGCCATCTAGAAGAAAAATATTTTTGTCAATCCTTTCTTCTTGAATCCTCTCCCCAATTAAGCATACAATCATTGGGACACACATGTATTTTTGTATAATTCAGACTAATATTTTTAACAACTTTTTTCATATCATAAAAAGTCTCAGGGATCTTTTCTTTAGGAAATTAATCACACAAAAATTATAATACCATGGACATAACCTTCTTTTTAATTTCACTTAGGCATTTGATATGGTACAACTTTAGTAGAAAATAATGTTTTGAATATTTCAAACATCCACTATACAACTCTTGATTTCCATTGTAAACTAAAACATGAAACACATATATCTTCTCAGTGAAGTTTTCTCTTATATTAATCTCCACAGAATCAAGAATAGGATCCAATGATATGTCACAATCTTGATTTGGTTGTCCTATAGTCTCAAAACATCACTTATCACGTTGTTATCTGTAACACCCTCAATTGGTTGTTTTGATATGTTTTGATGTTGATTTTGGTGTCTTTCAATACCGAATGCATCATTTATAAGTTTTTTCATTTCATTGTCCATTGTAAATGAAGTTGGGAGATCATTCTGTGGATTGACATCAGTGATCAACCTTTATATATCATTCGATTCTCCGTGCCAAATCCAACAAAAATATTGGGTAGGTAATTTATTCAATATCAAGTGTTCATAAACTTCATATCTCTTCAACCATATTTTAAATTTACATTTAGGACATGGAAATATTATTCTCCCATCAACATATTTATTGGAAATTGAAAAATCTACAAACTCCACCAAACCCTTAGCATACTAAGGTGTGTTCCTTGGTAATGTGATCTATATTTTATCCATATATATCACAATGTACCTAAACATTATTAAAAAAAATTAAAACACATAACTATTACTAAATAGGAAAATATATTCATATATACTAGTTTAAAAAAATATGAATATGTTAAATAAGGTTTTCCTATATAAATACATATGGTAAATAAAGAATCTTCTAGGTAAATACTATTTAATCCAAATGCTAAAGATTATTATATTTACCCCACATAAAGGGTATATTACTAATATAATAAATTCCACATTCAATATATGAATGAGATATAGGTGTGAACCATTAAATTAAAGGATTAAAGAATTGGGTATTCATAACTTATATTCATTTTAAGAAAAAATATTTTTAATCACTTAAAATGATTAGGAAATATAATAGAAGTGGTGTATTGTTCTTATGATATAAATGAAAATCTCATAATACTTCTTAAGAAAGAAGGTTGATGGTTTCAAAATAACATACCCCCTTTGTAACAAAGGAATCATAAATGAATTGTTATATAGAAAAACATACTTGATGATGAATCTTAGAATGATTTTACACAAGAAGAGATCAAGAATCAAATTTCACGATTTCACGAGTTTAATCACCAAAATTATAAATAATTATATTTATGAAGGGATAAATCATGTAACATAAATTCATTTAGGTTAAATACTTTTGAATATAAAATGTAAACATAGTTTAAAACATAAAAGAACATTTTTATTTTTTTTAACATTGACTTAAAATACATACATACATGTCACATTCAATAGAAAAGTTTGAAAATGTGAAGTGAAAAATCATACATATCACAATTTTTGGTATGACATTTGTATCCTCTACCACATGATCTATTAAATATAAATGCCAATAATTGGCCATACTCTAAGAATTATTAGACAGATGAGAATATCCTATCATCTAAGGATTATTCCCCTTTCCATTGAATACATCCCACTACAACTGAGAGCATTTAGTGTGAAATGACCCAACCATTCTTCTATGAGAAGGCATCCTGTAAAAATGCTACATATAACCTAAGCACCAACATTGGTTAAAGTATTGGAACATTCCTAGTACTATTGTTTGGTATGACCTACCCTCCCATATTAGAAACACACCAATGGCCTACACCTTGAAGGTGTCATGGGAATATAATCAAAAGGTAATTACACACTCTAGATACTACCTCATTGGGATTCCTCATGATTCTTATTTTTACATAATAAATAACTCTAAATTCCACCTATAATATTAGAGGCACCATCCAAACTTGTTAATCCTACCAAATGTTTCTTATACATGATCACCTTATCAACCACTTTAGCATAGTTCATTAGACATAAAAGAATAACCCTAAATCTCACCTTTGGTCTCAACCCCATCACAAAGAATTGATCTTTCAAATAATCATTCATGATGGGATTTGTGTGAATGAAAACTAACTCAACAAACCAAGAGATATAATCCATTATTAAATAATATCCCTACTCAAGCTTTTAATAGGTATTATCTATAAACATGAAACATATAATTCGATAAATACATAATTCAATATGGATAACACATAAAAGGCTACCCAATTACTCATAATAGTTGTAAATCACTTAAAACCATATCAAAATACCCAAGAATAAAAGTCAAATCAAGATTTAATTCCTAAAAACCCATGATAAATCGAATTTTTATACAGTAAAGAGCTAGATAGAAACTCCCTTTCACTTACGACTCTACATTTGAGGGGTGGAGAGGTGCTAGGTTGGGACTGGAAGAGAGGGGTGATGAGCTAGGTCAGGACCAATAGTAAGGGGCGACGAGGGTAGGTGGTGGGGGGAGAGGGTCAGGACTAGCGGTGAGGGGCGGTGAGGGGCGGTGAGGGTCGAGATTGATGGTGAGGGGTGGCGAGGGTCAGGATCAGTGGAAAGGCTTCGGGGGGTTGGGGGTGAAGCGTCAGGGGCGTCAGGGGAGAAGTGTCAGGTTTGTGAAAAAATTAAAAGGTTTAGTGGTGGTTTTTAATAAATCACTACTAAATTATTTTAAAAAAATTTAACAGCGGTTTATTAAACTGCTATTAAAAAAACACTACTAAAGTCTGATTTTTGTATAGTGGACATCTCAGGAATGCCAAAGGTAACAATAAATTTCAAGGGCTTCATAAAGAGTTGGGGGATGATTTTACATTTAAAGATAAAACAACCAAACCAATATAAACATAACCAATAATAACTACATGATGCATGATAACAATGTTAGACAACTTAAGGTATAACAAAACAACCCAAACTATATCAGAGTGCCAAGCGAAAACCAAGATCAACATCAATTACAAAGTGGAAGACAAGACCAAAAAACTCAAAGACTCCAAAGACACTAACTCTGTAACTCCCAAAAAGCTCCAAGATCCAAATCCATAACCCATGCCCAAGTACCACAATGTACCACTAAAGAAACGCAACACTTGAACTTTACTTATGTATCGATAAATGATATTTACAAATCCACTAAGGCACACAAGTAGGGGGTGAGTAATTAAAATCAGTAGGTTTTCCCCAAATGAATTCTCTAATCATGACACTAGGATATAATATGTCAGTATATTTATATAAAACCATTCGTATAAAAAAATTCAAACAATTTATATCAAATCCAAACCATTTCTAAGTTAAATAGTTTTCACACCAAAACAATTTTCCAAACCAAATCAATTTCCAAGAAAAGAAACCAAACAAGTCATTCAACTATTTATCCATAATCAATTGGAATAACCCATTCTATTTCACAACCACACACACACACTCACCCACACAAGCTTTATTTTTTACTATTGATGGTGAAACTTCATGTCCAAAACTCATCCCTTTGATGGTGGTACTTCACAACCATAATTCATCCCATTCAATTCATGTCCAACCATTAATGTTAAAACCATGCCAAAAAAATCTTTTCTAAACCATTTTAATAAAACCATACTTTTATTTAAAACACTTTTCCAACCAATTTTCATGCATCAAAACCAAACAACTATTTTAAAATCATCATTTTAAAATCATGTTACCAATTTAACTTTCCACCAAAATACCCAATTTTCAAAATTCCATAACTATCACCAAAGAGGGTTTCCATCAAGAATTTCACAAAAATTTCACAATAAATTTCAAGAAAAACAATCAATTTGAAATAAAGACTTCAAATTATAACAATAGAAGTTGAGAGTGAAACCACTTACCTCAGGAACTATGGAGAAAATGAAGAACAACATGAATTATTCAACAAAACCAGGATGAATCTCCAAAAACCCACCTTAGATCCTATTTTATAATATCCACATAGCCAAATATCATCATTAGTGGCATCAACTATCATAGATATATCCCAAATGAACTAGATCTATGAATCCAAGAGAGGTAAGAAGAATAGATCTAAGAAAAACCACTAAGAATGAAGACTTACCAAGAAACCCAGCCTTCAACGCACCAAGATTTGACAATAGATCACTCCCAGATTGAAGGGGAAAGTCTCAATAGCCTTTGGGAGTAGAAAAAACTGAGTTAGGGTTGAAATAAGTGAAAAAAGAGTGGTTTATGGGTAAAACCGAGTGAGATCCACTTTTTTTGGATCTAACTTTTAACTGTGCATAGTTGGGTCACATAGTTAGGAAAATCATACACCAACCATGCTCCAACCACTACCTCCCAACACCCTTTGCACGATTGGCTCACATGTTTAGAAAAACTATGAAGCAACCATGTTTTACCTCTGTTCCACTTTGCATAGTTTTTTCCTAGGTGGTTGCACGGTTTGGAAAAACCATGCACCTAATCAGATCCCACTGTCTACCTTTACATGGTTTTCTAAAGGTTTCACATAGTTTCTACTAACCATGCTCAAATGTCACACCTCCAAACAATCCCCCAAAACATTCCAAAAGTTCTCCAAACCCTCCCAAACTTCACCCAAACACTTTAAATACTTAAAATACATAAAGAAAGGGTTACTTAATTGAAATAGGGGGTGCTATATTCTCCCCAACATTGACCTTTCCATTCCCAGAAAGTAAAAAACTACCATCTTTCTGAAAGAGTTTAGTCCATTGCTCAACCATTTATTTCTCCCATTATCAAGTTTCTTCCTGAATCCAACCATGTTTCCACAAAACCCACAATAGACCGATGATTTTCTCAAACAAGTATTTTTCTTGAATATCCATAATCCACACTATAACATGCACCAAAAAAGCATTCGACTATTTTTCAACATGATCCCATCTAATCACATGGTCAGGATTAGGCTGATACTTCTTCAACTGAGATACATGAAACACATTGTTCACTGCACTAAACTGTGGTGGCAAAGACAACCTATATTCCACCTCACCAAATCATTCAAGTATCTCAAAAGGGTATATGTATCAAGGAGATAACTTTTCATGATTTCCAAAATGATGATGACCAAGCCTTGGAGAGATTATCAAGAACACATGATCACTGACCTTGAATGAAAAAAACCATCAATGATGATCCACATATGACTTTTGATGACTATGAGCCATACCCATTCTCTTATTGATCAACTAAATCTTCTCTATTTTATCATAAACAAGGATCGATCCAACTAATGAAATCTCACATTTTCCACCCAATAAAGCAGGGAATGATAAGGATGCCCATACAATGCTTCAAAAGGATCCATATGTATCGAGGTCTGATAATAGTTGTTATAATAAAACTCTATTAATAATACATGATCCTCCCATGAGCCACCAAAATCCATTACACAAGACCAAAACATGTCTTCCAATGTTTGTATTTTCCTTTCATATCTTCTATCTTCCTGAGGATGATACACCGTACTCATGGTCAACTGAGTTCTAGGGACTTTATGTAAGGATTTATAGAAATGAGACATAAAACCTAGATCTCTATATAAAATTATTGAAAATGGTATGTAATTTCTCTTTACCACTTCTCATATATAGATTTTAGATAAGTCATCCACCATATGAGATTCACGAATAGGGATAAAATGAGCTGACTTTGTGAGCCGATCCACTCTCACCCATATGGAATCATGTTTCTAAATCATTCTTGGGAGACCTGTTACAAAATATATGGCCATATGATCCAATTTCCAAACAGGAATAAGTAAAGACTACAAAATTCTTACTAGTCACTGATGTTCTGCCTTAACCTACTGATAAGTGCGACATCTTGCAATGAACTTAGCCACCTTCCTTTTCATGCCGACCCACCAAAACTTTTATCTTAGTTACTGATACATATTCTATATTACCGAATGAACAACCCATCTCAAATGGTGGTATGCATAAATAAATTATTCCTAACAAGCCCAAGGTATGACCATTCGATCTCAAAACCACAAAAATGAACTCCCATCCAGCTTCCATCCCTCAATAGTCTCCCCACCATTGAGTTTCTACCTCATCACAACACATTTTGAATCAAATGACTATGCCTATTTAACTATTTAAACCAAATTAGGAACAAAAGAAATTTGAAATAAAACCACAACATTACCTTGGTCTTCACATTCCAAGTACATGTCATATATCACCAACATCAACTGCCACTAATCTAAAGCTTCTTTTTTCAACCGAGCATATGAATTTCTGCTTAATGCATTTGTCACAAAATTTCCTTTACTTGGTGTATACATTAAATCAAATTTGAACATTTGGAGATACTCTATCCATCTCATTTTCCTTATATTCAAGTACCTTTAGGAGAAAATATGTTTCAAGCTCTTATGATTCATAAAAAATGTAAATTTATCACCAAATAGGTAACAACGCCAAGTCTTAAATGCATGGACTACAACAGTTAACTCAAAATCATGTGTTGTTTAGTTCTTCTCATACAACTGTAACTTTTGTGATCCATAAGAAATAAAATCATCTTCCCACATGAGAAATGTTAGGAAAAAATCCCTCAAGGTAACATTGAAGTATTTTTTAGGTGATTGTGTTTATTGAAAATGAAAGTTTGTTGACAAAGAGGGTTTTCATGGTGATTTGTCGAGTTCTAGAGATATTGTTGAAAACATATGTTTATAAAGAATCATAAAAAAGAAATGGTCAATATGAAGGTGGTAAAAAAAGAATAGATATAAGGTGGAACTATTTTCTAGTGTTTTCCAAAATTTTGGGCCTCAAAATCGGAAAATGGGGAAACATGTTTTTGGAAAAGAAAGTTTCACGCAAGATTAAAAGTGGTTTGGAAAGTTGCATGAAAGGAATGTTTCAGGATAAAAATGTCAAAAAATGGAAAATTCATGATGTGCACAAAATATTTGGAAATATGCGTGAAAGATGAGGTTTTGTGAAAGAAACTTGCTCGCCCAATGAGATGTCAAATGAGGTTTTGCATGCTTGAGGAGGATCTTGCGCGACATGTAGAATCTTTCGCATAGGGGTCAAAGATGCCTATAAATAAGAGATGACCCCACCCTCATTAAAACAAGCTCAACACTTAGAGAGAATATGATATCTGGATCATGTAAGAATTTTAAGCAAATGGAGTTGCATGAAAGAACTTGAGTTGCACGTAAGGTAAGAAAGCTATGCGTAAGATTTGAGTTGCGTGTAAGATTAAAGTTATGCGCAAGGGGTATTTCACAACAAAAGTGGAATATTTATTGCAATACATTAAATTTGTGTGCAAGATGCAGTAAGGGTTGGGTGAAATATTTTCAGTTACCTAGTACATCTATGGTAAAGAGGTATTCATCAGTGGATGAAAGTGAGACATCAATAGAGAATCTACATATAGTCGATGATGAATTCATTATATATAATTAAAGGACCTACAAGTCTATAAAATGTGAGTAGATCTTATGAAGAAGTAGTGATAACTTTAGTTGAGAGAGTAGTGAGCTTTCAAATTGTGATTGGTTGTAAACCAAGAGGGACAATGAGTCCACTTAGAACTTGTAAACAACAGTGCACTTATATTGAATTTGGTACATCAGCACATCACCAGTGTATGATCCTTGGATGTAGCCTAGTGAGGGTGAACCAAGTAAATTTTTTGTTTCATGTGCATTCTCTAAGATTTGTTCATACTCTGCAATAGAAAGGAGATAGAAGAGAGTTTTGTCTAACAATGAAACCAGATCAAAAGGGGAAGTTGTTTTAATTTTTCATACCCTGATTCAACCCCCTTTTAGGGTATATAACCTAGTGGAACTAACAATTGGTATCAAAGGGAAATGTTAATATCAGTGTTTCTCTCTCAATGGAGGTTATCAATCAAAAAGGGATTCAGATCTTTGATGGGAATAATTTTCAGCTATGGAAGAATCAGATGAAACACTACTTCTGATCATTGGGAATGGACATGTTCACAACAACAATGCATGGTATATTTGTTGATATTAATAGTGGATATTTATTAGAAGCTAAAATAAGAGAATTGGATGCTGAAGACAAGAGAACCAATGCTTTATGGAGATCCCTATCCAATGAAATCTATACGAAGGTGATGTCATAAAAAACATCACATGATATCTGGGAAAATCTATTGAATATTTATAAAAGAAATTCAAAGGTTAGAGAGGAAAAGATAAAAGTTCTATGGAACAAGTATGAAGATCTGAGAATGAACCCAAATGAGTCTGTTGATTCATTCTTTAATAGGGTTAATGTTGTAGTGAAATACATGTAAGGTATTGGATAGGTCATTGAAGATATAAATACTGTGAAGAGTATCTTGAGGAAAATTACACCTCGGTTCAATCTAAAAGTTTCAGTATTAGAAGATAAATATTCGAAAGATCTGACACCAGATAACTTGCATAGTACCCTTGTAGCATATTAAATGATAAATGATGATAACAATGTTTTGGAAAAGGGTAAATCTAAAGAGGTGGCATTCAAGGAAATAAAGAAGCTTAATATTGAATATTCTTAGGAAGAATAAGAGACAAAAAAGGTGATGTCATTCATTTATTCAAATATTCAAAGAGTAAAAGAAAAGTTCAAGTAGAAATTTCCACTTTCTTTCTTTAGATGTGGAAAGATTGTCTATCTTGCATCATGGTGCCCCAAGAAGTTCCAAGAAGATTATGAGGATGAAGTTGAAATCCCTATGAAGAAGTCTTCAACCTATGTGAAAGGAAAGAAAAATTTTAAGAGAAATTTCTTGAAGAAAAATAATATTCTTTCACAAGAATGTGATAGTTCAGATGAATCAAAAGTTTAAAAGGTTAAAGATATAGAGAACTATAAATATGGTGGAGAAAATGCTATGGTGGCAGTTATTGATAACACTCAATAAAATAAATAAACCGACATTGATGAAGAAGAATCTGAAGGAAGACTTGATATTGAGGTTGAATTAGAATAATATCTCGAGGAGATAGATGTTTAGAGAGCCAAAATGAAGAAATCCATCAAAGTGGTTTGTGACTCCAAACTCTACATGTAGTATTAGGATGAAGAGAAGTCTAAAGTTAATGGAAGAAATTGAAAATCTCAAGTATTCATTTCCAGTGGACTCAAAAACACTTAGTGAGAAAAAACTCATGGTTGAAGAACAGAGAAGTGAGATTGATGGTTTGAATAACATAGTTATAGATCAAATCAAACTCATTAAAGAACTTTAAGAAGAAGTCACCGGTCTATGACAAAAAGTTAAGGATCAAGAAAAACTCTTGACCCCCAATGTGACATTAGGAAAACAGATCATTCAAAAGATGGAAAAGTTGGAAGTGGATCATAGAGGTCTAGAAAAATGAAAGAAATAGTTAAATATAAGTGATAAGGCTGGTATGAGGCTTGATCAAAAACAGAAAGCAGTTATGGTTGAAGTCATACCGCAAATGCCTGCTCTGAGATTAAAAGTTGATTTATGTATGAAGTAGAATCATAATATTCAGAGAACCCAAGGGATAAATAATGGTGTTGAATTGACACACAGGAATGTACCTCACATAAAGCGTTATTGCTACGGAAAGATGGGACACTCACAAAATATGTGTTCCATATATAAGAGATATAAAAGGGAACAAGAACAACAATAGAGGCCAAATAGATCTTAGTACAATAGAACATATTTTGAGGGACATTTTTTTTGGTATGAAGGATTTCGGAACTTTTCTAGATACTGTACATCGACCATGCATAGGAATGTTCCAAATCAGAATCAAAGTGGTCGCAAGCAGAAAATTAAAGAATCAGGAGGTGATATTAAAATTCAAAATCAATTTACAGATATGTAGGATGAATATGGTCCATCATAATTTGAGGAACCTTAATATTTCCAATATATTCCGAGTATAAAGTCAAAAAAATGGATAAATAAAAAGAGAGTTGAGAAGGCAATGGTTACAAAAGTTTCCCTTAAAGCATCAGATCGTTCTAGTGTATGGATCCTTGACAGCGGTTACACATCTCATATGATAGGGAATAAGGATCTTATCACAGGCATAAAGTATGACCAATAAGGAGTTTTCAAGTTTGTAAATTCTGAAGGCCTAAAGATAATTGGCTCGGGAAAGGTCAGGTTTGGGGGAAAAGAAATGAGACGAGCTGATGTCTTGGTAGTAGAAGGTCTCATTCACAACTTTATTAATGTTGGTCAATTATGTAACTCAAGGCATTCTATAAGATTTAATAAGAATATTTGTTTCATGAAATGAAGAAATGGTGTAGTTGTTCTATAGGAAAAAAATAAAGGGAAATATATACCTTGCAAGTGGGGAAGAAGATATGTTCTTTCTATCCAGAGAGGAAGAAAACAAGTTGTGGCATAAACAACTTGGTCATATATGCTAACCATCCCTGGAAGATTTGGTAAAGTGTAATATATCTATAGATCTCCCTAAGCTATCATGTGATCATACTCATACATGTGATCCATGTCAACAAGGGAAGATAATCAGAAATATGTACAAGGCAAAGTAACATAAGACAACAGGAGTGCTTTAATTGGTACATGCTGATGCATGTGGACCTGTCTCACTAAGATCCATTGATGGAAATAGATATTACATTCTATTCATTAATTATTATAGAAGAATGGCATGATTATTTTTCATTTCCCATAAGTTTTACGTGTTCAGTTACATAAAGCAATATCAGAGGGGATCAGAAAGAATGCTTGGGTAGAAAATTTTGAGGATTCGTACTGAAAATGGTATGGAATTCAAAAATAGTCATGTGTAAAACTATCTCAAAAAAAAGGATAAGGCATCAAGTTTCTTCAGTGAGAACTCCCCAACATAATGGATTGGTTTAAAGAATAAATCAGATCATCAACGACATAGCTATAGCAATGCTTATTGAGAAATACCTACCAAAGAAATTTTGGAAGGAATCAGTTTTGACATCGGTATAAATTTATAACAGGGCTCTTTTGTGTCTGAAAGAAGGAAATACTCCATATGAGATGTGGTATGGAAATAATCCAATAGTTAAATACTTTCGAATATTTGTAAGTAAGTTATTTATTCTCAAAAAAGAAAAATATAGGAAATTTGAGTCACGTGGAGATGAGGGGATATTCCTTGGCTACTCAGGAAAAATAAAAGCATATAAATGCTTTAAAAAGAGGCTAGGAAAAATAGTTGAGAGTAATGATGTCACTGTAGTAGAGAATAAATATAATACTAAACAACACAGTGAACAATTTGCTGATGAAAGTGATGAGGAGCCAAGAAACACAGGGGGAGCAGAAGTGGTAGATGCTGATTCAGAAGAAGATAATAACGATGAATAAGAAGATGTTAAGTTTGTATCTGTGAATAATCCAAAGATTCAAGCTAAAATTTACAGAAAAAATATCACTGGTAATCATACAACACCTATTCAAACAAGATGAATGAAGTCATTAAAGTAGAAATCTTTCTTATCTAAGGTAGAGCCTAAATGTTTTGCAGATGCATCTGGAGATGAAAACTGGGTTCAGGAAATGAATGATGAGCTAGAACAGATTGAGAAGAATGAAACATGGGAGATTTTTTAGAGGCCAACAGATAATAATTTTATCGAGACTAAATGGGTCTTTCAAAATAAGATGAATGAATATGATGTAATGATTTGTAACTAATCACAACTAGTGTGCAAAGGTTACTCCTTGATAGAGGGTATCAATGTCAATGAGACATTTTCACCTATTGCAAGGCTAGAGACAATCAGATTATTCTTGGACATTATAGTGCAAAAAAAGTTCAAAGTTTTCTAGATGGATGTCAAGTCTACATTTTTGAATGGGGTTCTATAAGAAGAAGTTTATATTGAGCATCCAGACAATTTTCTCATTCATAAAGATGAGAACAAAGTATGTTGGCTAAAGAAGGATTTATATGGTTTGAAGCAGACACCAAGAGTGTGGAATTCAAGGCTTGATCATTTTTTTGAAGAAGCTTGGTTTTCAGTGTGGTGGAGTTGATTACAATTTATATGTGAACAATGATAGTAATCAAATAATTATGGTTCTGGTGTATATTGATAACATAATCTTTGGTGGATTAGATGAAGCACAATGCATACAATTTTCTAAATTCATGAAGAGTGAGTTTGAAATGTCAATGATTGGCAAACTAAAATTTTTATTTGGTTTACAGGTGACACAAGGAAGGAATTAAACATTCATTCCTTAATCAAAATATTCCAATGAAGTTTTGAGAAGGTTCAGAATGGACAATTCCAAGGAGACAAAAAACTCCGATTTCTACCCGAACAAAACTATCAAAAGATGATGATGGAAAGGAATTTAATATCAATGAATATGGAAAAATTATTGGAAGTTTACTATAATTGATAGTGATAAGTCCTAATATTGTTTTTTCTATATTCCAAGCAGTGAGATATCAAAGTAATTACAAGGAAAGACAAATGCTTAGAGTGAAAAGAATACTTCAGTATATCAAAGGCACTGTGGATTTTGGTCTGATTTATAATGAAAAATCTCAACCAAATCTTTTGGGATATATAGATGCAGATTGGACCAATTTAGAAGATGATAATAAATCAACATTAGGAGGTACTTTCTATCTTGGAAGATTATGTATTTCTTGGCTAAGAAAGAAACAAGATTGCATTTAATTGAGTACTGTAGAAGCTGAGTATATTTAATCCACTCTAGAATGTACATAGTTATTATGGATAAAGTAGTATCTTGAGGATATGGGAGTTGAAGTGAAGTCTCTGATCAGAATCCATTGAGATAATTCAAGTGATATCAATATTAACAAAAATCCAGTCCATCACTCAAGGACAAAGCACATTGAAATCAAATATCATTTTATTAAGGATAAGGTGGAGCACGGGCTTGTGAAGATGGAGTGTGTGCCTACAGAACTACAAGTTTTAGACATTCTGATAAAGGCCTTACCCAAAGAAGTATTTGAGAGACATCGACTGGATCTGGGAGTCCATTCAACTCATCGCACTTGAAAAAGTGTGGATGTGGGGCCCCCTCTCCCCAAGGTATGGTTTTTTTCCTAATGTACTGATCTGTGTTCTTTATCTTATTATATACCACAAAGGAGTGACCTTTCGGTTCATTGGAAAAGGGGGAGAAAGTGTGACTATTCAAGGGGGAGACAATGTCTTTTTCAAAGACATAGGGAGAAGATGACAGGTGGAGTAGTGAGATAGGGGGTGCAGTAAGATAGGGGGAGAATTAAATATAACGATGATAGAAGTGATCAATTAAATAAGATATATCAAGACAACTTAGGCTCATGATGAAATCAGTTTATTGGTTTTAATAATTTGTGTAAGGAATGAAGTGATTCATTGATGAACTTTTCATTATACTCTTGTTTATCGTACCGATCATCGCTCATGTGGTCTTATAGCACGTGTTGAGTAAATATTTTATCACTATTTGAGTCACAAGAGGTGAATGGTGGTGGAATATGGATGGAACTATAAAGAGGTATCATTTTATGAAAGATTTTTCAATAAACCAAAAGAGGGATATTGTTAGGAGAAAATACATCAAGTTAACATTGAAGCATTTTTGATGTGATTGTGTTTGTTGACAAAGCAGGTTTGTTTGTTGACAAAGAGGGTTTCCATGGTGAGTTGTCGAGTTCCAGAGATATTTTTGACAACCTATGTTAAAAAATAACCATGAAAAAGTAATGGTCAATCTAGAGGCAGTACAAAAAGAATAGATATAAGGTGGAGCTGCTTTCTAGTGTTTGCCAATTTTTTGGGCCTCAAAATTAGAAAATAGGGAAACGTTTTTTTGGAAAAGGAAATTTCATGGAAGATTGAAGGTTGTTTGGAAACTTGTGTGCAAGTCATGTTTTAGGATCAGAAGGTCAAAAAATGGTAAAGGAATGATGTGCATGAAATATTTGGAAATGTGTGTGAAAAATGAGGTTGTGTGAAAGAAACTTGCATGCCCAATGCGATGTCGAATGGGGTTTTGCACGATCAAGGAGGATATTGCACAACATGTTGAATCTTTCACACAAGGGTCGATGATGCCTATAAATAAGAGATGACTCCCCTCATTCAAACAATCTCAACACTTAGAGAGAACCTGAGCTTCAGATCACGTAAGAATTTTAAGAAAAGGGAGTTGTGAGAAAGAATTTGATTTGCACGCAAGCTAAGAAAGTTGCGCGTAATATTTGAGTTTCACGTAAGATTGAAGTTGCCTGCAGGGGGTGTTTCATGACAAAAGTAGAATCTTGCGCACATGACATTAAAGTTTCATGAAATATGTAGTAAGAGTTGCGTGAAAGATTTGCAGTTTCTCAGTACATCTATGGCAAAGAGGTATTCACCAGTGGATAAAGTGGGAGATCAATAGAGCATCTAAATATAGTATATGATGCATTCATTAGAGATAATTAAAGGACCAAAAACTCTATAAACTGTGACTGGATATTCTGAAGAAGTAGTGAGCACTTCAGTTAAGAGAGCAGTGAGATTCCAAATTGTGATTGGTTGTAAACCAGGAGGGACAGTGAGTCCACTTCGAAATTGTAAACAGTAGTTCTCTTGTAGATACCCAAGTTTGACGTACATGGGCATTACATTACTTTTTTGGAATACTTAATACATAACAAAAACAGACACCCAAGTACCGTAATAGTTTAGTGTCTTTGGAAACTCAGAACACAATCTTCTAATCATGGTGAAAGATCTTAAACATCTCTCATAAAGATCTTCCCCTTTTGTTTTATTACCTAAAACCTTTATTTATGTCCTGGGGAAAATAAAACATATAAAGGGTGAGCTTGAATGCTCAGTAAGGGTAAACATGGATAACATAAAACAATCCATAAACATTTGAATGTAAAAACATGAACATAAAATTTAAACATCAAAATCTTGAGCAATGACATAAAACATGGCAGTATGTAAGGCATGAATCATAAAGGATCATTAACCATAAAATAATAGAATTGGAATAAAACATGTAATTGTGGAAAACTAATAAGCACATATTATGATTTCTATAGTATCCAAGGTATTTCTGCCACAACCATTATAGTGGACGAAGTCTATTACTGAACTGGGTTTACTTGCCATTACAACCCTGTATTACTGAACTATATTTACTTTCAATTACATACATGTTTATCTCATGAGATATAAATATTTACCCAATGCATTGGAGGGAGATATAGGTCCCACCCATATCATAATTAAATCATTCATTCATGTGCCACAAAATAAACATAAATTATTCATCATAACCCAACGAATAAAATGGGTTTCATAAATATCATCCCATCATAACATAATCCATATAAAACCATGTAAATAATAGAGACATTATACTTTAAACATAACCATATTAAATAATGTCATCATAAATGGAAAATAGTTTTGATAAAACACTTGAAATGAATTCTTGAGGAAAATATCCTTTCTTCTTTCAAAACATTTTCTTTTCTCAAAATGATGTGCAATTTAAAAAAAATAATTTTGTTTAAAATAATAATAGAGTAATCTTTATATAAATAAGGTGTTATGAAATCGTAAAAATCCATTCATGCCATATAAGTTAAAAAAACATTCTCCTCGTACCTTTGCTGGAAAAGTCAAAAAGTACCTCATATGGTAAACAAAAGAAATATTCCTTCCATACCACATAGTAAAAGTCAAAAATAGGTAAACATGACTTTAAACATACAACGAATAATAGTAAAAACTTTATTAAAAACATTTTTTATAAAACATGGACATGGTTGATAAATATAACCCCAATAAATACTTAGGAATAGACAATCTCAGATAAGAACGAGATTAGAATAATTATCCCTTACCATTTATAATTGTTGGAATCATATGTGTCATAAAATAAAGCAAATTACATGCATATGTAAATATCATATCCTTCATAATAAAAATTATAAAACATTCATGGGAAGCATAAATACCATACAAAAGAAATAGATGGTGATTTATGCATATGTCTCACAGAAATAAAAGTGAGATGAAATAATCCCTTACCTTAGGTCTGATTTCTTACTTATGTGTCCGAACCTCCTGTATAATGGTTTAAATAATGTCATTGACTTATTCAATAATCATAGTCATTTATATGATATCATATATTATTCACTTATGACTTTATATTACCCGTTCATTTGTCAATTCCATGTTGAAGCAACATTTTAGGTAATAATCGTTTCATTTATCGTACATGTTTGGACTTTTTGTTCTTGATATTATTATGTATATCATGATTTAATTACTTCCATAATGTAAAACATGATTTATATATCATATATATATTCATTATATATATATAATAGATAGATAAATGAAATGAAATACACCGTTCATGGAGACGGTAGGCCGTACGTACCCATGAACACTATTTTCCTTCCCTTATTGAATTGAATGGAAGTAAGTAGATGATATATATATACATAAATAAATTAGTATTATTATGTCATATTATTATTCATTATATATAATTTATAATCATTCTTGAATGGTTAACATGGAGAATGAATCTCATCGCGTTGTGGAGACGGTAATCCGTACGTACGCACGAGCGATGATATCATTCCCATATTTATTGAATGAAATTGGAGTGGATGATATAATATCTAATAATTAGTATCATGTTATAATAATCATATATATTTATTTCTTCCATTATTATACCCATCCAAGTAGGTTGGTTATGAAAAACAGATTGCACCACGGCGTGGAGACGGTAGGCCGTACGTACGCACACGTGGTGATTTCATTTTTCATAGGATGGATTGAAGACATGATATGGTTTTTTCATATTCATAATAAAATATAAGTATACAAGTGATACTAGAGTTATTACCTAATAATGAAACAACTCATATAGAGGAAGTAGAAGAAGAAATAAGTTTGAAAGAATCGGTAAAGGATATTACCTCTTCTTCGATGTGCCACTTCTAAACCTCGTCTTAGGGAACTAAGGTTGGTATTTGAAGAAGTCCAGGAACTATAGTATGTATCTAGGGATGTTTATAAGAGAAATGGTCAGGGTTGGCCGAGTTTGAAAGCTCAAAATTGTGTGAAGAGGAGAGGGAGGAGGTGAGCCCTTTAGGAAACTCTCAAAAATATTAATTTATAATAAAATCAAACCCCACTTAAAAATCTCCAAAATGACTCAACTTAGAAGATAAGATGAGATAGGGTGGTAATATCATCAAAAAATAAAATTTAGTTATGTTTTTAACTTATTTTAAACCTTATCATTTTGATTTATCATTATTTAATCTATTTTATTTTATTTGTGGTAATAATATTATAAATTTTAAATTGTCATAAATACTTAATTATGTGTTGTTAATTGTCCATAATTAGATACATTATGAAATTTCATACCATATAATTTTCAATTTGTAATTTTTAAATATTTTTGTGATTTTTAAACAATTTAATAATATGTTATTTTTATAAAATACCAATAGTATCAATTTTGACACTATTCAATTATTTGAATTTAAATAAAATTCACATAGAAGATATGTTTGAACAAAAATATTTAATAGATTAATAACATGTCATATTTATCTATACAATTATTGGATAACATTAATTAGTTAATATAATATTTATTTTAATATTTTTAAAACCATTTATTTGGTATTTTTCTTAATAAAATAATTACTACAACATTTTTGTATAATTATTTATTATACTTATTTGTTGCATAAAAATTAAAAATAAAATACTATGATTAAGATAAGTCTAATATATTTCATAATAACACTTTTAGTAGAATTTATCTTCTAAAACAACTAACTTTTAAAATGTTATATTTATTAAATTATGAAGGTGACAACTTTGACATCATTTAAAATAAAATAATATAAATGTCATAATTTGTTTTCTAAGGATCCAAATGGTCAAAAAGTAGACAATTGTATGATTAAGGTGTATATATACTCTAAAAATAAGTTTTTGCTAAGTGTTTGGGCCTTTGGTGGGTATTATTATTTTAATAAAAACCATATTGTTGATTTTTCACTAAATAAATAATTTCTGCATCATTAATGTATAAGGTATTAAGGTAATTATATATTTATTAAAAATTAAAAATAAATTAACATGATAAATAATTTTTTTTTCAAATGAGTATTTATAATCAAATTTATATTTTGTTTAGCCTTATATTAAAAATAATTTAATTATTAAAGTTTGGGTGAGACATATTTCACTTTTCTTTAAATAAAATAAATTAAAGGTATTAATCTCATCCAAGTGGGTTGAAATAGATAAAATTTCAACCCAAGTATATTTTATGACTAAATATAATCATCAAATTATATTAAGACAAGTGTTAGGGTAATTTTATAATATTATTTTTACCCTTAATTACCCGATTTACCTTTAACTATGGTAAATAAAATTTACTGTAGTTACTATTCATAGTGGAAAAAAATAAAAGTATCCTATTAAAATAATTTGGACCTACTGATTCTAAATATATAATCCATTTTTTTAAATTCAAAACACAAAATTGGTAGTAATTAATTTAAAATTAATCTCGTTCTCGAAAAAAACAGGTTTTTGTTTAAAACATTACAAAAGATTGAAATGTTTTTACCTATGAATTCAATGTAAAATTAATGATAATGACATAAATTATATTAAATGGTAAAAATATATTCTATTTATACTTTATAACCATCCAATATTATAATTTAACCATATAAATTATCTCGATGAAAAATGTTGTTTTTAATTAAAATTTTGCGTATTTTTACTATTCATCAAAATATGAAGGTTATCAGAATAATGTCAAAAATTTATCCAACGTAAATTTTTATATCTTTATTAAAAATAATAAGTTTAATTTTTCAAATTTAACTTATAAAATTGTCAAAAATTAGATTTAAAATGGGTTCTCCATCAAAAGGCAACAAAACTACATTTTTTGAAAAAAATACTTCTTTTATCTGAAAAATTAATTTTGTTCTCATACCATGTTATATAATATGTGTAAGATGAATGATAATTTTATAAAATTCAAAATGTGGTTAATACTATTCATACTGACTAGTTGATAATAATATTATAACAATATATCGTTGTTTAGTGAAACTCGGTTTTACGTACAACACGCGCTATTGAAGAAGGTCTATCTTGTGTGCAACACCAGCCAAGAATAGTGTTGCGTATACTAAAAGATAATACGGTGTTGTGTATATCACAAGATAATCTTTCTGTAGCATAAAAATAAATTAAAAAGAATATTTCTCATAAAATTTCGGGGTGTTACATTCTACCCCCCTTAAAATGAATTTCACCGTCAAAATTCATTGGGGTTATAAATGGTTTAGTACATGAAAGTTTCTTTCATAGAAACCCATGTCATAAAAAGGAATACTAAAACTTAATTTTAAAAATTAAAGTAAGAAATATAACGGTTACCCAAATTAACTCATCATCACGTTTCCACATAGGATAACATAGGTGAAAACATGGATATGGAAGAGAAATCTAACCATCAAGTTCTGATGGAGAGTGGTAGAGAACATGGCTATGAAAAATCCAACTATCACAAAGCCATAAATTTTTGATTATCTAAGGTACCATATGATTCATTAGATATGAGGGTACTAGGATAACATTTTTGGTTTTCAAGATAATTTTCCTAAAGTTGATGAATTTTTTCATAAGGAGAAATACTTACTTGATTTCAGTGTAATATCATCATTGGTAATTCCATGAACAATTTCTACTTCATATCTTATTTAAAGAAATGAAGTTGAATTTTTCATTCTTGAAGTGTTAGCAGATCATGCGATAGAATGATAGGTCATTCCATCTGTCTTTATCACAAAAAGTTTAGCACAAATTATTAAATATACATAAATCCATCTATGGTGAGATTAACCGTATATGATTCCAAAAATGTACTTATACTTCATCTATCACACCGCCTAATAAAATAAAACTAATTTATACTAACCATGGACTTCCTATAGGCCAGTGGTAGGTGATAAAGGCCTGTCGCACTTCGGTTGTGGGTTCGATTCTCGTAGCCTTGTCCGACGCGACGGGTTATCGCCCATCCCGTGGGTTGTAGTTTTTATAAAACTACACCATTATAATATTCCATAAATAATATCAAAAAAAGTTCTTGCCTTAAACAATACTATCTGATGTCCAACTTAATCCATTCCAACCTTTAGGATTATCCAAAATACTTCTGTCCAAACTCACAGTATAAAGAAAATGATTTCTAGAAAGGTCATATAACAAGAATGTGAATACCATCATTTATCCCCCATATATCATAAGATATATCTTGTTGGTCACATTCAAAACATGTGAATATCTTAATCATGTATTCTTGAAACATGAATTACCATAGAACCTTAGTGAAAACATGAATGTTGTCAAAAGTTAACTCTTTCCACATACCAAAATCCCAAAAATTCTATATACTCAAACCATGATATCACTTTGTCCTTATATCAGTCACGAGCTCATTAATAATATCCAACATATTATTTTCTCCTTATCCCTTCATTATGAGCATATCATCTTCTTTGCAAAAATATTTCAACCACTTTTCATGGTTACCATAACTATATAATTATTGAAAACCAAAATAAACAAATACATATATATTCCAATATTCTACAATACTATAAATGATATTCCACAACACTATTTTGGAATCCCTTTACATAAACACTTAATCATTCCACCACTTCATTGTCATATTAAACATCACCAATAGTGATCACATGTAACTTTCCTTTTTTCCTTTTCCTTAAGAGGTTGTTGATATCGATCATCATTAAACCTTGGATTAGGGCATTGGTTAGCATAATGCACTATTTCCTTTCACTTGTAGCATTGAAGTGTTGGTGGTGCGTTCTCTGTAGTCTTTTATCTATTCACATCATTAGATACCTTTTTCCCATTACTTCGACACTCAGCTACTCGATGACCTTATTTTCCACACTTAAAACATTATCTAGTCCCTTTAAGACAATCTCCACTATGCTTCTTTCTACACTTTGAGTATAAAGAAACATTCGTCTTCTTTTCACCATTGTTTTAAGATTTTTTCTTGAACTCCATATTTTGTTTCTTGTCAAAACCATGAGATGGATATGTAACACCAAATACCTTGATATAACATCCCACAATATCTTCATAGCTACTGAAGTCTCTTATAGCTAATTCCTTTCTAAGACTTGTTTTTAAGCCACTGAAGAATCGATCAACTTTACTTTTAGGTTGGATGATAAATCCAGATGCATACCTTGCAAGCCATGTAAAATTCTCTTTGTATATACCAACAAATTAATCATCCTTTTGCTTAAGCTCAAGTAACTCCTTTTCCATCTTCTTTCTAAGAATACGGGGGAAGTACTTATTGAAAAACAAGTTCTTGAACTCGTCCCATTCCATGGATTCAATTTCATCTCGAGGCCTTGTATTCTTAATAAGAGTCCACCACTGGTCTGATTCACCTTCTAAATGGTAAACAACCAAAATGAATTTTTCATGTTCTGAATAGAAAAGTATGGAAAATATCTTTTCAATGATACTGATCCATTGTTCAACAATAAGTGAATCAGAAGACCCATTGAAAGAAGGTGTGCGTTGCCCCATGAAGAAATCAATAGAATATTGTTCCCTTCTCTGCTCATGTGGAAATCCAGAATGATTCATAGCTTGTGTAAGTATAGCAATAATATTTTTCACTCCATTTCCCATAACATTTGGTTGTTCATGAGGACAATAATTTCATTGCCCAGTGCATTGATCATTAACATAGTTCCTTCGGGTTTCATCCATTATCTAAAACCCAAAAATAATAGCGTGAGGGAAAAAAATCATACTAGGAAAACAACATAATCAAGGGAGAGTACATTCAATCTCTAACATCTTAGGTTTAATCCTAGGTTATTCATGATCGTTATCATAATTCTAGGATTGTAACCTATTATTTATACTTAACCTTACAAACATCCCTAGACATACCTTAGAAATATCTCTAGGGATATCACTAAAGTATTCACATCCTAGTTTCCAAAGGTTAACTAAACCTTCCCTCTGATACCAACTGTAGAGACCCAAGATTGATGTACATGGACATTACATTACTTTTGCATAATAATTAATACATAACAAAAACAGACACCCAAGGACCGTAACGGTTTAATGTCTTTCGAAACTCAGAATATAATTTTCTAATAATGGTGAAAGATATTCAAAATCTCCCATAAAGATATTCCCCTTTTGTTTTCTTACCTAAAACCTTTATTTATGTTCTGGGGAAAATAAAACATAGAAAGGGTGAGATCGAATGCTCAGTAAGGGAAAACATGGAGAACATAAAACAATCCATAAACATTTGAACGTAAAAACATGAACATAAAATTTAAACATCAAAATCTTGAGCAATGAAATAAAACATGGCAGTACATAAGGCATGGATCATAAAGGAACATTAACCATAGACTAATAGAATTATAATAAAACATTTAATTGTGGAAAACTAATAAGAACATATTATGATTTCCATAGCAGCCAAGGCATTTCTGCCACGACCATCATAGTAGACGAAGTCCATTACTAAACCGGGTTTACTTGCCATTCCAGCCCTGTATTACTGAACCGAATTTACTTTCCATTCCAGCCATTTTTATCTGATGAGATATAAAACTTTACTCAATGAATTGGAGGGAGATATAGGTCCCACCCATCTTATAATGAAATCATTCTTTTGTGTGCCACAAAATAAACATAAATCATTAATCATAAACCAATGAATAAAATGGGTTTCATAAACATCATCCCATAATAAAATAATCCATATAATACCATGTAAATAATAGAGACATTATAATTGAAACATAACCATATTAAATAATGTAATCATATATGGAAAATAGTTTTGATAAAACACTTGAAATGAATTCTTGAGGAAAATATCCTTTCTTCTTTCAAAAAATTTTCTTTTCTCAAAATGACGTGCAATTAAAAAAAAAATTTGTTGAAAACAATCATGAAATTTTGTAGAGGAAGCTTTATGTAAATAAGGCATTATGAAATTGTAAAAATCCATTTACACCGTATAAGTTAAAAAAAACATTCTCCTCATACCTTTTTCGGAAAAGTCAAAAAGTACCTCGTTTGGTAAACAAAAGAAAGATTCATTCCACACCACATAGTAAAAGTCAAAAATAGGTAAACACAACTTTAAAAATACAGGGAAGAATAGTAAAAACTTTATGAAAAACATTTTTTATAATACATGGACATGGTTGATAAATATAACCCCAGTAAATACTTACGAATAAACAATCTCAGATAAGAATGAGATTGGAATAATTATCCCTTACCATTTATAATTGGTGGAATCATACGTGTTATAAAATAAAGAAAATTACATGCATATGTAAATATCATATCCTTCATAATAAAAATCATAAAACATTCATGGGAAGCATAAACACCATACAAAAGAAATAGATGGTGATTAAGGCATATGTCACACAGAAATAAAAGTGAGACGAAATAATCCATTACCTTAGGTCCGATTTCTTACTTATGAGTCCGAAATTACTGTATAATGGTTCAAATAATGTCATTGAATTATTAAATAATCATATTAATTTTTATGATATCATATATGACTCACTTATGAGTTTATATTACCCGTTCATTTGTCAATTCCATGTCGAAGCAACGTTTTGGGTAATTATCATTTCATTTATCGTACATGTTTAGACTTGTTGTTCTTGATATTATTATGTATATCATGATTTAATTACTTATATAATGTAAAACATGATTTATATATCATATATTTATTCATTATATATATATATATATAATATAGATAAATTAAATGAAATACACCATTCATGGAGACGATAGGCCGTACGTATGCATGAACACTGTTTTCCTTTCCTTATTGACTTGAATGGAAGTAAGTAGATGATATATATATATATATATATATAAATAAATACAGTAGTATTATTATGTCATATTATTATTCATTATATATACGTTATAATAATTCTTTAATGGTTAACATGGAGAATAAATCTAATCACGTCGTGGAGACGATAATCCATACGTACGCACGAGCGATGATATCATTCCAATATTTATTGAATGGAATTGGAGTGGATGATATAATATCTCATAATTAGTATCATTTTATAGTAATCATATATAGTTATTTATTCCATTATTATACCCATCCAAGTAGGTTGGTTATGAAAAAACAGATTACACCACGACGTGGAGACGGTATGCCATACATACACACGCGTGGTGATTTTATTTTTCATAGAATGGATAGAATATGGGATATGGTTGTTTCATATTCATAATAAAATATCAGTATACAAATTATACTGTAGTTATTACCTAATAATGAAACAAATCATATAGAGGAATTAGAAGAAGAAATAAGTTTGAAAGAATCAGTAAAGGATATTACCTCTTCTTCGACGCGCCTCTTCTAAACCTCCTTTTAGGGCACTAAGGTTGGTATTTGAAGAATTCCATGACCTCTAGTATGTCTATAGGGAAAATTATAAGAGAAATGGTCAGGTTTTGGTAGAGTTTGAAAGCTCAAAATGGTGTGAGGAGGAGAGGGAGGAGGTTCCCTTTTATAAGAGAGGAGAGATGCATTTTAAGAAACTCTCAAAAATATTAATTTATAATAAAATAAAAAACCCACTTGAAAACCTCTATAATGACTCAAATTAGAATATGAGATGATATATGGTGGTAATATCATCAAAAAATAAAATTTAGACATGTTTGGAATTTATTTTAAACCTTATAATTTTGATTTATCCTTATTTAATCTATTTGATTTTATTCGTGGTAATAATATTCTAAATTTTAAATTGTTATAAATACTTAATTATGTGTTGTTAATTGTCCATAATTAGATACATTATAAAATTTTAGACCATATAATTTTCAATTTTCAATTTTTAAATATTTTTGTGATTTTTAAACAATTTAATAATATGTTATTTTTATAAAATACCAATAGTGTCAATTTTGACACTATTCAATTATTTGAATTTAAATAAAATACACAGAGAAGATATGTTCGAAACAAAATATTTAATAGATTTATAAAATTTCATATTTATCTATAAAATTAGTGGATCACATTAATTAGTTCATATAATATTTATTTTAATATTTTTAAAACAATTTATTTGATATTTTTCTTAATAAAATAATTACTACAACATTTTTGTATAATTATTTATTATACTTAATTTTTTCATAAAAATTAAAAGTAAAATACTATGATTAATATAAATCTAATATATTTAATAATAACACTTTTAGTCAAATTTATCTTCTAAAACAATGAACTTTTAAAATGTTATATTTATTAAATTATGAAGGTGACAACTTTGACATCATTTAAAATAAAATAATACAAATGTAATAATCTGTTTTATAAGGCTCCAAATGATCCAAAAGTAGACACTTGGATTATTATGGTGTATATATAATTAACCAATAAGTTTTTGTCAAGTGTTTGAGCCTTTTTAGGGGTATTATTATTTTAATAAAAACTATATTATTGATTTTTCACTAAATAAATAATTTTCTACATCATTATTGTATAAGATATTATGGTAATTATATATTTCTTAAAAATTAAAAATAAATTACCATGATAAATAATTTTTTTTTATATTTTAAATGAGTATTTATAATTGAATTTATATTCCGTTTATCCTTATATTAAAAATAATTTAATTATTAAAGTTTGAGTGAGACATATTTCACTTTCGTTTAAATAAAATAAATTAAAGGTCTTAATCTCATCCAAGTGGGTTAAAATAGATAAAATTTCAACCCAAGTATATTTTAGGACGAAATATAATCATCAAATTATATTTAGACAAGTGTTAGGGTAATTTTATAATATTATTTTTACCCTTAATTACCTGATTTACCTTTAACTATGATAAATAAAATTTACCATAGTTACTGTTCATAATGGAAAAAAATAAAAGTAGCCTATTAAAATAATTTGGACCTATTAATTCCAAATATTAAATCCATTTTTCCAAATTAAAAGCATAGAATTTGCAATAATTAATTTAAAATTAACATCGTTGTCGAAAAAATGGGTTTTTGTTTAAAACATTGCAAAAGATTGAAATGTTTTTACCTATGAATTCAATGTAAAATTAATGATAATGACATACATTATATTAAATGGTAAAAATATATTCTATATATACTTTAAAACCATCAAATATTATAATTTAACCATATAAATTATCTCGATGAAAAAAGTTGTTTTTAATTAAAATTTAGCATATTTTTACTATTCATCAAAATAAGAAGGTTATCAGAATAATGTCAAAAATTTATCCAACATAAAATTTTATATCCTGATTAAAAATAAGAAGTTTAATTAGTCAAATTTAACTTATAAACTTGTCAAAAATTAGATTTAAAATGGGTGTTCCATCAAAAGGCGACAAAACTGCATTTTTTTAAAAAAATACTTCTTTTATATGAAAAATTAATTTTGTTCTCATACCGTGTTCTGGAATATGTGTAAGATGAATGATAATGTTATAAAACTCAAAATGTGTTTAATACTATTCATAACGGCTAGTTCATAATAATATTATAACAATATATGGGTGTTTAGTAAAACTCGATATTGCGTACAACACACACTATTGAGGAAGATCGCTCTTACGTGCAACACCAGCCAAGAATAGTGTTGTGTATACTAGAAGCTAATATAGTGTTTCATATAGCACAAGATAATCTTGGTGTATCATACAAAGAAATTAAAAAGAATATTTCTCAGAAAATTTCGGGGTGTTACAGCGCTTATAGTGAATTTGGCACATCGGCATATCGTAGGTGTATGATCCTTAGACGTAGCCCAGTGAGGGTTAACCAAGTGAAATTTTTGTTTCATGTGCATGATTTAAGATTTGTTTATACTATGCAATGGGAAGGAGAGAGAAGAGAGTTTTGTATAACAATAAAACAAGATGAAAATAGTTAGTTGTTTTAATATATCACACAATAATTCACCCCTACTCTTAGGGTATCTAACCTAGTGGAGATAACAATAAAACATCCTAACCATGATCCCTAAGCATCACAATAGACCATGTACCCTTATCCTAATTCCAGAAAATAATGATTGGTGCTGATGTAAGGTGAAATTTAAGCCCTCGAAAAGACTTCTAACATTACTCATTCCATTGGAATGAAAAATTTTTCCTTATCAAATCTATAATTGGTGAATCTAATCATTAGAAATCATGAAAAAAACTTTGGTAATAACCATCTAGGCCAAGGAAACTGCGTATCTCAAAAAAATTCTTTGGTGGTTTCCAAGAGATAACAACCTCTATATTTTCTAGATCCATAGGAACAACTCTTTTAGAGATAACATGGACAAGGAAACATACCTATTGTATCCAAAAATAACACTTTGATAATTTGAAATATAGATGATGATCCTATAAAATTCCCAACACTGTCACCAAGTGTTGGTCACGCTCAACCCTTGTCCTTGAATACACTAATATGTCATCTACAAACACCACTAAAAAATAATCCATATACCTATAAAATATCTGATTAATCAATTCCATAAAGACTTCTAGTTCATTCGCTAGACCAAAAATAATAACCACATACTCATAATTTCCATATCTACTTTTGAAATCTATTTTTCGAATATCCTCATTCTGAACCCACAATTGGTGACATACTAATTGCAAGTCAATTTTAGATAACTACTGAGATCCTATAAATTGATCAAACATAACATCAATTCTTGGATACTGATTATTTATTGCAACTTGGTTACTCTTATGATAATACATACACAACCAAAGAGTTCCATCCGCCTTTTTAACAAAAAAGATCGGTGATACCCATAGAGACATGCTAGGCTGAATGAACCCTTTACTTTCCAACTCTTCTAACTTCACTTTCAATTCCACTATTTCTGTTGGTTCCATATGATAAGATGGAAGAGAAATAGGACTGGTCCCCAGAAAGAGATCAATTGTAAACTCCACTTCTCTTGTGGGTGGAAACCTTGATATTTTTTGGAAAAAACATCTAGAAACTGACAAAAACTATCAAAAAACTATTATTATCAATATCCTCCATTGATACCAAATTCAAAATTTCCAACTGGTATGAGATCATTCCAACTGCTAGTTCCAAAAAAACCCCTACACCCGTCTTTGCATTCTAGTCTCCTTTAAAGAGATGCTCGACACCATCATTAGTTGTAAAAATAACATTTCATGTATAAAAATTGATGTGAGACTTGAAAATTTTCAACCAATCCATACCTAGGATTATTTAATAGACATCCATATCAAGCATAGAGAAATTCCATATCAACTCATCTCCATCAACTATTATAAATCATTCTCTACACATAAAGTCTTAACATTCTATTTGACCAAGAGGAGTTTGATGTTTCAAAAATAGAAGGCATCATATCAACATTTAAACCCATAAGATCAAAATAATAAGAAGAAATAAATGAATGGGATTCACCCATATCAAAAAAATCTTGCATAAGGGTAGAATTAAAAATAATCATACCTCTCACCATTGATGGTATAGATTGATCATCCATAATAACTTTCTCAACTATATATAATTGTTTACTCGCTGCACTTAGTTCTTTATCACCCTATTGATATTGCATTGCCTAAGGAGTCATGGTATTCTTGGAATCACCATAGCAAGATTGGTTATGTTGATGATAAGTATTCTGCTTCCCTCGTCCCGTTGAAGCATACCATGTTTATGACACATGAGATGTTTTCCGAACACGTGAACTTGGAGCACTGTGATAATAACATTGAAGATTCCTCATATGATTGCAATTGTGGCATTATCTAGGTGGTGTTATACAATACTGATTCATGTGGTCTAAGGAACCACATTGGAAACATCTTGTATTATATTAGGTTTTGGAGGAAGATTCACTGATCCGTTCATCCGATTCTGAGCCATTACACTACCTTGTAAACAGGTTCCCCTATTTTAGTTTCTCCCAACATTAGAGTTCCCACCATTTCCCATAGGTATCAACATGCTCACTATGACTACAAATCTTGAGATGTCCCTTTCTTCCATTTTCACTCTATTGACTATCTCTGTATATTTTTTTATACAAAGCACAACAATCTTCAAGAAAATATCACACCTTAGCCCTGATTCAAAAATGTGTGCCTTCAAGGATGCATTAGCTGTAACTTTAGGAGAAAAGTGAAATAAATTCATAAATTTATCCACATAATCTATCAATCATAGGTTCTCTTTCTTCAAGATGAAAAAGTCTATTATTCTTGAAATCCTGAATGTCTGAAGATAGAATTGTTTATTGAACAATTCTTCAAAATCCTCCCATGTAATGCCATGGTCTAATTTATCTTGAACTGCTAAATCCCACCACTAGAGTAAAATATCCTTAAACATATACATTTCTAACTTAACTTTCATCTCTGATAGTGTGCTAAGGAAATTGAGGATTCGATTCATCCTATTCAGCCACACTTCTGCCTTCTCTGGTTCCAAATCACCCTGAAAGATGGGTGGATTCTACTTCTGAAACTAAACATAATGATCCACTTTTATGGGTTCATAGCATAGGTCACCTCTATCCATAACATGAAAATCATATAAAATACTTCGAACCAACTATTGGTTGAATTGTAGGTACGGTGGATCCACATTCTCAGCAACCTCTTCCGGTTGGTTTATATGATGCTTTTTGGGTTCCATTTTATATAACCAAAATAAAACTACATAAGTACCACTCTCTAGAAACTGAAGGATTCACAATTCAAATTCACAACATCACAACTATCACAACAAGGCTTTCCCAAAATTCCACACTTTTCATTTTCAAACAATTTTCAAAAATTCCACCATGATTTTGAAAATCAAACCATTTTAAAAATACCTCTATCCCTTCATTTTCAAAATCTCACATTTGAAAACATTTTTCAATACTTTTAAAAAATCCCTATTTTTTCATGAAATGATAAATCATTACTCAAAATGAAATATTCAATCCTAGTGGGAAGTCATTTATATCAATGAATGTCATTCTATTCTCATTGGATAAACCCATGACAATAAGATTAAAACACATATAAGTGTCTTAAAAACACTTACGAACCCAAATTATTGGTAACTTGAAGTTTAACATAAATAGGTTAGATATGTCTTTTTTTTCTGTACATTTAAAGTCCCAAAAATCCTACTTCTTTCTACCATACCAACTCAAGGACTCAACCGAAATGAATTTCAAATCAAAGACTGACAACCCTTACCATTTTCAAGTCAAGAACCAAATAAATTGATACAAATTGTCTAACAAATATATTTGGACTAACCAAGACTGATACCATTTGTAACATCCCACCCCTTTCTCATTAGATTAAGGCAAGGTAGAATTTCCACCTGGCCTTAGGTGACATCCCCTGGATGCCAATGGCTGGCAATAAATACCAAGGGATTCATAAGAATTGGGGGAATTTTTTCCCTTTAAATCTAAAACAACAAAACCAAGATAAACATATCCAAAAATCACTATATGATGCATGATAATAATGTAAGACAAATAAAGTTATAACAAAACATCCCAAACTATATAAGAGTGCCAAGAAGAAACCAAGATCAACATCAACTACGAAGAATAATACAAGACCAATAAACTCAAAGACTCCAAAGACACCAACTCTACAACTCCAAACAATATCCAAGATCCAACTACATAATCCATTCCCAAGTATCATAAAGCACCAATAAATAAATGAAACACTTTCCCTTTACCCATGTCTCAATAAATGATATCAAAAAACACACCAAGGTTCCCAAGCAGGGGGTGAGTAATGAAACTCAATGATTTTTCTCCAAATAACTTACCTTATCATGCCACTAGGATAGAACATGTCAACACATTTATATAAAACCATTCATATAAATAAATTCAAATAGTATATATCAAATCCAAACCATTTCTAAGTAAAATAATTTTCATTCCAAAATAGTTTTCTAAACCAATGATATTTTAAAGGAAAGAAACCAAACAAGTCATTCAACCATTTCTCCATAATCAATTGGTATAACCCATTCTATTTCACAACCACACACACACTCACCCACACAATATTGGTGTTTACCATTGACGATGTAAATTCACATCCAAAATCTATCCATTTGATGCTGGAACTTCACAACAATAATCTATCCCATCCAATTCATGTCCAACCATTAATGAAAAAAAACCATGCCAAAAAAATATTTGCCAAACCATTTCAATAAAACCACAATTTTATTGAAAAAACTTTTCCAACCAATTTTAATGCATCAAAACAAAACAACCATTTTAAAATCATTATTTTAAAATCATGTTACCACTTTCACTTTCCACAAAATACCCAATTTTCGCAATTCCATAAATCATCACCAAAGAGGGTTTCTATCAAGCATTGCACAAAAACTTCATAATTAATTTTAAGAAAAATAATGAAATTGAAACCATACCTTAAAGTTCTAATAAGAGGAGTCAAGAGTAAATCCACCTACCTCTAAAACTATGGAAAAAATGAAGAACGACACAAATTATTCAACAAAACTAGGTTGAATCTCCAAAAACCCACCTTAGATCCTGTTCCCTAATATCCACAAATTCAAATATCATCATGATTAACATAGACTATCATAGATATATACCCAATAGACTAAATATATGAATCCAAGAGAGGGAAGAAGAATAGATAAAAAAACCACCAATAATGGAGACTTACCAAGCAATCTGACCTTCAACCCACAAATATTTTTCAACGGATTTCTCCCATATTGAAGGGGAAAGTCTAAAAATCCTTTTAGAGGAGAAAAAATTGTGTTGGGGTCGAAATAAGTGAAAAAATCAAGGTTTAGGGGTAAAAATAAGTGAGATACACTTTTTTAGGATCCAACTTTTAACTATGCATGCCTGGGTCACACAGTTAGGAAAATTGTGTGCCAACCATGCTCTATTCACCGCCTTCTATCACTCTTCACACTATTGTCTTGTATGACAAGAAAAACCATGAACCAACCATGTTTTCCCCTATATTACACTTTTCATGGTTTATCTTAGGTGGCCAAATTGTTTGAAAAAACCACACTACTAACCATACGCCAAATTAGATCTCAATGTTTGCCTTTACATGGTTTCCTGGAGGTGTTGTATGATTTCTACTAACCATGCTCAATCCATGCTCCTCCATAAAATCCCTAAAAACATTTAAAAAGTTATCTAAACCCTATAAAAATTCACCCAAACAATTTACATACTTAAAATAAATAAATAAAGGGTTACTTATTTGAAATAGTGGGTGATAAAATTATCCACCCTCTTTCTCATCAAATGGGAAGTGAAAACATCGCTCGTTTATATGTACAACTTACCATCTCCACGTAGTGATACAATTAATTTTTCATCACCATATTTTATGGATGGGAATTATAATGGGTTTAATTTTTATATATGATATTTATGAAATAATCATAATTATGAAATTATAATATCATATCTACCTTATTATCTTTCAATTCGTTGATAAATGATAACGTTTCTCGTGCGTATGGGTAGAATACCACATCCGTGAAGCGATGTGATTCATTTTTCATTTCTATTTTACTTGGATGGTAATAAGGATAAATTTTATGAATAAATATGATTTATATTATATAATAATTATTATATAATGGTGAATAATTATATACCTTTATTTCATTACATCTATCAAAAAATGAAAACAACATTCATGTGTACATACGACCTACCGTCTCCATGAATGGTGCAATTTATTTTTCTAACTCCAACCGTTATGGATGAATATAAATATATTTATAATGATTATATAATATATTTATATCATTATTATCTTTATAGAGATGATGGAAACTTGATCAATTTACCAAGACTGAAACTACCAGACTGAGACATACATGAAAAACAAAGGACTTATTACCCGAAATAATGATTTTAACAAATAATTGTTAATAAATGGGTGATAAATATGATACATAAATAATATATGGTATGATATATATGATTATGGTTATATAATATATGTATAATAAATATATATTTATCATACAGGAGGTTTGAACACGTGAAAAGGAAATTAGACCATATGTAAGAGTTTATTTCACAATCTCATCATTATTTGGGATTATTTATGTTTAAGTAATAACTGGGGGAATTATTTTTTCCATATCCTTATTTTCCTTAAAATGTTTTAAAGAATATTTTTATTACTTTCTAATGATTTATTAATGAAATTTTTACCCATGTTTTAATTTTTAAAAATGCTTTGAAAGGAATCTTCTTTTCATTTTCCAAATAAGGTACTTTCAATTTTTTATTACAATAGTGTAAAAATAATGTTTTTTTTAAATTACACGCCATGCATGAATTTTCCTAATATAATGACTAATCATTTATTTGAATCATATTTTACAAGTTTACAAGATTATTTTCAAAGAAAATTGTTTCTTTAATATGTGTGATATTTTTAGATTAAAAAATATATTTTCAAAGTGAAAATATTATTTTCACCAAGAATGTTTTAATTAAATTTATATGGTATTTATATTTATAAATGAAAAAAAACTCTTATTTAACTTATGATATATCAAGAATATGTGGTAATGATTACATCCTTATTATTTATCCAGATGGTTTATGATCAGTTTGACTAGGGATGTACTATTTTGATATTGTTCACCATATTACAGTGGATGGTTTATGATTATGATTATTGATTGGGGAAATTATTAAATTATTTTATAATATTTTCAATAAAAATTTTTATATTGATTATATTTTACCACTTTCATATTAGGAATGCATTTGACATAGTAAGCGACGGATGGAGTCTACTATAATAATGAATTGGTAGGTCTAATGAGATAAACTAGTTTGAGTATTGGTTGAGGCCTTACCCATTTATATAAGATGTATTTTCATGTGGCCTAAATGATAGGTTTATGATGTTCGACAGTAATCATTTACTCATTATGATATTAGTTATTTGATTTCCATGTGACTATTTTATTAGTTATGATATCCATGGATAAGTTTCAAGATCATGTGATTTTTTATATGACACTATTTTATCATCATTCATTCCTATCATATTACTCTTCATACTTATGTTAATGATTAGATGAGATTTTTTTTCAGATATTTACCTCTATATATTATTTATTCCTTATTTATTCATGTTATTTTTTGCTGTATGAATACCCTTATTGAGCATCTAATCCCACCCCTTCTTATTTTTCTTTTCCCTAAGATGTCAGGAAGTTTACTATGATTGATATGCATGGTTATTTTAGGGAAAATAACGATTTCCTTAAAGAAAATAATGTGTTATATTTTATGTTTTCAAATGTAATGTGGAGATTAAACATGTATCTAGTTTACCAAGACTATTATACTATTCTATCCTTTGGGATGCGATTTCCTGTATCTAGTGACAATATAAAAAAGTAACCACAAACTCTGGTCTACTAGGGTTGGGGTATTTACACTTATTTTACCCATTTTCTTATTTGATCATAATAAAACTATGTATGTGGGTGCTTTTCTTACCATGTGCATAGGATCCTGAAGGATCTGAAGCATGTTAAATCACGTGTCCTTCCTTATTTTCCATTTTCCTTTTGTTATTTCATGTTCTCATCTAATTTTCAACTCACCAAATATTCTATCAAACATATTATAGAAAATAAATCTATAAAATGATAATCCTCAACATTTCTTGGGGGTGTATCTATTTGATTGTCTCCAAAAAATTGGTATCAGAGCCACCATTTTATTAATATGTCATCTACTAAATATGACATAGAAAGGTTTGATGGTGATAATGAATTAAACATTTAGAGAATAAAAATGAGACCCATGATTTTTCATTAGGTACTTATCAATTATTTACATGGAAAAACTATAACCATTCATCAAGATGATCCTACTGATACATTATAAAAGGCCCATAAATCGATTCTTTTATCCCTAAGTGATAAAGTCCTTAGATAAGTCACTTATGAAGACACTGCTTCTGGTATATGGTTAAAACATGAAAAAATTTATATGAATACTTCACTTTTTGGTCTCCTTTATAAGAAACATAAACTATTAACCATTATAATTCCCTTGGGCACCTCATTTTAAACTCACCTTGATGAATTTAACAAGATTCATTTAGATCTTTCTAACACTAATATTGAAAATGAGTCTAAAGAAAAAGAAATTATATTTCTAATTTATCTTAATAGTTCATATAATACCCTATTATAGACCATGATTTATGCACGAGACTCTCTATAACTATAATAAGTCAAATCATCCCTTCTTTCTAAATAATTACATGCTAAACCTAAAGTAAAGTCTAAAGTTGAAATCCTTTTCACTAAGGATGAATATGAAGGTAAGAATAAAAAGAAATAAAAGAATAAAGGAAGTATAAATAACACTAAAAAACCTAAACAAAAATAATAGTTTAAGGGAAAGTAGGTTACCTTCTATAATTATGGTAAGCCTGGACACATTGTTCCCTAATAATGCAAGCCAAAAAAAAACAAATATTTAAACCTGATGAAACTAATGATCAATATTTAATAATTATTACTATATATGATATTTTTGAAGTGATAAATATTACTACTAAAAATCTATATAGTGAATGGGTGATTTATTTAGGCCGTTCCTTTCATATGTTTCATGTTAAATAAGCTTTTCTTGATCTTCCTAAGAGAGTTGAGGGAGAAGTTGTGCTAGATTGCAACAAGAGGTGTAGAGTTTAGGGTAGAGGCTCAATTATATTATATCATCATGATCACTCTATAGTGACCTTACTATATGTAATTTGGGTTACCAATATACATAAAAACCTCATTTACTTAGGTGAATTGGACCAGAAAGGGTACACTTTTAGTTTGATTTTGGTTATCTAAGGAACTCTAAAGGCTCTAAGACTGTAATCAAAGGAAGTATTATAAATGGGATTTGTGTTATAGATGGAGGGACACACCATAGATAACTAGGTAGTAAATATGTCACTAATTCATATATTACTATGCTTTGTCATAGAAAATTGGGGCTTGTAATGTAATTACTTGAACTTTTATTAATAAAATTCCCTTTATGGTTGAATTAAATTCCTTATTATGTATTATGGTGATAGAAAACACATGAAGTTATTTGGTTTTATTATATCCTATAGGATTTAAATGATGATTAATCATTATAAAAATTGATAATATAGCCATTTAATAGTGATCATATGATTATTATAAATATAAGGTTTTAATAAATCTAACTGACATATGAAAAAGTAAGTGATGACCTCAACCAATAGGATCGTACCCTATGAAGCCCATTTATCAGAGATTCCAAGGGATATAACATCACTGAGATTTTCCCTTAACCAATCCCAAGCTAATATCCAATAACTAAAGCATGAGAGAAACTATTTATAGGAGAAGTTCAAGCTCATCGAGATCATGATCCAAACCATGTATGTCGAACAACCCCACGAAAATCTCACCATTAAAAACCTTACCCTTAGGGAATTCATTGGTGCAATAAATATCTATGTATCAAGACCCTAGTAATATGAATATGAATATTTTATATAATAATTAATATATTTTCTTCTTTTTGTTATTACTTTTTAAATGATTTTAACTTTGATATGATAAAACACAAATTGTATTTTTGGGTAATGTGCGATTTCAATTAAGAAATTACTTTTGATGAATTAATGGATTTTTTAAATAAATTATATTTTAATAAAATATTATTATTAAATAATTTTTATTACATATTAATGATAATATAATTTTTATGAAGTTAAATGTAATTTTTATAAGGGTTCAAAAACTGTTATTGTCAAAAAACCCAACATTTCTCAATAAATATCGATTCTTATATTAAAATTAAAAATTAACATATTTATAAAATTATTTTTATAAAATTAATATTATTTTTTTAATCATAATGTAAATATTATCCAATAGTGTTTTTTTCATAATTTTCTACGACAGTCAAATTTTTGGGTAAACATTAAATACGTTATAAATATATGATGTGTATTATGACATAATAATGACCAAAATATATTTTAATAAATGATATAAATGGTATAAAAGACTAAATATATGTTTTCCATTTAAAATGATTTAATTTTTATGTTATTTGATTAATTTTATAAATCCTTTAATAATCCTCCAAAACCTATATTATATTTTAAGGTTTTAAAATCATTTCTTTAAGAACATGAATCACTTACACATCACTAAGGGTAATATTTTAATAAGTTTGGACCTTGTAATTATAAAATAATTAAAAAAATACTATTTTTTAGAAACCATGGTAAAAAACTATGGGAAGGTTTGTGGTTTTTATTACTTTATTATATAGAGTCCAAAACCTAAGTTTGGAAAAAAAGAAAGAACTCCCATATATTTTCCTATATATAACCACCCAAGATCACCATAATATTCATTCAAAAAACTTGTATCACATCCTTAATATGACCTACCCTCTCTATATTCCTCCCAAGGTGCCCTGATTCTCTCAAGAAGCTCATACCAAGCTTTTGGAATCACCCTCTCAAGGTAAGGGATCCTCTCCTTCTCCCCTTTATTCAAGCATCTTCATCATTTTATGTATTTTATTTCCATTTCCTAATATTGGGATATATTTTTCCATGTCACTATTATTTCCCATTTTATTAAAAAATTACTATAGACCCTTTTATCTCTCATTAAACTATTTTATGAACCTTTAAGTGAAACCGTTATCCAGTCGAAATTTCACTGTGATTTTTCCATGCCAAACCTTTTTATTGTGAATACCATCACTATTTACACTCAAGGGTATTAAAATAGAAATAAATACTCCTTCTATTGTGTAATTACATGTATTTATTCCACACTCATTGATTTTGGAATTAAATACGATGAAATAAGATCCTGTGTTGAATGTTCTATGTGGCACACTTATGCATGTACATGATATGAAAGTGATAGTTGCGTTCGAAATTATACAGCACTCCAATGAATTAGGTAATGTTTTAGTCTCATGAGACATAATGAAAGGGATTTGGGAGAGAACCTAATCAATCATAGGACTTTTCCACTATGTTATGATGTCTTGGTGGTTAGCCTTGAACCATGTTTCTGATGTCATGTTTAAAGTTGTTACCACTTTCCCATGACAACTTTATGTTATCATGATATATCATACCTCTTGGTTAATGTTCATGATTATCACACATTTTATGTTCCATTTAAATTTTTATTCATTAACATGTAATGAATTATTCATTTTATGACATTATTATTCCTTTATCGGGCTTTATATCTCATCCCTTTCTTATGTATTTCCCCAAGTTATACCATGTAGTTTTAAGTATGGTGAAATATTATGAGCATATTAAGGAAGTTTTCAATAATGTCGATATACCACCTATTTTAAGTTGTTATGTAATGTAACTAATTCCCAAATACACTAGAATTATCAATATTCTAGGTTTTATTATGTTTGATCTTATTTAATAAATCATGAATTAATGTATAATAAAGACAAGGATTGTCATAGTAAATATCAAAGAAAATTTTAGTTATTTTTGGGATTATGATTAAAAAACCCTAATAAAACACTTAGGGATAAAACTAAGAATAATAATAAATCCCTAAATTTTGGGAAATTATAGAGTAAGTGGTTTACAAGAAAATACATCCTGTTTGGATACTACAAGTGAATGTGGATCTGTAATAGATATACATAGTGGTAACACCCAAAAACACCACATTGAGCTAAACTCGATCAGGAATTGTTGCACAACAACAGGAAATTATGGACACCTGGTTTGACACTCCTTGGGGGTATGATTTGGTAAATTTAAAATATTATTACAAAACATTATTAAGGAAACATAAATTCACATAATAGTCTATATTATCAAATAGATCATGCATAACATAGACTGAAGCCTATAAATTTATAAGTTAAGGAATTTCATGTCATTTATAAATTATCCCTTCAATGTTATTATATTCTTGATTATGTGTTTAATAGTTTAAAAGTACACATCCATAATTTTCTATTTATTCTATTAAATGGTAAAAAATAGAAGGAACTGAGTAAGAAACCAATGTGAAGGGAAATATTATGACTTCCCAAATAAGGTTCCCAACTTGATGGGATCAGGAATTGCAAACTTTGTGATGATACACTCACAATTTACTTAGGTTCTGAATAGAAACCTGAATTAGGAGGAACTCCCAAATTCTCCTAATAAAGAACAAGCTATTATTGATACCTTTATGTGGAAAATTCCTATGAATTTCAATGGATCATCTGATCCCTTAATTGAGGAACAATTGATAAACTCCATTGAGGAGATATTCTCTATACCTTAATGTTACAAGAAAGATAAAGTTATATTGGTTGTTTGTCGTATAGATGAAGAAGTTGATCAGTGGTGGAAATTTATTAAGAATAGGATGTTTTAGGAAGATATCGAAGTGATTGGGTGGAATGAATTACAGAAAATGTTTTTTTGAAAAATATTTTTCTTGCATACTCCAACTTAAAATGGAAAGTGATTTTCTTAACGTCAAGCAAAAAGATGACGAATACATTGGTGCATATGATAAAAGCTTCGAAATACTTGCACAATATGTCTCTGAATTTTTCATTACCCCTAAATACAAAGTTGACTACTTATTTGGTGGGATAAAATTGAGCCAATAAAAATACCTAGAGATTTGAGAATTTGATAACTATGAGGAAATTGTCAGATGTTCGCTAAAAGTAAAAATAGAGACCAGTGAATCTTAAAAGTATCATGGGGATGAAAAATTTAAAAGTGGAGTTTAATTCTAGCGGTGTGATGGAGAAATATAATGGTGGTAATAAATTTAAACATACCACTTGTCAAAATTACAAAAGGAAGAACCTTTGAAATTTCTGGAATCGGATGAGAAAATGCTTTAGGTGTGGGATGGAAGGGTACCTAGATAGAGATTTTGGACAGGAGAAACCCACCAATGTAATGGAAGAGAGGAATGCTTCATTCAACCCTCAAACTTTTGTCCAATTTTTCAACTATAAGGAACAAAGGAAAATTTTAAACCAATTTACTAAGCCAAGGGTGGTCAGAGACAATTAGTGCCAACAAACTCCAAGGTATCAATGTTGAGATTATTCCATTACAACCATTGAGGCAGATCCTGAAAATGAAGTGGTGAAAGGTACAATAATTATTCATTCAATAATATCGAATGTAATTTTTGATTTTGGCTTTATGAATTCCTTTGTATCACACAAGTTTAGTATAACTGTTCAAACACCACCACAAATCTTGGAAGTAGATCTATCTGTGAAAATAGAAAAGAGGAAATTATTACATACTAAGTATATAACTCCTCCCCTATCAAAATTTTTTGACTGGAATTTCTAGTGAACCTTATTATACTCTATTTAGTATAATTTTATGCAATTTTGGGTATGGATTGTCTTTCCTTATACATATCAAATATAAATTTCAACAAAAAGTAAATCACTCTCCATATCACGAATCATCCCCCGATTCTGTACAAGTGCAAGGAGGTGGATGAATATTCTTTAGCACCAACATCTCAATCATAAATATTGTTTTCCTTTGATAAATCATATATATATCAAATGATTGAGTCTAAGGAAAATATCACCCTTGAAGACATTCCCATTTTTATGAAATACACTAAATTTTTTCCCAAATAATTTCTTAGTCTCCCCCTAGTTTATAGGTTGAATTTTCCATCAAGATTATACCTAGGGATTCTCCAATATCCAAGAATAAATATAGAACATATAGAATGGCTATTTTGTAACTTTAAGAGATGAAGAAACAACTATAGGAGAATATGGATAAAGGGTTAATATGCCCAAGTGCTTCACTGTGGGGTGCACTGGTCCTCTTAATCAAGAAGAAGTATGGGTCAATGTGCCTTTATATTGATTATCATGAGTTCAAAAAGATCACGATAAAGAAAAAGTACCCTCTACCATGGATTTATGATTTTTTTTATTATATATGTGGATACCAATACTTAACTAAGGTGGATCTTCAGTTGAGGTATTATCAAGTAAGGGTGGAGAAGGAGGATATCCCCAAGACCAATTTCCATACAAGGTGTGGGCTCTATGAGTTCATAGTAATTCCATTCAGACTCACTAATTCTCTAGAAATATTCATAGACTTGATGAATAGAGTCTTTATAGATTACCTTGAATTTTTTTTCATAGTCTTTAGAGATGATATTCTAATATACTTCAAATCAAGGATGAACAAGAGGAGAATCTAAAAACTGTGCTAAAAACCTTATTAAAGGAGAAGCTTTATGTATAGTATAACAAATGTGAGTTATAGTTGAAGGAATTATAATTCTTGGGGTATATTATCATGAGTACTAGTATATCTATGGACCCTTCAAATATAAAGGAAATTTAATGATGGTTGAGGCCAACATCTATGAAAAAAATCTGTGTTTTCCTTGGATTAACTAGGTATTATTGTATATTTGTGAGAAATTTATCATGATTGTCAAACCATATAACCAATATAACTAAAAAAATAGTCAAGTTATTTTGTAATAATTAATGTGAAGAGAGCTTCAAGGATTTGAAAAAGAGTCTTATCACTACACCTATACTTATTCCACTCACAAGTGGGGAACTTTTTGTGGTGTACAATGATGATTCAAAGAAGGGATTGAGATGTGTGTTAATGATGAATAAAAAATTTATAGCCTATGCTTCAAGGAAATTGAAAGTTCATGAATATAAATACCCAAAACATGATATGGAGTTGGTTATAATGATATTTATGTTGAAAATATGACAACATTATCTATTTGGGGAGAGGTGTGAAATATATACGAATCATAAGAGCCTTAAGTATATATTCACATATAAAGAGATGAATTTGCACAAGAAAATATGGTTATATATTATTAAGGACTGTGACTACTCAATCCACTGATATCCTGAGAAAAAATAAAGTGGCAGACACTCTAAGTAGAATGGATCTGGTAATTTTATCATTGATGATAATTGAGAAGGATCTGATCTTAATAAACTTGAAAAGGATGGACATGAGAATCATAATGGAAGAAAAATAATCAATCCTTTCACAAATGATTTCTTAACCATACATTATAGGGAATATAAAGTATTCTCAAAGAGATTTTTTTGAAATTCATAAGAAGGTGTATTCTATAAGAAAAGGTAAATCCTCAAAGTTCAAAATTAATGAAGAAGGATTCGTAAGATTTGGGTCACAACTATGTACACCATCAAATACCAAGTTAAAAAAGAGTTTTTGGACAATGCACATAGCTCAAAATTATCTATCCATCCAGGGAGAAAGAATATGTATCAAGATATTTAAGATCACTACTAGTGGGATAATGTGATGAATGAGATCACAAAATATATATCAAGGTGCCTTATATGTCATCAAGTGAAGGTTTAAAGTAAAAAATCAAAAGGCGTGATAAAACCGTTACCCATACTTATATGGAAGTGAAGAAACATTACCATAGACTTTATCATTGGTATTATGAAGACATAGATAGTAAATAATGTTATATAGGTTTTGGTGGATCGTCTTACAAATATTTCTCACTTCATTTAAATTTGAGAGGAATTCTCCCTTGGTCAACTTGAAAGGATATACATTAGATAAGTAGTGAGAATGTATGGAACACCACTATCGATTACATATGATTGAGACCTAATATTTACCTCCAAGTTCTAGAAGATCATCCAACATTCTCTACATATTTATTTGAACTTCATCATGACTTACCACCCTCAAAGTGATGTCCAATATGATCAAACTATCTAGATACTCGAGGACATATTGAGAGTATGTTCAATGGAATTAAAAGGAGTATGTGATCAACATATTCCTTTAGTTGAGTTATCATACAATAATAGTTTACATTAAAGTATACAAATGGACCCCTATGAAGAACTTTATGGGAAGAGGTACAGAACACATTCATATTGGGATGAAGTTGGGGAACATAAATTACTAGGTCCTGAAATGGTCGAGGAAATGGTGAAAAAGGTAAAGACCATCTAGTAGAACATTAGGGATACTTAGAGTCAATATAATATCTATACCAACAATCATTGACAATACCTATAGTTTGAGGTTGGAGATAAGATATTACTATACATATCTCCATGGAATAAAATCCCAAGATTTGAGAATAAGGGAAAGGTTAGTCCAAGATACATTGGTCCCTTTGATATCCTTCATCGCATCAGAGTGGTGGCCTATCGACTAGAAATACCACTTAACCTATCTCAATTACATGATGTGTTCCATGTATCTCTCTTGAGTAAGTACATATAATACCCCTCACATGTGTTGAATCCAAATGTGGTACCATTGGAGAATTATCTCTCATATGAGGAGTATCTGGTGAAGATATTAGATCATAGAGACAAAGTTATATGAAATAATACAATGCAGCTAGTCAAAGTACTATAGAGAAACAAAAATTTTGAAGTAGCGATGTGGGAACCATAGGAGGTGATGAAACAAAATTACCCTAATTTATTTTAGTGTTTTAAATGAAAATTTTTAGGGTGAAATTTCTGAAGGGGGGAAGATTGTAATGACTTGAACTTTTATAAATAAAATTCCCTCTGTGGCTGAATTTAATTTATTATTATGTATTATGGTTTTAGAAAACACATGAACTTAATTGGTTTTATTATATCCTATTATATTTAAAAGAAAGTTAAGAATCATAACTATTGATAATAAAACTGTTTAATTGTAATCATATGATTATTTTAAATATAGGGTTTTGATAAATACAATTGACACAGAAAAAGGAAGTGACAACCTTGACCAGTAGGATCATACCTTATGAAGACCATTTATCATATATATTTTTAGAGAGATATAATCAATGAGATTTTTCATTGACCAAGACCATACTAAGATCCAACAACTAAATCATGAGTGAAACCATTTATGGGAGAAGTTTAAGCTCATTAAGATCATGACCCAAACCCTGTACACCGAACCACCCCATAAAAATCTAACCGCCACACACCTTAACCTTAAAACATTTACTAGTGTAATAAAGGGATATGTATAAAGACCCTAATAATATGAACATGTATATTTTATATAATAATTAATATATTTTATTCTTATCATTTTTACTTTATAAATGATTTTGACTTTGATACAATAAAACATAGATTGTATTTTTGGGTAATATGAATATTCAATTAAGTCATTCCATTTGATGAATTAATGGATTTTTTTAAAAAATTATATTTTAATAAAATATTATTATTAAATATAAATGATAATATAATTTTTATAAAGTTAAATTTAATTTTTACAAGGGTTTGAAAAATGTTATTTTCAAAAAACCAAACATTTCTCATTAAATGTAGATTCTTATTTTAAAATAAAAAATTCACATATTTAGAAACTTATTTTGATAAAATAAATATTATTTTTATAATTATAATTACAAAATTACACAATGGTGAATTTTTCATAATTTTCTGAAATAGTTGAATTTTTGGGTAAAAATTAAATATAGTATAAATATACAGTGTGTATTATGACATCATAATGACCCAAAAATGATATAATAAATTATATAAAGTGTATCTAAGACCAAATAAATGTTTCCAATTTAAAATAATGTAATTTTTAGGTTATTTAATTAATTTTATAAATCCATTATGAATCCTCTAAAACCTATATTATATTTTAAGGTTTTAAAATCTTTTCTTTAAGAACATGGCCCATTTCTTCATTAACAAGGGTAATATTTTAGTAACTTCAGAACTCAATAATATAAAATAACAAAATAAAACCTATGTTTCAGAAACCATGGGGAAAATAATAAAGAATCACCCTCTCTTTTCCTATATAAATTCACCCAATATCTCCTTCCTATTCACTAAAAAACCATGAATCAAAATCCTTAATTTTACATCCCCTTTATAGATTCCTCCCAAGGTTCCACCAAGCTCTCAATAATCTCCTACCAAGCTTTTGGAATCACCCTCTCAAGGTAAGGGATCCTCTCCTTCTCCCCATTATTTATGAATCTTATTCATTTTATGTATTTTATTTCTAATTAATAATATTAGGATATGTTTTTACATGTCTATATTACTATCCATTTGACACAAAAATTATAAGAGACCATTTTCACTCTCATTAAACCATTTTATGAAACATTGAGTACCGCCGTAATGCTATCGAATTTTCACTGCGGTTTTTTCATGACAAAAATTTTTATTGTGAATACCATCACTATTTAAACTCAAGGGTATTCACCTAGAAATAAATATAATAATTTTATTAGGTAAAACCATGTATTTATTCCACACTCTTTAATCATGAAATTAAATATGATGAAATATGATCCAATGTTGAATATTCAATGTGGAACACTTACGCATGTACATGATATGAAAGCGATTGGTGCACCTGATATTATATAGCACTACATTGAATTGGGTAATGTTTTTGTCTCATGATACATAATTTAAAGGATTAGGTAGTTAAACTAATCTTTCATGATACTTTTTTCACCATGTTATTATGTCTTGGTTGTTAGCCTTAACCTATGTTAATGATGTCCGACTTAAATTTGTTTCCAATTTCCCATGTTACCTTTATGTTATCATTCTATATCATGTATCTTTATTCATGTTCATGATTCTCACCCATTTTATGTCCCATTAAAATTCATATTTTCTAACATGTAATAATTTCTTTGTATTATTCCATGTTTATTCCCTTATTGGAATTTATAGCTCACCCCTTTCTTATGTATGTCCCCAGGTTATCCCATGCAGTTTTAAGTATGATGGAATATTATGAGCATGTTAAGGAAGTTTTCAATAATGTTGATGTACCCCTTATTTTAAATTATTATGTAATTTACCTAATTCCCAAAGACACTATACTTATCGATCTACCCCCTATTTGGGATGTGCAAGGTTCATTTCCTGGGAGCCTGCTCTTGGGAGAATTTATCCTTCCCCCAGGATCCACTCGTTATGCCGATTCACCTAGTTCCTGACTAGGTGGAAAAAATGTGGTGAAACCCACCCATTATGATGGATTGATATGTCAAACCATCTCCAATTAGGTTTTCACCCTCTTATATTCCCTTCCATCTCAGATGGAAATATATCCTTCCCATCTGGGGCTCTCTATGGAGTGATCTCTTTATGGGGAGGGGGGGTTCCCTTGTGTGGAGGGTTTGAAAAGGCCATATATGGGGATTCCCTTTAAAAAAAACAAGGGTTGTCATATGTATGATCCAAAGGTTTTGAGGTGTTGAATAATAAAGGGCTGTTGATTGATATAACAAAAAACAACCTTCCATTTTGTGAAGATTGTTTTCTAGGAAAGGATAAGGGAGCCAGTTCTAATAAAACCCATTTTATAGTTGGAAACCCTTTATAATATGTCCATTATGACCTATTCGTACTATCCCAAATCACCAATCATAGTGGGGTATCTTATTTTGTAACCTTAATTGATGATTACTCTAGAATATTTTGGATTTATGTCCTTCAAAATAAATCTAATGTTTTTGAAACCTTTAAATCCTAGAGATCCATTATTGAGAACCAAACTGGAAGAATTCTAAAATATTTAATAATTGGAAATGGATTAGAGAATCTCTCATCTAAATTCATCAAATTTTACAAGTTAGAAGGTGTTTTTAGACATTGTATTATTAGTGAAACTCCCTAAAAAATAGTTTAGTAGAGAGTATGAATTGAACCATACTTGAAAGGGCCCAAATTATTTTAGCATACCCAGAGCTACCCAAATATTTATGGGAATAAGTTTCATCTATAAAGTTTTACATTATCAATCAATGTACTTCTTCTGTAAATGGATTTAAAACTACTCAAGAGTTATGGTGTAACTAACCCCCATACTATAACCATTTAAGAGTGTTTAGGTACACATCATATGACAATATTAAAGGTGATAATCTTTAACCAAGATCCCTAAAATGTATATTTATAGGATTTCCATAAGGGGTTAAGGGGCATAAACTTTAGTTTGAAAAAAAAGTTACCAAAAGTGAATTATAAGATGAGATGTAGTTTTTAACGAGTCTATAGTTTCTAGATTTAAAATTTTAAATAAAGAAAGCCATGAAATGACTCAAAATTATTTTTTCGATAATGATAATCAAACCCAATTAGATGTTCCAACTAAGCCTGTTCCACTATAACCTCACCTTCAACAATATAACGAACCCGGTTATCTTGTTTAATGAGATAGTGATCCAACCAAGGCTCAAGATGATTACTAGAATTCTAAGGATAGAGATAAGATGGTCACTAGGCCTCCAACTCAGTTTAACCAACATGACATAAAATACTTAACTTTAAATGTTTCCAAATATCTTGAATCTAAGGATCCCTAAACCAATAAAAAAGATAGAAATGATAGATAATCTAAGTAGTGATTCACTTCCATGGATGATGGAATGAAATCTCTAAAATACAAAATCATCTAGGATATTTTTTCTAACCAACCAAATTCTAAATTAATTGGATGCAAGTGGATATTTAAAAGGAAAGAAGATAACACCGATGAAAATAATATCAATTTTAAGGATAGGCTACTATCCAAAGGTTTCGTCCAAAGAGATGGAATTGATTATTATTATTTTTTTCTTGTGGTTAAACATTAATTAATTATTTTATTTATTTATTTGGCTACTTAGTGTGATTGAAACATTGAGTAGCTTGATGTAAAAACAACTTTATTTCATGGTGATATAAATGAGACCATTTACATGAAACCACCTGATGGTTTTTCAAATAATTTCAAATTCAGTAAAGTATTTATTGTGAATAAATCCTTTTATAGTCTAAATAAATCTTTCAATTAGTGGTATTTGAAGTTTGAAACATTTATTCTTAATAATTTTTTAATAGAAGTAAACATGATTCATGTGTATATTTCAAAACTATCAAATATGTTATTCTATAGTTGCTACTATATGTTGATAAAATGTTTGTTATTTTCAAGGATATGAAATGTATCATTACTGTTAAGTCTCAATTGAAGATTTTTTTTGAAATAAAATACCTAATCAATGCTATAAAAAATTTGGGGATGAAAATAATAAGGAAAAGGGTTAATAATTTTCTCTACCTATCACAATATGGTTATATCATTAATATTTTTAAGAGACATATGTTTGAAATCATAAAACCGGCTAATGTACCAATAAAAAACACTTTAATCACTCACTTTATCAATCTTCTACTACTAAATATGATGATGAATTTATGTCTAAGATACCATATTATAGTGTAGTACAAAACAACATGTATTCTATGATTTTCACATGATTATGTGTTTCATATGATATTTGTACTTGTTGGTCCTAGTGGACAACTCAAGAGGGAGAAAAATTAATTTTTCAATAAAATTTCTATTAAAAACAATTTTAAATATTATATCCTCAAATTTAATAAAAATGTAAAATTAACAAAAACAATAGAATTATATAGTTTTATCTTTGTAAAGCTTCTCAAAATCTCAATCACAACTCAATTAAAATAATTTTGAAAATAATTTAACTTTTGAAACTAATTTACTCATATCAAACACTATATATAAAACAGTAATTTAAGTCAACTATTAGAGTAAAGTTTCATTTAATAAATTAGAAAACATAAACTAGTTTGATATAAAATAAAGAAAACTAAATAAGTAAATCACAATAAATAAGGTACAACAAATTTTAAAAAAGGGGTTAAATCTCAAGATGAGACTTAATCCCCTCCACTTGGAAATCACCAATTTCTAAGCAGTTTATTATAAAATAAACTGATCCATAACCTGGATCGAGTTTTTTTTAAAAAAATCACACAATTATTTCTTGGTATAAATACTCTTCCATAGTTATAAAAGGGATAAAAATAAGTACGGGTCACATATGACCTCTTCCACAGTTGTATGTGGGAATAAAGTGAAAATAAATTAAAGAGAATGTTACGAACCCTCTAGTTTAGTATAGGAGACTACGATTTATAGATAAATAGAGTAAAACAAAATATAGCTGAAAGTAATGGTAAAATAGAAAGATAAAGAGACGAGTGATGATAAAATGTAGTGCTTATCAATCTGAGTAGATTCAATTGTTCAAGAGTCCTTAAACCAGTCTTTGAAAAGAGCTCGAACAATTTTCATAATAAAAAAAACAAAGTGTTGTGGAAGTCCAGAAAATCATTTGTTATGCTATATTCTTCCACACACATGTATATCTATGTGTTTATATTTTTCCAGTGTATGAGAGTTTTAATTTCTATGTCCATGCATGTTCCACATGAACCCAAGGGAGCTTATTATGAATTTATAGCATTCCAAGTCCAATTATCCGTTATAGAAAAATAATAATAAAAGACTATAATCCCCATACTAAGATATAGATCAAAAAAGGTATGAATATTTCTTTAAGACATCCATGGATTTGTTTAATAATAACCATTCATAAATCCACATGGTTCTATCTAACATTAAATGAATAAACTAATCATTGGAGAATTAATTTTGAAATTTATTCTAGATAACTACAGTATCTCTTTAGTGGTATTATCATTGGCAGTGGATATTCTAATAGTAGCTTTACTGGAGATATATACTATAGTGGTAGATACTCTGATGATAGCATCACTTAGTGAACTAGAGGTAGATTCACTGAACATTAGCACCATGAATCAATACATACTCCTAGAAGTAGAAACACTTGGTGGTAGATGCGCTTATCTGTAGTTGTAGCTTTTCCTCGGTGGTAGTTCTACTAAATGGTAGAAACACCTAGCGGTATCATCCTTGAACTGGTGATAACATCAAGAGATGGTAGCATCTACTGGCAGTAGATGTACCTGAAAGTGACAGTAGCTTCACTTGAAAATAGCACTACCTGATGGTAGATCTTGGTAGTCGTAGAGTTGAACTAGAAATATCTTATTGAACTGATAGTATCTTGAATTGGAAGCTTTCTACAACTAATATTAGACCATTTTAACTTATGATAAATGGTAGTGTTAGATCAAGACTTATCCAATTTTCATAATTTATCCATAAAACCATTTACTATCATAAAACATTAAATTTATTAGAAACATAACAAACATAATTTTTGATCATTAAAATATGGAGGTTCTTGGAATATGACAACAATTTCCCCCATTTTGATGATCACAAATCATGGCATTCATAACAATATATAAAATATTTAATAGATGAATATTATTCTTAATAATATAAGTCTATTCAATTACTCATGTGATATTCCATACAATTAATCCCCTTTTGGGATTATTATAAAGATAAAAATAATGGAAAATTAAATAAAAAATTTAAGGATGAAGAAAAAGAGTGTTTTAATTATATATTAATATCAAAATATTACATTAGAATAGGGAATACAAGAAAAAAATCCCTATCAAAGCCTAATTAGAGTCTGATTAAGTATACATAATCTAATTAGAGGCAGGATCCTATAGATCCTTCCCTTTTTCAAAAACAAGAGGGTTATGAGGAGTAAGATGTGCAGGTGGCTGAAACACTATAGAAGATGCAGCTGACCTAAGCTACTTCATGGATTCAACAGTGGTAAGTCCAAAAGGACTAACTACAATAGAAGTATTTTTCAAGGAGGATGATAAGGGTTCAGAAAGGGATGAATTCAAAGGGATAACATGATATGAAATGAAAATAGTCTTTATGGTATATAAAAATGGTTCCATAAACTCCAAAAAGTGAGTGATTACATGACCACCGTGCTCTAAATCCTTGAAAAAGTCATCCTTATCTTCTATAAACAACTTGAGTAGGGTGCCAAGGCCTTCAACTGGGTCACTTGATCCTTAAAGGACCTGGTTAAATGTGTCATTCTCAAATTATCATCCAAGAACTTAAAATGATAATTATGGTCATTCTTGGTATAAATCCTTGAGAGATAATAATTAATATCTTTAGTGACTATTTATATATCACTTCTAGTCTTATTTAAGTACTCTCTAACTAACTTATAAATGTTCTCACCATGAGATTTAATATGGAAAATTTCATCTTGATAAAAATTAGAGGGATCACCCATCAAAATATGCCTCTCTTCTCTCTCTAGATTAGATCAAATCAACATCCACTGAAGTAAGAGCAGAAGGATGTGGAGCTCTAGAATATGACACTTCATTAGTAGATAAAGACCCCAACCTCTCCAATAAAGATATTTCTATCCTTGTAAAACTATCACTCATATCCTATATAGTGATTTGAATATCATCCATCTATCCTACTAGCCTCTTATTTTGCATTTATAGATTTAACATCTTTAAGAACATTGTAGGTTGGATATGATAAATGAAAAAAAAGACTATCATTCTTGTATTAGATTCACTAAGATTAGTTTTTTTTTTGAATTTATGAGTATTTAATCATCCCACTAAGATCTGAAATAAGATCTACTCAGAAGGATTAAAGATTAGATTGATCTAGATAGTTGGAATGTGGAAGAGATAAAGGAGGAGGAGTCCTCTCCTAGATAGACAAGGCAACATCCTTAGGTCAAATCTCTACATCAGGATCACCATAAGTAAAAACTTTTAAACACTCTACCTAATCAATCCTATCTACTAGGTATCCATTAGGATCTATCTATCCAACTGAAATGGTAGGTCCACCATGCTGTATTAGACTAACTCAATAATCATCATCATAATTCGATTCAGAGTACTCCAACCCAATTTTAGAAGATCTTGGGGATTTATCCCCATTATATGGTGATCCATCTTCATCTTTGTCTGAGGTAACTTTATCAACATGGATTCTATAAGACTAAAATTTTGAAGCAGCTAGATCATCTCTATCATTAAACTCCTAACTAGCTGAATCATATGGAGATATACCCTACCACTCTCTACTAGTAGACCTGATAGAATTAGTGATAGTATAATTGGGTATAGACTAATCATCTACATCCCCACCATTAGTATCATACTCTAATTCATCATAAAGAACAACCACATCCTTAGGAGTCTCTGAATAAGACCTCTCAACTTGATCTCCATTAGAGACTTTAGTATATTCTATTTCACCATCTTCTCTCAGAAAACTCTCTTTTGAAGGAAGGGAAAAAGGTGGACTAGAAAATCCATAAGATACATTGGGACTCTTATCCACATCAAGATCATTCCCATCTTCCATCTAAATAGGCACCAACTTCTCTTCCTCATCTACAAATTCTTCCACTTCAACCTCAACCTCAATTTCTTCATCCAAAGACTACTTTGCAACCACATCTATCTCTAAGCCAGGGTCAACTATATTTCTTTTTATAGAAGGATTATTTTATTGATTAAAATTTTCATAAATTTTATCATTATCTACTACCCACCTTTTCAACCACGGGTTACTATTTTCATGACCCGTCCCCCAGGGCCCGTGCCATGACTACCCTGAGCCTTCCTTCTATAGGCCAGGGGTTGGCGATTAGCACCAGAAAGAAATATCCCTAAAACAGGAATACATTTCCTTTAAACCTATACAAACACACATACTAGAATGCAAAAAGATGCAACCACAAAGTAAAAATTCTATAGTAAAAGTGTGCACTGAAAGTAAGGGTCCGTAATACAAGCCCAACTAAAAAGATACAACTACAATTGAAATAGAAAAAAGATCCCGAGATCATCCATTGAGAATCCTACCTGAAGGGTAGGTACAAATCGTCTCCACAACTCTCCACTTCAACCATCACCACCATCCACCATCAAGTCCTACCTCCCCGAGTCTCAGTCAAGGTTGACTATCATCTGCACAAGACACAAAAAGGTGCGAGTGAAGCCCGTACAGGGGTGAGTGTAACAATACCCAGTAGGGACCCTGAGACCCCAGAAGGTCTCTTAGACTTTCACAAAGGAAAATCACAAGCATGATCCTGATCACAAATTACAAATAAAAAGACACAACTCAAACCACATATACTCTTCTCATCCACAAAGAAACATAAGGCCACGACCTCAAGCCATTTCCAGGATTTCCAAAGAATGCTCAAAGTGTAACTCAAGGATCAGGAGTACTCGCTCCATAAACTGGCCATCCCTGATGACATTTGTCTAAGAGATGTACTCTATCAGGTAAAACTCAACCATTAATAATGGAATGTACGAAAGGACGTGCTCCATCAGGAACTTTCTATTAGAATTGACTCTAGTTCCCGACACTAGAGGTCTCGCAGTCACAGTCTTGTTCCCGAGGCAAGACCAAGGGAAACCAAGTGAAGAGGCCCACTCCTCGACACTGTGTTGTACAGTCGAGGGATCTCCCACTCTCTTGAAGGACCCACTCCCCATCGCTACTTGGAGATAGGGGAGTACTAATCCATATGTGAGGACCCACACCCTACATGGTAGGGGAGTGCAACTATGGTAGTTTGTTTGCTATGGGGGACCCGCTCCCTAGTACGTCAGGGGAATACTAACCCTAGGCTAGAGGACCTGCACCCTGACATGATAGGGGAGTAATGAATATATGTGTGAAGACCCACACCCTAACCGATAAGGGAGTATAACTCAGGTAGTTTGTTCACTATGGGGGACCCACACCCTATTACGTCAGGGGAGTACCGACCCCATGCTAGAGGAACTGCACCCTAGCATGGAAAGGGAGTACCAAATCTAGTGTAGAACTACATAAGGAGGAATCGCACCCTGGGTTGACAGGGGAGTACCGAATCCTAACATAGAGGACCCACACCCTACCTGGTAGGGGAGTACTTGAATTTATGTGAGTTAAGTATGGAGGACCCACACCCTAGTCCAATAGGGGAGTATCGACTCCAAAGATAGAAAAACCAATCAGAGGGAAATGAACCCGCACTCATGACATGGGGAGTACCGTCTCTACCGGAGGAGAGGAGTAAAAAATACTCATGGCTTGAGTCATCAAGGGATTAGCCATCCTAACTCTCACTACAAGAAACACCCTGGTTCTAATCCGCCAGTTATCGGTCATACCTCAACCGCCACAAAATTCCACAAGGAAGTAACCCGATGATTTATCATTTCATAAGGGTTCTGACACAATAGTTGGCGCATCAACTGGACACCCGGTCCGTAAGACATTGGAATTTTAGTATCAAGGGACCATTTGGATATGGAGTTGATCCAACCCGTCTGTACTCCAACATTATACAAAAATCTTATGGACTATCTCAAAAGGACTGTCTTGATCCAAGGATCCTAGAACTGTAGACGGTTCATCAAACGGATGTCCGGTTCATGAGATATGGTCACTGAAATGTAACTCGGCCTGAATGGGTTCGGGTTCGGTCCGACCTGGTCAGACTGACCTGGCCTGACCCGGTTCAGGTCGACCCAACCCGGTCCTGGTTTGACCCGGTTCGGGTCGACCCAACCCGGTCCTGGTCCAACCCAACCTAGCCTAAACTGGCCTGGGATGGTATGGTTGGGTTGGGATGCGACGAGGTTAGCCCGTGGGGCTGCGGACCATCCCGACCCACCAGTAGGGCGCAACCTGTTGGGCGACGCGGCCCAGTGCGCTGGCACGGCTAGCCAACTGGGTGGCCGCCAGTTCCCCAACAGCTCAATAAGATCCATTTAGATCTTCAATTAGCAGCGCCATGTGGTCCACGAGATCCACGGGCGTAGGTCCCACCTCCTGTCACGACTTCGATGCTGTGACCACTTCATCACGGCATGCGACGGTGTGCCGCCTCGCCAACGCGACCGGCCGGTTGCTAGCCGCCCCTTCGGGTCTGTCGCGGTGCCAAGTGGCACTGCCCACTTCTGCGGCTGGTGAGCACCGGCCACCGCCTCTGCTACCAGTGCCGGTCATAGGTGTTGTCATGCTAGTGTCGCGCTGTTGGATCCTCCACAGGCCACCGTGTGAGCTCCGGTGGTCCGTTCTTGCTTCCAGATGCACCTATGGTTCTCTCGGAATGCCGTTGTTATTGCGCGCCTCTCGGTTTCAAGGTTCCTTCAATTTAGAACAACCCGCCTCTAAAGAACTCTATGAAAATCAAGAGGTGGAGGGTCCAGGCCTTGATCGTTTGGCCTGCACCCTCCTCATTAGTATTATAACAAGTGAGATTAATTTACACATTACATTAAAATAATGATAAACCCCGTTAAAATCCCCCGCAATGACCTCCCACAAAATCATGATTGAGGAGAAGAATCATGGGAATTTCTTGAATTAAAAGACAACCCCTACCTCGAGATTCTTTAGAGATGTCATAGTGGTGGAAGAAGATTCCACGTTTTGAGGAATCCGCTGGCGTTTGTTGATCCCTATTTGTTCCTACCCGAGCTTCCATATCCGTCGGTGGAAGGTGTCGCATCACTTCACCAGTGGTTCCTCGCTTGATGAAGCCGTGTAAAAAACTCCATACCAAGCCCCATTTAAATAAAGGGGGAAAAAGGCGAGTAACACACCAAGGAATTAATGAGATTCATTAATTGACATAATTAATGTGCCTTATTAATTACACGAGGGGTGGTTACACAACCAAAGTGTAACCAGGCATTTAATATCCCATATTTAAATATCTGACCACCTCTGTGGTCCCCTCCACCACCGCTCAATAGGTGGTAGGAAAAAAAGATATAAAATAACAATTTATATGTTATTTTATTATTTCTTTAAAAAGTCAAAAAACTAACTTTTTCACCCGACCAACTATGGTCAAATTGAATCTTCCCTTAATAAAATCCTAATGTTGTGAATTCAACAGTGCCCTCAAATTTCAATTCTAAGCACCGGTTCAAAAGTTTGAAAATTACGCCCACATGTTTACTAAATGTACCATAAAATAAAGTTTAAAAAAATTATTAACAGTCACCCTCGACCTGTCCCTGTCGAGGTTAGGCTCTGCCTAAGGGGAAAACGCCCTCACGAGCTCAAATATAGTCTCATATTTTCAATTCGAGTTACCATTTAGAAGTTAGGGATTTTAAAATAAAATAATTTTCACTTAATTATTTTATTTACGGCCATAAACTAACTTTTACTAGTGGCCCGTTCTAGCCAATGTTAGTATCTGACTAAGGAAATCATACCCTCATGAGTTCAGCGATGGTCTCATATTTTTAATCCGAGTCACCATTCTTGAGTTATAATCATTTGAAAAATAAAATAATTTTATTTAATAATTTTATTTACGGTTATGCCATTTTTGGGGTTTTCTCACTAGAGGCCTCTGCCGACTAAACTTAAGTCACACCTAGGGTAAAACCACAATCCTGAACGCAATGTTGTCCTTAGATTTCTGATCCAAGTACCCTTACACTTTTTTTAGGAAAATTTCTCACATGGGTTATTTAAAGCTCAACAATTTTTGACATACCATTCCCGGAACTTTGGGCCTCGGAATCATGTGCCGTCAGATTTCGCGGCCTCGAAATATTTGTATATAATAAAAAAAATATATGGAAATTATGGGACATTACATTCTCCCAAACTTAGGGCTTTACATCCTCAAAAGCCAAAATAAGGTCAAATCAAATAGATGGGGGTACTGAGCATGAATCTGAGCCTCCTTCTCCCTTGGACTCTCCTGGTGATTCTCATTCTGCAAATGAACTCACACTAGAGGAATCAACCACCCACGAAGGACCTGTTCCTATCGATCCTATATCTCCCCTAGGAACTCCATAAAAGTCGCCCCATCGTTAAAGTCTAGCTCACCCTAGTTGATAACGTGTGATGAATCATGGACGTATCACCTGAGCTGAGGCACATGGGAAACATTATTCAACTGATGCATCTTTGGGGGAAGAGTTAGATGGTATGGCACCTCGCCCACTCTGCTGAGAAACTATAGAGGTCCGATGAACCTCGAAGAGAGATTTTCGCCCCAACCAAATCTCTATAATCCCCATCGGGGTGAGACCCATAGGAATAAATGGTCTCCCTCATCAAGATATAAGTGTCTCTATCTCTTGTCGGCATAATACTTCTGCTGTCTCTTTGCAGTCTTCATCCCTGACCACTAGTTCTGATGCTGGAGGTCCTAGTACAACTTTTCCACACCAAGATGTACCACCAAAGGGAATGTGTGGAAGTCCCTCAACACCTCCTATCATAGAATCACTGGTACCATGGTGCATCCTATGAAAATGAATATGTGATCCCCACCTTCATAAAATTCTTTAGGAATCTGTCATGAGGATATCTGAGCACATCGGGCCTTGTAGTCCATGTCCCGAAGCTGAAATCTTGGCTCTCGGAGCTCCATGGGAACCATCCGATATGCAGTTGTAGATATCAGTGTCATCCCTGGGTATAAGTCAAAGCATAAGTCTCTTTCCCTACAAGGAGGTAATCCTAGAAACATCTTTAGAAAAAGGTGTTCCCGCACCCTTCCACTACTGTTGGGAACCGAGAACTGAAAAATCCTGCTGCCATGAAGGTAAGGCTGGCCGACTTAAGAGTGATCAGATGAACCCTCCTATGCTTGAGTTTATCCCATGATGCATGGGTTTCCTTTTTCGCTGACCAAGGAAAACCCCATTCCAACGCTGTAGATATACCACATCATTTTTCCTAAAATAGTCAATTTGAGTATGAACTGTGGATGACCAGTCCATACCCAAACTAACGTCGTAAAGCCTCAACACTGCCACCAAGAGGTTCTAACCAAAACTCTCACCTCAAGGGTCAGATCACACCGGCATCATAAGTGTGATTATATAGTCTCCTCCCATAGGTATCTTCATACGTAAGGGTCAAGTCAACAATTTAATTAGAAACTCTAGATTTTGAACAAGATTTGTGATAAGAAGGAATGATTAGTACCTATGTCTATTAATACAGAAACTAGTAGTAGACATAGACTGTACCTTGAATAATTCCTGTAGCCCTTGGGTCACACTCCTTGACTGCATGCAGCTACTCCCTTCCCCTATCCTCTAGTTCCCCTGAGCTTGGTGGGGACCACATTAGGGTGGTGGTTGCAACATGTAGAAAAGTGTACCACCTTCTACTGCTATCCTAGCTCCTCTTCCATGTCATCTGCCCTGCAGATTCATCTATCCCTATCCCTTCCCTTTTTTTAAACATTTTACATGTCTAAGTCTCTAAGACTGACGTCGATTTCATGCTTACCCTCTTCTAATATTCATTGGCAGTATCTGATCATCCAAAGAAAATTCAACCACAAAGGTTCTCCTTAGCACCCTAACATAAGTAGGAATTCATAGATGAATAGTGCTATCTCGGATGTCCCTAAACACATATCACTCGGAGGTCTGATCCCTGAAGCACTGGTCGTATCATATTCACCGAGTTCCTAGAATAGTCGGTACGCCACGATGAGTACTCAGCTACCGAAATGTCGTCCTGATAAAGCTGTATTAGCTTTTGGGAACACATACCCCCTAGATTTTTATGTCAAGAGACCCACTTCTATGAGGAAGGTTCTCAAGCTCTACCCACAAAAAATTCACTTCATTTTAAGATAGGGGTAATCAAAACCCTTCCATCGTCCTACTGAGCCACGTAGAATGATCACTGCCAGGTCATCAACTGATCGTATGGTGCCTTGGGTAGATGGGAACTCTGTCACCACCTCAGGCCTATCCTTAGACGTTTGTGAGTCAGGCTCACCTCATAACTTGAGGGGTATCAGTCACTGTAACTTGTGTAAGGCACTGAGCCTATATGTGTACTCTACCAGTAGTACCAGTGGTAACTTCTGGCCAACTGGAAATGGTATCGCTGGGACACCTCTCGAAGGCACCATCTTGGGAAACATTCTTTGTAATAAAGCCTCATCACACTGTGGCCATCCTCATGGACACACATTGGAATCCTGGATGGTTGTTTGCATGGAGGCATCTTGAAATAGAATCAAGATGAACCACAACCAATAATTTATACCTGGTGATATGACTCAAAAGAGATCAAAAGTAAAACATTTCTAAAACACACACAATCAGTGTTTTTATGCTTCGAGTCAAAAATCAAAATTCAAGGTCCTGGTGTATGGATACATCGGTCGCTGCACTAACACCGGACTCCCCAAACTGAAAACCATACTCAAAACACATAACACTATTTCTCCATTAAAAAGATTAGAGTCCTAGTTCTTCGGAAGAACCGATTCCTCTGATACCACTTTGTCACTACCTGTCCTCTGGGGCCCATGTTGTGACTACCCCAAGCCCACCTTCCATAGGCCATGGGTTGGCGAATAGAACTAGAAATTCATATCCCTAAAATGGGAATACATTACCTTTAAACCTGTACAAACACACAGACTAGAATGTACTAAGATGTAACCACAAAGTAAAACTACTGTAGTAAAAGTGTGTACTGAAAGTAAGGAGCTAGAATACAAGACCAACTGAAAAGATACAACTAAAACTAAAACAAAAAATAGCTCCTGAGATCATCCACCAGGAATCCTACCTGAAGGGTAGGTATGACTCGTCTCCATAGCTCTCCACTTCAACCATCACCGCCATCCATCATCAGGTCCTAGCTCCCCAAGTCTTTTTCAAGGCTGCCTGTTGTCTACAGAAGACACAACAAGGTGCGGGAGAAGCCCATGCAGGGGTGAGTGTAACAATATCTAGTAGGGACCCCAAGACCCCCAAATTTCTCTCAGAATTCCACAAAGGAAAATCAAAATCTTGATATCAATCATAAAGCACAAGGAAAAATACACAGCTCAGACCAGATATACTCTTCTCATCCAAAAAGAAACATAAGGCCCCAACATCAATCCATTTCTAGGATTTCCAAAGAAGGATCAAAGCGTAACTCAAGGATCAAGAGTACACGCTCCATAAAATTTCTATCCCTGATGAAACCCATCTGAGAGATGTACTATATCAGGTACAACTCAATCATTCTTAATGGAATGTCTGAAAGGACGTCCTCCATTGGAAACTTTCTGCTAGAACTGCCTCTAGTGCCCGACACTAGAGGTCTCGCAGTCACAGTCTTGCACCCATGGAAAGACCAAGGGAAACCAAGTGAAGAGGCCCAATCCTTGACACGGTGTCCTGTAGTCGAGGGAGCTCCATCTCCCCTGAAGGACCCACTCCCCATCGCTACTCAGAGACGGGGGAGTACTACTCCATATGTAAGGACCCACACCCTAACTGGTAGGGGAGTACAACTATAGTATTTTGTTGGCTGTGGGGGACCCGTGCCCTAGTATGTTAGTGGAGTACTAACCCCAGGATAGAGGACTCACACCATATCATAGTAGGGGAGTACCGACTCTATGTGTGAGGACCCGCACCCTACCCGGTAGGAGAGTACAACTCTGGTAGTTTGTTTGTTATGGGGGAACCGCGCCCTAGTACGTCAAGGGAGTACCGACCCCAGGATAGAGGACCCTCAACCTGGCACAGCAGGGGAGTACTGACTCTATTTTAGCACTACATAAAGAGGACCCACACCCTTGGTTGATAGTGGAGCACCTAATCCTAACATAGAGGACCCACACTCAACCCGGTAGGGGAGTACCTGACTCTATTTGAGTTAAGTATGGAGGACCTGTGCCCTAGTCCAATAGGGGAGTACCGAATCCAAATATAGAAAAACCAATCATAGGGAAACAAACCCACACTCATGATGTGGGTATTCCCATCTCTACTAGATTTGAAGAGTAAGGAATACCCGTGCCTTGAGTCATTAAGGGAGTAGCCATCCTAAATCTCACTATAAGAAATGCTCTGGTTCTGCTCCTTCGGTTATTGGTCATACCTCAACCACCATGAATTTACACAAGGAAGTAACTTGATGATATATCATGTCATAAGGGTTCCAACTTAATAGATGACACTCCAACCGGACATACGATATGTAAGTTATTGGCATTTTAGTGCCCAAGGCCTCATTGGATTCAGAGTCGATCCAACCCAGCCATACTCCAATATTATCCAAAGCTCTTGTGGAGTATCTCAAAAAGTACCTTCTCACTCCAAGGATCCCAGTTCCGTAGACAGTTCATCAAACAAACGTCCGATTCATGAGAAACAGTCACTTATGAGTAATTGGGCCCGAATGGGTCTGGGTCCGGTTCGACTCGGTCGGGCTGACTCGGTCTGGGACAACCCGACCCAGTTCGGGTCGACACGACCTAGTCTTGGTCTAACTCAGCCCGGCCTGAACCAGCCTAGGCCAACCCAGTTGGGTGGGGCTGTGGTGGGGTCAGCCCGCTAGGCCGCAGACCGGCCCGACTCGCTGGGCAATGCGGCCTAGTGCGCTGGTGCGGCTCGCCAGCCGAGTGGCCGCCAGTTCCCAAAACGTATATTGAAGAGAAATTATACTATTCAATTAGTGGCGCCACGTGGAACCATCACGTGGTCTGTGGGACCCGCGGGAATGGGTCCCCCCTCCTGCCGCAACTTCGATGCCGCGACCCCTTCATTGCGGCGGGCGACGGCGCGCCGCCTCGCCAACATGGCCAGCCGGTTTCTGGCCACCCCTTCGGGTCTTCCGCGACACCAAACGATGCCACCCACTTCCATAGCCAATGAGCGCCGACCACCACCTCTGCTACCAGCACTATTCACCCGTGCTGCCGCACCGGTGTCGCATTGGAGGATCCTCCACGGGCCACCGGGTGAGCTCTGGTGGTCCGTTATTCTTTCCGGACGTGCCTACGGTCCTCCTGGGATGTCACTGTCATTGCGCGCCTCCCAGTTTCAAAGTTTCGTCAAGTTGGAACAACCCGTCTCTGAAGAATGTTATGAAAATTAAGAGGCGGAGGGTCATAGCCTTGTTTGTTTGGCCCACGCCTTCCGCGTTAGTATTATAACAAGTGGGAGTAATTTACACATTACATTAAAATAATGATAAACCCCATTCAAATTCCTTGCAATGACTTCCCGTAAATTCAAGATTGAGGAGAAGAATCGTGAGAATTTCTTGAATTAAAAGACAACCCCTACCTCGAGATTCTTTGGAGACGTTGCGGTGGTGGAAGAAGATTCCACGTTTTGATGAAGCCGCTGGCGTTTGCCGATCCCAGTTCGTTACCGCCCGAGATTCCATCTCCGTCGGTGAAAGGTGTCACGTCACATCACCAGTGGTTCCTCGATTGATGAAGCCATGTGAAAAACTCTACCCTAAGCCCCATTTAAATAGAGGGGAAAAAAGGTGATTAACACCCCGAGGAATTAATGAGGTTTATTAATTAATGTAATTAACGTGGCTCATTAATTACACGAGGGGTGGTTACGCAACCAAAGTGTAACTAGGAATTTAATATCCCATATTTAAAAGCCTGAACACCTCTATGGCCCCTGCCACCACTTCTCAATAGGTGGTTGACAAAAAGATATAAAATAAAAATTTCTATGTTATTTTATTATTTCTTTAAAAAGTTGCTAAAACTTACTTTTTCACCCAACCAAATGTGCTCAAATTGAAGCTTCCCTTAAGCGAATCCCAGCACTATGAATTCAACAGTGCCCTCAAATTTCAATTCTGATCACTGGTTCAAAAGTTATAAAATGACACCTGCACGTTTACTGAACGCACCATAAAATAAAGTTCAACAAAATTATTAACAGTCACCCTCGACCTGTGCTGATCAAGGTTAGGCTCCGCCTAAGGGGAACATGCCCTCATAAGCTCAATGGTACTCTCATATTTTCAATCTAAGTTACCATTTAGAGGTTAAGGATTTTACAATAAAATAATTGTCACTTAATTATTTTATTTACGGCCAAAAACTAATTTCCACTAGTGGCCCGCACCAACCAATGTTTGTATCTGCCTAAGGAAATCATACCCTCACGAGTTCAGTGGCGGTCTTAGATTTTTAATCCGAGTCACTGTTCATGATTTATAATCATTTGAAAAATAAAATAATATTATTTAATACTTTTATTTACGGTTATGCCATTTTTGGGTTTTTTCTCACTGGAGGCTTGCACTGAATAAACTTAAGTTATGCCTAGGGTAAAACTGCTATCCTAAATGCAACAATGTCCTCAAATTTCTGATCTAGGTACCCATTTAAGAGTTATTCCACTTTTTCAGGAAAAATTCTCATGCATGTTATTTAAAGCTCAACAATTTTCGATGGACCATTCCGTACACTCTGGGCCTCAGAATCACATGCCATTCGATTTCACAGTCTCTAAATATTTCCATATAATAAAAAAAAATTATACAGAAATTCCAGGACATTACACCAATTCAATCTCATTATTTTTTTCAGGTTACTTAAATAAGAAAAACATTACCTCACTTAGTATTTTTTTTCTCCTTCAAACACAAGATCTCTATTTACCAATATAGAAGAGGCAATTTTAGGGTAGGCAAGGGAGTTTGATCTTGAGGAGGGATTACACAAATCCATCATATAAACCATCAATTATCTATATAAAATAATATTATCTCTTATTTTTATAAGAAACATGAAGAATATGTCTTGATATCTCATTATGATAAAATCCCCCTTCCTGAGATATAACATATAATGAATAAAATTTAACACAAAATGATATTATCTATCAATCTACGCTCTAGAAGGCCTTCAAATAGTTTCTTTCCCAGTCAAATAAAAAAATTCACCCTCAATAAAAAAATTCTCATGGTTAATAAGAAAATACCTTGATTGTACTTGTATATACCTTTTTGAGGAACATACAAACATATATCCTACTACTTTGAAGAAAAGACAAGCTCTTTTACATATATCACTGTTTTGATAACACCTTTATTTTCTCTAAACCGATACTCTATAAATCAATAGAAATCATAAACCAACCTAGGGTAGAATGGTATATTATTCCTTGAGAACCATTCAACCCATCCTTAGTCTTGGATCACATTATTAATGAGTGACTTTTTTGAAGACAAACACACAACATTGATTTCATTCTTAGTGATGAAAAAAATAATATGTGAGATGGGGATTATTTGGTTATATAGGATGAATCAATTCCTCTATTTATGTATTCAAGGGATGCGACTCATTAGGTGATTTAATAGGACGCTTCACTCACACCATTTTTGAACTAGTTTAGTGGGTGAATAAATAAGATAAAAGGCTTTGGGTCAAGAGAGAATATGAAGGGTTAAAAGGAGGTTCATGATAGAGAGGGTTTCTTAAAATCATATTTTAGGAAATCATATAATTTATGTATTTTGAAAATATAAATTAAAAAATTGTAATATGATTAATAAAAATAAATAAATATGATAATATTTTTAATTAAAAATAATAGGAATGATAGAACAAGGAATGGTATGTACTAGGGTAGATTCTCAAGGTAGAATACAAAAGTTGTTTTTCATGGTAGAAATTTATGGTACCAATTCATGATAGAATTAAAATGGTAGCATAGAAATGGTAGGATGAAATGGTTGATCATCATTGAATCATGACTCATAATTGATCATCACAGTATCATGAATAACAATTGATCATCACAGTAGCATGACTAAAGTTCAATTCTTATAGTATCATTACTAATAGTCAATATTTATGGTAGCATGACTAATAGTCGATACCAAAGGTAGAACAACCATAGTAGTAATGATCTTGTGATTTTCCTCTAAAAAAATGGAAATAAATATAAGAATAAAAGACTAACAAAAAATTATCATTACAAGTTAATGTATGATATAGAATATTATCTCAAAGTTAAAAGGATTTTAGAATATGTCAGTAAGATGATGCTCAGTACCAATGAGATCAAGAGTTATATCACCCTTTTTAAAATTATCTCTCAAAGTGTATTTTATATACAGAATATATGCCCAAAAAATTCCTTTGGATATGTACTAATATTAAATAGTGGATAATGAAACAAAGTTATCGTTTTTACTACACTAAGAATCTATAGACTTTCCAAAAAAGTTACATGTTCTAGAGGTGATTTTTATATCTAACTTACAAACACCAATGTTAGAATCTGGATAACTAACTATGTAAAATTATTTTCCTTTAGAATAAAATACAGCAAAATTAGTTTTACTTTTGAGTTATTTGAAAATTATTTTTATGACAAGTAAATGTGACTCTTTTGGGTTTTATTGAAAATGGATACACATTATATGCTTAAAATTACATCATGTTAGAAAAAAGTTACATATATTAAACTTCTAATCATACCTTTTTAAGTTTTTTGATCAACTGGTTTCTTAATTTCTTCAAGATCTAATTTACATGTTGTACTCATAGGATTATCACCACCTTTAGTAACATCTATACCAAAATATATTAAAATATATTTAGTGTACTTTATTTGATTTAAAAAAATTCCATCATTATTTTGAAGAATTTGAAAACCAAGAAAAAATTTAATTTCACCCATCAAACCAATTTGAAATTCAATTTGTATAATTTTTGAAAATTCAGTACACAGATAATTTCTTGAAGATCCAAAAATAATATCATCAACATTGTTTTTTATAAACAAAACATCCTTTGAAATTATTTTAATAAACAAAGTAGGGTCAACTATTCCTTTAGTAATAAATTTTGAAATAAAAAATGATTCGAGCCTATAATACCACGCTCTATGATATTTTTTTAAACCATATACATCTTTTATTGATTTAAAAACATGATTTGGAAAGTGAAAATTTTTAAATCCAGGGGGTTGTTCCACAAAAACATCCTAAACTATATAACCATTTAATAATTCACTCTTAACATCCATTTGATATAATTTGAAATTCAAATTTGATACAAAGGCAAGAAACATTTTGATGGATTCAAGTATAGCTATTGGAGAAAAGGTTTCCTCGTAGTCAATACATTCTTCTTGACTATATCCTTGTTTGAACATTATTGATTTTTGTTATTCTAATTATTTTGTTTGACTCATCAAACTTACTTCTAAACAACCATTTAGTGCCAATGGTTATGTAATCCTTGGTTCTTTCAACTAGATCAATTATTTCATTTCCATTACCCGTAATTCAAATTTAATTAATTTATTGATGTTCTTAGTTTCAATCTATGAAAAGTAATCTTGATGTTAAACTTGGTTTCAAAGATAATCTATAGTCTGAGATACTTTAACTAGGCCACCCAAAAAAAATCTAAGGGATGATATATATGAATCCTAACAACTATATTAATAGAAGTTTTTGAAAATTCATTATTATCTATAGGTTTTAGTTCAAGTAGTTCCTTATAAATGAGAGATTTTTCTACAACAGGTCTAGCCGAATTTTTACCAGTTTTAGCATTAATGTATGATTGGAAAGATAATCCTCCATATTTTCTAAGGAGGTCTTAGGTTCATGTGGATTTATCTCATCAAACTTGATATGTAAATATTATTTAAAAATCTTAATCCTTTCATTAAATACCATATATGATTTACTGGTTGTATAATATGCAATGAAAATTACTTAATCACATCTGGATACAAAATTGTCTAAATTCTATTTTGTGTTTAGTATAAAGACTTTACATCCAAAAAACTCTAAATTAATTAATTTTTAATTTTATACCATTGAATAATTCATATGGGGTGTTCTTTAAAAGTGGACTAATTAGAAATATATTAATTATATATAAAGTTGTGTCCAAATATTCTTCCCAAAAATAAATAGGTAAATCATACTTATTGAGCATGGTCTGAGAAATTCCTTGAAGGCATTTATTTCTTCTTTATACTACACCATTTTGTTGTGGGGTCTTAAGAGAAGAAAAATAATGATTATATCTAAGTTTTGATCATAATGATCGAAAATAATGTCCATGATCACCTCTTAATGTATTTATTCTAAGTACACTAAAATTTTATACAGATTTATCATATTTAGAAAAATTATAAAGATTTTCACTTTTATGTGAAAAGAAAAACACCAAAGTATATCTTTAATAACCAACCACTATTACATATGCATACAATTTTCCTACTAAACTAGAAACTCTAGAAGGTCCAAACAATTCCATTTAAACAAAATATAAATGTTGAGAATTTGAAACTTATTTATTTTGTTTAAAAGAGATTTTTTTTTACTTTCCCTTTTGACAGGGAATACATACTTTGTCTGTTGGTAATTCTAGTTTTGGTAGATCCTTGACTAATCCTTTACTACTTAGATTTATAAGAGAGTGTATATTGAAATGTCCTAGTATCCTATTCCAAATCCAATATTCTTTATTAAAGTCACTTAAAAAAGAAAAATTCTAAGAAAACAAGGAATTAAAATCAACAACATAAACATTATTATTTCGCATAGTCGTAAAAATTAATATATGCTTAGAATCATAATTTTTCAAGAATTTTTTTCAAACTTAAAATGGTAATCATAATCAAACAATTGTGAAATGATAAGTATATTATATTTTAATCCATCCATGAATAATACTTTATAAATTAAAACAATACTAAAGTTACTGATTTGACTGAGTCCTATTATTTTTTACTTTAGGATTGTCACCAAAAGTGACATGTCCACCCTTAATATTGATTTAGTTATTGAATCTTGAGTAGTCCCTAATTATATTTCTAGAACATTAATTATCTAGATACCATAAGTTCTTACTAAAAACATTCAAGTAGGTTTCCTAGAAAATATATTTAACCAAAAATAATTTTGGTAACCATATTTTCTTGGGTATAGGGATATTAGCAATAAGAGCTCTAGGAATATATAATTGTTTTACTGGTTTTATATAAGTATAACTTAGACTTTCATAAATAAAAATTTTATAAGTTCCATTGGAGTAAGATGTGTTTATATATTTGGTCGAATTATAACCTGGGACAAATTTATTTTTATAAATCCTTCTTTGTCCAGGTTAGTAACCAATTCCAGTAGTGTATTTAGGTGTGGTTTGTTTACCTAGAATCTAGGTTAGAGTTCTTCTCCCATTAGTGAATATCTGAATATTTTTCTTTAATTTCCATTAGAAAATTTTTTTCTCATTATTTTCTTTTATAATTTGATCATTATTAAGATTTTATATAGTAATATTAGTTTTAAAGTGAGTAGACACAACATACTGCTTAATTAGAATTTTATATTTATCCTTTAATTCATTAAATGTTTCTTCCATCATATTAAAATATTATAATATATTATCACTTGTTATATTTTCTTCATTTTTTATAGTCTTAGAAGTAATAGAAGTATGTAGAAGAGACTTAGGAAAAATATTTGATATCTCAGATGTGTTTGTCTTGAAACACATATTAGTTATATCACTTTTATCTTCTCTTATAGAATCAGAATCAATTAAACTATCCTCTAAGGCACTCCATGTGGATTTCATATACTTTTTATATTTTTTTACTTTATCCTCATAGTTTTTTTATATTTGATATTTTTACATTATTCTTTGATGTTTCCTTTCCTTTTACACTCATAGCAAGTTATTTCATTGGTGGAATCATCCTTTTTTTCATTTTTTTCTCCAATTTACTTTTCTATCATACTTACCTCTATAATTTTATTTATTGAAGAAATTATTCTTTTTTTTATAATTTATTTACATGTCTATCTAGACGATCCATTTATTCATCACTTTCAAATAGTGATTTATTATCACTTTACCTCTCAACTTTGATCCTTTCTTTTAGTTTCAAGTCAGAAGTCTTGAAGGCTACTAACTTTCTTTTGGGTTTATCATCACCTTACTTTTTCGCTTTCAGTTCCTATTTGTAAATCATGATTTTTACAATGAGTTAATTCATTGATAAATTACTAATTTCACATGATTCTATGATGGAAAAAAAAAATTCCTCTCTATCTGTCTTTTAGACACCTCAAAAGTTGCATGATATGATCCTTGTCAGCAATTTTCTTTCCAAGTGCATGCATCATGTTGAGAATTTCATTAAACATGATATACATGTCAAAAATGTATTCATTATTCTTCATATTAAAGGTATCATATTTAATAGTATAATTATTGAAAAACATTTCTTTAACATTAGAAGTCACTTCATGAGAAACAACTAGTATATCCAATATTTTAAAAAAAGTAGTACCAGAAGATATTCTGTTAAATTCATACTTTCCTAAATAACAATACAAATAGTCCATATCTTTACAGTTACAATCATAGGAAATATTAGTGTCATCACTCAAATATTTTCTAGGAGCTTTAGGTATTTCATATTTATCCTCAATAATAGTCTAAATATCAAACCCCATGGTCTTTATATGATTTTTTATTTTAATATTACATTGAGAATAGTTAGTTCCATTAAAATAAGGAGGCTGATTAGTGGAATTTACTTCAAAATTAATATCATCCATAAAGATATAAATATAGATAAAATAGAAATTTAATATACTTAGGTAAAACTTTATTAGAGTAAAAAGTATTTTTAAATAGTTATTATACTAAATGTTTATCCTCGTGGATAACTCAAGAGGGGAATGAATTGAGTTTCTAATAAAATTTTTATTATTTTTTAAAACTTATATCCCCTAATTTAATAAAAATTCCTCGTTAACAAAAATATTAGAATAATATAATTTGATCTTTGGAATATCTTCTCAAAAGCTCAATCATAGCTTAGTTAAAATACTTTTGAAAACAATTTATCTTTTGAAAATAATTTAATAATATCAAACACTATATATAAAACACTAATTTAAGTTAACTATTATAGTGTATTTTTGTTTAATAATCCAAAAAATAGAAAATAGTTTGATTTAAAACAAATAAAAAACAAGTAAATCACAAAAAATAAGGCACAAAATAATTTAAACAAGGGGTTAAGTCTCAAGAAAAGACTTAATCTACTCCACTTAGAAATAACCCACTACCAAGTAGTTTATTGTAAAATAAACCGATGCACAACCCGAATCGGGTTTTATAAATAATAGCACACAAGGTTATCTTGGGACAAAATCTCTTCCACAGTTATATGTGTAATAAAAACAAGTACATGTCACACATGATCTATTCCATAGTTGTATGTGGGATGAAAAATGAAAAAAAATGAGATAGGGTTTCAAGCACTCTCCAATTTAGCACATGAGACTCTTTTTTATAGATGAATAGAGTAAAACAAAAACACATCTCAAAATAATGGTAAAATAAAAAGAGAAAGAGATGAGAGATGATAAAATTTAGCGATTCTCAACTTGAATAGCTTAAGTTGTTCAGGATTCCTTGAATATATATTTTAAATGATCTCGAACAAATTTCAAAATAAATGCAGAAAAATAGTGTCTTGAAAGTATAGAAAATCCTTCTGTTTTCAGTCCATATTTTTCCACACATATGTATGTATATATATTTCTATTTGTTTCAGCATATGAGAGTTTTAATTTCTATGTCCACGCATGTGACACACACACATGAGGGATATTCTTATGAATTTATGTCATTCTAGGTCTAATTATCCATTACAGAAAAAGAGTAATTAAAGAAAAAAAATCCTCATAATGAAAGAAAGATATAGAATTTTTTTACATTTTTTTAAGATAGCTATGAATTTTTTTAATAACAATCATTCTTAAATCCTTGTGCTAATTTCCAAAATTAAATTCATAAACTATCCATTGAATAATTAATTTTGAAATTAATTATGGATAACTATAGTAGCTCTCTAGTGGTAACTTCATTGGTGGTATCTTTTCTAGTGATATATTCAGATATGGTATCTCTTCTAGGGGTATATGCTCTCATAGTAACACCACTTAGTGAACTCGTGATAGATTCACCAAATGGTATAATCATACAATAGTAAATTCTCCCAGCAATAGAAATTTTTGGTGGTAAATGCATTTAATAGCAGAGGTAGATTTTCCATGGCAGTAGTTTCACTAAAATGTAGCAACATCTGGTAGTAACACCATTGAACTAGTGGTATCATTGATCTGTGGAAGTAGATATTGGTGTTAGATGCATATGATAGTGGTATAAGCTCTACTGGACGATAGCACAACTTAATAGTAGATCCTGGCCATTGTAGAGTTGAACTAGTAGCAACTTGTTGAAGTGTTGGAAGCTTGAAATGGTAGCTTGTTTAAACTAATGGTAGATTATTATAAATAATGGTATATGATGATGGTATATCAAGACATAACAAATTTTCAAAAATTATATAGAAATGTTTTTACTATCATGAAATATTGAATCCATTAGAAACATAGAAAACATGATTTGTGATCTTTAAAATAAGGAGGTACTTGAAATAAGACAAAAAAAATCTTAGTATATTTATGAGTAATCCTAGAAATAAACATTGTAAAGACTTTTAATGGTTACATGGATATATTTATCAAGATCTATAATTTTATTTATGTTATTGAAAAAATTCTAAGATTACTAACCCTATTGTTAGTTATGTAGATTTAGATTATATAGGGAATATAGATACAGAAAGTCCCTCATAGGAATATTTTTACTTTCTATAGAGGTCTGGTTTCTTGGAAATGCAATATGAAATCTATGGTGGCCCTCTCAACCACTAAAGTTGAATATATATCCTTGACAAAGGCTATCAAGGAGGCTATTTGACTCAAAGGTTTTCTTTCTAAACTTAGTCTTAATAGATCTATTATTACTGTATATTTTGATATTTAATTTGACTTACACTTGTCTAATTTTTTTTCTTCCATGGAAGGTCTAATAATATTTAGATTAGATTTCATTTTATTAGAGATTTTATTGAATTAAGAATCGTGTGTGTCAATAAGATACACACTGATGGAAATATGGCCAATACTTTGACCAAAGTCATAACATTATCTATATTCAAACATTGTTTAGAAATAGTGAAATTGGTCACAATACAATAATAGTAGGTGTAATAAAATCACCAATTTCATATAAAAATGGTGGAGATTTTTTGTTTAATTTTCATAAGATTTTTTTCTTTTATTCCTTCCTTTTATAATTTGTTTTTCATGCATGAAAAAAGTGAATATTTTAATTCTATTGTTATTATTTTTCTCAAATGTTGATTTTGGTCCTTAAGGTTTTAACCTTACATAAAGAAATAATTATCTTTACATGAGTTTGGGTACCCTTACATGGGTTTCCCTTACCTTTATGTAGCATGGATTTACCCTTACATAAGGGTCTCTGTATCGTTACATGGATCCCGATACCCTTATGTGGTACCCTTACATAGAGATTTACCATTACATAGGTACCCTTATATGGGGAAGTACCCTTATATAGGCACCCTCATGGAGGGAAATACCCTTACATAGGTAATATTAAATAGGGTTGTACCTTTACATTGGTACCCTTAAGTAGCGTGGTACCCTTACACTGGTACCCACACACTACTGGTACCCTTATATGATACCTTTACATAGGTACCCTAATGTAGGTCTTACTATTATATATTACCCTCACATAGACAATACCCATAAAAATATACCCTTACATATTAAGTGTTTGACTTTGGTACCTTTACATAACATGATTTCTTACTCTTACACAGATTGGAACCCTTACATGGGGCCTTTACGCACTGGTTACCCTTATGCGGTGATCCTTAAATTGTAATACTTTTGTTTGATTTTCATTTTCATAGTTTAATTCTTATTTTTTAGGATTATATAGAACTCAATGAATGGATGGGTAGTTATGAAGTCCTATTCCAGTATTAGGGTACTTAATGACTCCCTTTATCATCATCTTTTTTGACTGAGAAATTTGATTCACTCTAGATCGCTTCTCACTTTTGGTCTTCAGATCTTATTTAGAGAATCCTTAGATTTCCCTTCTAATATACTTTATAAAGGATCGTGGGTGTCTTTTCCTTTTCCTTATCTATTGTTTTGTGTACCGTTCTTGGTGGATCAATTGACGACATACTTCATAAATACAAAGCGTGTCCTATTCCTTGATCCAAGAGCTCATAGAGAATTAAAAACCACCAAATTTAGAAGATTTATAGCATCTTGAAGTGATCAGTATTGGCAGATAGATTCCCACTCCATCTTGTAAGAACTTTTTTCCTTTATCTAGTTCTTGAAAACATAGTTTATTGCTTATGTTTTCATATTGTTCAAATTATTGGTTTATTTCTTATACCTACTTCTTTGTTTTAGAGTAGTAAAACAATGTATATGGGTGGTTTTATTACTCTGTATGTATAATCCCAAAGGATATAAAGCATGTTAAATCTCATGTGCTTCCTTACATTCTATTTTTTCTATATTTTCTCATCTTGTTTTCAACTCTCCAAATATTCTATCAAACATATTAGTGAAAACCAATTTATAAAAATGATTTAATTTACTTTTCTTGGGGGTGTATTTCTATTATTGTCTCCAAAAATCTTGACTAAGGAGACTACTCTTAGATATTTTGGAGATTTATTGCCTTACAATGATAATTTTTGATGGATCCTTGGGTGTTGGATCTTGTTTTTTGATGGTATGTGCTAGTTTCTTATCAATCATCAATTATTCCTCTAGACCCACTCTTCTCTTCTTGAACAAAATCATAGATTAGAGATGTTGATTCTAGATCTAATGTTTTTTTCATGATCCAATTGGGTTTATTATAGATTTTTCATGGAATTGGGATTGATTTTCTATATCTTCATTGGTCATTGTGCATTCTTTAGGAATCATAGTGGAAAGTTATTACTTTTATTTTATTTGTTTTAAAAATTTATAATTTAGATATTATTGATTTTTAATTTGTTGGTTTGTGTATTTAATTTATTCCTTTAGTCTTTAGTTCATCTTGGCTTGATGTTTTGACATGAGGGTTTCTATTCCAAGTGTTTTAAGGTAAGCAGTTTCATGAATTGGATATGAACCTTGTTTGTATGATCTTTGAATTTGGTTTCTAAAATGGTTGTAAAGAATGATTTATGCATTTATATTGAAAATAGTTTGAGAAATGTTTTGATAAAATGTGTTGGTTTTTGAAACATGTATAAAAATGGATTTCTCCCTTGGTTTTGTTAAAACAAAATGGGTTTAAATCATGTTTTATGCGATTGAAAAGATGAAATTCCCTTTGAATTATTATATTATGGTGAACCCAATTGTGATCTACAATGAGGTTGGGATACAACCTTGTGGATAAACTCTTACCACCCTATACTTATTATGATATGATAATGTGTGAAATAACTGGACTAATTTGTGGTTGTGAGCCACTATAGGGAGTGAAATATTAGCCTCTCTACCTGCTCTACTAGGGTAATGTGCACACCAGGTGGCGTATCGATCATATGAACTATACAATGGTCCTCATTAACCTAGATTTGGTGTTAACCTTATTGGTTCTGAGCATAACATAAGTTATTATCAGGGTCGATCCTAACTCAATAATTGTTGGATTTTATAGATCATTCACATATTGTATAATACCTAAACATCATGACCAACAATTTTTTTTTCAAATGATATTAACAAATAAGGTCACCAAAACCAAGATAAGATCTTTTTCATGTTAAATTTACAATGAATTTAAAAATATTCGAAGAAATATTATCTCAGTCTTGAGATATTTTTTCAATGAAATATTGATTATCAAGAGCCCTTTTTGATCAACCATCATTTATCTTGTAGGATCCAAGTGTTTAATCCCTCTAACAATGACTCACACATACTCTAATGATCTTAAAAAAATGCCAATGGATTTTTGGGTGTTAGCGTAGTGAATTTTTCATCTTATAGTGTTCATCATGATTACTGTAATGCTTCTTTTAGGCTTGAATAATCATCCTTGCAACCTCATTCTTGAGATAGAGGAGGAGTAAAAATCTTTGGAGTGTTATTTGGTCTTGAGTGGTACACAATGATTCTCTATGTCAATCAATCTCTACAAAATAGACATAATTGTCTATTTATAGAGATAAGCTTAGAGTTTAAATATTATTTAATTATAAAATTTCCTTTAAATAATATATTAAACCTTATATAACTCCATTCTATGAAATAATAATAATATTATTTTCTCATGGTGTGTGATAACTGACATAATGATAAATATTATTTTACCAGCTTTCAAATTTTTATTTATCACCAGACACTATCATAGTCTGCTATTCCTCCTCAATATTTATGAAATACCTAAATAAATATTATATATCCACATAATTAAATAATTACCTTGAGAATAAACATTTATTTAATTTACGCGATCAATAAATCTTGAATAAAATTATTACTAAGTCTTGAGAATTATTTTATTCTAAAAATAAAATTCAAATAAAATTTAATTGATATCAATAAGAAACACTTAGTGTGTGACCCTCTAGGATTATTTATCATTGGTATTAGGTGGGATTTCATAAAATCTAAGATTACTCTCTAGAAATGAGCCAAGACACCCAATAGAGAGAAGTTAATGCCACAACATCAATAACCACATATGACCGCTCACTGTATCACAATATATCATCAAGAAGGTTGAACACCCATTTCATAAACCTATATGCTTGATATGTATTTATTTAATTATAAAAAACAAACTCATTTTTTCACCTAACCATGAAATTTAATGTGAACATTCCATTTCAATGAAAGGGTTAAGTTATTAACTTACATTGATATGAAAGAGACAAATCCTTCATCAATTTACTCATTAATAACATGTCATTCATGACACACCCAACATAACGTACTTCCTGTGAATATATAGAGTCATGGTTTTGGTCAGTAAATCTATGTGAGTGAGTCATGACATGCACTAATTATAATATTAAAGTATAAGGACCATTACACATACTCATAGATAGAAATAACTGATGACACATAAACATAAAAAATTCCCATGGGTGGGTTTATTATCATAATCTCCCATCTTGGATACTACTAAGTGAAAACTTCATGAGATGAAGTCTCATATACTTTTGAGTTCTCACACCTAAATTTCAACATAATATGTGCTGCATCATATAATTTTATCCAACTATATAACTTGGTTTAAGAATATTATCATAGAATTTTAAGGTTCACATCATTAAGGGGAACTGTTATTCTCTTTTCAATGTGATAGATAATCTAGGATATTACTACATTAAAGTCATGTAGAACAATGAATAGTATGTATTGAAAATTTTTAATTAATATTCAATTATTTGAATATACATGTAATCCAAATTACAAAAAATTGGTTCTATAACACCAACTCCAAAAAACTCACCCGTTTAGATTATATCCAACTTCCAATGAATTTCAGTCCGCTAGACCTCACATGAAGATCATGTTTTTTCTGAGTTAGGGATTTAATTAAGGGCTATTCCATGTTGTCTTTCATGGATACTCTTATCACTGCAACTTCACTTATTTGAGATAAATTCCTCACTAGATGATATTTATGAAGTATGTGCTTCATATATTGATGCGATATTAGCTCCTTTGTAATGGCCATCAATGCAGTATTATCACAATAGAGTGAGGTTGAATATTTTTTGCTAGGAATCACATAAATCTCTTGGATTAAGTTTTATAATCAACTGCTTATTAAGATGGCTTAAAGACACAATATATTTAGACTCTGTTGTGGAATCTATGAACATAGCCTTCTTTGAGCTCTTCCAACTCACAACTTCTCCATTGAGAGTGAAGATATATCCCCAAAATGATTTCATATTTTCTTAATCTATTTTTAAATAATAATTTTTATATACCCTGATGAATATCTCATTATATACTCTATAGACCATGAACATATCCTTAGTTATCCTTAGATACTCAAGGATAATCTTTATTGCTATCCAATAGCGATCACCTTGGTCATTTTGATGTCTTAATTACCCATTTAAAGTATAGGAGACATGTATCCTAATACATAAAATAAAATACATGATTGAATTAACCAATTATTCTTATATAATCCTTTACTTCCTTTGTCTCTCCTCACGTGTTCAAGGACACACTTTCTTGAGAAAATAAATTCCATGTGGCACGAGAAAAAATCCCCTCTTGGATTGTTTCATATCGAATATTTTCAATATTTTTTAAATGTGCTTACTTTTAATTAGATTGATAAACCACTTGGATAAATCATAATGGATCTTAATCACATGAATACATGCTTCTTCACCCAAGTCCTTAATGGAGAATCATGTGTTAAACCAGTATTTAATAGACTGTAAGACTCGTATTTCATTTTCATTAAGTAGTATGTCATCAATATAAAATATTATAAAAATGAAAACACTCCCACTAAACCATTTATAAACACAAGTCTTGCATTAATTATTCATGAAACCAAATTCTATTATGTATTCATCAAACTAAATGCTCCATGAACTTGATACTTTCTTTAATCCATAAATGGATATCTATAATTTTTATACCTTTTTGGCATCCTTTGGGGTCATAATCCCTTAGAGTTGTATCATATAGACATATTATTTAAGTATCCCATTATGTAAAGACAATTTGAAATCCATACACCAAATATCATAGTCAAAGAAAGATGCTATGAGAAGTAGATTTCTGATGGATTTCAATATAGAAAATAGTGAAAAGGTTTCATCATAGTCTATGGTTCGACTCTATTTGAACCCTTTTACAACCATTGGTGCCTTAAAATTACTGAATTTTCTATAAATTTCCATTTTATTCTTAAATACCCATTTAAAAACAACAAGATCAATATCCAGTGGAGGATCTACCCAAATCTAGACTTGGTTTTGATACATGAAATCCTTTTCAAAATTCATATCTTATTGAAAATTTTTAACTTTTATGACACTCACTACTTCCTTATAGGTTACCGGATCATTATTATTAACTAATAACGAGTCACCATCCTCAGATACTAGAAAAATATATCTTTCTGGTTATCTAACCTCTCTTGTACTCTTATATAGTACTTGTGTCTCTAGAATGCCTTCTTCCATGGGGCCTGTTGTAACCTATTCATGTTCCAAATATTATATACCTTGATCTTGGACTTCATTAAAGTCTATCTCGCTCCCAATATCTCTTTTAGAGATGTTATTACTTTCAAGGAAGATGGCCTATATCACTATAATTTTATTGAGGGGTTATATAGGTAATATTCCCTTATTTCCTTATAGAATCCAATAACAGTACACTTTATTCCTTGGGATGCATGTTTTTTTCCTGAATAAGACTTAACAAATGCTTCACATACCCACACATATACATAATAAAAATGAGTTTATTTCTCCACCATGGATTGAGTAGAGTTTCTTAATCCTATTACTGAGTTGGTTCTCAAATTAATTCTTATATTTTTTGAATATGTCAAAGTAATATGACTTATACCTTATTAAGTATACATATCCATATCTACTAAAATCATCAATAAAAGTTATGAAATATGATTACCCACCCCTTTATTTAATTGTAAGTGGTTTACACACATTGGTATGAAATAATTCAATAATATCTTTGGCCCCTTTACCTTTTCCACTAAATAGGGATTTGGTCATTTTTTCTTATAAACATACATGACATACACTAAGTGGTTTTAGTTCAAAGGAATCCAAATATCCATCTTGGTGTAATTTGGTCAAACTCTTTTGATTTACATGAACTATACGTTGATTCCATAGTTTTTTGTAGAATAAGTCATATAAACTAGTTTCATTATAGATTTATATTACTTGGTTTGCACAATCAAACACATAAAGACCATTATTTAAATATACATTACTATAACATATGATTTATTTATAAAAGAAGAAACATTTTTTTACCAAATTTGAAAATAAATAAATTTGTATCAAGTTTGAATATATATAATGTTTTTGGTGAATGAAGGCACACAATAATGATATTTTAAAACCAAGATCATTCCAATTAAAAACCTGAGGTGGTAGTCTCCAACAGACACAATAGAAGGTATAGATCGGTTGGTTCCTCAGAGATCTACCTCTCCCCAAGAAATATTCTGGAATCTACTTGGTTACAATATTTGAATACATATGTGAGCTTCACATGATATATATAATACCCAATTTATAGAAATAGATAAATTACACTTGATAAAAAATGAATTTGAATCTTCACCTTACTTATTTTCCTGGGTGTAGTTTTTCTTCCAGTGGCCCTTCTTACCACATGATAAATAGATTACACCTTGTTCCCTTAATTTCCCCTTGTTCCTTATGTTCATGTAGGGAGTTTCAAAGAAAATTTATAATTAGAGATCTTCACCCATAATTTCCTTTTATTAACTATAAATACAAAAGGCTTTTCACACTTCACATCCTTGTAAACTTGGAGAAATAGCATGAGAAGATCTGGGAGAGAATTTTTTATGAATTTTATAGTTAAAATGATAATAAAATTGGAAAAGATCTGAGGGAGTGACGAAAGAATGATATCAGTGTATAGTTTTTCAGGTGTGTTAAAACTTAGAACCTATAGGCACTCAATGTGTCTAATGAGTTCAACTATGTGATGCCTAGATGGAATAATTTCTATAAGTTTTCTATAAAAGAGTAACTTGGATATCACAAAATATTCCTATCTTTCTCTCTCTGGATAAAGACCTTAAAGATGTTGGAGTACGCTATAAGAATCCATGTCTTCATGTGACTTCATGAATTCATTTGACATGGATTAAATCATTAAACACTGAACATAAACTGAATCAATCAGGTGTTTACCATAAATAATGAACCCCTCCTAAATAACCTTTTTTAGATGGATCAGACATTAAGGATTCTATTATGTAATACTTCTATTCATAGAACAATTCTACCCATGGGAATATAAAACATTCCTATAAGTTTTTGTGAGTTAGGAGATGGAATTTATTTAGAATTGATCACAGGGATAATGTGTTTGATTGAATTTTAATTATTCTATAGTATTAAAAGATCATAATATTATTACTTTACATGATTATAAATTATATGAGACATAATAATAATTTTAAATTTTATTAAGTCTCCCAATATTTTATCAAGTCCCAATAATCCTAACCATTGGACTCATAATTTATAGTTTATGAGAAATTTTATTGGCAAGGGTCCATATTCATCTTCTCATAATCCAAGCATGGGATAAATTAATTACTCAAAGGTATTTAGGCAGTCATTTATTTTCTAAATACAGGCTTATGGATCCTTGATCCATTGAGTGGACTCCCCAATCTAAAAACCCTTTCTTGGGTTTCCTCAACACTTGAATTCAAGTTACATAAAGTCTATCAAAGTATGTAACAACCCAAAATTATAATGGAATAATATTTCATTTAATATAATATGTGATAGAAAACACCAAGATTAAAAAACCCAAAAAATACATTTCTTTAAATTTAATCTCTTCGATAGCTTGTAGAACATGAAAATCCTAATATAAAAGAACTATAATATAGTATACCATTATAAACTAGATGTTAAATTGGTGGGTATTAATATTAATAAATAAATTATAAAAATTATGGTTATAGATAAAATAAGAATTATTTAAAATAAAAAGAAATGTTTTCTAAAAAATAATATTTTTAAAAGACAATTTAATCACTCTTTGTGAACATAATTTAAAATTAATTTTACCAATTTTAGAAAATTTATTTAATAAAATAAAATTTAATTTTTAAATTATCATATAAAAATAATATTAGGGTTAATTTTTTTTATTATTCTGAAAAGTTTCATTTTTTTGATAAATAGTGAAAAATACTGTTTTTTATTGAAAACTATATTTTCATTTAAATAATTAATGAAGTTAAATTTCATTTTAAATTGGTTTTAAAGTAAAATTTGTTCAATTATATTAATATTTATTTATTTTCAGTCATTTTAATCACTTTTATATTCAATTATGATATTAAAACCTTTTATACTTTTGATAATTTTCTATTTGGAAACTCGTTTTTTCATCGCATTTGTGGGTATAATTTTAAATTAGATTCTACAATTTTTTTGAATTGAATTTGAAAAAATGGATTCCATATTTTGAATCATAATATTTTATATTACCCAATAAGGTCAACTTATTTTTTAACCATGATGAATAGTAAAAGCAGTAAAAATTAATTACCGTGGTTATAGTAAAAAATGATTCACTAGGGGGTTAAACTAAGAAGATAAGGGTTAAAATAACCTAAAAAATTATCTAAAACCAATTTTATGGCCATATTGGGACCTTATAAATTATAAGGGTCAATAAAGACCAATTTTGGAGGCTATAAACATGTTAAAACTTGGGTGTAATTGATTCTTTTTAAACATTCCATCTCTATCCTCTCCCCCACTTATAAAAGCCCAACCCCGATTCTCCCAGCTTAACACTTACAAAGCCATTTGGTTTAAACAATAACTACAAAAATATTTTAATTAATCCCATAAAAACATTTTAGATCCTTTTTTTTATCATAAATCCATCCTAGTAAGGATTTCGGTGTAAACTAAAAGAAGTTCCCAAAGAAGAGGTAACATTCTTAAACGATCATTTTCATTCTATTTCTTCTTAAACCTCCCTAAAATATTATTTAATAATGATAATATAATAAAAATAGTGTAATTTATATAATTATATGTTATTATGTTAATGTAATAACCTATATTCATCTCCTCTTCCATCAAATGGGGAATAAAATCGTTGATCGTGTGTATGGAGGACTACCGCTTCACAAACCAATATAATTTTTTTCCATCACCACCTTCCAAAGCTGGATATAATGATGATTTTAACAAATTTATATTATATTTATGATATTATTATACTTCTTGAACTATAATATCACATATATCTTCTTATTTTCCATTTTTTTTAAAATATGATAATATTGCTCGTGTGTAGGGAGGACTAACACCTCGTGAAGTGATGTGATTCGTTTTTTTACTTGCACCTCACATGGTAAGTAATAAGAATAAATTTAATGAATATATGTGATATTTATGATATTATATTGATTCTTTAAGATTAATATATCACCCACTTTCTTAACCTTTCACCCATTATGGGAATCATAACATCGCTCGTGCGTACATAGACCTACCGTCTCCACGAAGCGATGTGATCCATTATCCATGTTAAAATTTAAATAATGATTCTAAAAATGTATCTAATGAAAAAATTATATTTATAACATTAATATAATTCTGTATATGATAGATATATATCCTATACCCATGAATCAAAACTTTCATGACAAAATATTCAGGAGAAAACAAGGCAATTAACACCCAAAATAATGAAAATATTGAAAGATTAATAACAAACGGGTGATAAGATATTATAATTGGACAATATATTATATTATAAATATGAATATGGTCCTGTTATAAATTAATAAAATTCTTAAAACCATTATATAGGAGGTTAAATTATGTTCAACCAAAAGGAAGCGTGAGGTAAGGGACTTCATCTAAATTTCCCTTTATTGAGGTATATTGTAATGTTATGCACCTAATTTATTTTATATAGTTTATATAATGAAAATTTTAAATTTAATATCATGAATCCTTAAAAAATAATTATATTTAAAGTTTTAATTTTAATTATTTCATCCAAAGTAATTGTGAATTAAAAGTTACCAAGCGGTAAATAATTTCATAAATAAATTTATTTTCATTGAGTTATATTACTTCTTAATTTTATTTGAAATTATAAGATTTTATGTGTATTTTTTTGACTATATTATGTTTTATTTAGAATTATTTTATGTGGATTTACATTTTATATACATAATCGATTCATCTATTAATCCCCACTTCAATATTATGATCTTTGTAAGGGTTTATTTTATAATATCATTTTAATCAGGATTGTTTATACTTGAAATTTTATTGAAGGAAATTATGTTGTAATTGTATAAAAAAACAATTTAATTTTATTCTCCTCTGGTTATTCATGATTTTTTCAAGTAATAGTACCATTTTCCACTCTTTGGTACTCAAAATGATTGATAAAATGTTTTTAAGAAAATCGAACATTATTTTTCTCTTCAGTAAAAAATACTTCTTGTTATAAAACCCTGTATTCTAAAAAAGTTTTAATTTTTTTAACATTATTCAAATTATTTATTAAATAAATTTTTACCCATTTTTGAATTTTTAATTTTTTTAAAGGAGTTTTCATGTCATTTTCCAAACAATGTCTAATTTTCTTTTACCAAAAAAGTGAAAGGAATGTTTGTTTTAACATGCATGACATGTATATAATTTCTTAATATAATGACCAATCAATGTTTTAAAGATTACTTTATAATTTTAAATGATTATTTTCAAATAAAAGTTTTTTCAAAATGTTTTTTAGTTTTAAAAGTTTATTTTTAAAATGAAAATTTTATATTCCTAAAGAATGTTTTTAAAGATCTTTTTATGGAATTTATATTCCTCAATGATAACAACCATTTATTTTACATATAATACACTTGGGATATTTTGTATTTATACCATAATTATTCTACCTCTGGATGGTTTGTGATTATTTTGACCAAGGATAGTATTGACACTCACTTCCTTGATTCATTTTTGTAGTCATTAACTCTCCCTTGAATTATTCACTGTCTTGTGATCATTGGACATTAATTTTCTCTTAAATATCCATATTATTTTTTATTGATATGATTATTTCTTAAACCATAACTTATTTATGCATACAATTTTATACTTTGAAATTTATTTTTATTTACTGGGACAATATTGATAATTCATATTTTTTATTAAATATAGACATTTAATGAAAGATACTATTATTCGTGAATTAAATTGATTATTCAATATATGAGGAATGATTTGGACGTGAAGATATAGGTGGGGCCTAGTGATAGATGTCCCCTTAATGTATCGATAGTCTCATGGGACAAATCAGTTGGCTAGCCTTAGTTAAATAGGTTTATGGTGCATACCTAACCATTAGTTTTAAACTGTTTTGAGGAAGGTCTTAATAGTCATGGTTTTCATGATACCTAAGATCATGATATCCAATAATTAAGAATTTACCTCATTAAGAATTAAATTATTATTATCCATGAGATTTTGACAATGGTATTATCTCTGGATGCATTTCATTATCAATTTACTTATTTAATGACATGTGTTTTTAGTTATTTACCTTTCCATATTAATTATTACTTATCTTATTATCCATGATATTTTCTCAATGATATTATCTATAGATGAATTTCATTCCCAGTTTATTGATTAAATGGAATGTGTTTTTATTTATTAACCTTCCCATATTAATTTTTCTGTATCTTTTCATGAAATTCAAGTTATTTAAATGGCATGTGTGTTCAATTATTTACCTTTACATGTCGATTATACTTATTGATTCATGATATCTTCCACTGTACTTAACCATTACTAATCATTTGAGCTCACCCTTATTTTTTTCCTTTCTAAGGAATCTATAAAGTATACTAAGAATGATATGTAAGGATATTCTAATGATAATAATGATATTCTAGAAAAAAGTTATGTTGTATTTTGTTTATTCAAATATAATATGGGATCCATGTATCTATATAGTTTAACAAGACTAAAAAGCTATTTGGTCCTTTGGGATAAAATTCCTTTTATCTTATGCCAATATAATAAAGTAAGACACCAGATCTGGGTTTCTATAGTTGGGGTCACTACAAAGGATACTAATCTTGATGAAAAATAATTAATTGAACCCAAATTTTTTTATAATAACTCATTGATAAAATTAAGCATCCCAATAAGGGTTTCTCAAACAATTAGTTCTATGGTTATATTCCCAATCAAGAAATAGAAAGCTTAGTATGAATTAATATTAATTTTAGATATTTTATTTATTATGTATATAGATTAATTATTTTATCCTTTACATGTATTGTTAATATAAAGTGGATTTTACTTTAGGGATTAGACATATTCCGATAAAAAATTTACTCATAGCCATTTATTTTAATTCCATATTTTCATATTAAATCATTTATTTTTATGATAGTTTCCATTCACCCATAAAATAAATGATGCATATACAAAAATAAAATAAATAAATAAATGATGTGATCATGAGCTTATCTAATTGTTGATTTATTGATCGAACAATAAATCAACCTATGAATCTAGGGAAAAAACTCTTTATGTCAGTCTTGTCATGAGTTGTAGCATTCCACCTATCCACATATGTGTCACTTATGTTGATTTCTACTTGGTTTTGCATTGAACCACCTCCATATAGGGGTGTCCATGGGTCGGGTTGGGTCGGGTCCGAGGGTTTTTTGGACCCAACCCGGTCAAAATTGGTCGGGTCGGGTCGGGTCGGGTCATATGTGGTTTTTATTTTGCACCCGACCCAACCTAACTCGTCTCACATCGGGTTGGGTCAATCGGGTCGATCGGGTTGTGTAAAAAAAGGTCTCTGCGGCGCCTAGGGGTGTCCAAACCCGACCCAACCCGACCAACCTGACCCAACCCAACTGGGTTGGGTTGGGTTGGGTCGGGTTCAAGATTTCATTTTCATGGTTCGGGTCAATTCGGGTTGACCTGTGGTCAGGTTGGGTCGGGTCACGGGTTGGAACAAAAAATACCCAACCCGACCCAACCATCCCGAAAATACCGCTGCACTGCATATCCCGTGGACCCGTGTCGGCTTACTCTCTACCACGCCACCCATCGTTGTCACCACAGTGTCATCCCGCTTCCCTAACCCCTCTGCCATGATGTGTGTTTCCTGCCTCGCCCTCACCCGTCTTCCTCTTCCACTACCACCACCGCAAGGTGCGAACACCGCGAACCTACACGTCATCTTCACCTCTGTCTCCACCGTGACCACCATCCTTGACCCCTGTTCCACCGCAAAATACCTATATAATAGAGAAATGGGCATCCCACGACCAATTCCTCCGCTGACCGTTGCCTTTTGGGTTTGATTCGTCGGCATATCATGAGCTCACTGGAGGAGAAAATCGAGCGCCGCCTTATAAGAGGAGATTCGCCGACACCGATGTTATCCATGGAGGACTCGAGCACCACCACATCCCTCAAATCAGACCCACACCACCAGTCGAATGTTGAAACTGACCGCCGTAGCCGGAAAATCGTGATCCGCTGTAGCCACTCTTCTTGAAACTCACCAAGCACGCCGTCGTTGAAGGAGATCACCACCGTCCTGAGAACAAAATTTCATGGGCGTCAGCAACTTCAAAATTTCAAAAGATCGTGACTGAATAACTGTGAAATTAAGGAGATCATTATTCCCAGCCAGATATGAACAAGATTACCCTGTCAAACCCTCGATGTCCGTAAAAAAGAGATGGAGGAGCCGTGAGAGGAGAATGCGTGTGGAGGAGGCGTTCGGGAATCAGGATAATGAGGCGGCGCCGCTAGGGGTGTCCAAACCCGAACCAACCTGACCAACCCGACCCAACCCGACCGGGTTGGGTTGGGTTGGGTCGGTTTCAAGATTTCATTTACACGGGTCGGGTCAATTCGGGTTGACCCGTGGTCGGGTTGGGTCGGGTCACGGGTTGGAACAAAAAATACCCAACCCGACCCAACCAACCCGAAAATACCGCTGCACTGCATATCTCGCGGACCTGTGTCAGCTTACTCTCTACCACGCCACCCATCGTTGTCACTACAGTGTCATCCCACTTCCCTAACCCCTCCGCCATGATGTGTGTTTCCTACCTCGCCCTCACCCGTCTTCCTCTTCCACTACCACCACCGCAAGGTGCGAACACCGCGAACCAACACGCCATCTTCACCTCTGTCTCCACCGTGACCACCATCCTTGACCCCTGTTCCACCGAAAAATACCTATATAACAGAGAAATGGCCATCCCACGACCAATTCCTCCACTGAACGTTGCCTTTTGGGTTCGATTCATCGGCATATCATGAGCTCACTGGAGGAGAAAATCGAGCGCCGCCTTACAAGAGGAGATTCGCCGGCACCGATGTTATCCATGGAGGACTCGAGCACCACCACATCCCTCAAATCAGACCCACACCACCAGTCGACTGTTGAAACTGACCGCCGTAGCCGGAAAATCGTGATCCGCTGTAGCCACTCTTCTTGAAACTCACCAAGCACGCCGTCGTTGAAGGAGATCACCACCATCCTGAGAAAAAAATTTCATGGGCGACAACAACTTCAAAATTTCAAAAGATCGTGACTGACTAACTGTGTGATTAAGGAGATCATGATTCCTAGTCGGAGATGAACAAGATTACCCTGTCAAACCCTCGATGTCCGTCAAAAAGAAATGGAGGAGCCGCGAGAGGAGAATGAGTGTGGAGGAGGCGTTCGGGAATCGGGATAATGAGGCAGCGCCGCAGAGACCTTTTTTTTACACAACCCGATCGACCCGATCGACCCAACCCGATGTGAGACGGGTTGGGTTGGGTCGGATCCAAAACAAAAACCACATATGACCTGACCCGACCCGACCCGACCAATTTTGACCGGGTCGGGTCCAAAAAACCCTCAGACCCTACCCAACCCGACCCATGGACACCCCTACTACATATCCCGAGTCTGGCCTCCTCAACCACTTCCACTTCCTCAACCTCTATGGCCAATGGTAGTCTAGCTTCCGACTTGTCATGAATACACCGATCCTACTATAGAAGGTAGAGCTAGTGAGGATCCTCTTCTACTATGAACAAATGGAAAGGTCTAGAAAAGCCTATGAATATTCCCCATTTTCCCACAAGATCAACACTCAAATGGTCCTCGGTCTCAATAAGGCTTTACAAGACCTTATAATTTACATTGATGGAATATAATAAAACTCCCAGTAAAGATACTTAGATTTTAACTGCTCTCTCCAGAACCCTCTAAAAGAAATTTTCTACCACTGGAAAAACTACCACCTTACCTTGATTCTAAACCACCATTCCTTTTACTATTGGATTCCCTCAAATTGAACTCAGTTATCAGGGATAAGTTTGTAATCCTTGAAATGGTAGTCAAATGTAAAACATTTACCTGAGACCATATGGAATACCTAATCCCATACTCAAAGTATCTCTATCTCAAAAGATCATCATTAATGAAGGAATGTTCAAAATGATGAATCTCAGTAAAGCAATATGAATATTCCATAACTGATAGATATCCTTACTTCAGATGAAAATATTCCTTAACTTGATCAGATCTCAATGTCTTTGGAAATATATAGTCATAAAATTAATTCTAGAAATCTCTCTAGATCCTATCCCGATGATGGTCTGCTTAGGTAATAATGTCTCACCAATACTTGAAAAAACCAATAAGCATGTAAGTGGTGAGTTTGAACCTCCTCTCAGGAGGCATCTCTATATGCTCAAAGAAAGAAAACATGTTCTTTAACCATGTCTTAGTATCATGGGGTCCACCATACCCTAAAAAAGTAGGTGGATGTTACTACTGTAATTCTCATGTTCGCTCTTCCATAGTAGGGGCAGGTCATGGGGCTCCTTGTATAGTTTTTCTAATCCATAGGAAACCCTATTGAAATTGGGAATCAGTGCCAATGTCGGGTATAATAGGAGGTTCCACATGTTGCACTATTATAGGGTTAGGTCCCACCACCGCAGGAGCATGGACATCTCCATCTTCTTGGTGTTCGACCTAATGTCTTCATGGAGGAATATATCTACAATTTCTAATCACATTCCTCAGAACATGGTAAGAGATGAAAGGAAGTTCTCATGGTATAAGGATAATAATAAGGATTCATTTCCCAAAACATACTAACCCAACTACCCAAGATCTAAGGAATGGGTGTTGGTTAGATTCTATGTTTTGAACCATAGGGGTTTCATTATATGAAGTGTCAATGACAATTTATAGAGTAAAAAAATAAAGTTATAATTGGAATCCCCATTTAACAATAACCAATTATATTTAAATTTAGAACTCAACAGTTCATAAGTGAATCAATGTTCATATCCAAATATATATATATATATATATCAAGGTCCAGTTAGATGCATTTACCATTCCCCAGTTATAAAGTCCTATGATTTATATGTTTTAAATGGTACTATATGTTGATGTACCTAGAATTCTATGATGGTTCAATCAAATGGATAACCATTCCCAATTTATAGACTCACACACACACTCTTTAAATTATAATTGAAATCCATGTAATTATAAAAAAATAATATTTCAGATCATGTGACCAATGTTCTATGACTAAAACACACCATAATTGGCTAATTGAGGTTCCACCATCAAGATACATTGGAAAAAACCATTTTGGTTGATATAGACACTTTAATTAATTGAATTATTTTATCCCTACAAAAAACATCAGCACAACTCAAATATCATTTTCAAGTCACTAGGAGTATGTAGCAAGAAATTCATGTTGTAAGTTAACATTGAATTTCATAATACACAACTTATCAATCCTCAAGTACCTATAATGAAGTATGAGACACTACCTCCATTCCATATCGGGCCAAGGGAAAAATAAAAGTTGTAATAGTAATAAAAATCCAAACTTCATGTACATTTTTCAATGGTAAAATCAGTACAACCATAATAGGAATAATCTATAACAATAAATCCCATCCCAGATTATTTGTATTTTTTCTCTTATATGGGTTAGCCACTCTTAGGAACATGTCCATTACTACATTCCAATACTTTCCTAGTATCATGTCTGCAAACCCGAAACCATAAGACAAAAAATAGAGGCTCTCATATCACTTTTTGATGTCTTAGACTTGGTTTAATCCTATGTAATGGAACTTGGTTGTCCACATGGTCTCAAGCATGCCTCACTATATGCTATAGGTTTCCAACTAGAAGCATGGGACTAGGATGTGTACATGGGGAGACTATGCCCTATGGTAAGAGTGGAATAATATCAAGAGGATAAATAGTGGAAGCATAATAATAATCAATTATAGAAATAGAATAGACAAATATCCAAATAAGATAAATAGATTGAACAATAATAATCAATATTGCATACAAAATAATATCAATGTCATGATTCTATACAAAATAAGTGGGCATACATGGAAGTAGGAATACATAAAATATTTGTATATTAAAAGAAAAAAGACCAAAACTATCTCTAATAAAATCACAATATTAATCTTGGTCACATGCTCTAATCTCCCATTATATAAGAAAATCAAGCATCCATGATTGGGTGCTTTCTCTTGTCCCTACCTGAATCCATGAAGTTTGTCCGGGTACCAATCAGTGGCCTGAAAAAAGTATGAGATATACTCAGTAGGACACCACTAATATTTTTTGTAACAATTCCAGTCTATATATATAAATGTAATAGTGTTTAAGTATAAGAATAATTAGTTGAAATAAAATGCATGAAATAATAACCATGTTGGGATCAATCTCCTCATGGGATGTTCGAAAAAACATAACTTCTTCAGTCTATGGAAGAAGTGTCTAAACAATGGAAATATAAATGGTCAGGGTATAAAGAACATAACTAGGGTTTCCAAGTAGAATAAATAGTATAATATGGCCCAATGTGTAACCAAGATATCCAAGTAGTTAAGAGCCAATGTGGAACCAAGCTTTCCTTGACCTTAGAAGGTTGGGACAACTATCAGAAAATAACCATAATGCCTAGATAAATGGGAATGAGTGTAATCCAAGGGGGTAAACTATAGGTATTACATTGGGAAAATTTCTAACCAATTCGATGGAGTACATCGATAATAAATCTCAAGTTAATCATGGCTAGAGCCCAAGGGAAGAATCCAAGGTGCCTCCTTTCTGAGGAAATAAAGAATAATACAAGGAGTGTATCCAAGGAATTTTATTTTCTAGATATGAATCAAGTTAATAATTGGTACTACATTGATTAATTCACATACTAATAAGAGAAATACTGAATTCAAATGTGGGTATCTTCCTTGGAAACTGACTCAATGAACCGGGGTGGAATCCTCTAAGTGTTCAAGGAATTTCTTTAGGAATCCAAGAATAGATTAAGTTTTAACACTTCTTTATCATGATAAAGGTACATAGTATTAATAATAACCTTATAATTATAAAATAACTAAATTCCATGTAATTACCATGAATTATTCCATTTATATTTATTCCAATCAACTTGGTTTTTATTTATAAATTAAAAATGTATTTATAAGGTGTTATTCCATTAAATAGTTGATTTAAATTAAATAATATAGGTGAATGTGCATTCCATTTCAATAATGAAACAATTAATCCTTTTAAATTAATTAAATTTCTTAGTGTAAGTCGAACCAAACACACCCTAGGGTGATTATTTAATAAAATACAAAATCTCATAAAAGAATATGCATGGAACACCCAAAGGGGTGTCTCACGTTGAGGTTATTAACCTCCAATAATGGTATATGTGATCAGTTAATGCGTTTGAGTTTCAAATTAAGAAATTAATTTAAGGAATATTGATTTTAGGGGAAAAGTATTAGTAAAACTAGTGTACAGAACAATAATGAAAAATATAAATGATGAGACTTGATAGAAAGTTATAGACCACCTAACTTATGGTGGTTGAAAAAACCTTATCCAGTATCAAATTTTTATTTGGGATATAATGAAATAAAAATTATAAAAATAAAAAATACCTAAAAATAGGGTGTATTATATCATATATAAGTAATTACGAAGGTGACAAGATAAACTAAGAAAAGATGGTAAGGAATTTAAGCATTTATTGATGGCTAACCTATATGATAGAAGACAATCCAATTGATGTTCGGATGAGGGAGAGGGTTCAATTACTAGGTTGAAGGAGAAGGATCTATCATGGGGGGTAGGATCCACTAAACATAGAGTTTTAAGAAAAATAGAGTGATAAGTTATAAATAATTGAGGAAAAAAATGTTAATTTTACCCTTCTTTAAAGGTTTGTACGGTTTGGCCACATTTTTATCCAAACCATGCACCATCCCTATCCATGGGAACCACCCCCTCAAATGTTTAGGCACAAATTTAGATAAACTATGTGATAAGCATGTGTTTCATCTCTAGAATAGGTCTACAGTTCTTCGCATGGCTGTGTGGCTTGAGGTGCATGAATTGAAAAATTATGCAACACCCACTAGGTCCCACATGATTAAGGGGCACAATTATAACTAATCATGCTCTAACTGTGTACCTCACCCTGCTCTTGCAAAAAACAGATATCCAAGCTTTGAAAAGGGCCCAAATGATTCCTAACGCTTCTTTATACTCTAAGGTGCATTGATAAGAATAAAAAATGAAGTTTAAAATAAAAATTAAAGGATCCATACATCATAAGAAGCACTGAGATCTTATATGTTCTTTTAGATATGCTCTTCTCTCCTTGAACAAAACAATATCTCAAGGCTGTTTATGCTAGATCTAATGATTTTTTCATGATCTAATTCAGTTTCTTATAGATCATTCATAGAATTGGGATTTATTTTTTAGATATTCATTGTTCATTATGTGTTCTTCAGGAATCATGGTGGTAATTAATTCTTTTTATTTCCTTTATTTATATAAATTAGTAATTTTGATATTCTTGATTTGGAATTTATAGTTCAGGGTCCTTCCCTGATTCCTTAATTATTTGGTTCATCTTGGCTTGAGGTTTCCATGTGAGGGTTTTTGTTCCAAGTGTTTAAAGGTAGGTTGTTTCATGAATTGAATTTATTTTATAAAACCTTTTTTCTCTCTCTTTAAACTTGGTTTCTAAAATGTTCAAAAATAATTATTTATAGATTTATCATGGAAATGGTTTTGAAATGGTTTTGAGAATTTTTTTGATAAAATGTATTGGTTTTTGAAACTTTTATGATAATGGATTTATACCTTGGTGTTGTTAATGAAAATGGTTTTAAATAATGTTTTATATGGTTGAAAAGATGAAATGCCCTTTGAATTATTTTATTTTGGTAAACCTGACTGTGATCGATAATGAGGTATGGAGATATACTCAGGGATAAAATATTTCCCCATATAACTATTCTTCTATGGTAATGTGTGCACTAGGTGGCCTAATTTATGGTAGGGAGCCACTTCTAGGAGTGAACTCTTACACCCAAGACCTATTCTACTAGGGCAATGTGCATGATAATAGAATCATAAAAAAGGGCCTCGGAGCAGCATCTTTTCCCAATCCCGCGTCGCTTAGGGTTTCTTTCCAAGTCAATTCCCCTTCCCCTCCAGCCAGGTCCGTTTGTGGTGGCTCCATCTGGTTTCATCGTGGAGAGGGAGACGCCATGATTTCAGTTCCCATGCTCGACATCTCGGCAGGGATCAACATATGTGATTCTCAACGATGCTTCTGTGGTCACTCAGTGTGGATCACCTCTTCTAAAGATGATGTGGATCGAAGGTGGTGATTCGGTGTTCACCATCACTTCTGAAGACGTGTCTCGACTCCATCATGATCTCTTAGCTCGGTCGGCATGATATGGTAGTCTTCAGCGGTTTCGGTGCAGCTCGCCTAGATCTTCATCTTCCGGAGTGGGAGGCATTGAGCTTCATTTTCAGTTTTTGGTTTTTCAGGTCTCATTTTTTTATACTATGATTGTTCATTTGGATGGTTCTTGTTATGGTTTGGATTCATGCTAATGGATCTTCCCTACCCTTCCACTGGTTCCTCATCATCGTGAGGCTAGTTTCAGATCCTGATTAGGTGTATCATTGGTTCTGATTGAAGAAGATCCATGCCCAGAGTGGAATTTCTAATTTAGGATGACCCATATTACTTCATAGATGGCGTTCCCTCAGTGTGGGGTTGGGAAATCCAGTCCTAGGTGACTATTGTTTGATCTTGTTCCTTTTTAATTGTCTTCCAGGATTGTGAAGTTGTGGTGGCAGGGGTGTCTTTGGAGGGTGGCAAGGTTTTTAGCCTTGGATCTGTGATTGTGGAATGGTGGGAAGCTTTTGTCTTGCGAGCTCTTTTGGTTTGGTGATGCACTCATACTCCACATGTATTAGGCCCTAGAGGAGGTTCTTGAGCTTTATTTTCACCGCTGCAGTGATTTTCTGATTTGAATGGTTGAGAGGGTATGGCATCAGCCATCAGATCGGGCCTATACTTTGATATAGAACACTTCTTTTCTGGTCAACTATGCTTTGGTGGAGAGATCTATCATGGTTATATGTAGGGAAGGGGTAGCTCCACGTTGTGATTTTGGTTTGTCTCACTTGAACTTTGGATCATGATTGTCTTAGGTCAATGATTTCTATTGGGGTTTTCCCCCTTCTTCCCTTAAAAGGGGGTTTCTACTTAAAATAATAAAAAATTGATGGCCTTTGGGCCATTGGAGGGTGTGTGTGTAGGGTAATGTGCACACCAACTGTCCTACCGATCACATGAACTATAATAGGATCCTCACTAACCTAAATTTGATGTTAACATAATGGAATGTTTTATATATAGATTATGCTTGAAATTTACACTTAGAGTGTTTTAGGAATTATTTGAAATATAGGCTTGTCGGTACATTTTACAAATTGATAAAAGGGGTGTTTTTCCATGTTTTATATTAAAAGGTGTAAATTTTATCTCATACCTTAATTTTTATTTATTCGAGTATGATTGGTTTATTTTATAAAGTCTACTTATGAAACACTTGGTGGGATCTTACTGGTCTTTTTTTTCTTATACCCTACATACATATTTGGGTGTATGTAGATTTTTTTTGGCCTAATACAAGAAAAGGTAAGATGACATATGGTGGTAGAGGGATCTATCATTAGAAAGGCATTAGAGTATAGATAAGAATACATGTCATATGAAGTTGGGGTCATATATTTATTATTATTTCACTTGTCATTGTGGTTTTGGGACACCTATTTTGTCTTAATATTACATCATTCCCATTGTGTACATGTATTGGAATATAGACATTTCCTTTATTCATGTTACCCCTTTTTATGTTATTTATAGTAAAATAATTTCTAAAGGTAGTTATTGATTCCCAGCCACCTATTTCCATATTATGGGGATTAAGAACACTGTTCATGCTATGTAAGGAGTGTCTCGAATTCTAGATAGTTGGGTAATTTTGGTTGGTTTGGGACATAAAGTGTAATTTTCCAATGTAAAATTTACACTACAAAATTTTCATGCATATATACATGCATACATGAATGCATATATGGATAGACCAAGAAATTTAATTAATGATGATAGGTCATGAAAGTTTTTTCCTTTTATGTAATTAAAAAATAAGCATGAATAATATAGATTCAAAATAAACTGGAGTCATGATATTTCTATAAAAAAAATCCCCCCTCACTTATTTCCATTATGAAAATGGATATTATATGCATCTCAACAATCAAGAATAGGTGGTTTCCCCCTTAAAAATCAATGATTTCTTTTACCAGAAACATCATAGACTTCTAGGAAATCAAAAACAAGCTGATGATGATTCCCCTAAGGATGGTGACCTCCTAGAAACTTCATAATCAACAATCCACACAAGTGGTTGTTCCCCTTAAGTGATGAAGATTCATATTAAATGATAAAGACACATTCTATAGGTGGTGATAATGATAGTCAATGTCATACCCCCTTCAATATTCTTCACAAGCTATATATTCTCTTTAATGGTGGAATCTGTAGGAAGTAGTGACCCCCTTCAAAGATGAATTTTTCATGCAGTGGAGATGACCTTTAATGATGATATCATTTGGTGAAGTTCATTCTTAGACATTCCCATCTAATATATTTTGTGTCATACTATTCAATTAGTGTCATTGAAAAATAAAATAAATAAAAAAAGATAAATTAAGTGAGTGAGGATAAATATATAAAGAATCATATCAGGAGGAAGTTGGGGTAGTGACCACTACCACATATCCACATTTTATCAGAATTAGAATTCCCATTTATAAGTGATTATTCTTTAATCTCCCTTATAACCCCTCAAATTTAATCAGAAATAATAAAAAAAGTGAAAAATTATTACTTTTTAAATTATTTTTCCTGATCCAGAGACCCCTTTATCAATACTAGCCCACCCACCACCCCTTTCTTATTGGAGTTGGTTCCCTAGAACCAACTTTTAATTATTTGATTACATGTATTCATTATATTTAATATTAATGAAGTTTTTATCACATAATGATTGTTCCTCTTCAAGAAATAGTACTTGTTAATAATATCTATCACCCTAAAAGATCAAAGAATATCCTTATTATGATGAGAGTCTAGAAGTGCCATGAAAATATTCTTGAATAAATGTTCTGTAGTTGGATGATACCATTTTATGGGAAAAAATGATATAGTACATCAAGGTTGGATACTCATAAGACTTTGAGGAACTCCGTCATGGCATGTTCCCTTGGTAATTTCCGTAGTAGGAAATTAATAGAACGATACCTGCTAGTAATAAATACACATTTGTTTATATCATTTGATGTTCCTATCCAAGGACATGTATATTAATCCTTATACTTTAATATTATCATTAATGAATATCATAACTCATGTACTTTGATGTATTTATGAAAACCATCATGATATATGCTCATAACGAAGTAGGATATGTTGGGAACATCATGAGGGATTTGAAATTAATGGATAATTTGAGAAATTATTTATCCCTTTTATCCATTAACAGAAGTTGATATCCCATGCCCTTTATGGAAATGGAACTTCCTAGATAAATCCACGGCCATGGTGTTTTATGGGCATACTTATTTCGAGTAAGTCGAATAAAGAGACATCGAGCACATAGATTGATGGAATCATTATGCAACATGCTTGATTAAGAGTTATCATGATAAAGGGATTATATTACTTAGTAATAATTTGTTGGATGTTTTATATCATTGTGATAATAACTTCTTTCTCTATGGGTTCCTTGAAATGTTTCTAGATTAAAAACCTTGGACTTTAGAAGTTCCTTCCTATGACACTAAGAAATAATACTATACGGTTACACATTAAGTGTATCTAGAATCTTGGTTAAATTCAATGTTGAATTTAACAAGTTATAATAAATATTATTCCTGATTTTTGGTTTAATATTTATTCTGGTTTGGCTGAACACAAATACTTAATCGTCAGTTATTCAAAAGAATAAGTAAGTTAAATAATAATAATAAATATTTATTTTCAAGGTTTGTATAATATAATATTTGTTATATTTATCAATGAATAATGCAATGATATTTATATATTAAATAGTTATTATTCAATGTTTGATAAATATCAAGGAGGTTATGTGGACCAATCTTAATGGTCTAATTGTAAAGGATGTAAATGATATGTATTTATATACTCTTAAGTAATGTACATGTGAAGTGAATAATAATAATATTTGTAGTATTATTATTACACATGGGGACAACAAAGAATTAAGTTATTTAAAAGGTTATTGGATGCAAGTTAGAAAACCTAAACCTTCCATAATCAATATCTAATTATATCACTTTCCAAAACAAACTTTTTTTTCCACAAAAGATAAAGTAGAGATATCTTAAACCCAAGTAAGATATCTAGAGATCTAGAAAGTGTGATATCTCCTAATATTCTCTCTATACATCAAGATAACACCAAGAATTATTTGAATAGAATTCTGATATGACTAAACCAAGAATGACACAAGTAATCAGGATCATCTAAGCCAACACCAGGTGATTCTATGACGAAATTCAAATATTGTGGTGCACATGTGGATCACATATAGAGATATTCTACACTTGGATCCTATAATTAAATTAAAAAATGACAAGTTTAATTTAATAAGATCATTAATGGAGAAATAATTACAAGTTTATGTATTTATAGATTTTCTCATAAATTAATTATAAATTATATGTGATGATCCTCCTCTTCTACTATTGATGTTTAAAAAATTAAGTAATATGTGATTTAAATCTATTGGTCCTAATGTAATTCTTCATGTAAAAAAATAATTATTTATATATTAAGACTAAAAATTTGAGTTGGACATTCCATACAGGCAATCCCACTATACCCGAAACATACATGTGGTATCTGTAACACCCTGAGATTTTAAAATAACCCATTGTTCAATAGCATTTACAACATACAACGCCGATATTAAATGATAATCGAAATATTATTATTTAAATATGACAATTATAACCTAGACATTAAATTAGAAGATTTTAATAGTATTAAATAATTTTTTAAATACATATTTTGAGAACATATTTATTACAAATTCATTTATTAATACTTATGAAATAATTACTCAATTTCAAGTAAAGTTATTTTATGCTCTAGAAAGACATTTTATTCAAAAATGATTTTTATTAAAAAAATATTATAAATAAATTATAGATATAATATATTTTTTTAATAAATATAATATCATTTTTTAAATAATCATATCAAAATTATCTTAAGGTGAAATTTTCAGATTTTTCTGAAACGTTTTATTTTCTAGTGAATAGTGGCAAATGTAGATTTTTATTAAAAACTGTATTTTTATTTGAACCATTTAAAAAGTTACATTTTATTTTGGTTTAAAATTAAAATTATTTATATTATATGAATAATCCAATTAATTTAATGGTTAAATTTGGTATAAAAACATTTTTACACTTAAAAAGGCATTTTTTCTGAAAAACTATTTTTATTGCATTTTTACAATTTAATTTTAAAATAAAAAATACCACTTATATGTTTTTTATTTTAAAAAAAGGATTAAATATTTGTATTTATGAGGTTAAAATTTATTAAATAGGTCTCTTTTATTTTTGGTCAATGTGAATAACAACCTTAGTAATTTTTGTTACCACGATAAAAGGTAAATCAGGTAATTAAAGTTAAAAATAAAATGATAAGGACTATAAAATTAACCTAACATTTGAATTAATCTTTTTTTATTTTTATATTTCATCTATAATTATACAATAATCAGTTTTATGGATTTTTTTCTATTTGGATTAGATTATGACCATTAGAGTATTTAATTTCATGAAAAGTCAAACATGTTACACTTTTTTAATAACTATAATATTTTTAATATGGGGTTATCCAAGGACATGTTCGACTATAAATATTATTTTGAATTATAAAACATTTATATTCATCATTTTCTAAAGTTTTAGTGAATAAATAATTACCTTAATTGCTTACACAACACTGATGCAGTAATTATTCATTTAATTGAAAAATCAAATAAATGATATTTAAAATATTAAAATTAAAATAATTTGAGATAAATAATGTGATAAATGGATTTTTTATCTTACCATGACATTTTATGTATATAATAAAATATTTTTTTAGAATTATAAGGGTTATATTGATATTATTAAATTCAATGTAATGAATAGTTCTAAAAATTGGTATTATTGATATTTTATAGTAAATAATATTTTATTAAATGATAAAAAGTTTTTAAAAATATTATATTTAGAAAAATGAATTAGATATGGTTAAATAAATATACCATGGTACTTTTATGGGTGTTTTTTCATTTTATTGTATCATTATTGACCCTTAGAGAGCTGACAATTTTTGTGGTACTGTAATTGTCAAAAGGGTTAACGTGGGGTTAAAACTAAAAGATACAGGTGAAAACATATCCCAAAATTGTAAAACTTTTATTGGATAAAATTATTTAGACTTATATTCACCTTATATTTTAATTATATCAATTTTTATCTATTTTTACATGATAAATAATTTACATTAATTTAATATTTTAAGAAATTCCCAAAACACCCCTCCCCTCAATTATAAAAGGGAACCCTTTAATTCACTTATTTACACCACTTTGATCCATATATCTTGAAAAAACACTGAAAATTAATCTTATATATATAATTACCCCAGTTATTAAGGTTCTTAACCTTTCTAAATATCAATTTTAGGTCCCTTAATAAGATATCTAAAGGGAGTTCACCGAATAAGAGGTAATCCTATTTACCGACTATTTCAAGTTTATTTCTTCCTATACTTACTATTCATGTGTTTTAACTTTTATAAAAAAATAACTCCAGTATCATAAATATACTGATATTTTATTATGATTATGGGACCACCATATTCCATCTCTTTTTCATCTTATGAAAAGTGAAAACATCACTCGTGCATAGGTACGACTTATTATCTCCACGTAGCGGTGTGATTCGTTTTTCATCACCACTTTACTTGTATGGTTATATAGATAAAATTAATGAGTATATATTATATATATGATACAAATATTATTTTTTAACAATAATATCACATACTCCTTCTTACCTTCTAATCCTTTGGAAAACAATAATGTTGCTTGTGCGTATGTGTGGACTACCACCTCCATAAAGAGATGTGATCCATTTTTAATTTATGATTAAAATGGATAGTAATAAGGATAGTTTTAATGAATATATATGATAAATATTATATAATAATTATTCTTGAAATTTTAATTATTATTCACCTTTCTTTCATTCCATCCGTCGAAAAGTGAAAACAACATTCATGCGTACATACGACCTACCGTCTCCATGAATGGTGTAATTTATTTTTATGTCTCTATATTTTATATATGAATATATATATATATATATTCATTTAATATATATATTTTTTATACCATGAATAATATTCCAGAAATGATATAACTACAATAAAAGTACAAGGATCAGAACTACCGAACCAAAACATACATGAAAAATTAAGCAGTTTACACCCAAAATAATAATAATAGTAAAAATATCATGAAAAAACGTGTAATAAGATTTTATAAGTGTATAATATATGAAATTATAGATATTTATTATATTATTATAATAAATCTAAATTTATTATATATTAGTTTAACATAACTTATGAGGAAATTCAGACCTTAGGTAATGGTTTATTGTCTCACTTTTACTTCTGTGAGACATATTCCATATTCAACACTTATTTATTTTGTGTAGTGTATATACAACCCATTTGATATATTATATCATTAATATCTTTTTATTAATTATATTTATAGTTTCATTTGATGTTATTTATTTCATGCGGCTTACAATTCAAAAGAAACCCAAGTGGTAAGTGTTTATTTCACAATCACATCATTATTTGGGTATGTTTATTTTTAAGTCCAAGCTGAGTGATATTTATCTTCCATGTAAATTTTTTCTATAAATGTTTTCAAAAATATTTTTAATAATATAAAATAATTTTTTAAAGTAATTTTTATTCTTTTTTCCTTTATTAAAAATTGTTTTAAAAATAATATTTTTTTCATTTTCCAAACAAAGTACTTTTTGAATTTTCTTAAAAAAGTGTGAATGGAATGTTTTTTAACTTATATGGAATGAAAGTAATTTCCTTACATCATGAAGCATCAATTATTTGAATCTTCATCTATAAGTTTACAAGGATCATTTCAAATAAGATGATTTATTTATTTTGTGCATAGTTTTTAGATTTTAAAATTTATTTTCAATATAAAAAGAGTATTTTCCTCAAAAAATATTCCAGTAATATCTTTAAATTATTTTAATATATATCAAAATCCTTTGTTGAATCTTATATTGAGGATGAAATCTAATTATACCATTCATTATATTTATTTGGATGGTTTATGAACAATTTGACTAGGGAAAGTATTGATTTTTGGTATGATTAGTTATTCTAATACAGATAGTTATTGATTTTGTTAAGGCATGTTGATTCATTTATATTATTTAATAATACGAGGAATTCATTAGAATTAGTAAGTGATAATAAGGGACCTTTATAGCCCATATATTTATTATTATGTCTCATGAGACAAACTATATTGGGTTTCAGTTAAGGACTTACCCATTTAAGTAGGTGGAGTGGCATAAGGCCTTGATGGTATTTTCAGATGTCTTGGACAAGGCCTTAATGGTATGTTTCAGATGTCCAACATTATGCATTCCATCATTATGACATGAGTTATTGATGTTAATGTGATCATTCAATTAGTTTTAATATCCATGGGTTATTTTCAATCTCATATGATTGTTTATATGGAATTATTTGATCATCATTTATTCCTACCATATTATTCTTCAAGTTCAAGTTATTGATTAAATAGCATGTGTTTTCAGTTATTTACCTTTCCATTTTGATTATGCTATTTATTTATGATATATTCTACTGTACACATACCCTTACTGAGATTTAGATCTCACCCCTTTCTTATGTTTCCTTTATCTTGGATTCCAGGAAGTGTATTATGATTTATATGTAGGGATATGCTAAATGGAATAATGGTGTACTCAAATAAAATACTATGTTGTATTTTATATTTCAATTATAATGTGAAATTAAAGTATGTATTTTGTTTACCAAGACTAAAAAACTATTCGGTCCGTTAAGATGAAATTCCTTGTATATTGTGATAATATAATAAAGTAACCACCGAATCTAGGTTATTGGAGTTGGGGTCCTTACTATGAGTATGAGAAGAAGTTTAGTATAAACCTTGGGAACTAGATTTAGTAAAACATAGATAAGGGAACATAACATTTTAATGAATTTAGGATAACATCATAAAGTTTTGGTCATATATAGATCATGTGGTTTCTTACAATGATTATTGTTTCTTATACTATGTTTTTTGGTTTCAGTTAATGGTGGATCCAGAGATAACCAATGTTAATTTTTAACGTGATGGAAAATGTGGTGATTATTAGAAACAAAATGGGATTATGACTAGAGTGAAAGATATTTTTATTATTCCTAATCAATTATCATGATATACAATTAAAAAATTTAACCTTAACCAACTCTTGGAATCAATAAGAAGAGAAGGAAAAAGTTTATTGAGAGATCAGGTAGTGGAAACCATAAAGGAAAGAAGAATCAATTTCCTTCATGTTATAAATTTTGAAAGAGACACCCAGGGAATATCTCAAAGTTAGGTGAATATGTTTTCTTTGTGTAAATGAAGGTTAGAGAGAAAAAAATTGCTAAGTTGTTCAATATATTATATGTGGGTAACCTGGGAATTATCCGAGTCAATTCCCAAATATAAGAATTAACTTCTTGAACAAGGAAGGACCTATGACATGTAAATAGTTAAAGTGGAAGTATTTAAGTGTTTTTGTATTTGGATTTGATAAATTATGTTGTTTAAGTGTTTTATTAATGATATTATGGTTATAAGAATTATGAAACATCAAAGGATTGATCTGTATTAGTTTTTCTTTAAGAATTTTTAAATTTTTTTTGAATGGTAATAATTACCTAAAAATGTGATTTAATGGTTTGGTGATATTTTATTTAAAATAATGCATGATTTAGGTAAATATAACCCTTATAATGTGTCCAATGTTTAGTTTAGATAAAATATATTACTGATTAAGTAAATGGGATAGTACTACTGACCTTGTAAATAGTCATTAATTTAATGAAAAATTTATTCATGATGAAGTTTACTACATTTTTTGATTTATACTCTATAATATGAGGTTTTATTTATGTAATAAGGTGAGAGTTAATTTTTGGAAGAATGAATTTTTTCATTATGGTTTTATCATTATTCAAGTCATTATCATGTTTTAGGAAAATATGTAATCATGGTATTCACATGTAACATTAATAGATACTTTATGAGGGATTAATTATTGTGGATATTGGAATTTAAGTTACCCCATTCCTAAATTTTTGGAATTTCTTGAAAATTTTCAAACATATTTTGGAGAAGCTATAAGATTGAATACTTATGGAGTGGATTAAGTGAAATTTGGATATTATTATTTTTATTTAAATTAGTCTTCATCATATTTGATAACATGTTCTAACCATTTTGGTTTTGGTAAATATTTAGAGGCTAGAGGAATGAATTTAGGATATTTTTATTCATTAAAAGCGCTTTAGGCATGAAAATTTTATCTTAAATATCCATTTCTTAGGGTAAGAGATGAAGTGAAAATAGATCGAAGCACAACCAAAGGATGAGATTCTGATCATGATGTGAAAATAATCAAGTAAGTTAATTTTATTGAGTGATTAATATAAAATAGTAAAATAATCCCTCTACTTTTGGAAAAATACCTAAAAAACTTATAACTTTACTTTTCTTATCGAGAAATCAATGGCCTTTCATCCCATCACAAATTTACAGATTTTGGATAGTTATATTTATCATGACCACGTTCTATATCACTCTCTATCAGTCCTTGGGAATTAAATTTCTCTACCATGTACATATTTTACTTAACGTTGACATTATCCTATTTATAAACCTAGTTTTGTGGTGACTGTCGTAATTCTCTTTTCCTCTTTTTAAGAGAAATTTTTAGTAACCATTTTACAATGAGGTTTTTCCAAAAAGGTATATTAAAATTTCAATCCCATGATTACCTATAAAAATTTAAATTTTTATAAGACAATTTATTTAAGTAGAAGAGAATATAACACCCCAATATTTTAAAATAATATTACGTTTGATAGCATATACAACACAGAATACCATGCTTAAACGAACCCCAAAATAATTTTATTTAAATATGAACATTATAAAACAACCATTAAACTGGATTATATTAATAGTATTAACTAAATTATGAAATAAATGTATAAAGGATATACTCATTAAAAATTCATTTATTAATTCTTACGAAATAATTGTTCATTTTTAAGTAAAGTTGTTTTATACCCCAGGAATACGTTTACTTCAAAAATAATTTTTATTGAGAAAATATTATAACTAAATTACAAAACTAATATAAATTTTATTTTATAAAAATTATATAGTTTTTCCATTTATAATATAAAAATTATCATAGGGTGAAATATTTGTATTTTTCTAGAAAAAATTTATTTTCCAATGAATAGTAAAAAATTCTGGATTTTATTGAAAACTGTATTTTTGTTTCAACCATTTGAAAAGTTTAATTTTATTTTGATTTCAAATTAAAATTAGTTATATGATATGAATAATCGATGTAACTTCATTGTAATCAATTTCATGGTTGAATTTGATATAAAAACTTTTTTACACATAAAAAGATTTTTTTCTAAAAAAAACTCATTTTCATTGCATTTTTATAGTTTAATTTTAAATTAAATATTGAAACTTATTTATGTTAAATTTTTATAAATGGATTTAAAATTTTTATTCATAAATTATAAATTTATTAAATAGTTTTTATTTTATTTTTGGTCAATATGAATAGTAACCTTAGTAATTTTTGTTACCACGGTAAAGGATAAATCAGGCAATTAAAGCTAAAAATAAAATTATTAGGACTTAAAAATGACACCAACACTTGAATTAATATTTTTTTATGTGTAAATGGCATCTATAAGCATCTAATATTCGGTTATATGGAATTTTATGGCCATTTGGATTAGATTATGATCTTTATAGTATTTTATTTCAAGAAAACACAAACATGTCACACTCTTATTTTTATGACAATAATATTTTTAATATGGGGTTATCTAGTGGATATTTTATACTATAAATATTATTTTGAAATATGAAATATTTATCTTCATCATGGAAATTAATTTATAATTTTAGTGAATAAATAATTACCTTAAATGATTACACAATGCTGATGTAGTAATTATTCAATTAATGGAAAAATAAAATAAATGACATTTAAAATAATAAAGGTAATATAATTTGAGTTAAATAATGTTATACACTAATTTTAAAGATGAATATGACATTTTAGGGAAATAATAAAATATTTGGTTATAATTATAAGCGTTGTCTTGATATCATTAAATTCAATGTAATGAATAGTTCTAAAAATTGAAATTATTGATATTTTATAATAAATAATATTTTATTAAATTATAAAAAAATTATAAAAATATTATATTCATAGAAATTAATATTATATGGATAATTAATTATAACACGGTCCATTTATGTGTCTTTTGGCATTTTATAGCAATATTTTTGACCCTTAGAGAGTAGAAAAAATATCTAAAACTTATCCAAATTCTATTAGATGAAATTATTTATAATTATATTAACCTTATATTTGAATTAAATCAATTTTTATCCATTTTAAATGATAAATAATATATATTAATTTAATATTTTATGAAATTCCAAGAATTCCCCTCCCCTCAATTATGAAAGGAAACTCATTCCTTCAATTCTTTACACCACATTGAACCATCTTACTCAAAAAAACCCTACCTATTAATATTATAAAAATAATTATCCAAGTTATTAATGTTTTGGTCCGTCCAAAATTTCAATAATAGGTCCCTTAATAAGTGACTAAAGGGATTCCACCGAAGAAGATGTAATCATCTTCACCAACCCTTTCATGTTTATTTCTTATTATACTTCCTCTTTATGTGTTGTACCCATAATAAAATAATTACTTCAATATCATAAATATAATTATATTTTATTATTATCATGGGACAATAATATTCCATATATTTTCTATCCTATGAAAAGTGAAAACATCGCTTGGGCATACGTACAACTCACCATCTCCATAGAGATGTATAATTCGTTTTTCATCACCAATTTACTTAGATGGTTATAAATATAGAACTAATGAGTATATATGATATATATGTAAAAAAATATGATTTTACAACTATAATATCATATATCCCTTCTCAACTTCTAGTCCTTTGGAAGATGATAACGTTGCTCATGCGTACGTGTGGACTGCCACCTCCACAAAGTGATGTGATCCATTTTTCTTTTAAAATTTACATGGATGGTAAGATGGATAGATTTAATAAATATATATGATATATATGATTTAATAATTATTCTATAAATATTTTTTCACCTTCCTATCATTCTATCTATCAAAAAGTGAAAACGACATTCATGCGTACGTACGACCTACCGTCTCCATAAACGGTGTAATTGATTTTTCTGTCTCTACATTTTATAGATGAATATATATATATATATATATATATATAATATTTATACCATGAATAATATTATGGAAATTATAGAACCATAATAAAAGTATAGGGACCAGAATTACCGAAACAAAACATACATGAAAAATAAAGTTGTTAACACCCGAAATAATGATAATAGTAAAAAGATCATTAAAAAACAGGAAATAAAATATTATAAATGTATCATATATGAAATTATATATATTTTTCTTTAATTATAATAAATATAAATATATTATATTGAAGTTTAAATAACTTACAAGCAAAGTCAGACCTAAGGTAATAATTTCTCATCTCACTTACTTCTGTGAGACATATGCTATATTCTTCACTTAATTATTTTGTATGGTGTATATAATTAAAATTTGATATATTATATTATGAATATATTTTTATTAATGGTATTTATAATTCCATTTTATGTTATTTATTTCATGGTGTTTAGGATTAAAATGAAACCCAAGTGTCAAGGGCTCTTTTTACAATCTCATCATTATTCAGGATTGTTTATTTTTAAGTATCAACTAAGGAATATTTATTTTCCATGTCCATGTTTTATAATTTTTGTTAAAAAATGTTTTTAAAATTAACCAACGATTTTTTAAATTTAGTTTTATCCTTTTTTTAAAAAAATGTTTTAAATGGAATCTTTCTGTCATTTTTTGAACGAGGCATTTTTAATTTTTCTTACAAAAGTGTGAAAGGAATGTTTTTAACTTACATAACCTAAATGGAATTTACCACCATCACTATGACTTAATGATTTGAATTTTCCTTTTATAATTTTAATAGGTTATTTTCAAATAAAATTATTTCTTTCTATGTGCATAGTTTTTCAATTTTAAAAATTATTTGTAAAGTAAAAGGGTATTTTCTTAAAAAATATTCCCATAATCCCTTTAAAGTATTTTCATATATTTAAAAATCATTTGTTGAATCTTATGTTGAGGATGTAATATAATGATACCATTCATCATATTTTGTTAGATGGTTTATTATCAGTTTTACCTTGGAAATTATTGATATTCTGTATGACTAGTTCTTCCAATTTGGAAAATTATTGATTTTTTTAAGGCACGATGATTCAATTGTAATATTTATTCATATTATGAATGAATTGGACTTATTAAGTGATGAGAAGAGACCAATATATCCCCTTAATTCATTAATAGGTCTCATGAGATAAACACTCTTGGGTTTTGGTCGAGGCCTTACCCATTTATGTAGATGTCCTAGAATAAGGCCTTGATGGTATTTTTATATGTCTTTGTTGAGGCCTAGATGGTATGTTTAATATGTTTTACATTATTCATTAAATTATTATGAAATTATTTATTTATTACAGTGTGATTATTCAATTATTTAGAATATATGTGGATACGTTTAAAGCTCATATGATTATTTATAGGGCACTATTTGATTATCATTTATTCTTTCCATATGATTTTTATGTTCATGTTATTGATTAAATTAAATGTGTTTTTAGTTATTTACCTTTTCATATTGATTTTTCCTTGATTATTTATAATAGCTTCTAATGTACGCATACCATTATTGAGTACTAGAGATCACCCATTTCTTATGTTTCCTTTCTCTAGGATGAAAAAAAGTGTATTATGATTGATATGTAGAGATATGCTAAAGGGAATAATGGTGTATTCAAATAAAATATTATGTTGTATTTTATGTTTTGAATTGTAATGTTAAATTCAAGTATGTATCTATTTTAATAAGACTATTAAACTATTCGGTCCTTCTGGATGTGATTCCTTGTATCTATTATCAATGTAATAAAGTAACTAATGAATCTGGTCCTCTAGAGTTGGGGTCTTTAAAGTATCAGAATGTTTACATGGTTAATTTATAATTATTTAGTAATTGTTTATTGAGTGGTATGATTTACAACTTTTAATAATTTATATCTATATGTCTCCAAAAAATCATTTTCTCTTCCCTTTATAGTTAACTAGCTTACAGATGGGGATCGAAACAATAAATTCTTTAATGCTCTACAAAGGACTTAGAGAGTTAGCAGACCCCTTTACATTCTAAAGGACGGGGACCAAATAATTGATAACATGGGGGAGCTTGCACATAACATTATTTCCTTTCACATGGACCTATTAAATGGTTCCCCTCGGAATGAGCCTCTCAAAGAGGGAATAATTCCTAAGATGGCCACTTCAGAAGACAACTCTCTTATTACCTCCTCTCCACTTGATATAGAAATCAGAGAAGATATTTTTGGCCACAATAAAGAAAGCTCACTTAGACCAGATGGATTTAAAAATTCATTCTTCCAAAACTATTGGGATATAGTTCCACATGATGTCTGAAACCTTGTCAAGAACTTCTTTAAGAATGAAACCTATCCTCAAGGATTCAATGCCCAATTTATAGCCTTAATCCCTAAATTGGAGAATGCCAATGAAATCACCCAATTTAGGTCAGTGGATCTTATCAATACCATGCACAAAACTATTACAAAGATTCGCTCCAATAGAATCTATCGAATTATAGAAAAAATTATATCTTGGAACCAATTTGGATTCGTGAAAGGGAGAAACATCTAGGACTGCTTACTCATAGACTCATAGCGTGTCAACCTACTTTGAAAGACCACCCAGGGAGGAAACATTTCCCTCAAACATGACATCAAGAAATCCTTTGCCACTATTTACTGGGCCTTCATCAATAGTGTTCTTCTGAATTTTGGTTTTAACACACAATTTATAAGATGGATCATAGTCCTTATTGAATCTGTGTGAATTTCTATTCTTATCAATGGATCTCTAGAATGGAACTTTCAATGTACGAGGGGTTTCAGATAGGGGGACCCACTCTCATCTATACTCTTTTTCATTGTGAAATATTATCTTAGCAGGCGCTTTCTTCACATGGTGGAGACCAGAAAAATGGAAACCATAAGAGCATCTAGTGGGTTGTTTTCCCCCTCTCATCTCTTTTTTTGCTGATGATATTATCATTTTCACATAGGGGGATCAAAGGAATATCACCAACATAAAAAATTCTGTCTCCCACTGTACAAGAGTCTATGAGAAAGAGATCAGCTGGAGAAAGTCATCTGTTTACTTTGGGAAACACTTTCCAGACAAAAGAAAAATATCTATTATGAATGATCTCAACATAAAGAAAGGATACATACCTTTTATCTACATTGGTATTACTATGTTTTGGAAAAATCCAAGACACTCATACTTCTCCAACACAATTATCAAAATTAGAAAAAATCTCACAACTTGGAAGGGTAAGTCTCTCTCAGTGGAAGGACGTATATGCCTGGCTAGACACGTGGTGGTTTCAAAGATGGTATATTCATTAATGGTTTACATGTGTCCTTATGCAATTATAAAAACTATTAAATACATGATGAAAAATTTTTTTGGAGTGGAAATGTGATGGAAATAAATATTAACGCAGTACCTTGGAAGCAATGCTGCTTGCCCCATGTCTTGGTGGCCTCAAAATTAAAAGCCCGTCACTTTTTAACCAGTCACTCTAGGATCATTTCATATGGAGGTTAGTCAACAAGAACCTAGACCCCTTACACTTTCTTAGATCTAGATTTGTTCCTAAAATTCTTGCAGGAAAATCTTGCTACATGGGATATTCCATCTGTCTTAGACTGGAAATGATCTTCCAAAAAATCTATACGCATTCTCTATGGTTAATTAGTGCTAGATTCTCTCTGAAATTTTGGCATACCAATTGGCTTGGGGAACCTCTGATAAATCGGGTTAACCCCTTGGATATAGACATTAATCAGAACATAACAATCAATGATCAGTTAGAAATAGTTGATTTACTCTATGATGATGTTGCTGAAATTTTTGCGTCTCATGATTTCATCAATCAAGATGAAATTCTCATTTGGGACTAGTCCTCGAATGGACAGCTTGAATCCAAGAATTTCTATAAACACATGCTATGGGGAGAACAAAAATGGATCAAAAACTTTAATAAAGGATGGATAAATCTTTATAGATATACTTTTCTTCAGATACTATCACTGAATAAAATTCCAGTTGAAGTGAACCTTCAGTGAGTTGGAATTTCTCTTTGTTCGAGGTGTTTTTCTTAACATCAGTATCATGATGATGTCGACCACCTATTATTGAGTTGTAAAATAGTCTCATCTATTTGGTTGGTAGTCTTCAACATCTTCAAGCTATATCCTCTCTAGGTGACCCCACTCTCCTCCATCATGCAGGAAGTTCTGGAAATTAGACTCTCAAAACAGATTTGTTCCCTTCTCAAAGTTGAATGTGCATAGGTTCTTCATGTGCTATAGAGTGGCTGAAATGCAGAAATTCATGCCAAAAATCACTTAAAACCAAATCTAGAGATAAAAACCATTATCTAAGCTACTCATAATGTTACTTTGACCTTCAACATCTATTTTAACAACTCAATCACTGACTTCACGATCCTTAGGTGGATGAATATTAAAGGTAACTACCCCAAACCTCTTATCACTATTGAAATTTTTTGGTTCCCACCCTTCACTAGATGGCTTAAGTATAACACCTATGGTGTCTTGAGGGGGAACTCAGGAACATCCGGTTATGGTTCTATTTTTAGGGACCACAACAGTGACATGGTTGAATTCATTTATGGTACATGTGGAAATGACACTATTTTGGAAGCAGAAATGCAGGGATTTATCAGAGCTGTCACTCTTGTTTATTAGCAAGGTTGGAATAACCTATGGATTGAATGTGACTCAAGAACAATCGTTTAACACACCAGGTTGATGATTATTCATCTCTCATAGAATCTAATAGAGAAATGGATGAACTACCTAGAAAAGCTATCCTCAATGAATGTCATCATCACCAACACCTTTCTGGAGGCCAACTGACTTTCCATGGGACTTGAAAACAAAGGTGTCTCTGAGGTGGGACACATCTGCTCTACTAACCTTCCTTTTGATCTCTTACCTACCCTCGTTAGGGAAAAATGTAAAATACCCTCTTTCTAACTTGTGTAAGTTTTCTTTATTTTTCAATAAAGATCCCTCGTGGTCACCTTTCTAAAAAAAAAACCATCTAAAGATATCAAAGGTTCTGGCCAGAAAACACAATTGTACAAGGCATGTAACCCAAAACTACATGCTGTGTACCCATGTATCTCGATAATATATGAAATCTATATTGGAATAGTGTGATAAAATTAGATTAATGGTCCAATAAAATTGGATTACTATGTATATCTAGATAATTTTAAATATGTTTTGAAGAACCAAACACCATGTAACATGAAAACATGATGTATAGTCATCATATCCTCATGATAAAGAACACGAGGGGTATAAGTGTATCGTGTACCTGCTATGTGAAATGGGGACAGAAAAACTATGCAACTTTGAGGTCACAAGTCATGTAAGAATATGAAATGTCATGTACATCATACATGTCCATTATAGGAAATATTCCCTATCCCTAGGCATGTGTAGTGGACACAGGCAGAAGAGACTACATATCGTGCAACCAAGTACACACCATATATTTAGCTACATCCAATGTGGTCAATTTAATGTGGAGAAAAGAATTAATTATATGATTATATGTATTTACATGTGTTTTTTGTGTCATTTATTTGATAGTACACACCATTTCATAAGATTATTAATTATATATTGAAATAATTTCCATGTTAAATTATAAACTGCATGTTATGTATAATATTTTCTTATAGTTTATTCCATGCATTTCAAAAGTGTCACATACTGTGTAATTCACACATGTTCCATGTTTCATTTATTTGATAGTACATACCATGTAATTACCAATCTTGTAAAATGTGTTGGATTCCAATGGAGTACACATGCACAATGATCATTCCAACTAGCTTGGATGAGTTCACGTCACTACCTCCAAATTTTAAATAAAATAAATTCATTTAATGTATCATCCTGTTACCTTGATCAAGTATGTTTTCCAATTTTCTATGTTCCCTTCTGGTTTTAAAAATCCTTTTATGTGATTTTTAAAGGTTTACTAGAGACTGTAGAATAGGTACATGCTATGTACCTAAAGTACGCATTGTGTACTTGGGGATGGTGGCATGTCATGGATTGGGAGATTATGTCGTGAATGGGGAGATCATTTTGTGAGATGGTACACGCTGTGTACCTGAGGTACACATCATGTAGGGGTTAAATAGATGATTTTTAACTTGAGGTGATAATCCTTTTGGTGTAACTTATCTATCATGGACTACATGCCATGAACAATGGGTTCATGTCATGACCCAACTCGCACCCAGGTTTAAGTCACATGTTTTTCTTTTTTGATCAGCATTTTTCCTCCTGAACCTCTTGGATATCAACCCCAAACTACTCCTAGGAATTTTTTAGAGGCATATCACCTTTCGGATCAATCATATTAGCTCCAATTCACCGTTTTTTCTACAGTACAATTATACAAATCCATCATGAGATCTTGCTTTGAAGGTCGTTCCTTAGCTAGTTGTGGCGCGGCGGACGTCCGTTCTTGAAGTACATGGGATTTCTTCTACCATACAACCCCTTATATTCTAGTTTGAATCAATCCTTTAAGGAGTGGGTTTTATTCTTGGGCCATCTCTGATGGTGTTGTTGGGTTTTGTTTCTTTTGGATTTTGTTGTGGGAATGTGCGACCTGAAATTTAAGGAAGGTGGTTTCATCTCTAGCTTATGATAATGAACCTACTTGTTTTGATTTGAAAATTGTTTTATAAATTGATTTATGAAATTGGCATGATTGTTTGTGTGTGTTGAAAAATGGTTTTGAATGAAAAATGGTTTTACCCTACTTTTGATAAATGGATTGTGAAATGGTTTTGAATGGTTTTCAAAACTTTGAAATTGGTTTGTGAAATTGAGCACATGGGTTACCTTGTGTGCATAGGTGGAAGGTTTATCTTGAGGCCATCGTCCATTTATTTATGATTATCAAAGAGGCTTGTCTTGGGGATTTTCTCTATTTTTAGGCCTATTGTTCTAGGGTACTGATATTGACATTGGGGGGGGGGGGGTACTCATGGGGTATCCCCTGCTTCATAGGCCTATTGTTCTAGGATTAGTTTTTGTGCACTTTATTATTGTGGTATGAGTGGTCTGTGTCCGGGACCTGTAGTATTCCTTGGTGTGTGATAACTGTTCTTATATTTTTTATTTCTTGGATTTATGAATTATCCTTGATATTAATGTTTATGCTTATGGAATACATTATAGAAAAATATACTTTGAAACTATTATACCTGCTTTTTTTAGAACTACGGAAAATGGAAATGTTTACCATGTTTTCTATAAAACTACTTTACTACTTATCATTCCATATTTTATTTTAAAAAAGAGCATACATGATTTGTTATAAATATACTTATTATGGAACACCTGGGTGGGATCCTACTGCTCCTGTTAGCTTACACCCTACGTACTACTTCGGTGGTACACAGACCTTTGTTTGTCTTCCAGTGCAGGGAAAGGCAAGATGCCGCAATGAGGTGGAAAGGTTAATGTCAACTAGTATGGGTAGATTGTGGTGAGATGGTTGGAGTTTGTCCATGCCATTATTGGATTATATTTTTGGTTTTGAGTCCCTTGCATTCAGACTTTTCTTTTAGAGTTTTTATCTACTCTCTAATTTTTTCTGCTTCTCCTATTTTTCTTATAGTTATGGCATATATATTTTGTTAGTATTCCACTTCTCCTTTATCAATCTATATATATATATTCCATGTGGTTATTTAGGTTGATATTAATCATTCCCTTGGTTTTATCTTTCTATGCCCGGGTGCTTGTTGCAATTCTGTGGGGATCAGGAGGGCCCTTTGGGTATGTGAAAGATTGGGTCGGGTGCTAGGTTTGAGGGTAACCCAGGTCAGTTCATTACAGTTTGGTATCAGAGTGAAAGCTTTTCCCTCAAGAATATTTTCTTAGGATGTCACTTATACTGGAGATAGGATTTTCAGGACATGAAAGGTATGTTGCGATGAGTACCTGACCAACTCTTGTCGTAACGAGACTCAAGTTACCATGGGATTTAGGGATATGTGTCTCTAGTGTTGGTTTTTTTCCTTTAAAATACCAGTTTTTAATTATTAGTTTTCTAGTTTTAACTGATATTTTTTCTCTGTTTGGTTGTTCTTATATTTTGATATACAATAGTATGCCTCCAAGATGTCTTCCACAGGTTCCTTAGAAAGGTGCAGCTAATGATCCTCAAGAAAATCCACCTACGGATCAAAATCTCATTGAGACTATCATACAGGTAGTCTGTGCTGTCGATCAGGATGTGCCACGAGTTCAGAATGTAATGGTTGAAGTACAACCATGAGCTGGAGGAGAAAGAGATCGATCATGGGAGTTGATGAATGAGAATCCACCATACTTTAAAGAGACAATTGAACATCAAGACGTGAAGGATTGGATGGATATAATCGATGAAATATTCTAATTCTTAGAGACACTTGAGAATATCAGGGTGAAGTGCACAAAATCCATACTCAAGGGTTCCAACAAGAGTTGGTAGAACTCTATGGTCTAGGTAGACATACATGCAGGCTTGGATTTGAAGGGTTTCAGAACCCAGTTCTTTTAGTAGTTTTGTCCAGAGTACCTGATGTTGGAAAAATATTTGGAGTTTCTATCATTTCATCAAAGAGATCATTTGGTTTCAGCCTACACCAACCATTTTTCTAAGCTTGTTTGTTTTGCTACGGATGTGGTAAAGAATGACCAGCTGAAGGCGTAGAAGTATATATAGGGTTTTTGACTAGACATTCGATCATTGGTGTTCACATAGAATCCTTATACCTATGTAGAGATTGTGGATAGAGCAATGATGGTAGAGATGGACATGACATGCAAGCTCGGATTTACTGCCTCTTCTCTTCGAACTAGTGATAGATTTAGTGGCATGCATGGGAAGAAAAGGAAGTGGAAAGACTGTTTCAGGAGTGGTGGAGGTGGGTCACAATAGTGAGCCTCCTATGCACCATTCATTTCAGCTGGTAGTGTGCCTCTAACTTTCTAACAATGTAGAAAGGGGGCTCACATCAGACGTTCTTATCCTATGCCCGCAAAGATGTGCAATAACTGTGGACGTGTAGGTCATCTACAACGTTTCTGTCAGGCTATGAATATGACTCATTATGGTCAGGGTTCGTTGGCTCTAAATACTAATGTGGTGCAGTCAGAAGCTTCAAATACTATAGAGCTCCATCTATAGGCCTCAGGAGTGAAGAATTTACATGCAATAGATGAGTGTCCAATGGAAGTTGATATAGGTATGGCAATAGTTAGAGGTACATTCCTTATTGCAGCTTTAGTAGATACTACATTGTTTGATACTAGTTCCTACCACTAATTTATATCTGCACATTTTGTTGATATGCTTAAACTTATAATGGAACTTATTCCCTTTACAATGGAGTTAGTGAAACCTCTTGGAAAGAGGAAAGTGCAGAGATTCTAATGTCCTTGTTTGTTAAAGATAGCTAACACATAGTTGGTTTGGGATTTTATCATTCTTGATATGGATCTATTTAATGTCATCCTTGGTATAGATTGTCTTGTCTCTCATCGATCTGAGGTTGATTGTTATCATCAGAGTGTTTCATTTATTATTTTCAATGGGATATCTCTTGTATTATAGGGAGAGTGGGACCCAAGGTTAGGTCGTACAGGACCATCCTGCCTAGAGCTCAAGAGTTTGTTGGTTTCTATTTCATTTGATCCTGATGATGTTTCTTTTGTTCAGGATCTTCCTGTTGTGGTTCGAGACTTTCCTAACTTTTTACCAAATTACTTCTCTAGTCTTCCTCTAGAGAGAGAGGTAGAGTTCATGATTGACCTGGTGCCAGGTACATAGCCGATATCAATTCCTTATTATCACATGGCACCAATGAAGTCGAAAGAGATCAAGATTCAGTTGGATGACCTATTAGAGAAAGTTTTTGTTCTCCATAGTGTTTCGCCTTGGGAATCCTCTATGCTCTTTTCTAAGATATCAGATGGTTCACTTCAGTTATGTGTGGATTATCGAAAGATATACTGGGTAATGATTAAGAACAGATAATTTTTTCTTTGTGTGGATGATTTGTTTGATCAGTTTAATGGAGAAAAGTTGTTTTCAAAGATTGATCTTCGATCAAGTTATCATCAACTCAGGGTCCAAGAGTCTGATATACCAAAGATGACCTTCAAGAGAAGGTATGGTCATTATGAATATCTCGTGATGCCATTTGGTATGAATAACACTATTAAATTTTTTATATCCCTGACTAATCAAATATTCCACCAATATCTTGGAACTTTTTTGGTAGTGTTTGTTGATGATATTATGGTTTATTCAAAGTACAAGCCTAAGCACGATAAACATATGAGTTTGGTTTTAGGGATTCTAAGAAATCACCATATGTATGGAAAGATTTAAAAATGATGTTTCTGGATTCAAGAAGTGAATTTCTTGGGGCACAAAATTTCTAAGCATGGCTTATCAGTTGATTCAGATAAGGTAAATGCTATTTTATCATGGAAGGAACCACATAATGTCTTTTAAATATGAATCTTTTTTGGTATTTATGGATACTACTGACAGTTTTTTAAGGATTTATCTAAGTTAGAATCACCTTTGACCACTCTTACTTAGAAAGCAATGAAATTATCATGGGATGAAAAGTTTTAGTCTTATTTTGATGAATTGAAATGGATTTTTATATCGGAACCTGTTTTGATCTTACCTGAGCCCAGTAAGGGGTATGTGGTGTTTTGTGATGCATCTGGTGCTGGTTTGGGATGCGTGCTAATGTAGGATGATCATGTGGTAGCTTATGGATCTTTTCAACTCAAACCAAATTATAAGAACTACCCCACTCATTATTTAGAGCTTCCAGTGGTGATGCATGTGCTTAAGTACTGGCGATACCATCTCTTTGTGGAGAAGTTCACAATTTTCTTTGATAATAAGAGTATGAGCTATATATTTTTCCAGAAGGACTTGAATCTCATATATATATGATGGGTATAATACCTTCATAATTTTGGCTTTGAAATAACCTACACTCTAGGGAAATAGAATGTAGTTGCAGATGCTTTAAGCAGGAAGGTACCATCATAGACTATTATGGAATCGAAGGAGGAGTAGAATCTTATAGGGATTTCACTCAGTTTCATATAGATGCTCAAGAGGATGTCTTAGGTATGGTTCTGAAAAATATTATTTTGTCATCATCTCTAATAGATTATATCTTGAAAAGTCAACAACAAGATGAAGATTTTAAGCAGATTCGTGAAAACATTTATGGTGGGGAGACCGTTTCCAGTTGGTTGCTTTCTTCAGAAAGAATACTTCAAATCAGAAAGTGAGTTGTCATCCTTGCATCTGTGATAAGTTCAGTTTTGCTTGATTGTCGTATATCTTCATATACCATTCATCTAGGTGCTACAAAGATGTATTATGACATGAGAAGATGGTTCTGGTGGCTGTGTATAAAGCGTGACATTGAAAATTATGTCTCCCACTATTACACCTTCCAAAGGATGAAGAAAAATCACTTGAATCCCTTTTGTTTTCTTCAGCCTCTCTCGGTGCCGATTTGGAAGTGGTATGAGGTTTCCATGGACTTTTTTTGGGTTTCCACCGACACCTCAAGGGAAAAATGCTATCTGGGTGGTTTTTGATCAGTTGAAGAAGTCTTCTCAGTTCATTCTGATCAAAGACACCACTGAAGTTGAATATTTGGGTAAGATGTATGTGCAGAAGATCATGAGGTTACATGGTAGTCCTTCTACCATTGTTTTAGATAGGGATCCTAGGTTTACCACAAGGTTCTGGAAGAGTCTTCAAGAGGAAATGAGGACATAGGTTAAGTTGAGAACAACTTACCATCCACAGACAGATGGCCAGACATAGCATGTAATTCAGATCCTAGAGGATATGCTTCAGGCCCATGTCTTGAATTTTAGTGGATCGTGATAAATCCATCTGGGACTGGTTTTTTTACAACAATAGTTACCAGCCATCGATCAAAATGGATCCTTTTGAGGCGTTGTATGGTCGTCTGTGTAGATCACATCTTTGTTGGGTAGAGGTGGGCTAAGTAGCTTTGTTTGGACCAATTCTAGTTCAGGAGATGTCAGTAAAGATTTAGGTGGTGAAAAAATATCTGGTCATATCCTAGATTTTATATAAATCCTATATAGATTGATGACATCATCCCTTGGAGTTTTTTGTGTTGGTGACTGGGTTTTATTGAAATATTCTCCTCACTTGGGTCACTGCCGACTTGGAAAACAAGGAAAGTTGGATCTGAGATATATTGGACCATTTGAGATCACTGAACAACTTGGTGAAGTTTCTTATCACTTAGAACTGCCAATTTAGTTGAAAAATATTCACGATATTTTCCACATATCACAGCTCAGGAAGTATCACCCTAATCCCACTCACATTCTTCGTTGGGAATAAATTGACTTAGAACTAGATTCTTTTGTTTTAGAGAAACCAGTGGAAATCGTTGACTCTCAAGAGAAAGTATTTCATGGGAAGTCGATTCAATTGATCAGAGTTCTATGGAAAAAAGGATTGGATTCTCATGGTACATAGGAATGTGATTCATTGATGAGGGAGTAGTGGCATCATCTTTTTCTAAGGAGTACATCTTCCACATGACTTCCTGTGGATGGAACGTCCTTATGGTGAGGAATTTGTAACATCCCATTACCTTGATCGAGTATGTTTTCCATTTTTATGTTCCATTTTGGTTTTAAAAATTCTTTTATGTGATTTTTCGGGGTTTGATGCAGACTTCAGAATAGGTACACACCGTGTACCTAAAGTACACATCGTGCACTTAGTGCTGGTTACATGTCATGGACTGAGAGATCATGTCGTGAATGAGGAGATCCTGCTGTGAGCTAATACACATCGTGTACCTGAGGTACACATCTTTTTGGGGTCAAATAAAGTATTTTTAACTCGATGAAATGGGTTTTTTGTCATAACTTATCCAGCATGGACTACACATCGTGACATAGGGGTACACGTTGTGACCTAGCCAGCACCCAGGTTTAAGTCACATGTTTTTCTATTTCTCTCATACTTTTTCCTTCTAAACCTCTTGGATGTAAACCCTAAACTTCTCCTATGAATTTTTTAGATGCGTCTCACCTTTCATATCGATCTGATCAGCTCCAGTTCATCATTGCTTCTATGGTGTGTCTCTCCAAATCCATCATGATATCTTATTCTGAAGGTCATTAGTTAGTTAGTTATGGTGCGGAAAACAAACTTTTGTTGAGGTAAGTGGGCTTTATTATATCTTCCAACCCACAATCTTCTAGTTTGAATCAATACTTTGAAGACCTGGTTTGATTCTAGGGCCTTCGATGACAATGTTTTTGGGTTTCGTTGCTTTTGGATTGTGTTCTGGGCATGTGCGACCCAAACTTTGAGGTAGGTGGTTCCGCCTCTAGCCTATGATAATGATCCTACTTATTTTTCTTTGAAAGTTTCTTTATAAATTGATTTATGAAATTGGAATCATTGTTTGTGTGTGTTGAAAAAATGTTTTGAAAGAAAAATGGTTTTCCTTGCTTTTGATAAATGGTTTGTGAAATGGGTTTGAATGGGTTTCAAAGCATTGAAATTGGTTTATAAAATATAGCACATGGGTTACCTTGGGTACATATTTGGAAGGTTTATCTTGAGTCCATCGTCCATTTCTTTGTGATTATCAATGAGTTTTGTCTTGGGGATTTCCTCTATTTCCTAGCCCTATTGTTCTAGGGGACCGATATTGACATTGGGGGGGGGGGGGGTTACTCAGGGGGCATCCTATGCTCCCTAGGCCCATTGTTCTAGGACCAGTTTTTGTGCACTTGATTATTGTGGTACAATTAGTCTGCAACTAAGACCTATAGTATTTCTTGGTGTGTGATACCTATGCTTCTATTTTTTATTGCTTGGATTTCTAAGTTAGCCTTGATATGAATGTTTATTCTTATGGAAAATGTTATGAAAAAATCAGCTTTGAAACTATTATTCCTATTTTTGTTTAGAACTATGGAAAAGGGAAATGTTTACCAAGTTTTCTATAAAACTTCTTTAATTATTATGATGTAATTTTTTATTTTAAAAATGAGCATACATGATTTTTTATATAGAGACTTGTAATGGAACAACTGGGTGGGATCCTACTGAGCCTGTTAGCTCGCACCCTACACAATGCTTCGGTGGTGCATAGACCATTGTTTGTCTTCTAGTGTAAGGAAAGGAAATGTGATGCAGTGAGGTGGCAAGGTTCATGTTAGCTGGGTTGGGTAGCTGGTGGTGAGATGGTTGGAGTTCATCCATGCCATCGTTAGAGTAGATGTTTGGTTTTGAGTCCCTTACAGTCAGACTTGTCTTTTGGAGTTTTTAGCTACTATTTTAGTTTTTATGTTTCCACTATTTTTCTTACAGTTATGGAATATATATTTTGTTAGTATTACACTTGTCACCAGCTCGTGGGGATCGGGAATAACCTTCAGGTATGTGACAGATCAGGTTGGGTGCTAGATTTGAGGGTAACCCAGCTCGGTTCATTACATTTAATTTGTTTAAATAATTAATGATGTAATTTTAAGGACACTCAGATGATATTAGGATAAATTGAAATAATTAGATTAATTCATGTAACTTTATCTTAATTAAATACTCAATTGAAGTAATTAAGGGATAAATTGAAATTATACGTTCATTGCATTCTATGTAGATGATCATAAGAATATACAAGACATTTTTATGTAATTGATTTATTTTTAATTTATTATTGTATTTAAATTAATATGATGTCATGCAATTCATCCCCTTCTTCTTATTATGTAAGGGCTTACATGCCCATTATTTGTTTTTTTTTGGTAAACCCCATTTATCCAATAAGTTAGATACCATCACCTAAATGTGAGTAAAAGCTTATGTAAGGATAGATCTATTAAGAAAGAGGAGGTGTTCTAAGTCCTGAAGGCTAGGAAGAATCAATTGAGGTGATACATAGGATCTAAGGTGGAATTATACAACACGAACCAAGAAATGGTTCAATGTGTTTCCCCTAGGATTGAGGGTTAATTTATCATTCCCTAGATTTACTAACCATTTGAGAATATCATAACCATGCCACTTATATTTTATTCTTTTTAGTTGCATGGATGATTATTTATGTTTTTGGATGCTACATGATCACTTAATAAATGAATTAACAAGCATGCAAGATGAAATAATATTAAACTGAATTTTGTGTAAATTTTATCAGACATGGTTAATCACTTAATTAAAATAAACTTCATATTAATAAGGAATGTGATATGATAAAACCTTATTTTTTACACATAAAGATAAAAACCCATGAACTAAAATATTAAGTTGGTATAACCTTTCGTTACATAAGTTAGAGTCAAACCCATAGTTAAAAGTGCTTGACCATACCAAGTAAGAGTGATCTTAATTATTGGGAAATTTTTAGCTTGAAGTTTGGGTTGAATTAATTTGGTTCACATAAAGGGTTGACAACCCAAGTAGGACTTTGTGTAAATGAGAGGTAATACTTGTGGAAATATTAATCATGGGTTTCAGGATTGGGGAGTCCACTAAATAGATCAAGGAACTATGAGTTAATTTAGTTGGAAATTGGATCCTACCTAAAACTAATTAAATAAATTTTTAGGCCCAAGTGTGGGTTATGATAAGGTAAATATGAGTCCTTTACACTAGAATATCCATGGAATTTGATATTTTGAAATTAATGGTAAGAGCTGTTAGGTTTTGAAAAAATAGTGGGAGATTTATAAAATCTAAATTTATTAATCTGATTTGGTATTCAATAAAGTACTGATAATACATAATAGGGTATGAATCCCAAATCGCCCGATACAAGCCTATCTTTCTCCTAGGGTTTCCTAATATCAATTATAGTGTGGGTCCCCTTGGTTTTACCAATGGGGACCTTGGTATTATTACGATTCTCATCGCCATGTCATCGATTCGGGGGGTTTCTCTTTGATTCAAGCTTCAAAAAAGTTATTGTATGCTTCCATATCCATGGTAGGTATGTATCGATCTTGTTGGGTGTATCCTATTGCATGAACCCCTTGACTACCATTCTTCTAGATTTAGTCCAAATATTGAATCTACGAGGGTTTTTTTTAACATTTTTTGCAAATTTTTGAGAAAATTTCTAGTGATTACATTTGATTTATGAGTGATGGTCACTCTTTAATGTTTGACGTATTCTAGGGTGATGATTTCCAGTATTCAGAAGGTGTCTCTCCACCAGATGGCGGTGAAATTTGGTAATCAAGTAGGGTTTCTTGTCCTTCGATTTCTTATTGGGGTTTCATGCGAGGTAGGATGGTGTGATTGATGAGTGGTAGCGGTGGCTCAGGAGGATTTTGGCTATGTGTTTTTCTACTGGTTGTACTTGATCGATGATTTTTTTTACCGAACCTCCATTCTAGTGGTCTTTATTTTTCATCTAGTTTGTTTTGATTCATTTAGTTCTATTTGTTTTTAGGTTGAAGATTTCTCTGTGTGTAGTAGTTTGTTCCTTTTCACATTTTGATGGTGTTATTTATTCTATAGGTTCCATTGAGAGAGAGTCCTCAAAAGAGGGATGAGTGCAATGATACCAATCAACTAGCCATCCTTCCTTGCTTTTGATAGATAGATGGGAACCTTGCTTTGACTCCTACTCAATGTTTTCAGACTGGTTTTTCTTCGTATTTGGTTGAAATTCTTGTGAGTTCCTCATATGCTCTATCAGGTGGGTAACTCAAAAGAGAGAAGGGTGTATTGGCACCCTTTATCTGGCTCTCCTCCATATTTTGTGTTGGTTGAAGAGGTGCTCTGACACATTATACTGACCAGCACTGTGTAACTTCTTGGAAGAGGGGGAAACACATTATTTTTTTGAACTCATTGTTGTACTATCTATCGAGTGGGGTGAAAAGGATTATTATGGTGCTTTCATTGATGTTTTCCCCACTTTGTACTTTCAGGACCATTTTGACCTTGGTGTCTTGTTTTTAAGGAATTTTTCCTTTTCTTGTAATGGTTTCCTCTTTTCCCATTTTTGAAAGAGGTCTAATTTTTTATGTTCAATAAAGGGGGATTAACCCTCAAAATTTTCAAAAAAAAAAGTTCTAGTTATCTGATCTTTTATGTTATGTAAAAATGTTAAACCACATGACATTAACAATATCAATGCGATCCAAATTAGAGATGGAATACCTTCTCAATGATGAAAATTTCTAGGAATTGTATAGATACTTATTCATTATACTACACCATGAACATAAATTATAAAAACTGGAAATCCCACTTCCCAAGTCACTTGTGAAAGAGGCTAACACACATGAATTTTTTTAACAATTTTATAATTTTATTACTTTTTTAAATAATTATTCTAACTTTTTTATTATTTTTGATTGATTTTTAATTTTTAAGTTATTTTTATAATTTTTAGTTAAATTATATATTAATAATAGTTTTTAATATTTTTTAGTATATTTTATTTTTTATATATTGATCATTTTATCGTTATAAATATTAGTAGTATTAATAATAGTGGAATTAATATTATTAATTTATTATTATTAGTAAATTATATTAACATCTAATAGTTTTATTATCATGTGTATTGATTATAATATTTTCTAAATAGTAATTATATTTTATGCACTATATTAGTATTTAAAATTACATGCACACACACACACACACATATATTTGTTTAATTCTAAAAATTTCTAATATTTTTTTATAATATTTTAACTCCTAGATAATTATATTTTTTGTAATTTTGAATTTTTTTAAATCTATTTTTTATATTGGCGCATAGTGTGGAGAGATATATGGGGAATCACATTTCTTCTTTGATAGAGAGAAAACCTATAACCGCATACCATCCTATTCACTACTACCCCATGAACCAGACCTTATCTCTTGATTCACATTATCCACCAAATACCACCAGGTTGTGTAGATATATCTTCCAAAATTCATCATTGATACATCTCTATCCATCTTCATTTAGATTACATTGCATGTCCTTGTAGTGAAGAGAGTCACACTAGGACGAACCCCTATATGCTAGTATCATAGGGAAAAGCCCAACCTCCGAACACCCCCTCATAGGGAATGCACCTCCTCCCTATTTAAAACCCCATGTCACTGACCACTACTACAACACCTTACCACGTTGCCTTCCTCTTATCAAGTCGCATCACCGCCACACCAGTGAATCATCAACATGCCGTAACCCTGAAACCAGCTCTCTATGTGCAGACCTGTACAAACATCACATATAACACACACCATTGAGAAAAAAGTTTCCACAGGAAATGGTTTTGGGTTCATCTAGTGTTTTCTTGGTTACACATCGAGCATCAACAGTGAGGGTTCACTTTGCTTCTAGAGATTAACGTTGTGCGCCTAGTTTAACACCTCTAGTTTTTAAAAGAAGAAAATTATGTTCGATAGAAGAAAAAACATAAAAGACTAATCTTAGAAGATAATGTAACAACTTGATAATTTGTGATATATTTATTTATTTTTAAATAAATTTAATATCTTCGATATATTGCGAATTCATGAAACACCGAGTTTGAACAAAACATGACACTTTATTAAAATATTATTATATAAACATTACTATTATAACATAGTCATTAAATTAGAGGGTGTAAATAGTAATAAAGAAATTATTAAAAATTTATAAACTTTTTTAAACTAAATTAAATGGTTATTTTTTTATTATAAATAAAAAAATAACCATTTGAAAAAGAAAGATATTTTTTTTCTTCTGAAAAACTGTATTTTTGTAAAAGGTGATTTAGTCGCGCTTTGAATACGAAATTTAAATTTTATTTTTACCAATTTTAGGAAATTTATTTGAAAAAAATAAACTTTATTATTGAAACTAGAATACCAAAATTATCTTAGGGTGATTTTTTTTTATTTTTCAGAAATGTTTCATTTTTTTATGAATAGTGAAAAATACTGAATTTTAATTGAAAATTATCTTTTTGTTTAATTAATTTATAATGTTAAATTATATTTTAAAATTATTTTAAAGTAAAATTAGTTCAATTATACATAAATTAATCCAATTTAGGTCATTTAAATAAATTTCATATTGAATTCCTATATAAAAACATTTCAAACTTTTGAACATTTTCTCTCTAAAACCCACATTCTCGTCGTGTTTGTAGGATTATTTTAAAATTAAAATTTTCAATTTATATGAATGGAATTTAGAAAAATGGATTATATATTTTGTATCATAATAATTTATAATTTATCATAATTTGAACTTAATTTTTGACCAAAATTAATAGTGAAAACAATAAAAATTAATTAGCACAATTAATGTAAAAATGGATTTACTGTGTGATTAAAATAAGAAAATAAGGGTAAATATAACCTATAAAATTGTATAAAAAATATTTTATGGAAATATTTAGGCTATTAAACATATAAGGTTTCATAATGGAACATTTTTTACCCTTTTATAATGTAAAAAACATGGGATCACTAAATTCTTTTAAAAAATGCCAAGTGTGTGCTCTCCCCCACTTATAAAAGGCCACCCTTATCCTCCCTTATTCACACCTTAAAAAATATTTTTATCAAATAATAAATGCCCAAAATAACTTCCAAAATTCCATATCATCTTCTTAGAATTTTTATTTTTGGAATAAATCTAACCTAAGAAGCCTTTTGGTGGAAACCTAAGGAGGATACTCGAAGAAGAGGTAATATTCTTCAACAAGTGTTTTTTTTCTTTCTCCACATACTCAAATTATTCTTAAACCATGATCATATAATAAAATAAATATATTAATTATAATAGTATGTTTTTATAATAATTTCATGGCCTGCAAAGATCTATACCTTCATCTAATGGTATATGAAATCATCATTCATGTGTACGATAGACTACCACCCTGTGAATCGATGCCATTTGTTATTACATTACTACATCTCAAAGTTGGGTTTGATGATGGATATAAAATATATATATTTATATATATATATATGATATTTTACCATTATTATACCTATTTATTAATTATATCATATACACCTTTTTTACTTTTTATTTCATTGGGGATACGATAATGCCACTCTTGTGTACAGAAGACAACCGCCTCACGAAGTGATGTGATTCGTTTTTCACTAACGCATTATATGGAAGGTAAAAAGTGTAAATATAATGAATATATGTGATATAAATGAAATAATTATTATATTAATTAAATATTTATAATTATTTAAATATAATATATCATTTTATTTCTTACATTTCACTCACTGAAAAAGTGATAACGTCGTTTGTGTATGTGTGGACTACCCCCTTCATGAAGTGATGTGACTCCCTATTCTTAACCGAAAAAAAATAATGATATATATAAGTGAATATAATTAAATAATAGGTTATTTATGATATTATTATTATTCTATAAATATTAAATGTTACTTATCTTCTTCCATAATTATCATTAAAAAATAGAAACGTTACTCATGTGTACGTATGACCTACCATCTCCATGATCGCAACATTATTTTATTTTTCATAAACAGAATTCATGTATAAATATGATAATTTCATGATTATTATTATGGAGATTATATAAATATATAATATTCATAAGAACCATAACTTTCATAACAAATAATGAAAGAGAAAACAAGGCAATTAACACTTGAAATAATGAAAATAATGAATGATTATTAAAAAATGGTTTATAAGATGTTATAAAAGGATTATTTATGATATTATAAATATTAATATGGATATTTAATATGTTAATAACATTTTAAAGCACTATATATGAGTTTAAATCATGTTCAACCAAAAGGAAGTGTGAGGTAAGAGTTTCATCATCACACTTTGTTTTGTGAGATGTATTTCATATTCACCACTTATTTTATTGTGTGGTGTATATAATGAACCTGAATTTATTTTATGATTATTATACATAAAGATATGGTTATTTAAATATCCATTTGAGTATCTCTCTTTCACGGGGTTTATAATTTCAAAGCTATGAAATCATAATGGGATTTTTGTCTCAATTTTCCTTCTTTGAGACGTATGTTATGTTATACACCTATCTTTCTTTATGAGGTGTATATACTACCCCTTTAAATGTTATATCCTAAATTTTATTATTTAAATGATATTATAAGTTTAATTTCATGATATTAATTCATTTTAATTATGATTAAAAGTTACCAAAGTGGTAAGTGTCTTATGTTACAATCTCATAATTTATCAAGATTGTTTATAATTATGATTCCAATGACGAGATATTATGATCCATCTCCCAAGAAACTCATGAATTTTATTCACCTATAGTTATTCATGATACTTAAAAGTAATAGTACCATTTTCCCACTCCTGGTTACTTAAAATAATAATGAATTATTTTGTAATAAAATCCCAATTTATTTCTCTCTTTGGTCGAAAACCCTTTTTATTTCCAAAAAAATGTTTTATAAAAATGTTTTCATAAATGTTTTATTACTCTATTATGATTTTTAACAAGAAATTTTTTAACCATGTTTTACCTTTTTATTAAATTTTTTAAAAGTAATATTCATTTCGTTTTCCAAACAATGTCCATTTGGATTTTGTCAAAAATGCTAAAGGAATATTCTTATTGTTTTCTAATCAATACACTTCTATAAACTTTCTAAATTTCAAAAGAAATTTTATTTTTAACTTATAAGAAATGTATGGAATTACCCTCTATTATGAATGAAATTTCTTTGAAGATTACTTTAAAAGTTTACAAGGATCGTTTAAATATAATTTTTTTCCTAATATTCTAGATATTATAATTTTTTTCAAAATTGGTTTTCAAATAAATAAATTTTTAAAATTTTTTATGTTTAATAAAATGTTTTTTAAGAGGAGAAGATATTTTTAGAAAGAAATTTTTAAAATTTATTTAAATAATCATTTATATTATTCCTAGTTTTTTAAAATAAATGTATTTTTTCAATATTTTATGTATTTTAATGTTTTTAAAAGTGATTTCAAAATGAAAAGTTTATTTTCTTTAAAAATTATTTTAATGATATTTTAGTGGTATTTCCATTCATGAAAATCAACAACCCTTGTTGTTACTTTTGCTCTATTAGGGATATTTTGTAATGAGACCATCCTATTTCTTTCTTTGGATGGATTAATATTTTTTCAAATATATTTTCATGGAACATGTTTCTTTCCACAGGTTAATCATGTTTCAAAGAGATTGTTATGAAACCTGTTTCTTTTTCATATGTTAATCATGCTTTAAAGAGATTGATTTTAAAACCATTTATTTTACACGAGTTAATAAGATTATAGAGTAATAAATATTTTTTATAATATTTTAATGATGAAATCTCCATGTACATTATTTATGTTGAAGTTCTTGGACATTATATATGATGGGTTTTCCCAAATAACATCAGCTGAGCCCGTTATATCTTATACGATGGGTTCACCCAGATAACACTCCAATTCATTAGGTAATGATTTTTCTTTAGATAATTATATTAGAAGTCATCCATATGGTTATTCAAATTATAAGGGTTCTATATGTGTTCTATGAAAGTGATGTTCTAACACTCCCATATGTTTTATCTATGCTTGTTATGGGTTTATAATGTTTCATTTGATCAACATTGACATCACATCGATCATGAGTATTGATTCTTATGAATCTTTCATTTTTTAAAGACTTAATGCATGTTTTATGATTTATTATTCTAAAATTTATGGCTCTGAGTTATTTTATGATTCTTTCATGCACATTGATTATTTCATCACACCCTTATACACTCCTAATGTTCATTGATTGCATTCAATTGTTAATGTTTATATCTAAGCTTACTGAGAATTTTACCTTAACCTTATTATGTTTCCTCTCCCATAGGTTATAAATAATGAGTTTGAACAAATTATTTTCTATAATGTATTTCATATGGATGATGGTGTGACTTAATGTGAAATAAGAAAAGTTGGGTTAGGTAGGATAGATTCTCATTCGATGACATGGGTTTTTTTATAAAGGAGTTTCTCCTAATTCTCTAAAAATATAAAACTAAAAGGTCCTTGACAATATAAGTGATCAAATTTTTTCTTTTTATGTTAGAAGGATTGGATAGAAAAAATGGTTCATAATTATCCACATTAAATCTGGAAATGTAAAGCTTATGATTTAAACACCAAATCTAGGAGTGTGGGTCTTGAGCTATTATAATTTGTATCAAATTTTGGTTTAGGTAAATTTTTAGATTAAGATATTTTCATATGACATTATCTTAAGAGTTATGGATACTATTATAGGCCTATAAGCTTAAGTTTGATCATAAGTCCAAAGTCTAAGGCACCCCATTTGATGGTTTTAAGCAGTAAAAATTTTGAGGTCATTAATAACATTTTGGGAGACTTTTTATTGTGATGGGGTATTTGTAAACCCTAGGATCAAAATGAAGTGTTATTTAGAGTGGAATTATTAACTTTTTAATATTTAAATAAAAAGGAAAAATCGAAGGCCGGGTGATAACCCATCACATATAGCATGACCATAGGGCTTGAAACCACAACCGAAGGGAAACAAGGGTATATTTCCTACCACTATCCTACACGATGTCCTAGTTTGCATCGAATTTTTATTGGTAAATATTAATTTTATTTTAAAAACATATGGTATTTTATTTGAGGAATAACGATTGATTTTTATTTGAAGAATATATGATCAAATCCTTTTAATCTTTGGTTTTATAAATTAGTTAGTAAATGTTTATGGAGTTTTAAGGATAATTATTTATAAAATAATTTATTTTTAAATTTAGGTATTACTATTTAATTTTGAATATTAATGTATCATATAAAGGTTTACTCATTTTGGGAATTATATTACCATTTGATAATTTTTTTTTGGTTTTTGTTAATGTCTAACGACATGAGGAATATCTTGTTATGATTTTAGGTATTATGAGGTCCTTTAAAAATTTATTTTAGTGATCCAGACATTAATAATTCATCTTGAATACTCATAGTTTTGATAAAAAGATGATATTATAGTGGAAATTGAATAAAGGATGAATTTATGCTCATCAATTATGTATATTTTTTTATTCTCAGTTTAGATGGAAAATAAATCCTCAACGATAGGAAAAATATTTTGAATCAAAAATGTTATCCTATTATATTCAAATCTCATGAATCAAATGGTCTTTTATATCATCATAGATTTATGGATTTGAGTACTTTAATATTCCATTTATCACTCAATTTCTTGTGATAAATGAACTCTATCACTATATATAATTATTTATGATTTTTCCTCCATATCAAAATATTCACTTCGCACCTATGTTCTCCTACTTGGAAACCTATTTATGTAGTATTTAAGATGAAATTAGTCATTACTTTTCTCTGTTATCAAGATGATGTTTTGTTAATTTCTTTTATGATGTGGGTTAATATAAAAGTTAATTTCAAATATATAACCTTTGTTTACCAAGATAAACTTCTAATTGCAATGATTCAATTTATTTAAGGGGTAGGATGTAATACCCTGAGTTTTTAAAAGAAGAAAATTGTGTTCGGTAGCATAAACAACACGCAATAATGATATTAGAAGAGAATGTAATTCCCTGAGACATTATGATATATTTATTTATTTATAAATAAATTCAATCATTTGGATATATTGTAAATGCACGCAACACTATATTTGAACGAAACATGATACTTCATTAAAATATTATTATTTAAACATTACCATCATATCCTAACCATTAAATTGGTAGGTATGAATAGTAATAAATAAATTAATAAAATTTTATATAGATGTATAAAATAAATTCAATGGTTATATATTTATTATAAATTAAATAAGAACCATTTTAAATAGAAAGAAATGTTTTCTGAAAAACTGTATTATTCTAAAAGACGATTTTATCACAACTTGCTCACATAATTTAAAGTTTATTTATACCAATTTTATAAAATTTATTTGAAAAAATAAAATTTATTTTTTAAATAATAATACCAAAATTACCCTTGGGTTAATTTTTGGGATTTTTCTGAAATGTTTTATTTTTTGATGAATAGTGAAAACTGCTGATTTTTTTATTGAAAACTGCCTTTTCATTTTATTTATTTATAATGATAAATAACATTTTAAATTGGTTTTAAAGTAAAATTTGTTCAATTATAAATCAATTAATACAATTTATGTCATTATAATCAATTTCATATTTAGTTTTTATATAAAAATAATTTAAACTTTTGAATATTTTTTCTTTGAAACCTGTATTTTGCGTCGTGTCTACGAGATTATGTTTAAATTAAAATTTTCCACTTATGTGAATGGAATTTGGAAAAATGGATTCCATATTTGGAATCATAATAATTTATAATTTATTATAAAGTCAACTTAAATTTTTACCAAAATAAATAGTGAAAACAGTAAAAATTAATTACCACAGTAATGGAAAAAATGGATTTACTATGTGATAAAACTAAGAATATAAGGGTAAAAATGACCTATAAACTTGTATAAAAAGTATTTTATTGACATATTTTAACCAATAAACCTATTAGGTTCTATAATGGTCCATTTTGGACTATTTTTTCATGTCACAAATGTGGGAGAACTCAATTCCTTTCAGAAATACCAAACGTGTCCTCTGTCCCACTTATAAAAAGCTTCCCTCTCATCCCTTATTTAAACATTAAAACCTATTTATATAATATAATACCTACAAAAATAAATTATAAAATTCCATAATATAATCCTATAATCCTTAGTTATGTCATAAATCTAATCTAGTAAGTCCTTTGGTGGAAACCTAAGGAGGATACCTAAAGAAGAGGTAATGTTCTTCAACAAGCAATTTTATTTTTTTCTTTCTCCACATCCTTAAATTATTATTAAACCAGGATAATATAAAAAAATAAGTATCTTAAATATACTAGTATGTTTTTATAATATTTTCAAAACTTAAAACCATCTCCACTTCCATTAAATGGGTTATGAAATCACCATTTGTGTGTACGACAAACTACCGCCTCACGAACCGATGTCGTTTGTTTTTCCATTACCACCTATCATAGTTGGCTATGATGAAGGATATAAAGTATATATATATATATTATATTTATTAAATAATTACAAATATTTAGTAATTATATTATATATACATTTATTTACTTTCCATTCCATATGGGATATGATAACGTTGCTCATGTGTATGAAAGACTATTTCCTCATAAATTGATGTGATTCGTTTTTCTCTAACGCGTTACATGGAAGGTAAAAAAGGTAAATATAATGAATATATGTGATATAAATGAAAAAATTATTATATTAAAGTCATATTTATCATTATGCAAATATAATACATCATTTTATATCTTACTATTTCACTCACTGAAAAAGAGATAACGTTGTTCGTGCACGTGTGAACTACCGCCTTCACGAAGCGACATGAATCTATTTTCTTAACCACATCACAGTAATGATACATATAAGTATATATAATTAAATAATATGATATGTATTATATAATTATCATTATTTAAATATAAAATGTTACTTACCTTATTTCTATAATGATCATTGAAAAATGGAATCATTACTCATGCGTACGTACGACTAACCATCTTTATGATCGTAACATTAGTTAATTTTTTATAACCATATTTCATGATTGATTTTAAAGTTATAATTGATGTATAAATATTAAAATTTCATTATTATTATTATATATATGATATATCTATATAATATGTAAAATAACATGAACTTTCACAACAAATCACAAAATAGAAAACAAGGCAATTAACACCCAAAGCAATGAAAATAATGAAAGATTATTAACAAATTTTTTGATAAGATTTTATAAAAGGACCATATATGAAATTATAAATATTAATATGGTTATTTAATAATTTAATAATATGTTTAAAACCACTATATATGAGGTCAAAACACAATCAACCAAAAGGAAGTGTGAGATAAGTGTTTTCTCATCTCACTTTTTATTTTTGTGAGATGTATACCATATTCACCACTATTTTTATTGTGTGGTGTATATAATTCCCACGAATTTATTTTATGAATCTTATAATTAAATTTATGGGTATTTTAATATCTATTTTAGAATCTCTATTACATGGGGTTTACAATTTAAAAGTTAAAAAATAAGTAAGGGATTTTTTTCTCAATTTTCATTCTTTGAGACATATGTTATGTTATACGCCTATATTATTTTATGAGGTGTATATAATACCACTTTGGAATTTTATATCATGAATAAATATCTTAATTATATTACAAGTTTTATTTAATGATATTATTTTAAAATAATTATGATTCAAGGTTAGGAACATGGTAAGAGTCTTATGTTACAATCTCATAGTTTATTAGGATTGTTTATAATTATGATTATGATGATGAGATATTATAATAAATCTTTCAATAAATTCATTAATTTTTATTCTCATATGTTTATTCATGATATTTAAAATTAATATCCCCATTTTTTTACTCTTGGGTACTTAAAATAATTAAGAAATGTTTTTAAGGAAATATGACTTTATTTATCACTTTAGTAAAAAATCCTTTTTATTTCTAAAATAATGTTTTATAATTTTTATAAAAAAGTTTTATTAATATTATATTATTTATAAAAATACATTTTTATGTCATTTTCCAAACAATTTCCATTTGGATTTTACTAAAAATATGAAAGGAATATTCTTTTTATTTTCTAAGCGAGCCACTTTTATAACCTTTTTATAGTGTAAAAGGAATGTTAATTTTAAATTGTATGAAATATATATAATTACCCTCCAAAATGAATGGCATTTTTTTGAAGATTTATTCACAATTTTATAATAATATTTTAAATAAATTATTTTTCCTAAAATTTTATAAATTATTAGATTTTAAATATTTTTTTAAAGAAAAGGATTTTTAAAATGTTTTTTATTTTAGAAAAAATTTATTTTCAAGTGGAAATGATATTTTTCTAAAGAAATGTTATAAATTATTTTTAAATATTCTGTTTTATGTTTCCAAGGTTTTTTTTCAAAGAATTTTTTTAATATTTTATGAATTTTTATGTCTTTAAAAGAGGTTTCAAAATGAAAAGTTTGTTTTCTTAAAAAAATGTTTTTAATGATATTTTAATGGTATTTCCATTCGCCAACATCAAAACCCCTTATTTTTACTTATGATCAATTATAGATATTTTGTAACGATACTATCCTCATTATTTCTCTATATGGATTAAGATTGTTTCAAAGATATTGTTACATAACCCGTTTCTTTCCATAGGTTAATCATATTTTAAATATATTGTTATGGAAAGCATTTCTTTTCCCGAGGTTAATCATGTTTCAAAGATATTGACATGAAAATAATTTCTTTTACATGGGTTAATCAGTTTATAGAGTAATAATAATTGTTTATATGAGTTTTATGATGGAATCTCTATGTACTTTATTCATGTTTTGGTTCTTGGAAATTATATTTAATGGGTGACCTGAGATAGCTCAAGGTAATACCATTATAACTTATATGATGGGTGTACCTAGATAGTGCTCTAATGCATTAGGTAATGATAATTTTCTCTAAATAATTTTATTGGAAGTCAGCCATTTGGTTTTTTAAATTTTTAGGGTTTTGTAAGCGTTCTATAAAGAAGATGTTCCAAGATACCAACATGTTTTATCTAAAATTATTATGGTATTATAATGTTTCCTTTGATAAATATTGATATCACATGGATCATGGTATTTATTCTTTTGAATATTTACTTTGTTAAATCCTTATTCCATGTTTCATGAATGATGATTCAGAAATTGATGGTTATGATTTCTTTTGTGATTTCCTCATGCACTCTGATTATGTCATCACACCCTTATGAAATAATTATGATCATTTATGAAATTCAATAGTTAATGCTTATGTTTACCCTTACTGATAAATTTATCACACCCTTCTTATGTTTCCTCTTCTACATATTATAAATAACAAGGTTGAAAAAATTATTTTCTAGAAGGGATTTCATTTGGAGGATGATGATGGATTAATGTGAAATAAGAAAAGCTATGTTAAGTGATATAAATTCTCATTTGATGAAATGGGTACTGTTTATATATGATTTTTTCCTAATTATATATAACTGTAAACCTAAAAGGTCCCTAATAATGTAAGTGATACAATTTTTACTTTTTATTTTGTAAGGTTTTTATGGATAAAAAATTGGGTCACAATTATCGGTATCAAATATGAAAATGTAAAGTTTATGATTTCAGCACCGAATTTGAGAGTGTGGGGCTTGGGGTATTGTAGATAGAGTTCATACAAATACAATCATTATTTCATAAATGAAAATATATTTTTAATTCATTATCATTTTATTAACACATTTCTTTTTTCAGTTGTAATGTCAAGGTTATTTTTTAGTGTGTTAGGATGTTGACTGAGTAGGATAAATTACTATGCATTCCATGTTGATATTTTATTTTGTGATTAATTTTTAGTTTAATTTATTTTAATAGGAATTTTTTTCCTTAATTATATTTTCATTTAAATTATTTTAACAATTGAATCTGTCTATTTTAATTAATAGTCGATTCAATGATATTGAGAAAGTTATTGATCGTTCATAATAAAAATATATGACACAAATTTGTGAAAAATAGGTTATGCTATTTAGCCCATAGTTAATTTCTCAACATGTATCCTAATTAATTTATAACACCAAAGAAAAAGGCCTTAAATAAATCAGGAGATAAAAATAAATTTATAAAATAGGGCTCATACTTTTGGAATTGGGGATAATTCGGCAGAATAAATATTTAATTACATAAAAAAAATATTTTGTATGGATATATAGCAGTTTGATTATGAAATAAATATCCCAGTCATACTCACTGATTCTGATTTCACCATCATTGTTTTAGTTGTAATTTTTTTTTATCTCTTTCTTAATACTTAGTTTTAAATAAAATTAATTAAAAAAATTAAGATTTATATCAATAGATCACCCATCTTAACACTCTCAAAATAGACAATTTTAGTAAAATAGACCTCATGCCCTCTGTGGTTAAACCCTATTGAAAAGTTTTCAATAGCAAGTGGGTTATAAAATTTTACAAAATGGATGCACCTTAAAATCCTGTACCAAATTTCTAGCATTGTTACTTGGGAGCACACACACATCTAACATTAAAAGAATATCAAACAAACCATAATTTAGTCATATTTTTCCTAGATAGAGAACACTATTAAATTTTCTTCATAGAAAGACAAACCACCTCATAATATAGAATTCAAACACTAAATAAAAGAGAAATATCCTGTTGGTAGATCTTTTGAAAATAAAATACATCCATAAAATAAAGTATTGAGACTTGCATTCCAACGCTTCCTAGTAGAAAATTCCACCCCCTTTTCAAAAATATATCAATAATAAAAGGTCAAGGACTAGTGTGAGATAGAAATTAAGACCAAACAAAGTTAGAGTTAGATCAAACATAACATGATGAAGAATTTAAGCAATTAATTTTGAATTGAATCCATAAATGATCAAATTGCTCTGTCAAAATGTAAAATTTCATAGCTTGAGTAGTGAAGAACCTTATATTCATATTCCAGATTTCTCAAAGTCTGTGAAACATTTAAACACAATTGGATGAACGCTGATTCAAAGATCAAAAGAATGTTTCAATTTTCCTTGTAAGTAAAATATAAGGATTGGTTAGAGAGTCTTGACCCATATAAAATCTACACTTGGGATGTATTAAGAAGAAAATTTATTGATCGGTATTACACAACCACATAATATTTGAAAAACAAGAGTGACATCAACTCCATTTACCAAAATGAATACTAATCACTAGGTGAATATTGTAAAATATTAAAGTCAATATTAAGGTTTTTTCCTCATCATGGGATGAAGTTAGAGAATCAATTGCATACTTTATACTATGGTATTCAATGAGAGAGTAAGTCAACAATCAATACAGCTACTAGCAATGCATTCATGGACATGGATCCTGAATACCTGTAGATGTTAATTTGAAACATAGAAGAACATATTTTCTATAGGATATAATATTTTCATGTAGGAAAATAGGAGTGCATCAAGTGGATTCACATACATTGATAGCTTTACAATTTTAATCTCTCAATAAGAGGATAGAAAACTTGTCATTGAGTCCAATTATGCCAGTCCATGTATCTCAAGTTGAACACTTCCCACACTATGGTGGTCTTCATGATTATACCATGTGTTCATATAACACATATTGGAAAAATATATATGAAGATAAATTTTTAATCTATATAAGTGTAAATTATAGAAATAATTTCAATAAAAACTAGTGAAATAATAACCAAAATATCGGTTGGAAGGAACCAGTGGATACTCAACCAATGAACAAGAACATGGATTATCCTATGTTCCCTACTCAATATTATTTTATAAACACTATGAAATAGTAATATAAAGTATCTAAATATATTTATTGACCACCATTTCATCAACATCAATAACACAAGGAGAAAAAGTGAACAATAGAATATGCTCCTCCAGAAACACAAAGTAAACCAGATTGGGGATAAACTATAAAAAAATTAATGATGTCCAGTAAATAAATGTTTGATTCACAATATATGAAAACCCAACAAATGAAAATGGCCACCCAAAACTTAAAATCATCCATTTGTATCATTTAAAATCAATTCGGTCAATTAGCTATAGAAATGAAAGGACAATAATATGTAAATCTACTAGGTAACACAAGAGTCAACCCAAGTGGATAATAAAAAGATATCACATTATTAAATGAAACAAAATTTATAGATCACCAAATACCTACTAATCAACCAAAAGAAGATACCCCTACACCTACCACTTAGAATGGTGATTCAATAGAAAAAATGATTCCTGATGAAGATAAAGAGGTGGAATATCAAAATAAACATGTGAAAACTAAAGAGGTAAGAAAATTAAAGGAAAATGAAAGACTCAATGAAATTGTGAAATATCACACACCATCTCATCCATTTCCATAAATACTGAAGCAAAATAAGGTGGATGCTCAATTTTCGAAATTGATGGAGGTGATGAAGAAGCTTCACCTAAATATTATCTTTGCATAAGTGATCACAAAAATGCCCTAATATGCTAAATTCATCAAAAATATTTTGTAAAAAATAAGAAAACTAGATAATGTGGGAACAATAATAATGAATGATGAATGTTTAATAGTTATACCCAAATCCATACCTCTTAAACTAAGAGACCCTAGAAGTTTCACTATACCTTGTAATATTGTAGAATGTCAATTTGGGAGAGCTTTTTATAACCTTTAAGCTAGTATAAACCTCATGCCATATAGAGACCTTGAAGAACTAGGAATCATAAAATTAAAATCAACTAGGATTTCTATGAAAATGACAAAATAATCAGTTAAACATCCTAAATGAATTCTATAGGACGTTCTTGTCAATTTTGATAAATTTTACTTCACTACTAATTTTATTTTCCTAGAAATGGAATAAGATAAGGATTTCCTAATCATTATTGGGAGGAAATTCTTATCTAAATGTAGAATTTTTTTTGATGTCTAAAAGGGGAAATTAATTTTTATATTTGGGTAATAAAACATAACATTTGATTTCCCAGAAACTATGGAAAACCCTAAAAATTTGAATGTAATATCTTAGATATGATTGAATAATGGGATGAGTTAGTAAGGAACATGTTTAATCTTAAGTATCTTCATAAGGAAAATGAGGATTTAACTGAATCAGTAGAAAAATTATAATTCATTAGAAACATATTCAATCCCTTATATAGAAAAGAGTCCACCTCATTGATTCCATTACTTGAAAAGCCTCCAAAACTTGAGATTAAACCTCTTAAAAAAACCTAAGATATATTTACTTAGGATATTTAAAAACATTTAAAATCATCATAAATTATAATATTTGAAGTGAAAATATAGTAACCCATACTTTAATTATATAGATACCACATCTTAATAGTTGAATATTCATCACATAACATAATGATCCATGCTAGAATTTTATAGGTCTAGTTTTTTTGAAAACATAGACACATAGACAACTAGTTCATAATTTAACTTTATCACCTCCCACTAAAATATTCATAATTTTAGAAATATCATTCATAATACATTTCTTCATAACCTAGGGAATGAAAACCTAAGAATGGGTGATCTTAGATGCTCAGTAAGGGTAAATAAGGGAGATATCATCATAATATGGGTATAAGGGTATAATAACATGAGAATAATATTTAAGAACAATAATCTACATATCATAGAATATAATAATCTAAATCTTGAAATTTATTATGATATAAATCATAAAGGGGTCAAAGTATATAAGCCAATAGAGAATAATATTGGAATAATACATAGATTTTGTGCCATACACATAAGAATAAAATATCTCATTTGAAGGATACCCACCAAGACATTCTAACATGTTAGGATTGGTATAAATACTAGTGTAACTACTTTGATCTTGGGATAATCTCTCGATTACCTATTTTGAGATTGAGATAACCTCCCATGTACCCTATTTTGGGCTTGGGATAACCACACATGTGACCTCTTTCAATCTTGGGATAAAATTTTGTGTTCCCTATTTTAGGCTTGGGATAACCTCACATGTACCCTTTGTTCTCATAGTACATTAATCATTAACCAATGCATTGAAGGGATATATAATTTTGGGACCAATGGTCACATAATTAAAATCATAAATATGTGTATAAAAATATCATAAAAAATTCATCATAATATAACCCATATAAAATAAATGGGTTTCATTTAAATTTCATCATATCATAACCCATGTAAAAGAAAAATATTTCATAAATATTTCACCATTGCATAACCCATAAGAAAAAATGGGTTAATAAACCCTTGTCATCATAATTGTAAAACATCCAAATAAATTATATGGATGTTATTATTGTATCGTATCCCCAATAATGATTAGGAAACATTGAATGATTCCATCTTAGATGGAAAATGATTTTGAAATATCATTTGAAACATTTCCTGAGGAAAATACCCTTTTCTATTTGAAATCAATTATTTAAAATATACAAATTTACCAAATATCAAGGAAAATATTTTCTATGAAAAGAAACTTGAAAAATTGTAAAGGAACCTTGAAATCATCGAGAATTCATGATAGTAGAAAATATCGTTCATGTCGTACAAATTAAAACAAAGACAACTTTCACATTTTCTGTAAAAATTAAAAATTACATCATTTAGAAAAAAGATTCATTTTATTTTTTTCAAAAAAATAAAATAAATGTTAAAAAATAATTTAAAAAATAATTGGATAATATTAAAAATATTTTTTAAATCCATTTTAGAAAACATGTTCATGGAAGAGAAATGATTTTCGACTGAAGAGAGAAATAAAGACATTTTTCTTTAAAAAATATTCTTTTAGTATCTTAAGTTATTAAAGAGAGAAAAATGAAAAAAAAATTATTATATAGAAATACCTATTTAATAATAAAATTCATGATTTAATTTAGTTATATATCATAATATTTCATCACCATAAAGTTAATCATAAACAACCTTGATAAACAATGGGATTATAACATAAAACCCTTACCACTTTGGTAACTTTTGAATCGTAATACCCATAAAATAAATAACCTTATATTCATATTTATATAAAATATTTTGCATGATAATGAACATAAAATACATTCATGGGTAGTATATACACCAAAAAAAATAAATAAATGGTGAATATTGCATGTTTCCCATAGAAATAAAAGTGAGACAAAAATACCTTACCTCAAGTCATGAATTCCTTCATATGCATTTGAACCTCATGTATAATAAATATAAGTTTATTATAAATATATTATATAACCATAATAATATATATCATAACACATATGTGTTACTTATAACCTTTTTTCACACATTTATATACAATTATTTATTAAAATCACTATTCCAGGTGATAACTTCTTCATTTTTCATGTATGTTTTGGTTTGGTAGTTTTGATCCTTGTAATTTGATTACGGTTCCATAATATATATAATTTTAATTTTGATATAAATTTCATATAAATTTATTATATATATATATTTATATTCATCTATAAATTTTGAATATAGAAAAAATGGTTTACACCATCAATGGAGATGGCATGCCATATGTACGTATGAATGCTATTTCCATTTTCTCAACGAATGGAAAGAAAGAAAGATAAATATTAATTAACCTTTAAAGAATAATTTTTATATCACATATATCATATATGTTCACTAAATATATCCTTATTACCATACATTTTAAAATAAAATGAAAAATGTATGACATCGCTTCGTGGAGGCAGTAGTCCACACATAGGCGTGAGTGATGTTATGATTTTCCATAGGATTCGAAGGTAATAATTTTGATGTGATATTAAAATTAAATAATTATAATTATTTCATAAAAATCAAACACATATGTAAAATACATCATTATATCCAACCTTGATCTAAAATTAATTACATCGGTTCATGAGGCGGTAGTCCACCGTACACACGGTCGACAATTTCATTTCCCATTTGATGAAAGAGGAGGCGGATTAAAGTTATGCCACAAAAATAATAAAATTTCAATATATATTATATTATTATTTTATTATATCATCATATTTTATTAATATTTTAAGTATGTGAAAGAATAAATAAAATGAAAACATATGGTTAAGAACTATACCTTTTCTTCAAAGAACCACTTTAGGTTTATACCTAAAGACTTCCTAGGAGGGTTTCCTAATAAAAATAAGGAATATAGGATGTGGGGAGGGAATTAAGGAATTAATTTTTTTAGGTATTGGATTATACAAAAGGATTTTTTGGTTTTAATAGGAGAGAATAATAGATGTTCCATTATATGTGGGGGAGAAGACCCACTTGGAAACCACTTGGAAATTTCCTAAAGTAATCCAAAATTATAAATTCATTCCTAAGAAAAAAGAATCTAAATGGACATATATTAAAATATTGGATAGTATAAGGTATAAATGCATCCATAAAATAGGATTTATAGAAGTTTAATTGGAAAACATACCCTTATCTTTTGGTTTAACCCCTGGTAAACCCATTTTAACCTTAACTGTAGTAATTAATTATTACTATTTTTACTATTAATTATGAAAAAAATTAAGTTAAAATTTTTACCTAATAAAAATATTTTTTATTATAAATGTTAAATATATTTTACCAAATTAAATTAATATAATTTTGATAATTTAATTTAAAATGAAACTGACAGATGAGACGAAAAAACGGTTTTCTAAAGAAAACATTTTCATTAGTATAAAACGTTTTTATATCAAAATTGAAAATAAAACAGATTAAAATGATATAAATTATATTAATACTAATTTAATTTCAATAATTTAAATTTTATAGCATTTAAAAAAAAATTGAACTATGTAAATTATTTAAATGAAAAGGCAGTTTTTAATAAAAATCAATATTTTTTCACTATTCATCGAAGAATTCATCTTTTAAAAAAATTACCAAAATATCACTGTAATATAATTTTTTACATTTTTATTTCAAAAATTAATTTAATTTTTTCAATGTTTTTTCTAAAATCATCAAAAAATAATTTTAAAATAAATGTGCAAAATACGATGTAACCATTTTTTAGATAAATATAGTTTTTAAGCATAAAACTAGATTTTTTCTTCTCCTATGACTATAAAAATATTAGGTGAATCATAATAATTTTTTTTGAATATATAATATATAATTTTTTTTAAAATTATTCTATAATAGTGATTACTTTATTTTTTTAATATAAAAATACTTTTCATGCTTAAAAATAGTTTTTCAGAAAATTATTCCTTTTACTTTCAAATGATTTCTCCTTTCATTTATAATAAATTTATAACACATAATTTAATTTTATATAAGTTTAAACCATATATTTTTTATAATTTATTTATTCCTATTCATACGTACCAATTTAACAGCTATGTTATAATGATATATTATATTACGGTTCATTATAACTCGGTATTATGTGTGACCCAAACTATCGAATAAATTAAAAATATTTAATTTTTTTTCCATAAAACCTTGAGGTGTTACAAATAAAGAAAGAAAATTTCTCAATATCCCCTCACAAAGGAAAATAGGGATAGGCTAGATGATTGCTGATTTTGTAACACCCTGACCTCAGATCACCTGAAGCCAGTGCATTATTACATTTCATTGGAATTATTTCGAGGAAAAAAATCCTGAAGGACCGTATAGTTTTTCAATCTTGGAAATCCAGATTACATACATGATACCCATAATACATCGGGTAATACAAAATAAAATTTGCCACACAAAAAACTAAAATAAACAACATCCTTGAAAGCTTAATCAAAGTTATATTCTTCATTAACTGAAGAGAAACATGATAAGGTGAGCTCAAATGCCTAGTAAAGTTATGTACAACGGAAGCAATAATCAATATATATGGAAAGGTAAATATCTGAGAACAATTTCCCTTTACAAAATTAGATATGGAGAAAATAATATGGAAAGTAAAGAACTAAAACATATGCCATAAATCAATAAACTAGGAATGAACTACTTCCATAGATATGTCAATGCAAAATCTCCTGGATAAATAATAACTGAAATTAAATGAGGGAAATACTTTATTTAAGGACGTCATGTCTTAGGCACATGAAAACCTATTACCATGAATACCTTTCACAAGAAGATTTAAAATTAATGGTATAAACCCATTTAAACAAGTTATCTGTCTCATGAGAACCTGTCGATGCATCGAGGAGCTATATAAAGTACATGCTCCACCTGTCATTTCCATTCCAAAGTATTTTTCATATTGAATAAACAAAATAAATAATACGCCTTATCCAATAACCATATTGAATGATTAATATGAATATATATATAATTTACATGAAATAAATAATATAATATCATGAAATTAATAAGATTCATGATATATCAAGTCAAAATATAGAATATACACCATATAAAAGAAACTAGGTGCATAACATTACAATATGCCTCAAGGAAATGAAATTGAGATGAAATCCCTTAACTTAATTCTGATACTCTCTATATTTGTCCAAAACTCCTATATGATGGTATTATTAACTTATATTATAATCATAATAATATTTATAATATCATATATGATTATTTTATGACTTTATATTACCAATTTATTAACAATTCCAAGATAATACAACATTTCGGGTAATAATCGCTTCGTTTTATCGTATGTGTTTTGACTTGTTATTCTTGATCATATTACTCACAAAATGATTTATTTAATTTCAAAATATATAATATTATTTATATATCACATATAATCATAATATAAATATATATAATAGGTAGATATATTACATGGAAAGCACCGTTCATGGAGACGGTAAGTTGTACGTACGCATGAACGCTGTTTCCATTTTCTTATCGCACTGAATGGAATTAAGTGAATAAAATATATTTAATTATATACATATTTAAAGTATCACTATTATTTCATATATTTCATAATTATTCATAATATATATCTTTATAATCAGTCTTGGATGGTGAATGTGGAAGATGAGTCTCATCGCGTCGTGGAGACGGTAAGTCATACGCACGCACGAGCGACAATATCATTTATTTAATGGTTTAATGGTAAGGATTTGGATTTAAAATGAATTTTAAATAAATAATATCATGTTATATTTATTATTTAATTCATTTTTATTCATCATTATACCCATAAAAATGAAGTATAGATGAAAAACAGTTTATACCGCGACGTAGAGACGATAAGCCGTATGTACGCACACATGATGATATTGTTTTTTATAGGATGGGTAAAAGAGTAATATGGTTTTACAATAATAATAACAACATCTCATAATATATTATATTCTAGAGTTATTATTTTATTATGGTAACAACTTAGTAATAGGAAGTAGAAGAAGAAATGAACTTTGAAAGAAGGGATAAAACAATTACCTCTTCTTCGGGTGTCTCCTTTTAATTTGCACAAAAAGACTACTTAAGTTATTTTTATTTAAAAAGGGTGGCCTCTAGGATGATTTTAGGGAATTTTGGAGGATATTTGAGCAGATATTTGCTGAGACAAAGGGATTTTGGAGGTGTGAATAAGTGGGTAGAGGTGGTGTCCTTTTATAAGATAGAGGATGGGCACTTTAGGAAAGTCTAGAAGTATTATTTTATTATAAATTTATTTTCGGTTTCAAATAGTCCCAAACTCATTTATTTAAAATCTAAGATTCTGTTGGGTCAAAATAAAATTATCCAATAGGTTTTAGACAAGTTTAGGTCACATAATTAACCTTATCTTTTAGGTTTAACCCTTAGCTAAAAACATTAACTCTTACCATGTATTCTTGAATTTTCATAATATATGGTAACTATATTTACAATAAAATTACAATAGAACCATAATTTTATAATTAATAAATTTTTTAACATTATATAAGTCAGTTGGAAGAATATTAGATTTTTATTAATATTATATCATTTAAAAAGATTGTATTTGTTTTAAAAACACATTTATGCCAATTTTGACACTATTTAGGAATTGATTTTTGTTAAAGTCATAAATACATGATTAATTAGAACCATAGGAAATAATTCAAACATAATATGTAAATTTAATCCAAAAAATTCTTGTATGGCATAAAAATGTTCAAATTAAATTTATTTTAATATTTATAATATCATTTATTTGATTCTTTCATTAATAACGAAAATACTTCATTGTTATTATGTCATAAATAAATTTATTTATTTAATGTCTAAAGATTATAAATAAAATACCATGATGTAGGAAATATTTTTATATTTATAATTAATATTTATAGTTGAACATATCACTTATATAACCCCATATAAAAATTGTTTTACTAAAAGATACACGATTATGTTACATTTTTCTTTACTTTAAATTAATTCTTATAAAATGTCATTTTCACATCCAAGAGGTCCCATGGGGTCCCAAAATCGATCCAAGGATTACCATGGTTGGAAATATATCATCAATTAGGATTAGTACACGTTTTAGGGTAGTTTTATAATATTATAATATTACTTTTTTACCCTTATTTACCATATTTACCATTTAACCACGGTAAATAAAATAATTACTGAAGTTACTATTCATAATGTCAAAAAATAAAAGGTACCTATTTACAAAATTTAGACAATACAATTCCAAATATGAAATCCATTTATCTAAATTTGAAACCTAGAAGTTGCAGTAATTAATTTAAAATCAATTCATGTTGTCAAAACTAAAAAGCAGGTTTTTAAGAAGTAATATCTATCAAAAGATTGTCATGTGTTTATGTACAATTTAAATGTGAAATTAATTCCAATGAACATAATTGGATTAAATTATAAAATCTTAATCCAATTAAATTTTAAAAACAATTTAAAATACAATATAACAATATTAATAAATTAGATGAAAATGCATTTTTGAATAAAAATGCAGTTTATTTTCACTATTCATCAAAAATTGAATCTTTTCAAAAAATCACAAAAATTTAATACTAAGATAATTTTGATATTCATAATTCAAAAATGAAATCTATTTTGAAAAATAATTTTTATAAAACTTCAATGTGTGGTTATTACTATTCATAACTACTTTTTAGACAGCTACATTGATAGGTCAGGGTGTGCTTAAACTCGAGGTTGCGTACAACACAAGCTATTAAATTATTTAAAAATAAGCATACTGTGGAAGTTTGGGGTGTTTCATTTTTCCCCCTATAAATAATTTCATCCTCAAAATTTCCAGAATATCACAACATAAAAATATTTGGGTGCTTTTTCATCACATTTCTTCAGATTCCCACATTGCCTCTTCCATTTTATGGTTTCTCCAAAGAAATTTTACCATACAAGTTTTTTGATTTCTCAAAACCTGTTCTATGGTATCAAGTATCTAGATAAGATCTTCACAATAAGATAAATTGAGTTCCAGTTCTATTTCTTCATAGGTGAGTACATGCGTTGGGTCTGGCATGTATTTCTTTAATAGTGATATGTGGAACACATCATGAACTTTCAAGATACTTGGAGGCATTGAAATATGGTAGTCCATAACTCCTATTTGTTCTATAATTTCAAAAGCTCCGATGTACCTGGGAGTTAATTTACCCTTCTTACCAAAACGTATAACACCCTTCCATGGAGATACCTTCAAGAAAACATGATCTTCTACTTGAAATTCCAAATCCTTCCCTTGGTTATCGACATAGATATTTTTCCTACTATGAGATGTTTTGATATGGGTTTGGATAATCTTCACCTTATCCATTGTTTCTTTAACAAGTTCTGGACTTACAAGTCTTCTTTCACCAACATCATTTCAACAAGTTGGTGTACGAAATCTCTTTCCATATAATTCTTCATATGGTGTCATCTGAATACTCGAATGGAAGATATTGTTATTGGAAAATTATACTAGAGGTAAATACTAATTCCCCATACCTTGAAAGTTAAGTGAGAAGGATCTCAACATGCATTCTAAAGTTTGAATATTTCATTCTGATTTTCCATTAGTTTGATGGTGGTATGCAATGCTCAAACAAAGTTTGGTATCCAGGTCCTTATGAAGACTTTTCCAGAATCTTAATGTAAAACGGGGATCACAATCAGAAAAAATAGATAGGGGTACACCATGAATTCATACAAATTCATTAATATACATTCTTTCTAAATGTTCAAGTGGTAAATCTTCTCTTATATCATGAAAATGTGCTAACTTGGTAAGACGATCAACAATAACCTATATTGCATCATTCCTTCTAGGAGTCTTTGGTCGCCCCATGAAAAATTCTGTTGTAATATAATCCCATTTACACATAGGTATTATAAGAGGTTGCATGAATCCTCAAGGATATTGTCTTCCAGCCTTCACCTGTTGACAAAAAACATTTCAATACATAATCAGTAATCTACCTCTTCATGTTATCCCACCAAAAATGTTCCTTCAAATATATATACATCTTAGTTTCACCAGGGTTTATAGAGAAATTGGAGTTATTAGCATCATCCAATAATTCGTTTTTTAGCTCAGGTATAGGGGGAACACAAAGCCTCTTTCCAAATTCCAAAACTCCATCTTCATATAGGAAGTCAATCAATCTCCCATCATTCTAAGAATTAATTTTCTTTTGAAACTCATCATCATCAGTTTGAGAACTTTTTATCCTTTCCAGTAAAGATGGTTTGGAAACCATTTGAAAAAGTAGTGATGCTTTACCCTCAATGACAATTCCTATATCCATCTTTACTAGATCCATGAGCATATGATCCCTTTTAACTCTCATCTTGTTTAGAACTCCATGGTCCTTTCTTCTCAAGGCATTCTCCACATTATTTTCCTTCCCTGGGTGGTAGTGTATTGTGAAATCATAATCCTTGAGTAGCTCATGCCACCTCCTTTGTCTCATGTTGAGTTTTTTCTATGAGAAAATATATTTCAAACTATTGTGATCAGTATATATCTCACATTTTCACTGTAGAGATAGTGTATTCATATCTTCAGAGAAACGATTACTGAAGCTAACTATAGATCACAAGTTGGATAGTTTTGTTCATGGGATTTTAATTGCCTTGATGCATATGCGATAACCCTATCATTCTGTATAAGGACGCAACTAAGTCCTTTCCTTGATGCATCACTATAAATAAAAAACCCATCATTCCCAGATGGTAAAGTCAAGACAGGAGAATTGACTAATAATCTCTTTAATTCATCAAAACATTCTTCGAAATCTTTTGTCCAAATGATTTTAACCCCTTTACGTGTGTGTTTGGTTAATGGGTTAATCAATCGGGTGAAATCCTGGACAAAACACCAATAGTAACCTACTAAACCAATAAAAACGTGTACCTCAATTATACTTGTATGTGCTATCTATTGTTGAATTACTTTTGTTTTTGAAGGATCAATATAGATTCCATCCTTGGAGACTATATGGACAAGGAAATAAATTTCCTAAAGCCAGAATTCACACTTGATAAATTTACCATATAATTCTTCTCTCCTGAGAGTCTCAAGAATCATTCGCACGTGGTACTCAAGGTCTTCAATGATTTTAGAATATATCAGAATATATTCAATGAATACCACAAAAAATCATCAAGATATTCCTTGAATAATCTATTCATAAGATCCATAAAACATGAAGGTTCATTAGTCAAAACAAAAGGTATTACTGTAAATTTATAATGACCATACCTCATCTGAAAAGCTGTCTTTGGAATGTATTCCTTCTTCACACATAATTTATGATATTCAGAATGAATATCAATCTTCTAAAAGAATTGTGCTGTATAAAGTTGATCAAATAAATCATCGATATGAGGTAGAGGATACTTTTTTTTATTATAATCGCATTGATTTCCCTATAATCAATACACAACCTCATGGATCCATCTTTCTTCTTAAAAAAGAGAATAGGGGATCCCCATGGAGAAACACTAGGGTGGATAAATCCCTTTTGACCCAACTCTTCAAGTTGTTTTTTAGATCTACTAATTCCACAATGGACATTCTCTAGGGAGTTTTTGATATTGGCCTTTTATTAGGGATTAAATCAATACAAAACTCAACTTCACGCTCTAGGGGTTGTCTAGGTAAATATTTAAGAAAAACATCGATGTATTCCTTTACAATAGGTACTTCATGAATTTTAAGATTACCTACTTCATCCATAGATGTTCATTTATCTTCCTCCCCAATAATCTCATTTAGTAAATCTACCAGGGATAAATTTTGATAAGAATCAAGTTATGAAGTTTCTTCTCTAAAGATAATTGATTCTACATCTTCCTCACAAATCGAAACTTCATTCTTCTTGTACTATATGTTTGCATCATATTTTGAAAGACAATCCATAATGAGGATTATATCAAAATAAACTATAGGTATAATAAAAAAATTAGAAATTAGATCATGTTTATATGCCAAAATAGGAACTGCTCCACACATCTTTGTTATGGTAATGTTCCCACTAGGAGTTCTAACTGATAATTACCTTTTCATGGTGAATTGAAAATATCTAATTTTTAATGAAAATTGGGAAGATATAAAAAATACGATGATCCAGAATCAAATAAATCTTTAGCTAAATTTGATTAAATTATTAAAGTACCTTCCACCACATCATTAGGAACATCAACCTTAGGAGTTGTGATCGCAAAATCTTAGCCATATCCCCTCAGCCTCTTATATAGTAGATTCTATTGAAATTTGGGGAATTCATTTGAATAGTGTCCCATCTCTTTAAAATTGTAGCACTAGACATCATTGATTTGTATCTTCCCTTTTCATTCATTAGCCTTGTGTCCCTTATCTCCGCACTTATAATAATCTCCCAATCGCTTTAAACATTTACCAGGGTTCTTTTTCCCACAGTTTTCATAAGATTAAAATCATTCAAACTTATTATTCTTCTTTTTTGAGTTCCCTTTTTCAGAGTTCTCAGATAGCCTATTATTGTCTTATTTTCCTTTGAATATATTGATCCTAGAAAATTTGTTCTCTCTCTTTATGAAACATAAAACTATTTCATCATATGATGAAAAATTATGTGAAACCAATGCCCTTAGGATATTTAGCTTAAGACCTATAAAGAAGTGATCAATATTTCACTCTGTGTTGCATATATAATCCATATCAAACCTGGATAACCTTGTAAAAGTAGCTTTATAATTTTTAACACTCTCTTCTTCCTTTTTCATAAATCTAATAAACTTCCACTTCATATCAACTTATTGAACACAAGGAAAGTATTTGTCAAATAATATCTCCTTAAAAGTTTTCCATTCCATAAGTTCTATTTCTTCTTCATCCCTAGGGTTTTGGATCAATGTCCACCATTGATCAACATAAACTTTGAGACAATTGACAACAAAAGTAACCTTTTCTATTTTATTGCATTCCAAGGCCATAAATATAATTTCCAGAGACTTAATCCACTTCTCAGCTACAATTGGATTAGTAGTCCCACTAAATAATGGGGTATTTTTTCACATAAAGTGATCCATCATAGGGGATTCCTTATGTGGAAGGTTTTGTTCCATTCAGGCAAGGAAATTTGTCATAACCTGATTAATTTTCCCCAACATTGCCATAATTTTCTCTATTATAATACCAGTTGTATTGGTTTCATATGCAGGGAAACCCCTACGATGTCCTCGAGTATTGATACCATTGATCCTTCCAGGTTCCATCTATATATAATGACACATATCAAATTATCCCATAAAATTATGAGTTTCAAATATGGTATAACACTCAGTATAAATTAAAAATTTATGCATTATAAATCAAAAACTTTTGTTACTTTGGGTAAATTATAATAAGTGTATTCCCAAAGTCTAACTTAGGGTATGCTCCCTAATTTATGTTTTCTAAATCTAGTTTTCAGGGTTTTTGATAAACCTCCTTTGATACTAACTTTAATGCCCCGACCTTAGATCACCTGAATATGGTGTATTATTACATTTCATTAGTATTATTAAAAGAAAAAAATACCAAAGGATTGTACAGTTTATCAGTCTTAGAAATCCAGATTACATATATGATACCCATAATACATTGAGGAAAACAAAATAAAACATGCCACACAACAACTGAAATAAACTGAGTCCTTCAAATATTATTCAATGTTCTCTTCTTCATAACCTAGATAGAAACATTATAAGGGTGATCTCAAATCCCTATTAAGGTTATGTACAACAGAAGCAATAATCAATATATATTTAAAGGTAAATATCTGAGAACACTTTCCCTATACAAAACTTGATCAGGAACAAATAATATAGAAAGTAAAGAACTGAAACATATTCCATAAATCAATAAACTAATAATGAACTAATTACAATGATATGTTGAAAAAAATCTTATGGATAAATACTAACTAAAATTAAATGAGGGGAATACTTTATTTAAGGACGTCATGTCTGAGGCACATGAAAACCTATTACCGTCAATACCTTTCACAAGATGGTTTAAAATTAAGTGTAGAAACCCATTTTTCCAACTTATTTGTCTCATGAGAACCTGTCTATGCATCAAGGAGAAATATAAATTCCAAGCTCCACCCGTCATTGCCAGTCCAAAGTATTTCTCATATTGAATAATCAAAATAAATAACATTCCTTATCAAATAACCATATTGAATGAGTAATATGGATATATCAATAATTTACAGGAAATAAATAATATAAGATTAATAAATTAATGAGATTCATAATATAAAATGTCAAAAAGTAGAATATACAACATATAAAATGAACTAGGTGAATAACATTACAATATGCCTCAATGAAATGAAATTGAGACGAAATCCCTTACCTTAATCACGATACTCACTTTATTTGTAAGAAAATACTGTATGATGTTATTATTAACTTATATTAGAATCATAATAATATTTATTATTTCATATATGATTATTTTATGACTTTATATTACCCATTTATTAACAATTTTAAGTTAATGAAACATTTTGGATAATAATCGCTTCGTTTTATCATACGTGTTTTGATTTGTTATTCTTGATAATATTACTTACATAATGATTTAATTACTTTTAAAATTTATAATATGATTTATATATCATATATATTCATAATATAAATATATATAATAGATAGATATATTACCTGGAAAACACCGTTCATGGAGATAGTAAGCCATACGTATGCATGAATGCTGTTTCCATTTTCTTATCGTATTTAATGGAAGTAAGTGAAGAAAATATATGTACATACATACATACATACATACATATATATATTATTACAGTAGAATTATTATTTCTTATATTTCATAATTATTCATAATATATATCTTTATAACCAGTCTTGGATGGTGAACGTGGAAAATGAGTCTCATCGTGTCGTGGAGATGGTAAGTCGTACGTACGCACGAGCGAAGATATCATTTACTTAATGGTTTAAGGGTATGAATTTGTTTTGAACATGAATTTTAAAGAAATAATATCATGTTATATTTATTATTTAATTCATTTTTATTCATCATTATACCCATCGAAATGAAGTATAGATAAAAAGCAGTTTACACCACAGCGTGGAGACGGTAAGCCGTACGTACGCACACATGGTGATATTGTTTTTCATAGTATGGGTAAAATATGAATATTGTTGTCCCATAATCATAAAAAAATATCAGAATATATTATATTCTTGAGTTATTATTTTATTATGGTAAAAACTTAGTAAGAAGAAGTAGAAGAATAAATGAACTTTGAAATAAGGGATAAAACGATTATCTCTTCTTCGGGTGTCTCCTTTTGATTTGAAAAAAAAGACTCTTTAAGATGGTTTTATTCCAAAAGTGTTACCTATAGGATGATTTTAGGGAAGTTTTTATGAGATTTGGGTAGTTTTTGGCTGAGAAAAAGGGCTTTTGGAGGTGTGAATAAGTGGGTAGATGTGGTTCCCTTTTATAAGAGGGAGGAGGGGCACTTTAAGAAAGTCTATAAATATTATTTTATTATAAATTTATTTTCAGTTTAAAATGGTCCCAAACTCATTTATTTCAAATATAATATGATTTTGAGTCGAAATAGAATCAACCAATAGGTTTTATACAAGTTTAGGTCACACAATTAATCTTATATTTTAGCTTTAATCCTTTGTTAAAAACATTAACTCTTACCATGTCTTCTTGCATTTTTATAATATATGGTAATTACATTTACTATAAATTTACAATGGAACCGTAATTGGATCATTAATAAATTTTTTGAAATTATATAATTTAGTTGGCCGAATCTTAGATTTTTAGGACAATTATATCATTTAATAAAATAAAATTTGTTTTAAAAATTCATTTATGTCAATTTGGACACTATTTAGGAATTGATTTTTGTTAAAGTCATAACAACTTTATTCCTTAAAAAAAAGAATTAAATAAAACCTGACAAGTCAATTTAATCCAAATAATTCGTGTATGGCATAAAAACTTTCAAATTATATTTATTTTAATATTTATAATATCATTTATTTGATTCTTTCATTAATAAGGAAAATACTGCATCGTTATTGTGTCATAAATAAATTTATTTATTTAATATCTAAAAATTATAAAAAAAATACCATGACATAGTAAATATTTGTATATTTATAATTAATATTTATAGTATAAAATATGACTTATATAACCCCATATAATTTTTTTACTAAAATATATAAGATTATATTACAGTTTTCTTTACCATAAATTAATTATTATAAAATGTCATTTTCACATCCAAGTGGATCCATGGGGTCCCAAAATGGACCCAAGGATTCCCTTGGTCGGAAATATATCATCTAATAGGATCAAGACATGTTTTAGAGTAGTTTTATATTAATATAATATTATTTATTTACCCTTATTTACCAGATTTACCCTTTAACCATAGTAAATAAAATAATTACTGAAGTTACTATTCATAATGTCAAAAAATAAAAGGTACCTATTTACACAATTTGGATCTTCTGATTCCAAATATGGAATAAATTTTTCCAAATTTAAAACATATAAGTTGTAGTAATTAATTTAAAATTAATTCTTGTTGCCAAAACTAAAAAGTGGGTTTTTAAGAAGTAATATCTATCCAAAGATTATCATGTGTTTATGTACAATTTAATTGTAAAATTACTTCCAATGACCATAATTGGATTAAGTGATAAAATATTAATCCAATTAAACTTTAAAACCAATTTAAAATAAAATATAACAATATTAATAAATTAGATGAAAAGATAGTTTTGAATTAAAATACACTATATTTTCACTATTCATCAAAAATTGATTCTTTTTAGAAAATCACCAAAATTTTATCCTTACATAATTTTGATATTATTAATTCAAAAATGAAATCTATTTTAAAAAATAAAGTTTATAAAACTTCAAAATGTGGTTAATCCTATTCATAACTTCTTTTTAAACGAATAATTTGATAGGCTGTGGTGTGCCTGAACTCAGGGTTGCGTACAACACAAGATATTGAATTATTTAAAAATAATCATACCATATAAGCTTGGGGTGTTATAGATTTAAAATTTATAAGTCCTACCATATGAAATAAAAAAATAATTATGGAAGATAATTCAATACCTTGTAAGAAAGAAAAAGGATGATTAACACCTATAATAAAAGAATTAGTGAATTAGGAAGTCATTAAACCTATTGATGATGGTTTAATATTTCTTATATATGATAGTTAATAGGTTATCCCAATGAAAGTGGTACCTAAAAAGCATGGGACCATAATGGTTAAGAATGACATAGGATAATTGGTACCCACAAAAATAATGATTGGATGAAGAGTTTGTGTCAATTATAAAAAATTGAATGATACCACCAAAATGGGTCACTTACCATTACCATTTATTAATAAAATCCTTGAATGAATTTTAGGAAGATATTACTATTGTATTTTGGATGGATACTTAGGTTATAATCAAATATTGGTTAAACAAGAAGATTAAGAGAAAAGCACATTCACTTGTCCATATAGTACATTCACTTATCGGAGAATGCCTTTTGGAATGTGAAATGCACCAAAAAAATTTCAATGATACATAATGAAAATATTCCATGACATGACTGAAGAGTTATTGGAAATATTTATGGGTGGATTCTTTGTTTATGAGAATAAATTTTATGATTGTATGTAAAATTTGGATACATTTTTGGTGAGATATAATTAAAATAATATGATACTCAATTGGTATAAATTGCACTTCATGGTCAAAAGTGGGATTGTTTTAGGTCATATAATTTCAAATAAATGTGTTGAAATTGACCCAGCCTAGATCAGTATATTCTATGAGCTAGCAATTCCAACTTTAGTTCATCCAATTAGAGGTTTTATTGGGAATTATGAATTATAACAACATTTCATTAATGATTTGTATATTATTTACCACCTTATTACCACAATATTAGGAAAATATGTCACATTCCACTTTAGGATTAACTATCAGGAAGCATTTCAATTGTTATGGTAATGTTTGTTTGAGGACCCGATAATGATTTCACATGATTGGGAGAAACCATTTGAGTTAATGTGTGATTCCAGTGACTGGGTAGTCGGTGGTAGCTTTAGAAAAAGGAAAGAAAGGATATTTAGACCAATCTGTTATACTAGACACACATTGAATGAGGCTCAACACAATTACACAAAAACTAAAAAAGAGATTCCAACAATTGTCTTTGCATTTGATAAATTTTGATCTTAACTGTTGTTCTCTAAATTTAATTTATATAAGGATCACTATACCCTATGGTACCCAGTGAAAAAGAAATATGAAAATTCTAGACTAATTTGATGGATATAGTTACTTTAAAAAATAATCACTGAAGTCAAAGAAAAAAAGGGAATTGAGAATGTCATTGATAATTATTTATCATTAATAGAACATAAAACAATTGAAATCAATATATAATTAATCAATAAAACATTTCTCATTGAAAAACTATATGCCCCTATAACAATACCACCGTGGTTTGATGATTTCATGAATTACAAATATTCAGAAGTGGTACATCTAGATTTATCAAAGGAATATAGAAACAAATTTTTTTGAATGAATCACACCATTACTACTAGGATAATACATTAATTTTTAAGGACCATGCAAATGTAATTGTTATAAATTATATCCCAGAAGAAGAATTTGATAGTATAGTGAACTGATCTTAGAGGCCTAGAGATGGTGTCTTATACCATTACATTTGAATTGTTATAAGGAATAAAATCTTGAAAGACTAAAGATTTTAGTAGTCTTAGTGAACCAGATACATACATAAGCCTTTTATTAGAAATAAATACACTAATTAAAACATAATTTTTTTTGTGGATAATAAATTTATTCCATTTAGTGTATCCTTGCATGTCTTTCTTACTATACTTCTTGCATTCTTGGGTAAAGGAAAAAAACCAAGGGTGAGTTCAAATTCTAATCAAGGGTTAAGTATAGATAAATCAATAATGAATCAATGAGAATATTCAATGTGACAAGGTAATAACTGAAAACACATTCCATGAAATTAATAAACTCATAATGAAGTGCATAAAAAATATGGTACATAAAATAACTTGAAACACATTCCATTAAAATAACTAGATAAGGCAAAATAAATATGGAAAGGTAAAAAACTTAAAACACATTCTAATTAATCAATAAAATAATAATTAAATGAATCCATAGAATTTTTCATTGTGAAAGTATAATGGATAATAAATACTGAATCAAAATATAGTCAATTATTAATTATTGGACGTTATGTCTGAGGAACATGAAAACCTATACCACCAATACCTTTCACAAGACGGTTTAAAAATACAGGTAGAAACCTGTTTAATTTGCACAACTAATTTGTCTCATAAGAACATGTTGATGCATCGAGTGGATATATAAATTATGAGAACCACCCATCATTTCCTATCAAAATAATTTCTCATATCTAATAATCTATTTAATTAATATACAATATTCCTTTTCAAACATCCATATTGAATAAAGAATACTGATTTATCAGTTTTTCAGCAGATAATAAAATAATTGTTAAAGTTAAAACCATATGTAAAAATTATATATAGTTTAGGAAATAAATATACCCATGATAAATTATATGGATAATTAGGAGAAATTCATTGTTCAATGATCATAAGAAATTGAATATTTCAAGAGGACTAACAAAGGAATCAAGGAAGTGAATGCCGATACCGTCCTTTGAAAAATCAATCATAAACCATCTAGAGGAAAAATAAGGATGGTATCAATGTAACATATCCCAGTTGGAGTAAAAATAATATATTTTTGTTATTGATTAATAGAAATACTATAAAAATATCCCTTAAAACACATGCTTAAGGAAAATATCATTTTTTATTTTAAAAAACATTTTAAAAATCCATTTCCTTGAAAATATATTTTATAAAAATATTTTATTTAAAAATTAACCTTATAAACATGAAAATAAAGTTTCAAATAAATGATGTTGGGTAATTACATAATTTTCATACATGGTAAAAAGAGCATTCCTTTTTCATAGTAAAAAGGTTAGAAAAATGCCTCGTTTGGAAAGCGATAAGAATATTTCTTTGAAAAAATATGTAAAAGAAAAAAATGGTAAAAATTAATTTAATAAATCATTTTTAAATCTCAAGAACAAATTTTTATTTTTTTTAGAAAACAATCTTTTTATAAGAAAATAGTTTCTCTAACTAAAGAGGGAAATAAAGTCACGTTTTCTTAAGTAAACCCTTGAAAAACCATAACATTGATGTGAGAATCAATCAAAGAATAGATTATGTGTTTCAAATGAAAATCATCATAAAAAAATTGAAAATAAAACAATATATAGTAAAAATTTATTACACACATATTCTTATAACATTAACGATAATGAGGAAGTAATATAACCCAAAAAAAGAAATTAGGTTATGAAATTATTTTATACTTAGTAACGCTTAATTTAAATTACATTAGATGAAATAATTAAAATTGAAACTCAAAATATTATTATAAATGAATGAATCATGATATTATATGTCAAAGTTTCAGTATTTACACTATAAATAAGAAATTAGGTTCACAACAATAAAGTATGCCACAAAGAATGGAAATTGAGATGAAGTGCCTTACTACTTAGTAACTTTTGAATTATAATCCCCATGAAACAAATAATTTCAAATTAAACTATAAATACCGTGATGGTAAATATATTTGTTATATAAAATACAATAGGTGTATTGTAAACACCACACAAAATAATTAAGTGGTGAAAATGGTGTACCCCTCATAGAAAGAAAAGTGATACAAGAATCCCTTTGTGTTTTGTTTCAAGTGAATGTCCTTTAAATTACTTTATAATGGTTATAAAAATTATAATAAATTATTATAGAACTATATTAATATTTATTATATCATATATGATATTCTTATAATATCTTATTACTCGTTTGTTAGTAATCTTCCATTATTTTCACTATTATAGAACCATAGTAATCTTCCATTATTTTCACTATTTCAAGAATTTAAAACATGATGTAAATATACTTTATACTCAATATATATTTATTTATAACAAATCATAAAATTTGTAGATTGTAAATTAAATTCACCACTCATGGAGACGGTAGGCCATACATATGCATGAACACTACTTTCATTTCTTTTTTATATTTAAAATAATGAAAAATAAGTGATATATATATGTATATGTATATTATAATTACAGTACCATATTTATGAAATATATTTCACATAGGTTTAATAAATTTATACTTTATATGTTACATGTATAGTGTGAGCGAATCACATTTCTTTGAGGAGGCGGTTGTCCACATTTCCACAAATGATGTTATCATATTTACAAAAAATGGAAAGCATGATGGTATGTATTATATAAAAATTCCAGAATTATGAAGAAAAATTAAATATCTTATATATTATATATAAACAGTGTGTCCATCATAATTCCCAACCATGAGAGTTGGTGAATGAAAAATGAACAACATCATTTTTCGAGGTGGTAGTTCACCAAACACATAAACGACAAGTTCGTTTCCCATTAGATGGAAGTGTGTGTAAGTGTAGGTTGATCCCTTAGAATAAAAAATATCATTTTATTTAGGATATTGAGTTTATTATATAAGCATGTAATAAGAATATTTTAGGTGGTGGACAATGAAAATAAAACAAAATTGATTGAGGAAGGATGTTACCTCTTATTCGGGTAAATTCTTTTGGTTTGCACCTAAGGGATTCCTTGAATGGATTTATGAGAAAGGTGAGGATTATAGTTATAGTTTAGGGATATTGGGACATTATTTAGGAATATTTTTATTTTATATAGGGTAGATTTAGAGGTGTGAGGAAGTGGGAGGGGTGAGTGCCATTTAATAGTGGAAGAGTAATGACATTCTTGTAAACTTTTGAAAAGGGAATTCCACCCACCTTTTTCCTATGAAAATTGGATCCAATAATGAAACTAATTTGAGAAAAGAGAGTATAGTGTATAAATATTAACTTCAAATAGATTTTTTTAAAGTTTCTAGGTCTCTTTTGACTTTTATGTTTAATGTTTAGTCCCCTGTTAATCTAATTTTTCTCTTAATCACTATAATTAATTTTAATCACTTTCAATAATATTATTTTTCAAAAATTAATTTGACCTAATTAGACAGTATAAATTTTTATTATTAAAAATATTAAATCCATCTTATCCAAATTCCAATCACATAAGTGGGAAAATTAATTAAAATAACCAAAATTTGATTAGTTTATATATAATTGATATGATATGGATTTAAAACCAATTTAAAATATAATTTAAAATAATAAATATATTAGATGAAAAACGGTTTTAAATTAAAATTCAGTATTTTTGACTATTCATCAAAAAATAAAACTTCACAGAAAAAACAAAAAATTTACCATAAGATAATTTTAACATTCTAATTAAAAAAATGAAGTTTATTAAAACATATATTATTTATAAAAGTTTAAAAAAATTTATTTAAAATAGGTTCTCTATTAAAAGGAGTTAAAATTTTCTTTCGAAATATATTATTTTTTATACAAAATGTTGGGTTTGTTCTTATCTTATGACCATAAAATATATTGTATGAATGTCAAAAATATTTTATTGAATATCTAATATATATATTAAATTAATATTACCGAAAAATTTTAATTACTTTAATTTATTAGGATAAAATGGATTTTTAGTCATAAAAATAGTTTTCTATAAAAACATTACCTTTATATTCAATTGGTTATTATATTAATTTCTTATTAATTTTTAACCAATGAATTTATTTTATATTTATGTAGACCACATATTTTTACAAGTTAGTTAATAATATTTATAACTACTAATTTAATGGCTAGTTTATGTAAAGACCCGTAAAAATTCAAGGGAATTTTTTTCTTAATTTTCTTTGGAATTTTACAAGAGCGCAGTATCTGACGGCACCTGATTCCGAGGCACGGTGTACCCGGAATCAATTTCCGAAGTTTGGCTTGGGTATGTTCAGTGAACGAACGATCAGGTTTTTCTAACTTTTGAACCGGTGCTCGGAATTGAAATCTGAGGACACCGATGAACTCGCAGCGCCGAAATTCGCTTAAGGAGACCTTTTACGAGGTTGCGTTTTATGGGGGTTGAGAGTTAGTTTTGGGGGAAATTAAATGAAGTTAAATAAATTATGGATACACAATTTATTTTTATCCATGTTGGTTATTTCCTCCCAAAGGGAGTTAGAGGTGGGACCCACATCCACTTAACCTCCCTTGAGAGGATTAAGTGTGGTGGGTCCCACATGAACCCTAACTCTTCAACTCCCCTTAAAACTCCCAATAACTCCTCTCTTTTTAATTTTGACAACTTGAGTTATTAATTGAGTTGAGTTCTTAATTTCAAACTTTTGAAATTCAAAGTGGTTTAGTAGTGTAAATAAAATAAGCCTTAAACTTATTTTATCTTGGTTGGTTTTCTTTTACCACCTTGAGAGGTTTGGGGAAAGCTTCTTCGTCATCTTCTTCTTCTTCAACCTCAACGAAGAACGTGAAGAATACCGTTCTTCAACGAAGAACTTCTCGGCCGAAGATCACGGTCCTTCCGCGACGTCTCTTCCGTGATGGTTTTCCGCGACGAAATCGCTTCAACGACTTCAAATCCCCGCTTCGCGACATCGACGTTCTCCCGCAACGCCCGACCTCCGCGACGCTCATCTTCCGCGGCTCGTTGACGTGCTCCGATCTTGAAACCGAGGTAGGGGTTTTATTTTAAATTATTTCTGTTCTTGATTCTGGCATGTCGAATTTCGTGGTTTTCGAATAATTATTATCGAATAATGCGAGGGGGCCGGTCCGCACAAACACGGCCGACCCTCCTCCTTTTTTTCTTAAATGTATTCTTTGTGGTTGGTACGAGGGAGCGTGGTGCCGTCGCACCATGCGGTTTCATGCGGAACATATGCGCGGTGCCGTCGCGCTGCGCCGTGGAAAGGAATTCAAGTACGCGACGCCGTCGCGCCGCGTCGAAGGAAACTGAGGACGCCGCGGCCGGAACGGGTAAGCGGCGGAGGGGCGCGGTGCCGTTGCACCACGCCGGACGACAAAGGCTACGGCCGGTTCTAGGACGCGGCGGAACAAGGTGACCGGCGGCCAGCCGGGCCGCCGGTGTCGGAAGCCGGAAGAGGACCTGCCTTTGCCAGTCCTATTGAGAAGGAACCGGCCGGCCAGGTCGGGCCGACCAGAATGGAGGAAAACTAGGAGAAATAAATTCCCCCGGCCAGTAGTAAATGGAACCCCATAATGAGGGGGGGGGGGCTTCACGAGGGGGGGCAGGCGCCCCCCGTTTTTTTTCAACAGCTCGGCCGAAGGCCGAGCTGGCAGCGCGCCCAGCGCGCTGCGTCCAGCAAGACCGGCGCCCGGCCGGTCCGCCAGGCCGGGCCGCGCCGCGCCGGGCTGGGCCCTGCCCAGCCGGGCCTGGCCGGGCCGACGCTGTCCGGGGCGGGTCGACCCAGTTTGGGCCGACCGGGGGGTCTCGGGCCGGGTCGGCCCGGGCCCGAAACCCCCGATACCAAGCTGTCTAGATTCAAATGCCCATAACTCGTGCTATGGACCTACAAACAACGCATCGTCAGCGGCGATGCGATCCTTGGATTGAGATGGTCGTTTCAGTATATCGCACTCCAGGTTTCAGAATACTTTGAGTTCGGCCAGGTTGGTTCGTACACGAAACCAACCGGGCCCTCGGAGCGGAAATGCTCATATCTTGAGCTACGGGCGTCCGATTGACGTGCCGTTAGCTTTTTTGAGTTCCTCTTAGTGAGACATATCTTTTGGCATACTCCGCCCAAGGTTTGGATGCAGGTGGAGTATGGTCGGGTTGGTTTTGCCTTAAAAACCAACCGGGCCCCTAGAACGAAAAAGCCAATAACTCTCAGACCGGGCGTCCGATCGACGCGCCGTCTGCGACGTTGAGTTCCTGTTGATGATACAGAACTTTTGGATACATCAACTCTGTACTATGTGACAGTTGATGTATCAGCCTCTCGTCTCGTGGAGAGGACCCTCCCGAACGAGCTTGTTGTGTGCGGGAACCCTAGTGCTGGCTGCGACAGCTACTACGACTTCGACGACGACGATTGTCCAGAGATCCTCAGTAGAGCTGGTCTTGTATCCTTTGTGGGTCCCAGCTTAGATGATTCAATACTGGTCTTGTATCCTATGTGGGTCCCAGTATAGATGAATCGATGAAGACAGCTCGTCTTGTATCCAATGTGGGTCCTAGCTGTGCTGGTCTTGTCTCCTATGTGGGTCCCAACTTAGATGATTTAATACTGGTCTTGTATCCTATGTAGGTCCCAATATAGATGAATTGATGAAGACAGCTGGTCTTGTATCCTATGTGGGTCCTAGCTGTGCTGGTCTTGTATCCTATGTGGGTCCCAGCTTAGATGATTCAATACTAGTCTTGTATCATATGTGGGTCCCAGTATAGATGAATCAATGAAGACAGCTGGTCTTGTATCCTATGTGGGTCCCAGCTTAGATGATTCAGTATCTATATCTGGTCATCCCTTTCACCTTTTCGACGATGTATACCTGTGTGAGCTGAATTACTGTTTACTCTCCTTTGTGGATTGTGTTGTGCTATCCTGTGTGGATTTACGTTTGCTTTCCTGTGTGGACTGGGTTGTGATTGGGCTCGGATGTTGGAGCCGAACAGGGATTGATGACTTAGGTATATGTATGGGCATATACCTAAGCAGTGTCGGTTGTACTTCGTGATTGTATCTTTCCATTGTGGATTATCCTTTGTGGATTTCGGGAGACCTTTGGGGGTCTCGGGGTCCCTACTGAGTAGCTTATACTCACCCCTGCACGGGCTATGCCCACACTATGTTGTGTTGGTTGCAGACGACGGACAACGTTGATCGTGGTTGAGGCTTGCAGAGCAAGACAGTCACTGGAGGTGGACCACTAGGCGGGACGTGCTCGGAGTGGACGACGGGACCCGAGGAGTAGTGGAGCTATCTGTACCCACCCTTCAGGTGGGATTTCCAGTGAACATCTCGGCATAGCGGCTTTTCTTTACAGTTGCTGTTTTCCCTTTCGAGTTGTACTTTACAGTTGGGCTTGTATTTTCGGCCCCTTTTACTTTCCATACTTACTGTTGTACTCAGTTTTTACTTAGTGTTTACTTCTTCCGCTTGTACTCTGTGGTGCTTGTTTACTTTACAAAGGAAATGCCTTCCCTTTTTTTCGGGATTTACGCCTTGGTGCTAGTCGCCAACCCCTGGCCTATGGAAGGGGGGCTTGGGGTAGTCACGACACGGGCCCCGAGGACGGGTCGTGACAAATTGGTATCAGAGGAGTTCGGTTCTACCGCGAACTCTGATCTTTTCTATGTGAAGCAATAGTGTTTTGCATATTGAGTGTGGTTATCAGTCCAGGGAGTCCAGTGTTGGTGAGGCGGCCGATGTATCCATACACCAGGACCCTGACTTCTGATTTCCGACTTAATGCACGAAAACATTGATTGCATGTGTGTTTCGAGTTTTCTTTGTGATTACTTGTGTCAGCTCACCAGGTATACTGTTTAACCGTGGCGCACCTGTTTCCTTTTTAGGATGGCCCCACGACGGCAGTCAGCTAGGGTTCTGAGAGTCGAGCGTGACGACAGACCACCGAGCGATGAGGTCTCGGTGCAGGGCTCTTTGTCAGCAGAGGCACCGGCGGTACCTTTACCCGCTGAGCCACTGATGCTACCAGCCCCAGCCGCTGACGATGCACGTCGTCTTAGCACACTGCACGAGTTTCAGCGTCAGCGACCGCCCAGGTTCCACGGGGAGATGGCCCCCCAGGCAGCCGAGGACTGGCTGGAGGCAGTGGTGCGAGTTTTTAGGCTAGTGAGGACACCAGTAGACCTCACGGTGATCCTTGCAGTGATCCTCCTGCACGCGGTAGCAGGCAGATGGTAGAGCTTAATGCCCAAGGTGCACGATGAGACATCTCTCCTTTGGACGGACTTTGAGAGCATCTTCCGCTCCGAGTTCGTCCTAGCCACCCTCCATGCGGTACGCATCCAAGAGCTGATACAGCTACGACAGGGCAGTATGATAGTGGCCTAGTACTCGGGGAGATTTACTGATCTCCCGCGCTACTCCACAGATATGGTACAGGACCCATTCTTCCGGGCCCGGACCTTCGAGCAGGGACTGAGGCATGAGATCAGGGCTTCGATGATCTCCCTCAACATTTCGACACAGGCAGAGGTGTTGGAGAGAGCCCTTCTAGTGGAGAGTTTTCTCGCCGAGCAGGCTCCAGTGACAGGGCCCTCCGCAGGACAGCCCGCAGCAGGGTCTTCTGTAGCTGGCAGAAGACAGGTGACGCAGAGGTCCAAGCGGGCCCGACCATCAGATGGATAGTCTCAGGATGAAGATTCGGTTGTGCGGGGCACCCGAAAGAGATCCAGCTACACGAGGGGCAAGCATTGCTACACATGCAGCGTGCGAGGTCACATGGCTCGAGACTGCCCGACTTGTCTCACATATGAGCTGCAAGTGGTAGAGGGACCTCCCGGACAGAGGTTCGGCCACGGTTGTCCGCAGGGTGCAGGCGGACGAGGCAGAGGAGCTGGCCGAGTATCAGATGGTGGGAGACACTTCGAGGTGTTGCCACCACCACCACCAGGAGGTCCGCCCCGACCGCAGGGAGTTGGTGGACATGCGAGAGCTCAGCTTCAGGCAACTGAGGCCTTCGATCATGGAGCTCTGGGAGCAAATGGACAGGAGCGGAACTAGTGGATAAATCTTTTGTACTTATAGTTCCTTGTTTCTATTATGTAGCGTCTTTGTATTATGAGATGCAATAATAAAAGACGCATACCTTTGTGATGTTTTCATTCCTGTCTTCTTTTGTGTTGTTACTAAGAGGTTCCAGTTTTGACTGTTGACTTGACCCTCACTTGTGAGACATCTACTGGAGGAGACTCAGTTACCACACACTAATGCCGACAGTGTGACTCAACCCTTAGAGGCGAGAGTAATGGTTGGATCTCTTGGTAGTAGCATCGAGGCCTTACGACGTCATCCTTGGTATGGATTAGTATCATCCATGTCAGATTGACTGTATTAGGCAAAGAGCGTGGTTCATCCAAGGGATGAGACCAGATTTCTCTTATCTGCAAAGAAGAAATCATAGAAGCTCTTGTGGGACCAGAGGTGGTCCAGGCCACGATAGAGAAGGTCCAGGTCATCCAGGAGCGGATGAAGACAGCTCAGAGCTGACAGAAGTCTTTCGCTGACAGGAGGCGGAGGCAACTAGAGTTCGAGGATGGTGACCACGTCTTCTTGTGTGTCTCACCTCGACGTGGTTTACGGAGATTTGGCCGGGGTGACAAGTTATCCCCGCACTTCATTGGACCCTTCCAGGTCCTCAGCAGGATTGGAGAGGTGGCTTATCGCTTGGCTCTACCACCTCAGTTGCACCGGGTGCACGACGTCTTCCACGTATCTCAGCTAAGGAGATACGTGCACGACCCGACGTACATCATTGACCATGTGGAGCTTGATGTTGACGATGGGGCGACTTTTACGGAGGTCCCAGTGGAGATCGAGGATCGACAGGAGCGGGTCCTACATGGACGGTCGATTCCTCTAGTACACATCAGATGGCAGCACGGGAACCTCCAGGAGAGCACTTGGGAGCGGGAGGCTCAGATGCGTGCTCAGTACCCTCATTTGTTTCCCTAAATTTGATGTATCTTTACGGGGACGTAAAGCCCTGAGGTGGGAGTAATGTAAAGACCCGTAAAAATTCAAGGGAAATTTTTTCTTAATTTTCTTTGGAATTTTACAAGAGCGCAGTTTCTGACGGAACCTGATTCCGAGGCCCGGTGTACCCGGAATCAATTTCCGAAGTTTGGCTCGGGTACGTTCAGTGAACGAACGAGCAGGTTTTTCTAACTTTTGAACCGGTGCTCGGAATTGAAATCCGAGGACACCGATGAACTCGCAACGCCGAAATTCGCTTAAGGAGACCTTTTCCGAGGTTGCGTTTTATGGGGGTTGAGAGTTAGTTTTGGGGGAAATTAAATGAAGTTAAATAAATTGTGGAAACACAATTTATTTTTATCCATGTTGGTTATTTCCTCCCAAAGGGAGTTAGAGGTGGGACCCACATCCACTTAACCTCCCTTGAGAGGATTAAGTGTGGTGGGGCCCACACAAACCCTAACCCTTAAACTCCCCTTAAAACTCCCAATAACTCCTCTCTTTTTAATTTTGACAACTTGAGTTATTAATTGAGTTGTGTTCTTAATTTCAAACTTTTGAAATTCAAAGTGGTTTAGTTGTGTAAATAAAATAAGCCTTAAACTTATTTTATCTTGGTTGGTTTTCTTTTACCTCCTTGAGAGGTTTGGGGAAATCTTCTTCATCATCTTCTTCTTCTTCAACCTCAACGAAGAATGTGAAGAATACCGTTCTTCAACGAAGAAATTCTCCGCTGAGGATCATGGTCCCTCCGCGACGTCTCTTCCGCGACGATTTTTTGCAACGAAATCACCGTAAACGACTTCGAATCCCTGCTTCACGACATCAACGTTCTTCCGTGATGCCCGACCTCCGCGACGCTCGTCTTCCGCGGCTCGTTGACGTGCTCCGATCTTGAAACCGAGGAAGGGGTTTTATTTTAAATTATTTCCGTTCTTGATTCCGGCATGTCGAATTTCGTGGTTTTTGGCTAATTGTTATCGAATAATGCGAGGGGTCCGATCCACACAAACACGACCGACCCTCCTCCTTTTTTTCTTAAATGTTTTCTTTGGGGTTGGTACGAGGGAGCGTGGTGCCGTCGCACCGTGCGGTTTCATGCGGAACATATGCACGGCACCGTCGCGCCGCGCCGTGGAAAGGAATTCAAGGACGCGACACTGTCGCGCCACGTCGAAGGAAACTGAGGACGCCGCGGCCGGAACGGGGCCGCGGCGGAGGGGAGCGGTGCCGTCGCACCGCTCCGGACGACAAAGGCCGCGGCCGGTTCTGGGCCGCGGCGGAACAAGGTGACCGGCGGCCAGCCGGGCCGCCGGTGTCGGAAGCCGGAAGAGGACCGGCCTTTGCCGGTCCTGTTGAGAAGGAACCGGCCGGCCAAGTCGGGCCGACCAGAATGGAGGAAAACCGGGGGAAATAAATTCCCCTGGCCAGCAGTAAACGGCCCCCATAATGATGGGGGGGGGGCACGGCTTCACGAGGGGGGGCAGGCGCCCCCCGTTTTTTTTCAACAGCTCGACCGAAGGCCGAGCTGGCAGCGCGCCCAGCGCGCTTTGTCCAGCCAGACCGGTGCCCGACCGGTCCGCCAGGCCAGGCCGGGCTAGGCCGACCCTGTCCGGGGCGGTTCGACCCGGTTCGGGCCGACCGGGGGGTCTCGGGCCGGGTCGGCCCGGGCCCGAAACCCCCGATACCGAGCTGTCTAGGTTCAAATGCCCATAACTCGGGCTACGAACCTCCAAACGACGTTCCGTTAGCGGCGATGCGATCCTTAGATCGAGACGGTCGTTTCAGTATATTTCACTCAAGGTTTCAAAATACTTTGAGTTCGGCCGGGTTGGTTCGTACACGAAACCAACCGGGCCCTCGGAGCAGAAACACTCATATCTTGACCTACAGGCATCCGATTGACGCACTGTCAGCTTTGTTGAGTTCCTCTTAGTGAGATGGATCTTTTGGAATACTCCGACCAAGGTTTGGACGCAGGTGGAGTACGGTCGGGTTGGTTTTGCCTTAAAAACCAACCGGCCCCCTAGAACGAAAAAGCCAATAACTCTCAGACCGGGCGTCTGATCGACGCGCCGTCTGCGACGTTGAGTTCCTGTTGACAATACGGAACTTTTGGATACATCAACTTTGGACTATGTGACATTTGATGTATCAGACTCTCGGCTCGTGGAGCGGACCCTCCCGAATGAGCTTGCTGGGTGCGGGAACCCTAGTGCTGGTTGCGACAGCTACTGCGACTTCGACGACGACGATTGTGAAGAGATCCTCAGTGGAGCTGGTCTTGTATCCTATGTGGGTCCCAGCTTAGATGATTCAATACTGGTCTTGTATCCTATGTGGGTCCCAGTAGAGATGAATCGATGAAGACAGCTGGTCTTGTATCCTATGTGGGTCCTAGCTGTGCTGGTCTTGTATCCTATGTGGGTCCCAGCTTAGATGATTCAATACTGGTCTTATATCCTATGTGGGTCCCAGTATAGATGAATCGATGAAGATAGCTGGTCTTGTATCCTATGTGGGTCCCAGCTTAGATGATTCAATACTGGTCTTGTATCCTATGTGGGTCCCAATATAGATGAATCGATGAAGACAACTGGTCTTGTATCCTATGTGGGTCCTAGTTGTGCTGGTCTTGTATCCTATGTGGGTCCCAGTATAGATGAATCAATGAAGACAGCTGGTCTTGTATCCTATGTGGGTCCCAGCTTAGATGATTCAGTATCTATATCTGGTCATCCCTTTCACCTTTTCGACGATGTATACCTGTGTGCGATGAATTACTGTTTACTCTCCTTTATGGATTGTGTTGTGCTATCCTGTGTGGATTTACCTTTGCTTTCCTGTGTGGACTGGGTTGTGCTTGGGCTCGGATGTTGGAGCCAAACAGGGATTGATGACTTAGGTATATTCATGGGCATATACCTAAGTAGTGTCGGTTGTACTTCGTGATTGTATCTTTCCATTGTGGTTTATTCTTTGTGGATTTAGGGAGACCTTCGGGGGTCTCGGGGTCCCTACTGAGTAGCTTATTCTCACCCCAGCATGGGCTATGCCCGCACTACGTTGTGTTGGTTGCAGACGACGGACAACATTGATCGTGGCTGAGGCTTGCAGAGCAGGACGGTACCTGGAGGTGGACCACTGGGTGGGACGTGCTCGGAGCGGACGGCGGGACCCGAGGAGTAGTGGAGCTATCTGTACCCACCCTTCAGGTGGGATTTCCAGGGGACATCTCGGCGTAGAGGCTTTACTTTACAGTTTCTGTTTTCCCTTTCGAGTTGTAATTTATAGTTGGGCTTGTATTTCTGGCCCCTTTTACTTTCTGTACTTACTATTGTACTTAGTTTTTACTTAGTGTTTACTTCTTCTACTTGTACTCTGTGGTGCTTGTTTACTTTAGAAAGGCAATGCCTTCCCTTTTTATCGGGATTTACACCTTGGTGGTAGTCGCCAGCCCCTGGCCTATGGAAGGCGGGCTTTGGGTAGTCACGGCACGGGCCCCAAGGACGGGTCGTGACAGTTTATATCTTATTATATTAAATAATAATATTTTAATAATATATTGTTGTTTAGTAAAACTCGGTCTGACGTGTAACACATGCTATCAAACAAGGACGTCCTTGCATATAAGGAAAGATAACTTAGTTTTTGTGTGCATTGAAAGATACATCATATATTAAATTTATTGAAAAATAGTAATTATATCATAAAGTCTCAAGATATTATATTTCCTTTGGTGCTTGGTGTTGTGTGTCATAAATTCTATTGAATACAATTTTCTTACTTTAGAATTTTAGGGAGTTACATTCAGCCCACCTTAAATAAACTGTATCCTTGCAACTTAAACTTCATCTTGGTAATATTTTGTTCAGTATTTACTATTTTTAAATCCCACATCATGAGAAGGGTTCATAAAACATCCTATAGAAAAGAGAGAATGAGAAGTACAAAGGTCCTGAGGACTAACATATAACAAGGTCTCTAAGTATAAGAACATTAGTGGAAAGTGTAGATAAATACATATAAGAAAAGAGTAAATATTTATAGTGAGTGATTGAGTCCATCAATCATAATTAAGTGATTTATTAGTTGAATGTTGAGGTCCTCAAATACATAAATCCGTAAGGATTTAAAAGACCATCAGTTCAATAAAAATTATGGTATTAGGACAACATTTTTTTTTATCATTTTCCTAATGTTAAGTAACTATTTTACGACCAAAAAATATAATGAAATATACATACTTGATATATTTCTATAAACATAATTTCATCCTTTGGTTGTGCTTTAATGAATTTTCAATTCTTCCATTACTTTAAGTTATTGATATCTAAAAATTAACTTTGATGCCTAAAGCACTAAAATATTATTTTAACAAATCTTAAGGCACATAAAAAAGTGAAATGTCTAACTATTTGTCTCTAAATATTATCCAAATCCAATATGGTTAATATATTAATGTCTAATCCTAAAATATAACACTACTGGTTTATCATTAATATTTATTTGTCTAATTGTTTAAGTAAAAACAATGGCATATTAATGAGAACATTACATAGGCTAGTGGTTGGCATTAAACCCTTATCATCCTTTGGTCATGGGTTCAAGTCCCACAGCCTTAATAAACTTTATGGGTTATTACTCGGTATACATGTTGTGTTTTTCTAAAACCAAATTAATATAATTCTAATTTTTTTTCCAAAAAGTATGATGGACATACTTGAAACTTAGTCATTAAATAACCTTTTAACTTAGTTTTTCAATACAACCTCAATACATAAATCCTTCATCAATTTATTTTTAAATAATTCTTTACTTGTTATAGAGTTTATCCTTTTGAATATTTCATTGACTAATGTAATTCCCAAGTTCTCTCTATTTAAGGCAATGAAACATAAATGGATCTTTATGATGAGTTTCATTTCCTTCCATCATAATATTCATTTTTTATTGGAAATTCTTTGCTTCATGTCCTTTCCCACACCTAAATCATTTATCCATTATGTTGAGACACTTTCTCAGGTGTCTCTATCCACATTTATTTCATGATAAAAATAAATCCTTCTTTTCTCTATAGTATCCAACACTTGAGCTCTTAGAAACCTTCATACTTTTCTTATTTTGGGAGTTTGGGAGTTGGTTATGGTATATGTTATTAATAATATTTTAGGAAAATAGATTAGGCATAATAACAATATATTTTAATCCTATAAACACCTCATCTGGTTAGTCATTCTCACTACCTTTTCCTTCATGTTCAATGTTAAAATGACTCATTCAGGTTCCAACCATCAACTAAAACCAGAAAGCATAGTGTGAGTAACAATAGTCATAGTGAGAAAAACGTACGATCATTTATAGGATATCTAAATCATGTCACCTTATTTTCGTTCTAAAACATCTTATTTTTAACCTAGGTTATTCATTTTTATCATATACTGAAATCCTTCATAATTTTTTGTAAAGAAAATTTGAATTATCCTAAGCATATACCTAAGGACTATCAAACCAGGTGCACTGTAAGGCCCATTTTCATGTACTAGGTTACATTCGAGTCAGTCCCGATGCACCTTGTCCAAGTTATTACCCCTTGGTAAATCTATGCCAAAACCACCTCTACTTGTAGTATCCAGATAGGAATGTATTTCTAGGTTGACCCACATAATCTCTACCTTACTGAAATTCTATGATATTCTTCTATACTTATCCTCAAATTATACCTAAGGGTTATGTTCTCTAATCCACTTTTTCCAAAATATAGTTTCCAATGTTTCTACTAAAATTACCTTAATACCAGCTATAGCGACCCGACTTGAGAATCCTAGATCTGGTGTTTACTACCATTACATTGGAATGATTACAAGGAATCAAATCCTAAAAGACCAAAGTGTTTAGTAGTCTTGGTGAACCAGATACATACATGAGTCTAGTATTACAAATTAATAAACTAATTACAACATATTTTTTTTCTTTTGAGGATAATAACTTTATTACATCTAGATTATCCTTGTATGTCTTTCTTAGTATACTTATTTGATTCCTGGGGAAAGGAAAAATAATAATGGTGAGCTCAAATTCTCAGTAAGGGTCAATTATAGTGGAAGAAATAATAAATAAATGATAATAGTCAATGCAGCAAGGTAATAATTGAATGCACATTACATTACTTCAATAAACTATAAAAGAAGTTCATAAATAATAAGGTAAGGTAAATAAATGGAAACAAATTCCATTCAAATAACTAAATAAGAAAAAATCAACATGGAAAAGTAAGAAACTGAAAACACCTGCCACTTAATCAATAAAATAAGAATGAAATGCATTAACAGTGTTTTTTATAGAGAAAATATCATGGATAATAAATTTTGATTCAAAATTAAGGTAATTATTAATTATTGGACGCCATTTCTCAATAAAATGAAAACCTATATTGTTAAGACCTTTCAAAAGATGGATTAAAACTATAGATATAAATCTATTAAATTTGAACAACTAATTTGTCTCATGAGAACCTATTGATGCATTGAGGGGATATATAAATTTTGGTCCTGACTCTTCATTTCTTATCCAAAGCATTACTTATATCAAATAATTAATTTAATTAATTGACAATATGACTTATCAAATATTTGTATTGAATAAAGAATATGATCAATATTTTCCTAGATAATCAAATTAATTCTAAAGTGAACACCATATGTAAAAATGATATACGGTTTTGGCAATAAATATATCCATGATAAATGATATGGATAATTAGGGGAAATTCAATATTCAATTATCATAAGAAATTGAATGTTTAATGGGGTTTAACAAAGGAATCAAGGGAGTGAATGTCAATACCATTATTCTCCAAATCAATCATAAACCATCCAAATGAAAAATAAAGATGGTATCAATATAAAATATCCCAAGTAGTGTAAAAATCAAGTTTTTTTGTCATTGATGAATATAAATACTATAAAAAGATCACTTAAAACACTTTCTTGAGGAAATTATCCATTTTATTTTATTTTTTATAAAACAATTTTCTTTAAAAATATATTTTTAAAAAAGATTTTATTTAAAAATTAATATTTTAAACTTGAAAAATAAGCTTCAATGAAATTACAGTTTGTAAATATATAAATTCCTATAATGTAAAAAAAATTATTCATTTTTCATGGTAAAAAAGTTATAAAAATTCCTTATTCAGAAAGAGATAAGAATATTCCTTAAAACACAAAGGGTAAAAATTTATTTAATAAATCATTTTGGAAAGGTTAATTTTTTTTCAAAAAACTTTTTAGAAAATATTGCTTTTAGAAAAAAAATAAGTTCTCTGGATAATGAGAAAAATATAGTAGGGTTTTCTTAAAAAATATTTCTAAAACATTTTGAATACTAATGAGTGAAAAAATGGTAACATTACTTGGAAAAGGTCATGAATAACTATAGTAGAAAAGAATTAAATGGTTTATTGGACAATGATCCAATAATTTTCTCTTATGGAAATTCAAGTGTAAACAATCCCAAACAAAATGAGATTTTGAAGTAAAACCTTGAAAAGACCAACTAGCAAAGGGATATCTATGGACCCTTCCAAGACAAAGGTAATTGAAGAGTGGCCTAGGTCGACTTTTGTAACGGAGATCTGCATGTTTCGGGGTCTAATCGTGTATTATTGATGATTTTTGATGAACTTTTCATGATTTAACAACCCAAAAACCAAGCTAAAATGGAAGGGATTAAAGTTTATATGGACACATAAATGTTAAGACTATTTCATGGAGTTGAAAAATAGGCCTATCATTATGCTAGTACTCAAAAAACCAACAAGTGGAGAACTATTTGTGGTGTATAATGATTCTTCAAATAAGGGATTAGGTTGTTTTCTGATTAGAAATGTTAAAGTGACATCTTATGCCACAAGGAAGCTGAAAATCCCTGAGAAAAACAATCTCATGCATGATCTGGAGTTGGCAGTTCTGATCTTTGCATTGAAAATCTAGTGGCATTATATCTATGGGGAAAAGTGTGAGATATATACTGACCACAAGAGACTCAAATATATATTCACAAAAAAAGAGATTAATATGTTCCATAGAAGATGGATAGAGCTCATAAAGGATTACGACTGCTCAATCCGCCATCATCCTGGTAAGGAAATCAAGGTGGTAGATCCTCTAAGTAGAAATGATCATGCATCGTTATCAATGATGATAATTGAAAAGGATATGATCTTATTAGATTTTCATAGTATAGAAATGGGAATCATTGAGGGATGAACATCATCAATCCTTTCCCGTATGATTACTTAACTATCCCTCATGGAGAAAATAAAGGATGCTCAAGTAAAAGATGTGGAACTTCTGAAAAGTGTGGAAGCTATCAGATGTGGGAAATCCTCTAAGTTCAAAATTGATGAGGAAGTATTTGTAAGATTTGGGTCACGATTATGTGTACCATCTGATCTAGAGATAAATAATATGATTCTTAATGACACAAAAAGGCAACCTTCTCTATCCACCCAGGGAGAACAAAGATGTATTGATATCTCTCAGAAAACCTTTGGTGGATAATATGAAAAGGGAGATTATTGAATATACATCCAAGTTCCTTATATGTCAATAAGTGATGGTTGAGAGGTAAAAGTATAAGTTGATGATGCAAGCACTACCCATACCAATATGGAAGTTGGAGAACATTATCATGGACTTTGTCACTGGACTTCCAAGGGCATCTAGAAAAAACAATTCTATATGGGTTGTTTTGAACCATCTTACAAAGATAGATCACTTTATCTCAATTCAAGAGGACATATCATTGGATCAACATAAATGGATTTACGTCAAATATGTTGTAAGGATGCATGAGGTACCACTATCGTTTGTATCTGATCGTGATCCTAGATTCACCTTGATGTTCTATAAAATTATCGAACCTGCTCTAAGCACTGAAGTGAACATTAGTATAATCTATCATCCTCAAACTGATGGACAATTTGAGCAGACTATTCAGACACTGGAATAAGTGTTGAGAGCATGTTCTATGGAATTCAAAGGATAATGGGACCAACATCTTCCATTGGTTGAATTCTCCTATAACAAGAGTTTCCACTCGAGTATCTGAATGGAACCATAAAAATATCTTCATGCGAAAAGGTGTGGAACACCGGTGTGTTGGGATGAAGTGGGTGAACATATGCTGATAGGACCTTAAGTGGTCGAAGAAATGGTGGAGAAGGTGAAAAACAATCAACAACATATCAAGGAACCCCAAAGTTGACATAATAGTTATGCAGAATATCATCGATGAGACCTTGAGTTCAAAGTTTGAGACATGGTATTTCTACACATATCTCCATGGAAGAAGTTTATGAGGTTTGGGAAAAAAGGGAAGCTGTGTCCTAGGTACATCAACCCCTTCAAAATTCATGATCATTTCAGGGTTGTGGCCTATCGATTAGAACTTACATCTTCCACGGCTGAAGTACATGATGACTTTCATGTATCCCTTTTAAGGATGTACATATCAGACCCTGCACATGTACTCTCTTTAGATGTGGTACATTTGGAGGATGATCATTCCCATGAGGAGCTACTAGTGAAGATATTTGATTATAGAGATAAATTTCTATGTCACAAGACTAATCACATGGTCAAAGTACTCTGGTGGAACTATAATTACAAAGAGGAAACATGGAAACTAGAGGAAATGAAGTAAAAGTACTCACACCTATTTATGGCCTAGAATGTAAAACGAAATTTCGAGGGTGAAATTTATTAAGGGGGGAATAATGTAAAAACCCAATGTTTTTCAATGGAAATTTCCTTCTTATAATTATGTCAAAATCACTTAAGATCACAACATAATGAACCATTAAGTTCTATGTTAACTTTAAATATATGTTTTTCACTTATGTGATTTGAATTTCGAAAAGAGGACATCTACAATTGTGATTAGTAAGTTATTTGGAGTTTGATAAGAGAAACATAATTTTTAATAAATAGTAGGATACCCTTTTGAATAGTAACATACCTTTATGAATAGAAATGAATAGTAATGAATAGGAAATCATCCAAAAAATAGAATCTTCACCCATGATTTTATAAATTCAATTTAGACATCTTAAAAGTGAAAAAATATCACAGTATAAGAATTAGTATTTTTGTATGTCAAAAATATTTTATTTACAATTTTATGATTAATTTAATTATTTGAAATGGAAATTTATTTTCAAAAAATGTAATCATAAATTTCTAATTTATTGTCTTATGGTTATAAGAGAATTTTAATGGACCTTGATTGATTTTTCAAGGTGTTATAAAATGAGTTATATTTTTAATGTTGTTTTTGTTAAATAAATTATGATTTTTTTAAAATTAATCTTAAAATATTTATAAACTTATTTTAAATAAATAGAGTTCATTTTTGAATTCTAAATGCAGTTAAATGGTTGGGGGGAATTTTGGGGATTTTTCTAAAATACTAGAATTTTTTATGAATAGTAAAATCTGATAATTCACAATAAATGCTAAAACCTGAATTTTGGCATCATGCTTGAGTCATGGATGACGTAAATGGCCATTTGTTCAAAATATAATGCACATATTACTTTTTTGTTGAATTAATCATCACTATTTCTGGTTTTAATGGAAATTAATAAACTAATGATTAAAAAATTATGAAAACCCGCCTCTCCTCCACTATAAAACCCCCCTCACTACCTCTTCTGTCCACTCCTATGAAGCCTTGTAACTTGAGAATATTAGACCCAAATATTCTCCAAAGCAATTTACCCTTTTCCAACATCTCATAGTATATTAAAAATACCAAATCCTCTCCACTTAAGAGGCTCTCAAAGGAGTTTAACTCGAGAGGTAAATTCCTCTTTCCAATTCTTTTATTTCTTTTATATTCTTTTCATTTCTTGTTTCTTTCCTAACCTCCCCTAACCCAAATGGAATGATAACTCTAGTAAAATAAATTTAATGGAATTATATTATTCGTATAGGATAATTTATGATTTTTTCTCGTTTCTCCATATTTTATTTTAAAGAAATTAAAACAGTGTTTGAGATGTGTTAATTTGAAACATTCAAGGACAACGGTTTATCAATTTGTTTTATCGTTTTTAATTATGTTCATGATAACATTTTTGTTATGGTTGAACCATATTATTGTATATGTAACTTATCCTATTTAAGGTTATGTAATCCTTTGGTACAAATGGTATTAATTTATAAAGCAAAACATGTTCGTTGTAATCAAAACCCAACGATTAACAAACAAAATTGTCGCTATGGTTTTATATAATAATTCATATTCACTCCCAATAACAAAATAAATCATTATAACCATTTAATCTCCGTGATGTTCAATAATAACAAACATATTCAATTCTGTGCAATGACTTTCATTATACATGTTTATCCAAACATGAACCGATCATTAAAAACCTAGCAAGAAAACTAACCCAAACAATGAAATTGAACATTATAACCAATCAAAAAGGACTTTAATGAGATAAAAAAGGCTGTAATAAATAAATTAGATATATAATAGTTTCTAGGATTATTTATTAATAACCCAAATTTTATTATTCATGTCATTAATATTAAGTGGAGAACACCTCCAGACTTAAGGTAAGAGATCCTCTCCATTTTACTTTTATTCAAGATTTTCCTCTATGTTATGCCATTTTATGTCTAATTACTAGTGATGGGGTATGATTATACAACACCCCCATAATTTCCTCATTATTTCTAAAATATGAGATATACCTTTCCCCCTCATTAATCCCCCTTAAGTACACTTGATATCATGCAGGTAATCTATATGGAATTCTACCCGAACATCCTTTATTCCTTCGGGTTGCTCTATATTTTTTTAACCAAATTAAGTTGTATTTTCTTTTATGTAAAACTTCTACATGTTTCTTATATTATTTATACTCATGTTTCAAGATCCATCTCTATTTTTATTTTGGGGATATTGATTATTTTAATTGATTCCCACCTCGATACTTTCAAGTAAGCAAATTCCTTTTAAGGGAACATTAAAAATTTCAAGTACATTATGACCTATGTTTTAAGCCACCATTGTCTTCAAAAATAAGTATTTTTATTATGAAAACCTTCTTTTTTCACTTTTTTTATATAAAATATTTTCCCTTTTCTATTTTAAAATCTTTTTAGTGTTTTTCTTAAAACTGCACTAAAATGTTTTAATGCTAATAATTTCATAAATACTCTACTTACATGGTGTCACTTCAATTTTTCATTACTTACCGTGATATATGTCTATTTTACCTTATTAATGTCCATGTATGTTTTAATTCCTTTCTCTCATGGACACTTCTATGATACGCCCATTAGTTATGCTTTTTGTCATAGCCATTTCTCTCCATGGGTTCCCATACATTTTTGTACGATTGAATTTTATATGATTGTTTATGTGGAAATAATATTCATGAACATGTTAATATGGGTTCTCCCAAATATCACTCCAATGCATTGGGTAATGTTATGTCTCATGAGATGTTATGTTCGATGGTTTTGGCGGTTATCCTTGGCTTGTGCTACTATGGGAAATGAACTTGGTGGTTAGCATTGACTCGTACTAAAGTCAAGTATTATGTTGGAACCACATTTTTATGATTATAGGTTTATATGACTCTGTGTTTATATGTTATGATCACTTATGTTACATGCCTTTTTATTTCTTTATGTCAGGTTTCCTAACCCTTGGGCTATGGATTTATTCTTATTCGTATTCACTTACTGGGATTTTAGATCATCCCTTTGTTCATGTTATCCCTATGTTATGCTATAAATATATATGAGAAAAATGGAAGTTATGGGATCTTTATAAATACTAGATAATGAAATTTTTTATTTACTTCCATGTTTTTAGTTTTATGTGCTTAGTTTACTTAGATACTAGACCTCACTTTCCTTGGCTTGTACTCTGATGCATAAATATGCTTAAAATCATGTAATGTTATATATAAAAGGCTAAGTTCGCTATACCAAGTACTAAGTGTTAGGTATATTATTATGTTACATTAGTTGGTTCACACATATCTAGTTTCCCTCCAGTTGTTCTATGCATGAAGGCCATGAGGGGTTCCATTTTCAATGATTCGTGGGTGGGATAATTGTATAGATTATGGTTTGTACTTAGTATATATAATAAGTTGGTCTTTTTGAATTGTAAAAACTAAGATGTGTCTCATATTAGATTCCTAGGGTAGATCCCACGACATCATCGCTCGATTGGTAGTTTAATTTGAGGATTCCTATATTTTTCTTGATTGTATCAGTCCCTTAATTATATGGTTGACATAATTTTATCATGTTCACCTTCATTTTTTATCTTTCGACTTATGTTTTCCACCATGTGTATGATTTACCCAGTGTTTTTGGGTCATTTATTTTGAAATTGTTTTTAATATTTTTTTAGAAAACCCATTTTGAATTTAAAGACTCTTGTGTTGGGTTTTTCAATCTAATTTTGAAATGGGTAATTTAGATAAAAAATGTATAAGATCAGTGAAATGTTTTCAAAGATTTCATTTTCATTTAATTAAAACAAAATGTAAAGTATTTTAAAGACATTCTCTACTTGATTTTAGTTTTTTCATGAGTTTATGTTTGGAAATCCTAATTTCTATTAATATTTTCAAACTAGAATTTATGAATTGAATAATGAAATGAATGGCATTGTCTCGATGGGTGGTGACTTACTAGGTTATTTAGATAACACCTATATATTTCACGTTCTTTATTTTTCGGTTAGACTCGAGTTTAGTGCTTGTGGATGATGTTAGGTGAATCGAGATGTAGTGAGAATCCATAGGTTTCATGGAGTGGGATTCAAGATTAGATAGAGTCTGTTTAATTTTTCTATTTTTGTTTTGGCTAATATGGTCATCTTTTTAGATGCATTAAATCATTTTTATTGTATATGGATATTCAATGCAATATTATTTTTTATGTTTATATTCTTAAATTATTCAAATAGTTTGAGTTATTATTGTTGGTCATGAATCATTTAAGATGGCCTTTTATTTTTGAAAACCTTTATTTGATGTTTCATGGACATCCAATGTAAGGATGAACCGTGTTGTACTTGAAAATGGTTCCTTTATCATTTAATTCTGATTTGAGTGTGAAAATATTCCCAAATATGTCACCTGTTATTCTTAGGTACTAGTTTCTAGCCCATGGTGATCGTTAAGGCCCTTTGAGTCCTATGATGATTCAGGTTGAGTTCTTAGTTAAATGGTACCTTAGTTCGGTTCGTTATAATTTATTGGGGTTGGTTCCCTAAAACCAACTACTTTTTACTTTAGATTACTTGTATATTAAAATAAGTTCATGTTAATTTAAATACCTAATCACTTATTTAATATCCTTCTATATAACATACATTTGATAATATCACAGAGTATCAATCACATTAAAAAGGGATTAACAGTTATAAACTATAATGAGAACCTTGAAATTTTAGAATGATATTATCAAATCTAGTTCTATGGTCAAATAAAATTCTATGATGATGCTTATAGTTGTTTGACTTTCTAATGTGAGTAATCATACAAAGATAATACTTCTTGTTATGAAGTTCACACTTGGTAATCTCTAATATGACGGATTATGAGAATAGGCATGTTAGCAAGAATTCCACATTTTTATGTGTCATTGGATATTTCTATCTATGAGTGTGTGTAATGGTCCTTGGGCATTGTGATTATTTTCAATGCATGCATTACTCACGTACTTAGATGTAATATCCTAAACCATGGTGAAAAAAGTTCATGGAGGAGTTGGATACCTTGGGGGAATCACTAATGATCTGTTATTAATGAATAATTTAAGGAAGAATTTGTCTCATCTATATTAATGGAATTTGACATCTATTCCCTTTGATTGTAAGAGCATTGTCACATTAAATTTCTTGGTCATTGTGTAATGATTAGATTATTTTAAATAGTAAAATAAATATTTATCAATCATATAAGTTGATAAAATGATTATGCATCATACTTTATGAAATATTGTGATAAAGATATTATATTACACAGTGACCACACTCTTGTGGTTTTTGATGTTTTGGAATTAACTTATTTCTCTTGGGTTTCTAACCTATTTCCAAATATTAATCTTGGACATCATGGAATCCCTCCTAATGTCAATGAGAAAGAATCCTAAAGGGTCACACACTAAGTGTTTCCATTGATATCAATTAGATTCCATTTGAATTTTATTATTAGAATAAATATTATTCTCATGATCAAGGAACAATTTTTTTAGGATTTATTGATCAAAAATATTAAATAAATATTTATTTTCAAGGTAATTTCTTTATTACATGAATATACAATATTTATTTTTTTCTTATATTTTCAATGTAATAAATAAATATTTATTCATTAATAAGTAATTTATTTTATTTAATAAATATTTATTCTTTGGACTATGAATATAATATTTATTTCATTCAATGGATATTTAATAAATATGTATTCTCAAGATTGTGAATAGAAAATTATATTTTATTAACGAATATATATTTAATTAAATAAAAAAATTGGTATTTGATAAATGTTGAGAAGGGAGAGAAGACAAAGATTGTGTTTGGTGATAAATATTATTTTTCAATATGGTAAAAGAATATTTATCATTGCACCAATTTTCATACACAATAAAAACAATAATATTATTATTAGTATTACATTGAATGAGGTCCGATGAGGTTTAATTTATTATTTAAGTTCTATTGTGAAAATAAAAGTATTTTAACCCTAACATTGTCTCTATAAATAGATGGTTATTTCTATTGTATAGAGGTTGATTCAGATTTATCAATATTGAGAATCATTGTGCATAAAAAATCTAGTACTCTCTCTCAAGACTGAAGAACACTCTATAGATTCTCTTTCCTACTCAATTTTCTCAAGAATTAGATTTCAATGATGATTCTTCAAGCCTGAAGGAATCATCGAATTGATCTAGATGAACCCCATAAGACGATCGATCTGTTTTTCTAATAACTCACAATCCATTTGTATTTTTTGGAGATCAAGCGAGCACATGTGGATCACCGTCAGATTGATTCAATAATTAGATATTACAAACTAAATGGTGAAGGACCGAAAAGGGTTTCAGACAATCAAAACCTTCATCAAATAAGTATCTCAAGGTCGAGGTATTTTTTCATCTAATATATTTAAATAAATTATAAATTTAACATGATAATATTTCCTCTTAGTTTTAGATTATTTCATTGTAAATATTATTTAGAAAAATTTTATTGGTCATGATATTCAAATATTATATAATATGTGAATTATCTATCAAATCTAACATTTGATGAGTCGGGATCAACCCTGATATGTTCCTTCACTGTTCCTAGAACCATTAATCGGTATCATAGTCTTCATGTTCAAAATTATAATTATTTTCTTTATTATATATCATTATTAATTTAAATCTAAAATTAATTTCATGTTTTATTTTTTTCTTGATCTATCACCGAAATATATTCTTCCTATTATTATTTTTTCACTCATATTACCAAAATCATATCATAATTAATTAATATCACATATGATGAACTCATCTTGATGTAAGAAGAATTCTTGTTGGATAATAAAAGACTGCATGATGTGTACTTCTATATTACACGTCGTGTGTCATTGTTAATTGTGTAAGGATGGCCATGTGGATTATGGGTTGTTAGTCATTGTACATGAAACATGAAATAAACACACCACATATTGACTAGACAAGGTAGAACATGAATTTTTTGGAGTATATGTCATGTGGTCAATGTGTTTTTCAGGAGAAAAAAATGGGTTCAAACAACGTCGTGTAATCAATACACTGGGTATTTTTAATTCATAATGAAAATAGACTGATAGTTCTATGACTTTAAGTACACATTGTGTATTTTTTATACATATTGCGTACTTTATAAATTTATGTGGGAAGTATACATTGATTCCCTAGTAATTCACTTCAGATATCCGATAAAGAGGATCACACACTATGTGGATGACTTGAACATGTCATCTAATTTACCTTTTTATATAGAAATATTAAATTTAATTAATTAATCCATTAAACCTCATTGATTTGAGTTCTATGGGTCATTAAGTTGGCAGTATATGTCATCCATTCGTCTTTATATTATATTAAATGCTTAATTAATTCTATGTAATATTTGAAAATATAAATCATGTATAGTTATTATACACTAAATAATAAGCACATTAAATTGTATAGGCTACATAATTTTGATGTGTTCTATGTGGAATTAAATTATAGTACATGTCATGAAATTATGACACATTTCATGTACACCATTTTTCATATGAGTTCATTTTTTATGATTAAAACCATATTTCATAGTTTGAACTGGTAATCGCTGAGTTGCTTCAATATACAAAGTTGTTTAATATTTTATTTATTTTTTAACTAGGATTTAATTATTTATTTTCTTCAAAATTACAGTGGATGGAAATTTCATGGTTATTAGATGGAATATGATAAAATAAATTAATTAGTTGACAATTTAATTAATTATATTATATTGTTTGTATTTTATCTTATAAAATAAAAAATAGAAATGAATGTTCCCTATTTTTTAAAATGTGTAACTATTTGACAATTATAATTGATCATGAGAATTAACCAGACAAATGCATGTTTCAATTTTGTTTTTTTTATTTTATTTTATGGATTTGAAATTTATTTTTTATTATGTTTAATATGATGTTCTACATGTCATCATTTATAATTTTATTATACAGGACATATGTGAAAAATGTTGTTTTATTTAATTATCTTTAACAAATATTTTTATTCCCCTCACCTTTATGTGAGTTATAAAAAATATGTAACAAAAGGTGTATCTGAAGGCACACTGAATCAGTTTATGATGGAATCAAGGTAGAGGTGGTTCAATATAGGAAAGAAATGAAACTAACCTAGGTGATACATAGGTGAATATGTGGAATACTTTAATTTGTTCCAAGAATGGAATAAAGTGTTTTTTCCTATGGTTTTAGGATCATTTATAGTATTCTCAATAAATAAACCATTAAATAAAATCACGGTTGTTCCATTTATTTATTTATATTATTTTCATCTATCCATGATTTATTTTATGGATTCAAGACTGATATCATATATATTAATCGTTTTATATGAATATATAGAATTAAAATAAAATGATTTTGTGTAAATGTTTTATTGGAATGTTGTAAATCCAAAAAGAAAAATACACTTAATATTAACAAGTCATCTAAAGGATAAAATGTAAAATTTTATGTATAATAAACAAAACCCCTCAAGTTAATATTATTCCATTAGTCCTTCCATCATCTGATTTAAGATGAACTCATAGTTAACGTGTCAATTCAGCCTCTATCGGATGAACTTTTAATTATTGAGAAGTCTTTCCTAGGATAGTGGGTCAAATTGACCAAATATCTATTAGGATTAATGGACTCTGTTTTTTCCAATGAAAATATAAGGGAATGTATTAAGGAAATCTGAGTCAATATTTAGAGATTGGGGAGTCCACTAAATAGTTCAAGGAGATGACAGTTTTTAGTTGGAAAGGAAGCCTACATAAATAATTTCTTATAAATTTCATTGCATTCATTTGTATTATAAGATGAGAATTATGGATCCTTACCATTAGAATGTCCAAATTGATGGTACATTATTAGTTCAATGGAGTGGCTCATTGAAACTTGATAAAATAGTAGGAGTCTTAAAAAATTAAAATTATTATGACTCACATAATTTTTAATAATGTAATGGTCTAATATTTTATTTTAATTATTTAATAAAAATGAATGAAATATAATGAAAATATTATGATCATTCTTTAACTCAGAGAAGGTCCTTTCAAATAAAAATTCTTGGATATGGTGAAATAATTTATTAGATGTATTATTATCATAAATTTTTTATTATGTATCAGTATCCCCTATTCCTATTTTTTTCACCCTGAGTATTTCTACCACAGATTTTTAGAGGATTATTCCTCAGTACATTATATTGTATTATCTTCTATTTCTGTAGAGATAATTATACAACATAAGGACATGGATTCTTTCACCATAATATATATTCTACTTTTTGTTGAGAAATACAAATGCTTTAAATAAAAAATATTTTCAATACAATATATCAATGTAAATTGGAAAACGGTAATATAGCTACTGACTATGGTTTTAAAATGATGGGGTATATTTATTAGTTAGGGAAATTAGGTTTCCAATTGGGTAATAAATTATTTATTAATCATAATTTTTTTTCCTTACCACCAAGGTTGTGCTTATTCATCCATGATCAGATAAATAAAATTGATAAGTCGCTAAGAAATATTTTGACCATACTTCAACTGAAATATAAATATAGGTTAAAACATGTTTCTCCATTCATTTTGGTGGTAATTTTGAAATAAAAAGCTAGAGATACCATGAATAATATAAATCCAAAAGATAATTTATATTGTCTTTCTGAGGGATAAACGATTCAGTGGAAGGAGGATAAAAATGAGGTAATTTTATTCATATATAGAATCAATGGAATCTAGAAAATAAATTTTAATAAATTAAAGAATCAAACCATTTCATCTAAATTAGAGATATTTATTTTGTTTTTTCCCCACATGTGTATTGAAATACAATATTATTAAAATATTCATGTATTTAAATATTATAAACAAGTAAGAATAAAAATATTAAAGAGTATTCTCAAAAGGATCTGAGAAAGGGAGAATCATATTTCCACCATGGGGATATCACTACATCTAATAGCCATAATAAATTGATTCATGTTTTTAATAAGTATTAGAAAATAATTTTTCTTAGTTTTCATCTTGGAACAATGATACATTACTTCACATTTGGAATAAATGCGGCGATGAAAAACCAATACTAAAGTAATTTTTCAAAAACTCTTGAATCCTAAATCTCTATTACAATGAATGATGAATATAAAAAGTATAATACTCTTTACCAATTGTGGAAAGATAACTCTTTCTAAAACTAAACTAAAACATGTGACTTATTTATATCCATAAAAGGTTTTTATTCTCAACTGAGTTAAGATATTGTGTATTCAAAGAAAAGGATTATCATATTTTAGATAAAGAATCCTTTAAAATTAAGTAATGAAAAAAGCTTTTAGAGTTAGTTCAACATGGACACATGAAATAAAATAAATCTGAAGGTAACTTCATATACTTCATGATATTAATTTAAGAAATTTTAGAATTTCTCATTAAAGTAGATGAGTTCACTGGGTAAATATTGAGGAATCTATTTCCTAGTTTTTCAGAGAACATATTATACAAGTAATAATTATTCATACATGTGAAGTAAAGTTTTTCCCAAACTCACATTTCCTTATATACATCAATATTACGGTGTTAATAAAAGGAAAAGTTATAATGAGCCTTATATATATTTCAAATTTTCTATAATTTTATCCAATACATGTTTTGAAAATATAAGTGAAACAACTAACCATAGGCTAAATATATTGAATAATGGATATTATATCAAATGAAATATGATAATAATATATTAGGAAACTACCAAATGTTCTTGCTGAAAACTGATTATTAAAAGTTGTCTTTAACTATAAACGGACATCAAACACTAAGGTGGACCTAAGTTAATGATCATAAAGCCACATGGTATATTAATGTATAGTCAATAATGATTATATTTCCATAAATTAATATTATCTAATTAAGGATAGTGAGAGAATACATAACTTTTATGGGCTATAGAAATTCATTCACATGGGTTGGAATAAGAATGTTTGACTGTTCTATGAATAGTGATAGGATTAGTTCCAAAGACACATACAACATAATAATTCATTACCAAATGATGTGGTTTATGTTCATTTTGGTGGGTGATACATTTATTATTCTTCATGAATAAATATTCCTACAAATAAAAAATAAATTGACATTTTCAAAGATTTAGAAGTTTATATAAATTCATGTAATGGACACCATGTGTTAAGATTTGATGACATTGTATCTTGAAGGTTTTAAAGACTTGGTATTATTGGTGATTATTTAATATAATTTGGGAAAGGATGTTACAATATGTTGAAAATAAAAAATGATTGGTTATTGAAAGGTTTAGTCTATGAAAAAAACTATACAAAAACCATCATGATTAAAATACTTTTGAATTATAAATATCAAAGAATACTTATGTGATCATCATATTGGGTTATTGATATTCAATACCACCTCATTTGGAAGAGTCCTTATAGAAGATGTCAATATGATGTAACCAAAAGGAGACCCTATGGTATATTTCTACAGGGAATTGCTAGAAATATTTGGTGACATAAATAAATTCCAATGAGATATGAAGATTGTATAAATTCATTTGTCAATAAATCCTACATAGTTATCATTGAATATTCTTTTTTAAATGAATGAGTGACATGTTTCTCTAATTGGTTAGTTTATCACTATAAGTGTTTATGATAAATATGTTGATAACATATGGAAAACAATTTTTTTGTATTATAAGTTTTTTAAAACCAGTGAATGAATTTCTCTAAGAATAACATAAAGTATAAATGTGTTCTAGGGAACATGATCTACCAGATAGATCCATGGGATTTGAAAACATAGTCATTGTAAATATACTAAAAATTATTGAAAAATAAAATATGAAACAATTCATGATTGAATTTTTATTTTCATGTAATCCTTCTAGTAGTTAATGAATGTGTTGTTTTTGGGAGATCACATGTTCTTATCAAGGCCATTACTAGCTCCAAAAATGTTGGATTCTATGGGTCATTTTCATATTAAACAAGACAAGAACTTCATGACCAGCTAAATATTTCCAATAAAATATTGATAAGAAAGGTCATCAAAACCAAGAGGATATATTTTTAAATTATATTTACAATTATTTTAAATATATTGGAAGAAATAATTACTCGGACTTTACATATTTCCTCAACAAAGGTGTTGTTATTATGAAATCATTTTTGGTCAACCATTATTGGGTTTGTAGTATCCATGTGTATATTCCCTCTAGTAGTGATACAAAAGTTCTCCTTTGACCTCCAAAAAATTTTGATGGATTGTAGGGTACTAGTATGACGGATCAATTGTATTTAATTATTCATCTAGATCACTACAACAATTATTTTAGGCTTCAATAATCATCAGTACACTCTAATTCATAAAAGGATAAAGTATGGGGGATAAAATATAGAGCATTCTTTGAACTTGAGAGAAAAATATATATTTCATTATTCAAAATGATTCCTAATATTGATTTATCCTGATCAACCACTACATAATAGACATAATTTTCTATTTATAAAGACAAGATCAGGGATAGAAATAATTATTTAATTTCAAAACAACCAATAAATAATTAACTAAATCTAATCTTACAGCACTTCATTTATTAATAATATAAAGATCATTTTCATTGTGTGTTCAAATTAGAACAATGATACATATTATTTTATTATCTTGAGAAATAATATTTATCACTAGACTCAATCTCGGTCTACCCATCCTCCTCAGAATTTATCAAATACCTAAATAAATATTTAATTAAATAATTATTCATAAATTAAATATTTTCTTCACAGTCCGGAGAATCGTTATTTATAGAATATTAAATAAATAAAATAAATACCTTATTCAATGTTTTCCAAATGAATATTTATTAAATATTCACATAATTAAATATATAATTTATTAATAAATAAATAATTATTTATTACGTTATAGATAAATATTTTTTATCGATAAATCCTAAAAAAAATTATTCCATGATATTGGGAATAAAATTTATTCCAAAAATTATGTTCAAATTGAATTTTTATTAAGATCAATAGAAATACATTGTGTGTGACCCTATATCATTCTTTCTCTTTGGCATTATTATAGATTTATAATTGTCCAAGATTATTATCTATAAATGGATCCAGATACCAAAGAGAAATAATTTAATGTGATAACATTGATAACCACATACAATCACTCATTTTTTAATATAATCCCTTTGTTAGAATATCTCAAAAAGTAGGTTTCACATGCGTGTCATCTACTAATGAGCTTGATACATCTTTCTTTAACAATTTGAAATAAACTCATCATTACACTATGGACGTGGAGTTTAATGGGATGATTCTATTTCAATCAAAGGGCTTAGATATCAACTTCTATAAATATGGAATGGAAAAATCTTTCCTTGACTAATTAATTCATAGCACATCATTCACAACACACCCAATGTACCCAACTTCACCATGAACTAGTATTGTCACATTCATAACAATATAACTATGTTTGAAAGTCATTAAATTCATTATTAATAATATTAAATTCCAAGGACCGTTACACATTCTCACTGATATGAATATCTAATGACATATAGACATGTGGAATTTCTACAGGGGGGTATGTTCACACAATCTCTCACTTTAGTGATTTCCATGAATGAACTTCATTCGAAGAAGTCTCGTCTCTTTATGAGTACTCACGCCTAATAGTCAACATACTATATATCCCATTATAGAGTGAAATGTGATCGTAAAACTTTTTTAAGGGATTTCATCCTTGAAAATCAAGGTTCCCATTATAGCAGGAATCGTCTATGAAATATTTTGATGCAAAAAATACCTAATAACATTACCACATTAATGTTATAGAACATAAAAATAAATACATGATATTGTATTTATATTAATACGATCTTATTTGAATATAAATGAAATCTAAAGTAAAATATATTTAGTTCTAGGGAACCAACTCAAATGAACTCTCAATTCCATTAGATCCAACTACTAAATACTGCTTTGTTCTCACATGTTAAACATGATTCTTCTATTTATGGATACAACTACTAGTCCTACCAGGTTTCTATGTCTATGGTTTCTAAATTCACATGACTATGTGGTTAATATTATTACTACAACATTACTACCTTGAGAAAATCTGTCAATTAGTTATATAACTAAGTATCCACCTCTTCTTCCAAGTTCAGAATCCAAAAATCCTATCTGAGTCCATTGTTAGTGCTCATAATAATATTGATAAAACTCTTTTTTTCCATACAACCCAAAATTAGAATAGGGTGCTTTTAAATCACTTATTACGCTACATTAGAGGCCACAACATACTCAGATACTGATGTTATGGATACCACTGGATCTAATAAGGTTTTCAATCATATTACAATATAATTTTCTAGAACAGAAAATAAAATTAAACTAAGTGAATACTCGTGTTCAATTACATTAATCACTAATATTCTCACCTCCCTAGACACCGAGAACTCGTCAAGTTACACTTTTCAGGTACATTTAGATATTTCTAACTATAGGTGGATGATGTTATGTTGTATAAATTTTATATTTACCAACTACAAGTTATGCATCATTAATATCAAAAGTTCGTACATATCATGGTATTTGATATAAATTCCTAGAACATAAGCTTGTGAATTTTTTTAATCTAAATAATATCTTCCTATGCTGATGTATGTTCTAGTAGAAGGATTATATGTTAATATCAATTATTTCATTAATTGTTTTAATATGTATTTTCCACACTTTTTTAATATATATAGTATGACTGTATTTAAAAAAAACTCATGCACTATAACAAAATCGACTGATAGCGGTGGGGTTTTTTTAAAACTTTGATGGCAGTTTAAACTACTGCCAATTGTTTCTATAATAGTTTCCAAAAACAGTTTCTAATGTTAATGTCATCATCCAACTCATGTTATTTCCTTCCATTTATAATGTGTTTTTGGGAACTGTCATGGTAAATTTTTTCAGTGGTTGTTTTCAGGAACCATAGAGTAACATTTTTTCAGTAGTGGTTTTTTTGGGTTTTAGCACCGGTTATCCCTCCCAAAACTGGTTGTGGATATAGTGTTAGTTTCAACAACCACTATATCTATAAGGCCCTAGCCTTAAACCTTACTTAAAATTGAATTAAATTAGTAATTCACATTGAGGATCTTTTCAGGTTTATAGTTTTAGAGAATTAGGACATAACTATTACATCTCAAAAGATTACAAAGTAGTCACTTCTACTAAATTTCCATAAAATAAAAACTCTTAAAAAGAAACATTTTTAGCTCCATGTATTAGATAACATGAATTTCCCTTGATCCCATCCTTGACCGTATTCCACATTAAGTCCGGTGAAAACAATTTCAAAAAAAAACATGGGGTGAGCATAAAAAGCTCAGCAAAGGATACACAAATAATGAAAAATGTTAGTTTTTCAAAGAAAAAAGTAAACCATGTATACTTTATCAAAGTAATACCTTTCACCTTTATGAAGTAGTAAAAACTCTTCATTGAATAAAATATCATTATTTACCCTTTTGTAACCAAAAGATTACCATAAAAACCATATAAAGAACACATAAAATATAAGTTAACTTGGGACATAAACATACTTAAATGGAATAACCATACAGTCGACTTCCACACATACTTAATGGAATTGCCATACGGCCGACTTCCATACCAAATGCATTGGAGGTTATAATGTAACCACCTGTCCTGGTATTCACGACACCACACGTCATATGGTTTATCATGTAACCACCCGTCAAATGTCCAAGTACCATTATAAAATCATAAGACATAAAACAAATATAATGGAAAGAAAACATTTCCACACTTTGATCAAAATATATCAATTAAATATATTGACATAAAAAATCCATTATAAAAACCATTTTCAATACCAAAATACATAAAAGAGTATATGGTATTTATTTAATTTTAAAAACATTACGGATTATTGAGGAAGCCAAAGACCAAATAATACTCACGGCGGCGGAAAAGGTCATTGTCACCGTGTATGTTAAAAGAAAAATTAATTTTTTTCATTTAGTAAAACTATTCATAGAAAAAGATTCATTTTTTATAAAAGTAAAATTCAAAGGGGTTTATACACCGTATAAAAGAAAGTTGTGTATAAAACGAAATATGCCTCAATGAAAGGAGATTGAGACGAAGTCCCTTACAAAGATCATTTTTTAAATAAAATAGAACAATTATGTGTATTAACTATAAGTACACAAAAGGATGTAAAAATATAAGACAGAACATAATAATATCATGACATAATTTGAAAGTAGGAGATTAACCCAAAGAACAAAAATTGGGTTAAGAAGTTCCCTTAGTAAAATTCGACATCCTAACGACTTCACATAAAATTTTACAAAAAGAGTTGATGAGAGAGATAAAGGGGATATCATCACTTGGACATAAAATTTACATAAATAAGGATATATAAGAACATATCCCAACATAATAGTATGTGAATTAAAAGACAAAACAAAAGAAGTCTTTTAAAAAAAGGAGGGTGAAAGGTCCCCTTACCGAGTTTGGTAACTTTCGAAAAGTACACCCCATTAAATAAGGGTCATACAATGAAGATGTAAATACCCATAAATGAAATTATACTACACAAAGTGTATAATAATGGGAAGTACATAAACCAGTCAAAGGAAATAGTGCCAAACATAGCATAAATTTCATGAGAATAAAAGTGAGATGAAAAATCCCTTACGAAAACTCGGCAGCCTAACGGCGCCACTTAAAACTTCCAAAAATGGATTTATGAGATAAAATAGGGTCTCTCATAATATGAACATAAAAAGTAAAGTATGAGGAATATAAAATAACATCCCCAAACATAATAAATGTTGGCTTAAAATAAATGACATAAAACAGAGTACTTAAAAAGAAAGAGAGAGGTTGGATCCCTTACCTCGGGTCCGACTTGACTCGATTGTTCTTTAACGTCCTGAATAATAAACTTGAGTTAATTTCCACTTTCTTAAGAAACTTTTTCAAGTTAATTATTCTTTTTATATCACTTATTGCCATGTTATAAGCATTATGTAATCATTTAAGTTAATAATGTTTGTTTTGTCGATATTTGGTTCTTAAGTCGAAAGTGGAATTCTTACAATTACATGTTGTTCATGTGGTCAAAGGTTCATTATATCCAGAATGATATTCATGATTTGGATATCATATATATCATATAAATCTAGAATATACATGTCTTTATAATATTACATAATCATTTAGAGGTAATAAATGAAATGCACCGTTTATGGAGACGGTAAGCCGTACGTACGCATGAACGCTACTTACATTTCTATGTCATATTAATGGAAATAAAACCAAATGAGAGGTATGTATATTTTAATTCCAGAATTATATTCATCATTTATATGTAACATAAATAATATATAATAACTTTAAATCCATCCTTTATACATCCCACAAATGGCATTAACGAATCAAATCACTTTGAGGGGGCGGTAGTCCGCACTTCCTAAAATGAAATTATCATGTTTACCCACAATGGAAACCATAAAGGTATGCCACAAAAGAAAAATACAGAAGCTTAAGTAAAACATAAACATATTATATATCATATATAAATATAGTGACATCTTAATGGCCACATTTGAAGGTGTTATATGAGTTTTGAACAATCATCGTTTTTTGAGGCAGAAATTCGCCATCCACAGAAAAAGTATGTTCTTTAACCATTAGATGTAGGTGTGTGTAAGTGTAGCTCAATTTATTCTTGTAACAACATCCTAGTATATTTAAGATACTGGAGTTGTTACAAAAGAAAATAATAAAAAGAGTTTAGGGTGTTGGAGAAGCATAATAAAACAAAATAACACAAGAGAAGACACTACCTTTAAATCGGGTAACTCTTTTTGATTTGAGCTCAAAGGCTTCCTTGGGAAGACTTCTGCCCAAAGTGAGGCATCTAGGAGTAAGATAGGGATGTGGAGAGAAAACATTTGCAGGGTTTGGCCGAGCCAATGGCTTGAGAGGTGTGGGTACAGAGGTAGAGGTTGGGGCCTTTTATAAGAGGAGAGGAGGGGCACTCTTGGAAAGTAAGGAAATGTTACTTTATTTTAGAATGAGTTTCGGATTTTAATGGTCCCACATTAATTTGTTTCGAGGATAAGGTGATAAGGGTTAGAAATAAAGTCATACAATAGGTTTTGGACATGTTTAGGTCTTAGATTTTACATTATCTTTCCATTTTATTTAAATCGTTAAATAATGAGGTAATCGCTGCATCATCATGGTGTCATAAATAATTTAATTTATTTAATGTCAAAAAATTATAAAAAAATACTATGATGTACGAAATTTTTTTATATTTCTAATTAATATTTATAGTCAAAAATATGACTTGTATAACCCCATATAAAAATTGTTTTAGTAAAACAAGACATGTTTGTGACATTTTAATTTTAACATTAAATAAAAAGGTATTAATGTCATTTTCCTAGCAAAGTGGCTCCATGGGGTCCCCAAGTTGACCCGTGGATTGTATTTGTCGGCCATGACATATAAAATGATGGTAAGACATGTGTCTAGGTCATTTGATTTTATTAAAACATTGTTTTTACCTTAAATTACACTAATTACCTCTAATCGCGATTAATAAACTTAAAAGTTACTATTCACCAAAAAATTATTTTAATCCCATTGAACCACATTTTACTTCTTAATGAAAACCATGTATGTCGGATTTTTTAAATTCAAATCACAAAAGTGTTACAGTTTTATTTAAACGAAAAATCAATTTCTTTAACTACCACTTAGTGGTTTCACTATTCATCAAAAATTGATGTTTTTCAGAAAATTACCAAAAATTTACCCTAGGCTATATTTGATATTCCAAATTCAAAAATGATGTCTATTTTAAAAAATTCAAAACATATAAATTACATTAATTAATTTAATAATTAATTCCCGCAGTCAGAGCAAATAGCGTGTTTTTATGAAACAATAAGTATCAAAAGATTGGCACTAATTTAAGTCCAATTTCAAGATGAAATTAATTCCAACGACCACTACTGGATTAAATGGTAAAAATATATTCTAATTTCACATTGAAACCAATTAAAAAGATAATCTAATAATATAAATAAATTAGATTAAAAAGTGGTTTTGAATTAAAATACAACATTTTTCACTATTCATTAAAAAAATGATCTTTATTAGAAAAATACCAAAAATTTACACAAAGTGAATTTTGATGTCCCAATTCTAAAGAAGAGTTTTATTTGGTCCAATAGAATGTATAAGAGTGACCAAAACTATATTTAATGATGGTTCTCCATCAAAATTTGATAAGTGGACCTTTAGTGAAAATTAGAGTATATATGCCTAAAATTGAATTCTTTTCGTATTTTAAGCCTTTATCCTTTATTGGATAAATTTAAAAACATTTAACAAACATATATAATCATATTTTAGTTATTTCTATTCATTCCCGCCAATACAACGGCTACGTGTTAACTAACATTTAAAATAATTTTATTTTATTATTAGAGTGCAACGTAAGATTTCAAAAAAACTCGTTGTTGTGTATTGGGTAAGCCATCAAGCATAGCATTCCCTTTAAATTAATATTAACATTTTATTCAAAAAAGGGATAAATATAAAAATGTCATATTCTTTATTTACCTGGGTTGTTACATCCTTCCCCCTTTTTAGGAATTGCATCCTCGTAATTTTAAAATTGGGCTCAGAAACTTCATTGAAAGTCCCACATCGGAACAAGAGTCGGTAAAACAATCACTTTAAAATAAAGAAAGAGAAGTACAGAGGTCACCCGAGTTAAACCACACTAGGATTCCATGTAGGAAAACATGGACATGGAGGAGAAAACATAGGGTCATGTTCTGATGGAGAGTGATAGAAAACATGTTTAGAAGAATGTTAACCACAAGAAAATCACAAACTTGTGATGGGTTAAACGGTATTCGATTTCCCACTAGGAAAAGTTAATAGAAAACATTTTTGTTTTAAGTTACTTTTTATTGAGGAATTTATTCATAAGGAAACATAATTACTTATCATGTTGACTTTCAACTTTTATTAGATTTCTTACACAAACTCATATTTTCTCCAAAAGACGAGTATTTAGGAAGACTTTTTCACATTAAGAGTACTATAATCAACTTCTAGAGAATCACATAATCCACAAAAGATAACTATATACTTCCCATGTCTTTAGACTTTAACCAAAACCAAAACCAAAAAGGTTAGTACAAGATCAGATAATCCATAAAAGGATAACCCTTTATAAAAAGAAAATCTATTCTTAATCTCCAAAATTTTTCCAACAAAACCCAAAGTTCAACGAGGACCATTCGATAAACAATTTTTCCATAAAATTATTCAAAGTAAACCAAACTAAGATTGAAAACCAAATATTTTAAGGATTTAGTCACATAGTCTTCCAAGTTAAATCGTAACATTTATCTCCAAACAACATCAGTTTCTCTTAAAGTCTCGTATTGAAAAGTAATTAACCTAATCACATATCCTCCATGATAGGTTAATAAATTTCCATAGATAACCCATAATAAACTTAATCTTAATTCATGAAATCATCTAACTAAAAAGAGTCAGTCAAACTAACCAGGGACTTCATGTAGTCTAGTGGTAGGCGATAAATACCAGTCGCACTTTGGTTGTGGGTTTGATTCCCGCAGCTTTGTCCGATGCGACGGGTTGTCACACGGTCTGCGTGTTGTCCTTTTTCCAAACTATATAATTCTCAAATCATTCCATAAAAAGAGATAAAATCATCAAAAATAACCATAACATAATTTAACCTCAATTTTATCTCATGCCTTTCACTTTCCATCATAACATATAGTAACCCATAATTACCTCAAAAGTAAGGATCATATAAACCCAAATGGTTCTTTATAACTATGTCCACAAAAGAACAGATAACTATTCCTTGAATAAAATTTTCATATATCAAACATCAGGGTTACACATACTATAAAAAGTCTTCTAATGTAACCCCATCATCAAAAGAGACATAATACTCTTAAGAATTTCACCATAACTCTTGAATCCCTTATATGTTGACATCTTACTCATTCAACATTCTTCATGATCCATTAACCATTCCTTTCCAACTTATTCTGAAATACTTCATTCCTACAAACAAAATCATGAATCATTTCCTAAGATTCCAAAATAGGAAAACAAATGTTATGAAATAATCCAAACCTTTGACTGGTCATTGTTAGTTTGTTCATCCTCAATCTGAATGGCATTAGGTATTGGTAAACAAATATTTGTATGATCTTGGTGATCCCATTCCCGAAAATTCTTCATAGGACATGTGTTTTCATAATGACCATGCAAACCACATTTAAAACATTCAATTGACCCCTCAGAAAGAACTTCTTTCCCTTTCCTCGAGTCAACTGGATGCTTCCTTTTTCCATGGAAGGTTCTTGCTTTATGTCCTTCATTTACACATCTATAGCATATTTCTGTCCCATTGAAACATTTTCCTAGGTGTTTCTTTATACATCTTTGACACATAGGTTTTTGAACACACTTACCTTTATGATTATTACCTATAGTTCTGTAGGGATTTGTTTCTCGCATATATGATGCCTTATAGAAATCACTAAGGTTTAGGTGGTCAATCATGACTCCAGATAGTTGGTTGAGGATAAACACAAGAGTTCTCATTGTAGCTCCCATATCATTCAGTTGCTCGCTCAGAAAACTGTCACAGTTTCTTTCACATCCACTGTTACTTTGGTGCCTGCTAGATCCAGCCATTTACTAAAATCAAAAAGGTCAGTGCGAGTATATCAACAAAACCATCATGTACTAATGAGGAAGATAAACACTAAGATATACTTACTCATTCACTTTACCTAAAACTAGGACTCTTTCTGAAATCCTAACCATTATGGTAATGTCACTTATGCTTAGAGAATACCCTAACCTCTAAAGTTATCTAAACAGACCTTTGATACCAACTATAAGGCCCCGACCTTAAACCTTACATAAAATTGAATTAATTGAGTAATTCACATTGAGGATCTTTTCAGGTTTAAAGTTTTAGAGAATTAGGACATAACTATTACATCACAAAATATTACAAAGTAGTCACTTCTACTAAATTTCCATAAAATAAAAACTCTTAAAAAGAAACATGTATAGCTCCATGTATTAGATAGCATGACTTTCCCTTGATACCATCCTTGAACCTATTCCACATTAAGTCCTGTGAAAAACATTTCAAAAAAAACATGGGGTGAGCATAAAAATCTCCGCAAGGGATACACAAAGAATGAAAACTGTTAGTTTTTCAAAGCAACAAGTAAACCATGTATACTTTATCAAAGTAATAACTTTAACCTTTAGGAAGTAGTAAAATCTATTCACTGAATAAAATATCATTACTTACCCTTTTGTAACCAAAAGATTACCATAAAAACCATATAAATAACACATAACATATAAAGGTAACTTGGGACATAAATATACTTAAATGGAATAACCATACGGTCGACTTTCACACATACTTAATGGAATATCCATACGGCCGACTTCCATACCCAATGCATTAGAGATTATAACGTAACCACCCGTCCTGGTATTCCCGACACCACCCTTCATATGGTTTATCACGTAACCACCTGTCAAATGTCCAAGTACCATTATAAAATCATAAGACATAAAAAAAATATAATGGAAAGGAAACATTTCCACACATTGATCACAATATATCACTTAAATATATTGACATAACAAATCAATTATAAAAACCATTTTCAATACCAAAATACATAAAAGAGTATATGGAATTTATTTCATTTTAAAAACATTACAGATTATTGAGGAAGCCAAAGACCAAATAATACTCACAGCGGCAGAAAAGGTCATTGTCACCGTGTATGTTAAATGAAAAATTCCTTTTTTTCATTTAGTAAAACTCTTCATAGAAAAAGATTCATTTTTTATAAAAGTAAAAGTCAAAGGGGTTTATACACCGTATAAAAGAAAGTTGTGTATAAAACGAAATATGCCTCAATGAAAGGAGATTGAGACGAAGTCCCTTACAAAGATCATTTTTTAAATAAAATAGAACAATTATGTGTATTCAATATAAGTACACAAAAAGGATGTACAAATAAAATATAGAACATAATAATATCATGACATAATTTGAAAGTATGAGATTAACCCAATGAACAAAAATTGGGTTAAGAAGTTCCCTTAGTAAAATTCGACAGCCTAACGGCATCACATAAAATTTTACAAAAAGGGTTGATGAGAGAGATAAAGGGGATATCATCACTTGGACATAAAATTTACATAAATAAGGATATATAAGAACATATCCCAACAAAATAGTATGTGAATTAAAAGACATAACAAAAGAAGTCTTTTAAAAAAAAGGAGGGTAAAAGGTCCCCATACCGAGTTGGGTAACTTTCGAAAAGTACACCCCATGGAAAAAGGGTCATACAATTAAGATGTAAATACCCATAAATGAAATTATACTACAAAAAGTGTATAATAATGGGCATTACATACACCACTCAAAGTAAATAGTGGAAAACGTAGCATAAATGTCACGGGAATAAAAGTGAGATGAAAAATCCCTTACGAAAACTTGGTAGCCTAACGACGCCACTTAAAACTTACAAAATGGATTTATGATATCAAATAGGGTCTCCCATAATATGAACATAAAATTTAAAGTATGAGGAATTTAAAATAACATCCCCAAACATAAGAAATGTGGGCTTAAAATAAATGATATAAAAGAGAGTACTTAAAAAGAAAGAGAGAGGCTGGATCCCTTACCTCAGGTCCGACTTGACTCGATCATTCTTTAACATCCTGAATAATAAACTTGAGTTAATTTCCACTTTCTTAAGAACATTTTTAAAGTTCATTATTCCTTTTATATCACTTATTGCCATGTTATAATCATTATGTAATCATTTAAGTTAATAATGTTTGTTTTGTCGATATTTGGTTCTTAAGTCGAAAGTGGAATTCTTACAATTACATATTGTTCATGTGGTCAAAGGTTCATTATATCCAGAATGATATTCATGATTTGGATATCATATATATAATATATATCCAGAATATACATGTATTTATAATATTACATAATCATTTAGAGGTAAGAAATGAAATGCACCGTTCATGGAGACGGTAAGCCGTACGTACGCATGAACGCTACTTTCATTTCTTTGTCATATTAATGGAATTAAAACCAAATGAGAGGTATATATATTTTAATTCTATAATTATATTAATAATTTATATGTAACATACATAATATATAATAACTTTGAATCCATCCTTTATACATCCCACATATGGCATTAACGAATCAAATCACTTTGAGGGGGCGGTAGTCCGCACTTCCTAAAATGAAATTATCGTGTTTACCCACAATGGAAACCATAAAGGTATGCCAAAAAAGAAAAATTCAGAAGCTTAATTAAAATATAAACATATTATATATCATATATAAATATAGTGACATCTTAATGGCCACCTTTGAAGGTGTTATATGAGTGTCAAACAATCATCGTTTCGTGAGGCAGAAATTCTCCATCCACCGAAACAGTATGTTCTTTAACCATTAGATGTATGTTTGTGTAAGTGTAGCTAGAATTATTCTTGTAACAACATCCTAGTATATTTAAGATACTGTAGTTGTTACAAAAGAAAATAATAAAAAGAGTTTAGGGTGTTGGAGAAGCAGAATAAAACAAAAGAACACAAGAGAAGACACTACCTTTAAATCGGGTAACTCTTTTTGATTTGAGATCAAAGGATTCCTTGGGAAAAATTTTGCCCAAAGTGAGGCTTCTAGGAGTAAGAGAGGGATGTGGAGAGACAAAATGGTCAGGGTTTGGCCGATTCAAAGGCTTGAGAGGTTTGGGTAAGGAGGTAGAGGTGGGGGCCTTTTATAAGAGGAGAGGAGGGGCACTCTTGGAAAGTAAGGAAATGATACTTTATTTTAGAATGAGTTTCGGATTTTAAAGGTCCCAAATTGATTTATTTCGAGGATAAGGTGATAAGGTTTCTAAATAAACTCATCCAATAGGTTTTGAACATGTTTAGGTCTTAGAGTTTACATTATCGTTCCATTTTATTTAAATCGTTAAATAATGAGGTAATCGCTCCATCATCATGGTGTCATAAATAATTTAATTTAGTTAATGTCTAAAAATTATAAAAAAAATACTATGATGTACAAAATATTTTAATCTTTCCAATGAATATTTATAGTAAAAAATATGACTTGTATAACACCATATAAAAATTGTTTTAGTAAAACAAGACATGTTTGTGACATTTTAATTTTAACATTAAATAAAAAGGTATTAATGTCATTTTCCTACCAAAGTGGCTCCATGGGGTCCCCAAGTTGACCCATGGATTTTCTTGGTCGGCCATGACACATCCAATGAGGGTAAGACATGTGTCTAGGTCATTTCATTTTATTAAAACATTATTTTTACCCTAAATTACACTAATTACCTCTAATCGCGATTAATAAACTCAAAAGTTACTATTCACCAAAAAATTATTTTAATCCCATTGAACCACATTTTACTTCTTAATGACAACCATGTATGTCGGATTTTTGAAATTCAAATCACAGAAGTGGTAAAGTTTCATTTAAACAAAAAATCAGTTTCTTTAACTACCACTTAGTGGTTTCACTATTCATCAAAAATTGAAGCTTTTCAGAAAATTACCAAAAATTTACCCTAGGATATATTTGATATTCCGAATTCAAAAATGATGTCTATTTTAAAAAATTCAAAACATATAAATTAAATTAATTAATTTAATAATTAATTCCCGCAGTCAGAGCAAATTGCGTGTTTTTATGAAAAAATAAGTATCAAAATATTGACACTAGTTTAAGTCCAATTTCAAGATGAAATTAATTCCAAAGACCAATACTGGATTAAATGGTAAAAATATATTCTAATTTCACATTGAAACCAATTCAAAAGATAATCTAATCATATAAATAAATTAGATTAAAAATAGGTTTTGAATTAAAATATAACATTTTTCACTATTTATTAAAAAATGATCTTTATCGGAAAAATACCAAAAAATTACACAAAGTAAATTTTGATGTCCCAATTATAAAGAAGAGTTTTATTTGGTCCAGTAGAATGTATAAGAGTGACCAAAACTATATTTGATGACGGTTCTCCGTCAAAAGTTGATAAGTGGACCTTTAGTGAAAATTATAGTATATATGCCTAAAATTGAATTCTTTTCGTATTTTAAGCCTTTATCCTTTATTGGATAAATGTAAAAACTTTTAACAAACATATATAATTATGTTTTAGTTATTTTTATTCATTCTCTCCAATACAACGGCTACGTGTTGACTAACATTTAAAATAATTTTATTTTATTATTAGAGTGCAACGTAAGATTTCAAAGGAACTCGTTGTTGCGTATTGGGTAAGCCATCAAGCATAGCGTTCCATTTAAATTAATATTAAAATTTTATTCAAAAAAAGCGATAAATATAAAAATTTCATATTCTTTATTTACCTGGGGTGTTACAATATCCCTATATTCTTTTGGGAGGGAAATCTTTTTCTATATAATATCAACATTATATAGGTGCAGTTGAAACCGAAACTAAAAAATTTTCTAGATTATATTTAAGTATATTAAAACACTACTAAAAAATACATCTTTAACATCGGTTTAATCTACTGCTAAATATTGATTTTCAAAAAAAATGTTGTAATCCCAGAACAACCAAATAAAAATAGAATCCAATATATCATAACAAAATTTATCCATCACACCTCCAAAAACCATTAATATTTATCTAATTTTATATACATAAAAATTAATCTATTATTTAATAATATCACAATAGACATGATCAAGAACAAAATATAATCAAGGGGATCAATAAGGTTGTAACCATAACCATTGAAATCATTATACATAATGTGAGATATGTTTAGATAGGCATAATCTTTGAATCCAAAGTGAACCCTAATCACTACCCAATGATCTTTTCTCAACTACATCTCCCTCTCTATCTTCATATACTACTACTAACACATGAATGACAATTATATTAAAAATTAAATAGTTCTTTATAGTTAAATTTAACCTTAAAACCAATAAATTTTTTTGTAATAAATTATTTTGAAATTCTGGGATTTACCTGCTCAATATCTTCCATTGATGAAATATCATAAAGGAAACATACAATAGTCTTATAATATAATTCACCCATTGATTTCTACAGAGTGATTACCTTTTTATCTTACTTATTTATCTGATCCACCTATTCCTAAATTGTTATTTTCAAGGAAAAAACTCCCTATGGACAAATAATCATGCAACATATTTCATTAGGACCCCATAGTAACCAAGTGGGACAACTATATTCAATTTGTTCATATTATAAACAAATGAACTATTCATATTTCTCTCCTTCGTATAATTGTTTTGATCTTTCATGAAAAAATAGTTTTAAGTATTAAAAAGTGAAATAACTTTATTCACATTATAATTTGTACATATAACTTTAACCCTCCAATATCCCCATCAAAAAATATGAGGGATGACCTTTTAATTCCCTATTGATCCTATTGAATAGGGAGACATTATCTCATCTACTAATGGGACACTCGAAGAGGGTGTTCCAAAAGCTGACAGAATAAATAATGTGAGAAAATGTGTATCGGGAAGGCGGAGGGTGTCTCGGATGCTATAGAGAGCGAGACCAATGGATCCTCAATTGTCGGTGTGGTCGAAGTAATGTAGATTGAGAGTTGACTAGGATCAATAAAAAACTTCCTCCATAGAATTCCTATAATTTAACCAAATAAATTTGATTTCAGAATATATGTTTAATAAAAATACTACAAAAAAATACAAATGATAATAGATTTGAAGTACTGACAGACAAAATATACATAGCTATAATAATTAATGACTACAAATATAACATAAGTTGTTGATAAATGAATGCATGACTACTCGTACAATAATTTTCTCCATAAATTATGTCATTTTACTACACCCTTACTTCATCTACTTGATACATCCTTCAAAGACTAATACTTTCAATATCTTGATGGAAAAATAATTTTGCCTCTTGCTATTGATGGGATGCATTGTTAGATGTCAAATCTTCTACTTCATCACCCATATCATACATGTCTCTTTGTTTTACATGAACAACTAAACTACACCCTTTATTCACGAAATATTCCATGTAATATATTATTTCCCCTATAGATCCTGTAATTCATGGTCACTAACATCTATCAAGAAAGAACAGTTCACAGAAGTAAATTGTAAGAAACCACTTTCAACACCCATAATAATATAGACCTAATTGAATTTCAATAAAATAACTAAAAAATTCAATGGTATTTTAATTCGAAAATATCTTTCAACTTTATATAGTATCCCACTTCGTAGAACATAAATAAACCACTATTATATTTTTTCAATCCCTTTTCTGGATTGATTGTATGCAATTTAAAGACATTCAAATTGTATGTGTCAAACTTTCTAGACTATTTTAGAGGACCTTAATGATGAAACTTAAAATGTTATGAAAACTAAGCTCAAGTATCAATATTCATGATCTAAAAAATAATATAAATTATTATATTTAAAAAATATATATGTCAACCTATTATTCATATTGATTGCAATATATATTAACTTACACGTCGTGTAAACTATTCTGCAAGCCCTTTGTTAACAGATTTTGTTATATCTGCCACATTTAATGTTTGGGTTCTCATGCATCTCTTTGATTGTATCCTGATCTCTTCAATAAATGATTCTACAATTTCACTATTCATCATCACATGTCCATGTTCCTGTAATAATTCCATTTTTGGTAGGGTAACATTTGACCTCCTCCCAACTGTTCGGCCAATAGCAGGAAAGATTTTTGAGTTCCCAGGCAGTTGAGATTGATTCGAGGTCTCATAAACACAAAAAAGTGATTGAATATTGTGTCAATATGATCCAATTATCTAGAAAAAATGTTAAGACACTCCCCTACCAAATATCCTTCGGAAATAGAGCCTTCGGGTTGAGATTTATTTTTCACACATAATTTCAAATTCCCAAGATATATTTGAAATAAAATAAATAAATCATTTTTGTTTGTTTCATGAATTCTCAAGAATTTATAACTCAATATTAAAAACATATGTATAAATTAACTCTCAATTGGATACATCCATCAGTAATGTATGGGGCCTCTTAATTTCACATCCTCGAAAAAATCCCCAGTTAAATGTATCATGACAATAAAAAACAACATAGGAAAGATCATATCTATTTCAAAAAGTTTCAATAAAAATATCTCCTGATGGTTTTCAAAATCAAATAGTTATAGAGTTTTCTCACATAGTTTTATGAATAATGTGAAAATTTTTAGTATAATAGCATTAACCTTTTCTAGTAATAAAGCATGCAATGCCAACGATAGTAACTATTGTAATAAAATATGTGAATCATGACATTTCAATCCATCAAACCTATGATTCATTAAGTCAACTCACATTTATATGTTTCTCTAATTCCCATAAAATACATTAATGGGGTTTTAAATTCAATGTAATTCATCTTTATCACAATTTTTCACTGAAAATTTATCAGATAATACTATACATTTTCATATCACCAGAGATCACACTTTATGTTCATTTTTTAAGTCCTTATGAGAATTAATATGGTCCATATATTTTACATTCTCATTAATCAATTTGAATATAAAATTGTCATAACAATTCTTCCCAATATTCATAACAACAATATTATGTTGCTAAAAATTAAATTCATAATACAGAAATTTGAAGAAAGTACTTTCTTTATTTCATTATTTCATTATGATTTCACTTTAATATGAACTTAAAACTCATTTCCCACTATCATTCAAATGATACACATTCCCAAATTCTTTTTCAATAATTATGTGTTGTTCCAATATTTCATAACCTACCTACAACATTGGAGGAGGTCTACAATCAATAGAATCAATTAATTTTTACTTATTCAGCCAAATTCTATGAGATGCATAGATAAATCATAAATGGCACAAGAAGGACCATTTTTACTGTGAGGTAGTCATTTGTTCTTAAAATTAAAGATAAAAATAGGATAATCTAAGCCTGTATATGTATTCTAACCAGCTAGATTCCTAAAACGAGGAAAGTAACTAATGTTCACATTAGAGCAACTTGTATTTTGAACATTATTCTAGAAGATGCATTGTATTTCTCAATACTATTTCTCTATAACTCCTGTAATTATTAAATTATAAGTTGTAAGTATATATAAATACCATTTTGAGGCATTTATTTCATGAATAATCATTGAAATTTTGTCTGCTTTCATCCTCTCCCCATTAAAGTATACAATCATAGGGACAAGCATGTATTTTTTTATAATTTAGAGAAAGATTGTTAATAACTTTTTTCGTATCATAAAAAGACATAGGAATTATAGACTTGGGAAATGAATCATGAAAATTTTTCAATATCATGTACATTGCCTTATTTTTAATTCTATATAGGCATTTGATATGGTACAACTTCAGCCGAAAATAAAGTTTTTGAATATCTCATACATCCTTCATAAAACTCATTATTTTCATCTTCATGTAAGTAATGAAATGCAATTGTATTCTCAGTGAAGTCCTCTCTTACATTAATCATCAATGAATAAATATTAGGATATAATGATATGTTATAATCTTGATATAGTTGTCCTATAGTCCCAAAACATCACTTGTCATGTTTATATTTGTAGTACCTTCAACCAGTTGTTCTGATATGTATTGATGTTGATATTGTTTTATTTCAATGAAGAATGAATTTTTTATATGATTTTTCAATTCATTGTCTATTGTTGATAAAGATAGGAGCTCTTTCTATCGATTGATATCATAGATCAAACTTTATGTATCATTTGATTTTTCATACCAAATACATAATATTGAGAAAGGAAATTCTTCAATATATAGTATTCATAATCATTATATCTCTTCAACCATCATATAAATTTAAATTTAGGACATGGAAAACAAAGTCACCCATCAACCAATCGATTGGAAATTGAAAAATCTAAAAACTCCTCCAAACCCTTAGCATGTTGTGCTGTGTTCCTTGATAATGTGATCCATTGTTTTCATATATATATCACAATGTTCATATACTTTATTAAAAAAATTAAAACACATTTGTATTTCTAAGTAGGAAAATATATAAATGGTAGTGAAAAAATCACAACTCAGGTAGTCATAAGAACTATCAAATAAGTACTAAAAAAGACAGTGTAAAAAAGGAAATCAATCATGGTTAGTTTTATATAAAATAGAAACAAGAGAAAAATAGTACCATCATTAAGAAAAACAAAAAGATACATCAATAGAAATAATCCCCTCATGGGATCACAAGTATCCTTGTATGTAGCTATAGTCACATGAGGTTCTAGTGGTCTCACACATTTATAAAAACCATTTTCTTAAAGTGTGAATTGGGTTTTTATAAAGAGCATCAGAAGCCAATCCATTTTCACAATATTTGGAAATTACTCTATAAATGTTCTTTGAAAATCCTTTATAAATATGCACATTAAAAACAAATTTATAAATCTAAATTTTTCCATAAAATAACTTTTGAATGAAATAGACCCATCATTAAAGAAATTCAACTGTTGTTGAACCATGGGATAAATAAAATATATATATAAAAGTGTCACCATTGCACATTTTCTTGATAAAGGTAATATTTTATCTATATTGCCTATAATTTAATTTCAAATCCATCAAAATGACCACTCTTTATCTTTCCTTCTTCCATATCAATCATCCATCTCTATAAGACTTACTTCGATCTTCCGAACTCAAGATATGATATAGATTTCAATAATAATCATAGTGATTACCAATGACAAAGAATAATAGAATAAGAATAACCAGGATAATAATAAAGAATAAATTCAATAATAATTTGAATAGAAAGATTATGTTATTATACAATAATACATGTACTTATGGAAGGAGAAAAAAAGTTCACTATATTTTAGAGAAATTCTTTTTTGATACACCCACGAACAAAAAACCTAGTTTGAAGATGAGTTTAAAAAGAAATGAAATGAGATAGTAACTACTGTTTCCACATTTCTATAACTGAACCATATTCTATTTTATAATTGTTCCTAAGTTGATATAATCAGCAAAACTACAATACATATGACAAAAAAGTTAAAAATCTATAATACATGTTCTACATCATTAGAAAACTACATTATAGTGCCTTCTAAATTTGGTCTGAAGCCCTTTGGAACCCAGACCCCCATCCGAGGGGGAATGACCAACCTAAAACCCCCAATAATACCACCTTATATGTGTTGGTACCATTTTTGAAAGATATTTTTTTTCTAATAAAGAAAAGTTTGCTTTTGAAGATTTTTCTCTTTTTTTGTCAAAAAGAATAAATCAATTCACTTTGTAAATGTCCAGTAAAATAATATGTTGATTTAATGATTTGTATTTCACAAATATAATAAGTTTTTTGGAGAAAAAGTGATGAAAATATTATGATGGAAAGGGGGATAAATGGTGTTACCAATAATATAAAGTTTTTATTAGAAAAAAATATGTAACTAGATAGGGAATTTACAATACTTTCCTTTTAAAATATAGTGATGCATAAGATGATTGATAAAATACTACGTATCATGCAAATAAAAAATTTAATGAAAGTGGTTGTATTTTTACAAATTAATATTATTTTAAATAATAATTGGAATTTTTACCAATGAAAATATTTAAGGCTCTTCGGTTCTCTTATGTTTGCAAAATATTTGGGGCCAAAAATTAGAGAATAGAGAAAATTGTTTTTAGCAAAGGAAGATGCATGCAATATTGATGTTGGTTTAGTAAGCTATTCTCAAGAAATGTTTTGAAATCGTCACATACAAATAGGGTAAAAGAAATAATCATGTGAAATATTGGTTTTTGCGTGATGGGTGGTTAACGTTTTCCTAGGAAATAAATATGAATTGAACAGTGAAAAGGAGGCTTACGCACCAAATGTGAAATCAAATATAGTTTTATGTGATTGAGGGAAATCCTACATGTGTAAAGGAAGATGTGTCAGGATATTATGTGTTAGTCAAGAAATTAATATAAATAAGTGGCTACCCCCTTCATCATTATTCTCAACCCTTAGATAAAATCAGGACATTGAATCACGTAAGAATTGTGCATGAAGGATGTAACGCGTAATAAGAGAGTTTCATATAAGAAGAGGTTTGTGAACAAAATATAAAAGTTTCCCACAAGTTATTTTTCTATCAAAAAAAATTTTGTGTGAAAACTAAAAAAACATTGATCAAGGCACTCAATAGTTGTGAAAATGATTTTGGTTTTCTTCACAAATGATGTTTTGCGAACAATAATTTTCGATACTATGTTTAAATTAATTGATATTTAAAAGAGCACCAACTTAGGTCTAAGTGAACATTGAAATAATAATCAGGTATCATACTAAGTATCTATATGAAGTCAATGAATTTCCTACCGGATTTTGTGTAGGAAATAGAATAATTCTTTTGAGAGATCAAATTTTTGAATTTTTTTCAAGAAGCACTAAAATATTATTTTGTCCTATTTATGCTAAGAGAGATCACTCACACTATTGGATTGTTCGTATAGTTCTACACAAGTGTAAGAGAAAATCCTACTTATTGTATGCCACATTAAAGGACTGTTTTCTAGTAGATTTTGTGGTATTGGATTGTTTCAAAACCATACCAAGGACATATATACTCTTGTTGAGTAGTGAACCTTGTAATTTCATAAATTCCTATAGATGTGTGATTTAATTGTGTTCAATAGAGAATTAAATATTTAATATGAGGTTAATGTTGTTTTATATGTAAGGAAATATAAAAGAAAAAGATATCACTATTCAACCCTCCCCATCTCAGTGATACTTGAATCCAGACTAGGAAACTTCAACAGGTCATGTAAAGAGAGATTATTATATCATGATTTTACAGGCCCACTAGCACTTCACACATATCTATTTAGTGTATCATTCTCACACATTCAAATAACAACTAAAAAATAGAGGCATAACAAATTTAAGAGTAGTTTATTAATAATATATAGATACTAATATATTTAAAGGATCTTAGTTATATAAGATTCGGTATTAGGATAGGGGTATTAATTAAAAATAAAAAGTAGGAGATTTATGCTTCCTTGACATATAAGTACAATGAAGTTATATTGGGCTTCTTATTTCCATTCCCATTATTCTAAATACAATTGGTTGTCTGTATAAGACTTTTTTTAATTAATGATAGAAATATGAAAATAATAGAAGAATATTAGTAATGGAGGGGGAAAAATATAATTCATGAGGATGGTGAAGACTCAGTGAGAATGAGTAACTACACTGAGAGAAAGGGTACCCACTATGAAGATTCATAGAGGATAATTATGAATGAGTAAATTACAATAATAATTAGTGGTTGATAATTATAGTTTTATGGGATACAAATGTTGTATATATGGTATAGTTTGATTATTTCAAAATCTCCTTGTAGTTTAAATATAAAAGTAAATGTCTAAAAATCATGTTCAGTGAGAAAAGGAGTCTTCAAAATGCTTGTATTACCAAATATCACCTTAGTGAATTTTTAGTGTTGTGTGTGTTAGAAATATATACAAACACATCAAATGGATTTTTGAAAGGAGTTTAATATTCATAAATATTGGATAAAGGGTTTTATGATGTAACATGAATCAAATTTCTATTTATAGGAAAAAGTATATGTCCTGAAAAAATGATCCACAATAAGGTGGTTGTAAAAAAATTATCTGATTGGTGCTAGATTTTGTAATTTGGTTTTTTGAGACTAAAAATTACCTATGAAAATAAGAGTAGTTTTCATCTATGACATGATACATGGTGTTTTTTATCCATAGTTTTCTGATATAAAATACAAATCAAAAGTACATGAATCATAAAAAATATTGTTGGAGTTGAATGGATGAAATAGAAAAGATGGAAAAAGAGAAATGAGAAAATAGTGGAGACCATGCCATGGTGGACCTCTTAATATGTTTTTAGAATAACTATTTGAAATAGTATGACTTGATAGGTGAATTTTGGATTCTATGGGTTACTATTATAAGGATGGATAAGGTAGGGTGATAAAGAGACTCTACATTATAGTCCTTATTAAAGAGAGTATCATGCTTCTAAATCAATGAAGAAAACATATAGTTTATCATAGTTAAAGTAATTTCGAAGGGATTTTATATAGAATGGACACATATAAGGGAACACATAAAACATATTTATTTTTCAACTAGTTATAAAACTCACCCAAATAGAAGCATATACTCAATTAAAAATACCCACATTAGTTTTAGAAAACCACTCTATATGAGAACGTTATAAAACCTATATGAATAAAAAAATACAACTAGTTTAAAAATTAAATAAATTATATATTAATAAGTAAAAACAAATTTTACATCCCAAAAATCTATAAAGATAAAACTATGATGAATTCATATTGGGAAAAAACTTATATCAGATTTTTCTTATAATTTAGACACATAATTTATTATATGAAACTCAAACATGAAGATCACCATTATACTTTGAGACCTAGGTGATGTATATCGGTAGGCGACTACAAAATCCATCAAATAGTCAACCTCCTCTAGCTAGACAACCAGAATTCACATCATTATAGATTTCAATGAGTTGGTAGGAGTAAGAAAATTTGAGATAGGGGAAAGGAAAGAAGGTAGAATAAAAAATACCAATAAGGGAGGGATTACCACTAAGGCTATAGATGTGGGGGCTCTGGGTTGAAAGCTACATCGGTGTGGGATCAAGTGAAGGTAATGGATCATGGGAGGGAGAGGGTGGGGGGAAAAACATTGTATTTGTTGAGGGGAATGATAGGGGAAACTGGTTGAGGGGATATGGTTGTAGCATCGACAAGGGCTCATGGGGTGAGATGGGCCGTGACCGAGTATGGGCGAGGGGTGATGTGACCAAGAACTGACGACTTGGGAACCATAGTGGTGCTATGGCTCGGGGTTGGAGGATCTTGGTGGAGAGGATGGGAGTTGGGGGAGAAGGATAGGGTGTGGGGGTAAAGTGTCTTTATTAAATAAAAATGTAATATTTAGTGGTGGGTTTTAATGATCCTATTCTAAATCATTTAAAAGTATTTAGTGTCATTTTATTAAACTGCTGCAAAAAACGTCTGCTAAATAATGATTTTGTTTTGGTGATGGATCATTATCGTAGATATTGTTCCAGAGAATGTAGTTTCTATTTTAATTAATACATAGAGAAATTTTATTCCACATTCATTAAAAAATGGTAAGACACAAATTTTTTTCCCTATGTTATCTACACATATATCTTTAAAACATTGAGTGATTCTACTAACTAGATAGATGACCATGTCACTCATTTGTTCCAAATGAATGTTCTATGATCACTATGAATTATATATTCATAAATTAATTTATTTAATCATCATATCTTATTGGAATTTATTGGTGTTCCCACCCTTTTCTAGTTATTACATGTAGATATATACCATAGGGTCTCCTTTTGGTTGTGTCATATAGACATCTTCCATAAGTTTTTCTCTAAATAAGGCTGCCTTGAATATTAATAACCCAATAAGTTGATCATAAAAATATTATTTCAAAAGTATATTTCAAAATTATTTTTCTCATTATAAATGGTGTATGTGTTTTTTCATGACTAAAACTTTTAATAATTAATAATGATTTATTGATACCGACATACACCATTCATTGCTAATTTCCATTTAATACTCACCAACAGTATAAAGTCTTAGAAACATTCAAAATACAGAGTCATTAAATTATGATACATGGATTCCATAACATTAATTTATCCATACTTTTTAACATTATTATGTTTCAATATACTACTTATTTATAGGTAAATTTAGTCTGAATGAATAATATATATCTCCCACCATGCTGAACATATCTTACCTATTTGGTTATAAATTCCTTTGCAGTATGTGTGTCTAGAACTACTCCCCCCACTAAGCTCAGTGTATTCCAATATTCTTATGATAACTCATGTACACCAAGATCCATAACCCATATACATTATATTTTTTCCCACTATCCTTAAATATATAGCCTTCCATTATATAAATATATATGGTCTCAACAAGACAATAATATCCTCAATGTCTATAGTATTATTAACATAGATTCACCTTATTTTTTTTTATCTTTTTTCCACTAACATATATTTTAAAAATATTTTTTAAATAAACACCATTTTTAGTGTCATAATATGTTCTTATCATACCACAATTGATATGGTATCCACTTTTCAATATATTTTTCATATGATTGGTTGTAGAAATTTTATTTAAAAAACATATCCTAGAAATAATTTTGGAATATTTTCAATATATATAATATTCATGATTAATATTCCTTTTACTAACATCATAAAATAGTTATATTTAATGAAATGTTTTTTTGGAATACCATTAATCCATGTTTGTGACTAATGATTACATGGATAAAATAATCTCTAACAAGCTAGCTCAAAGATTCTCCAATCTTAAACAAGTTCACTCATTTAATTCACTAATAATTTCTAAAAAATTGAAGGGATATCATAAAAAATATGAAGTTACCTTTAGCTTTAGAATAATTCATTTGGTCATGTTGAACTAACTCTTAAATGATTTGTGGTGTACCCTTATTTATTAAGGTTCCTTTTTCAAACACATGATACGAATTTTTTATATATCTTTCATATTTGATCAATTGAGACTAAAACACTTCTATGGGTATAAAAAAGTCACCTTTTGTTGAGTTTTATTTGACAAAGAATTATCTCACCATAATTGATTAGATCTTTATATTTTATATTCTTCATTCATTGCACTGGATATCTATGATTCAAGAGTTATTGCACCATTTGTTTAATATTGATGTACCATAACAAAATTTAATCCAAATATGAAATAATGTATCATTTTTTTAGTTGTAAAATGATATAATGGGTTTGATAACACATAAATTTGAATAAAACCATTTTGAAAATGAGAAGTAGTGATATCACCTTCGATGTTGTAGGAATCCTCCTTTCTCATATCCTTTTGATCTCACTCGCTAACTTTTCTATTCCATCACATTTGCTATATTTAAATACTTATATGTTTTTATAATATTTTATTTTAATATAAAATTTCTGAATAGAAACATGATGAATATACATGAAGTGGTTTCAAATATTTTCTTCTTCAATTTAACTACATTTCGTCTCTAGTGCCCACTCTTTCCTCATAGGATGAAAATGGCCTCATCCCCATTATTTTTCCTTTTAATATTTGTATCTTTTAATGATGCTTTACAATATCTTTTAGTTTTATATTATCCTTGGGATATTCTTCCATTAAATATTTTCACTAAGGGACATAGAAAATTGATTCAACCAATCCTTACCTACTTGGTGATGTATGGTCAAATGATTCCAGATAAATATATCCATTTATTTCATCCAGTCCTGGATGAATACATATAATCATAATTCTTAGGATAATAAAATAATATTAATGGATAATTTATAATCCAAATGGAAGCCCAACTTTTTTAACTAATAAATATACCCCATAATTTTGAAACCATGATCAATAATTAGATTCCCTTATTCCAATTTACAATAATATAGTTCATCATCAATCTTATTTATCTCAATACCTATTACTCAATAAAATATGAGATATTATGGTGTAAGAATCCATACCCTTATATTGTATCATCAACTCTGTGATCAAAGTTGATAATATAATATAACGGACATGGGAATAATACTCTACATATCCTTGGTAATAATCATTTTCAACTTTTCTAACCTTATGGGGTTTTTGAATGGTAATAGTGGATTCTAATATGTAATATAGATAATATGACAGTAATGCATTATATAAATTATTATACCATATTTTGAAATATTTATTTGTAAGGACATGCCCTGAGTTAAAGAATGATATCAGTGTTTTGTGGTTTTTTCATTCCATTTTTCTATAATAATTAAAAAATATTATTATAATTTCACATGATTGAAAATTATATGAGACATAAAAATTTTAATTTTATTAAGTCTTCCACTATTTTATCAATTTTCAATGGACCTCACCATTAAATTCAGGACATCTAGATTTATAGACAGTTATGTGGCGAGGATCCACATTTCTATCTTATAATCCATAAAGAGTCAATTATAATTATAATAAAGTATTTAGGTAAGAGGTATTAACAACTGATAACTATAATATCCTTGATCCATTTTTTGGACTCCACAAATAAGAAATCCTAACATATATTTCATCAAAACTTGCCTAAAAATTTATATTGGATAGACATTAGCCATTAAATTGAACACAAATTTGGTTAAGACAACCACTATCTTAGTTAATACTTTAAAATAATTAAAATTACTCTTGATGGAGGCTGAAATTACACATTAACAATGATTTCATGTTTTTTTAGGATTATGTAAGTCATAGTGACTTAATATTAATTTAGGGAATTTATTTTCTTATGTGTAAAATTTTTGATGTTTAATCCATTAAATGTATTATTAAGAATAATTGGATTTCACTTATGTGATAAACCATGTTTAAACAAAACATCTAAGAATAATAAATTTATTTAAATTCAATATTTTCATATTTGACAATTTATTTAGGTGATCACAAACTTTCATGTAACACCCTGATATTCTGAGGATAGTTTTTGAATTAATTTATCTTCACAATATAATTAATTTAACATGAAACAATAAATATTTATTTTTATATATATTATTATTATTAAAATGACAATTAAAACAATAATTTCACATGAAATACCAACTTTTATTTCACTACACATAATACCAACTTGGATTTCACTACAATAAACACCGACTTGACGTATGATGCACACAACACTGGGTTTCAATGAAACGTATATATATATATACATAATTTATTAATTAAGATAATTATAACCAAAAAAATATAAATAGTTAAAAGAAATTTAATAACTACATTAAAAATATTGGTTATAATTATTTTATATAAATAAAACATATTGATAATGAAAGATAATATTTTTTAGTAATGTCCTTCTATGTTTAAAAACATCATTTTCTAGAATGAATCACTTATAATAATGAATGTAATTTGATAAAAATTTATATAATTAATTATATAAAATAAACATAATTTTTTAATTCATAATGTCAAAAATTCTCTTGGGGTGAATATTTGGGATTTTTCTGAGAAACAACATTTTTTTAGGATTAGTAAAAAATACTACTTTTTAGTTAAAAAATACATTTTTGTATAATTAATTATTAATTATAAATGATATTGTAAATATTTTTTACGGTCACATTAGATAAATATTACATATATTAATATAATTGAAGTCATTATAAACAATTTCACTTTGAAACTGAATATAAGCTCTTAAAAAACTTTTGAACTTTTCCTACATTAAAATCCTGTTATTTCATCTCGTCTGCGAGATTAGTACTAATCTTAATTTTTTTTCTTATATGAATTGAATTTAAAAAAACAAAAATACACAATTTTATTAATTCTATTATTTTTATTCACATATGATCATGTTAATTTTTGACAAAAATGATGAGTAAAAGTGATTAAAATTAATCACAATAGTTAAGGTCAAATTAAACTTAATTAGGGACTAAACATTAAAATTAAGGTACGAAATGACCTAGAAACTTTCCAAAAACCCATTTAATGTCCATATTTCGTCAATAAAACTTCATTTTTTTTGTGTTTTAGGACTTTTGTTAGGTAAGAACATGTGAAAACCTAATTTGTTTCTAAAAATTCTATGTGACTCCTTTTCCTTCCCAATAAAAGGTGACCACCTCTATCCATTACTCACACCTCTCAAATATTTTAAGTTCATCCAAGGTATGACCCATTATCCTCAAAACAATTCTCCCTTAGACCTTTAAAATTCTATATGTGAATAAATATTATCAAGGATTCCTTTTGGCACAAACCAAAATCAGGTACCCGATTTAGAGGTAACATCTTCTCTCAACCTCCTTCCATTTATTTTCACTTTCCACCCCTCCACTCTATTTATTTCATTACTGTGTGAAAAAAACATTGTAATACATATACTATGATGTTTTTATAAAAAAAATTATGACCTAAAGTTATATAAACCCCAATCTAGTGGATGTTGAACATATGGTTTCTCTGTACGGCGAACTGTTGGCTCCGGAATTTATGATTGTTCATTTTTCCATTACCACCAATCATGGTGGCCATTATGATAGATAATTTGTTTATATATTTCACTTATTCTATTTAGTATGTATTTAAAATTATTTATTACTTTTAAAATTAAAATATCTTTAATTTTCATTTGGTGTTAATAAGATATTCTCATTTGAGGAAGTATGGACTACCACACCCTCAAAGTGATGTGATTTGTTCACACACCACATGAAATGTAATAAGGAAGGAATTAGTGAAATTATATGATATATATATATATATAATAGATAAATTGTAATTAAATAATTATATATATATATATATATGTCATTTACATACTTTCATTCAATACGACAATAAAAACATAAACATCGTCCATGTGTACGTACGACTTACCATCTCCATGAATAGTGTATTACATTTCATACTTATATATGATATAAATTATTATTCAATGAATATAATGTATATACCTAATATTTATATAATTATATACATTCTTAAATAACGATATAATTATAATTACCAATGATATAACAAATTAAGACACATGTGAAAGGAAAAGTGAATATTACCTGAAGAGAAACCTTAACATAAGATCATTAAACGGTGGGTAATATAATATTATTGTAAAATAATATATGGTAATAGATATAATAATATGATTATTTAATTGATTTATAATAAACTTATATTTATTATATAGGAATATTGTACGAGTATGGAGAGATTCAAGACACAAGGTAAGGGGATTTTCATCACACTTTTAATATCTATGAGATACAAGCTATGTTCACCAATATTTAATTTAGTGTCATGTATGTTATGAACATGATTGAATTATATTTATTTTATACTTAAATTTATGGTTATTCTCATATCTATTCTATCATCCTTCTTTCATGTTGTTTAACTTTCAGAAGATACCAAATCGGTAAAACAGATTTTTCTCAATTTGCCTTCTTGGAAAATCCTATTTTGTTATGCACCTAAACTCTTATTTGAGGTGTATATACTTACAATTTTTATTTTATATCACAAATATCCTTATTTTAATTATATATTAATCTCAATTTAATTCATTTTTATTACATGGATAATATGATCCCAATTCACAAAGTTATAAGAGTTAATTGAGACAATCTCTTAGTTTTTTTGAGATTATTTATGTGTATATTTACTTTAATGAAATATTATAATCCATCATTCAGTAATATTCATGAGTTTCCTTTTCCTAAATTTATTTAAGATATTTTCCTTTTTAGTACCGTTTTATCCACTCTTTGGTAATTAAGATAACGTTTTTAGTAAATATGACCACCACTCTCTTTAGTCGGAAATCTATTGTATTCAAAATCCATGTTTTCAAAAATGATTTCAAAAGAACCATGAAGATTATTCTCAAGGAAAAAATGATTTCAAAAATGATTTATTGTTTTAATTTATTCTTTAATATGTTTTCAAATATATTTGCAAAGAAAATATTTAAAAATTGTTTTATATAATAAAAAAAAATTCCCTATAAGAAATGATGTTTTCCTCAAGAAGTGTTTCTAAGAAATGTTTCAAAATTATTTCCCATATAAAATAACATCCATTGTTGTTAATCCTACCTTTATATGGAACTATTCAATATCTCCATTAATATTATTTCTTTCAATGGATTATTTTTTGATGGCATGACGTTATGAAACTTGTTTCTCTTTCATAGGTTATATGATTTTGAAACCCACTTCTTTTCACAAGTTATGTTTTTGATGAAATGATTATGAAACCTGTATATTTCCACATGTTATAATATTTTTACATGTTTATGATACCCATTTCATTTGATGGGTTATTATATGTTCATTTATGATTGTGTGGCACATGTATATATGATTTTATTATATGACGTGTGGGACCTATATATCCCTCCAATGCATTGGGTAAAGTTTTATATCTCGTGATATAAACTAAGATGGTCTTGTGAGTGAACATTTACTGCTATGATGGCCTTGGGAGTGAACCATCACTACAAAAATGATATTATTATTTAACTCGTGCTAATATGATGGAAATGGGAGTAAACCATGACTATTATGATGGTATTGGGAGTGAATACATGCTACTAAGATGGTCTCGGCAGTGATGCCTTGGCTACTATGGAAATCATTATATGATTATGTGTTTTCCACAATTAAATTTCATATTCCTATATTATGATTTCATGTCCTATGATCTTTATTTCATATAATTCATGTCTAATGAACTACCAATATTTGTGTCATGATTTTGGGGATGATATTTGATATGTAGGGTATGATCTTATATTTACAGGATTAAATTCTCATACCCTTACACTCGTGTTTATGCTTACATGTCACTCTTGTTTACCCTTATTGAGAATTATATCTCACCCAAATTATGTTTTCTTTACCCTAGGTTATGATGATATGTACAATGTATGATATGTATAAGAAGGTTTATAGTCCAGAAGAACGTAGTGGGAGATTATGTAGCTCACATATGTACTAGTTTTAATGTTTCCATGTTTTCAAAGGCACTATACCAACTCCGATCTTTTAGAATATTTTTTGTATAATGTTTAAGTATTAATAAAAAGTTATTTAATGTAAATATATATAAAGAGAGGGTTATTATAGTTTGTATTAGAGAAAAGTTATATTTATCCTTTGGAAACTATGACGAGAAAACCTTAACGAGATCCCTATGTTTATTTCTAAGGATATGTATAGGGATGCCTCTAAGGATAAGTATAAGTATGATTTAACATTTAGGAAAATGTCTTGGAATTTTGGTAAATTATTGAGTAGGTTATTTCCAAAAAATACATCCTTTTATGGATACTACAAGTGGATGTGTCTCTAGAACAAATTGACCCTGAGGTAACAACTCTGACAAGATGATTTGGGATTGACTCAGGGTAATCTTGTACATGACAATGGGTCTTTCTGCACACAAGGATTGACACTCCTGGGGGATATGCCTTTGGGAATACCCAAACTTATCACAAACCATCACAAAGGATTTAGATATAGGTTACCTACAAATAACCTAGGTTAAACCCACAGTTTCCTTGATTATGGAAGGTTTCCTGATTTATAAACTCTATATTTCATTATTTTTAGGGATATATGGTTTTTTCTATGATATGTAATGATCACATTATGCTTATGGTTTTAGTCAATGGTTGGAACTATAATGAATTCTATTAATTTTGAATGTGATAAGATATTTTCTAATGATAATTCAATTAGGTTGATCACCAGATTGAAAGATTCCATGACCATTCCTAATCTATTTTAACAAAACATGATTAAATTGTTTTACCCTAACCAACTCTCAGACTTGAAAAGGAAGATAAATAATGAGTTCACTAAGCGTTTGGGTAATGGAGAGCATTAAGGAAAGAATATTTTTTTTTCCTTTGTGTCATGAATGTGGAAATGATCACCTAAGTGATTGTCTTAGAGTAATAAGAATGTTTTTTCACTATGGAAAAGAAGGTCACAAATCAAGTTATTCTAAGAAAAAAATGATGAGTTTAGTTAATGAAATGCATGGGAGTTTTTTGCTCCCTATGTTTTCATTAAAGGTTATGTTTTTAAAGTGTGTAATAAATGGTCATTATAAAACTCAATGTCCCAAGAGGAGAATTACTGAAGATAATCATCAATGTAGTATGTGTAATGGTCACATTTCTCATGATGAAGCGACTACAGATGAAATGTGAAGGGAAAAAAAGTATTGTGTAACAAGATGAAGTAGCCTTATTAATGGAATAAGGATGAAGTGTAATGATAATTGTTTTTATGTATTTGGATTTAAAAGTTATGAATGATGAAATAAACAAGGATTGTTCTACTTCTTTCACTCAGTATTTACAAGTTTATGTTGGACTGGAGAAGTGATTTAATGACAAGATCATATTTTGACTAAGGGAAAGTTTCCCTTAATATGTTATTTATGTGAATATAATGTTGTATAGATAAGGATATGTGGGATATGAATAAGTAAATTGGATAGTATTGATTACCTTGTAACTATGTAGGGACTTTTTCAATGGTGTTTTATCCTATCACTGATTAAGTTGATGGCAATTTTTGATTTAATGAGTATATCCAATATAATTTTTAATGAGAAAGCATGCATTGTTTACAAAGGGATTTATGTTAATTCAGGTTATTATCATGTTTCAAGGGAATATACAATAAAGGTTTTCATATGTTTTGAATGTTACAACCAACAGATAATTTATGATATAGTGGAATTAATGTTAATTTTATTTTGTTACTCTCTTTCAAAGGCTTTGGATTTTCTTCTTTTTGAAGGGCTATAAGGTTATCTATTCCTAAAAAGTTTATGTTAAACATCAGAGGAAGTATTTGTGCACTAAGTTTGTGATGAAAAACATGTTTAAGAGGATAATAATTGATTAAGAATATTTTATTTATGTACATATTATATATTATATTAGTGTGGTTTGAAAAAATACATAATCTATGTCGAGTGACAACCAATCTAGTCATGCATGGATATGGGTCATGAACCCATAAATGAAGGAAAATTAGTGTTTCACACCTACCACTGGCCTATGTGATGTCCTGATTAATGTATATTTATTTGTAGTGAATAAATATTAATGATGAAATATTAGTTTTACTTTTTATGGTTATATATTAATGCATGTTGTTTTTATAGAGACAAATAGTTAGACTTGTTATTCTTTATGGGCCTTAAGATCTCTTAAAAGCATATTTTAGTGCTTTATTCATAAAAGATAATTTCTAGACATTAAATCAACTAGGTAATGGATTTATTATAAATTTTTATAAGCACAAACCAATAATTGAATTTTTTTAATAGAAATTTATCAAGAATTACTCAATGTTTTGAAAGTGATGAAAAAAATTATTGTCCTAGTACCTTAATTTTCATTGAGTTAATGACCTTTAAAATAATTAATGGCTTATAAATATGAGGCCCTAAAATTTCCATTTATAATTAATTTTTTTTGATTTATAACCTCAATAACTCCCTATAAATATTTATGTTTTACCTCCATATCAAATATTCACTCCCATCCTATGTTAACCTATGTGAAAACCAAGTTATATGCGACTTGGGGTAACCATTATGGGTCCAAAATTACCTTTTTATGGTAAGTTTTAGTATCTATTTTTATGATGTGGTTTTCTATGAATGAAAATTTAAAGTACTAAATCACTAACAACCAAGATATATTTCAAGGGATAAATTCGTTTAATGGGGTTAGAATGTAACACCAGCATATTTTTAGGATTTTTCTTGAATTAATTTATCATTACAATATTTTTAATTTCACGTGATATTCTAAATAGTTATATATATATATATATATATTAAAAACTAAGTTAATAATTACTTCACAAGAAATAAGAACATGGATTTCACGGTAATCAATACAAACTTGGCTTGTATAGAAGCAACACTGACTTGGTGTATGTTGCAAACAACACTGAGTTTATTGAAAACATCTTTATATATATATATATAATTAATTAAACAGGATAATTATAACCTTATAATTAAACATATTTATAGTAATATTAATAAATTACTCCCAAATATTTGTTATATATTTTTTATATAAATAAAACATATTGATAACAAAAGATAAGATTTTTCCTAAAGTCCTTCTATGTTTAAAAATATCATTTTCTCAAATGAACATATTCTAAGAAAGAAAGTAATTTTATAAAAAATTATAAATTATGTTTTAAAAAATGAACATAATTTTTGAATTCATAACATCTAAATTAGGCTTCAGTGGATATGTAAAACATACCATCTCCATGATTGGTTTATTACATTTCATTATTCTATAGGCTATATATTATTTTAATATAAATATAATAAATATAAATAAAACATTTATCATGATATTCATTCTTGATTCTTGATATAAGTAAAATTACCAATGATATAACAAATTAATACACATACGAAAAGCAATGTGAATATTACCCGAATTGAAACCTTAACATAGGATCATTAAAAACTGGGTAATATATGGATATTAAAAAAATATATGGTAATATATATATAATAATATTATTTTATAAAATATTCATAATAAAATTATATTTATTATACAAGAAGCTTGAGTGGGTATGGAGAGAGTCAAGACACATGGTTAGGGGATTTTCTTTTCACATTTATTTTCTATGAGATATAAGATATGTTATCCACTTTTTAATTGTGTGTGGTGTATGTTATAGCCATGATTGAATTATATTTATCTATAATTAAATTTATTTTTAATTACATATACATTCTACGATCCTTCTATCATGGGGTTTAACTATCAAAATTTACCAAATCGATAAAACAGTTTTTTCTCAATTTGCCTTCTTTGAGACTCTTATTTTGTTATGAACCTAATATATTCATGAAGGTGTATATAACTTAATTTTATAGGTAATATCATGAATCTACTTATTTTCATGATATATTATGTTTCATTTAATTTCCTCTTCTTACACGGAGAGTATGATCCCAAGCCCCAAATTATAAGAGTTCATTGAGACAATCTTCTCTTTTTTTCAAGATTGATTATGTTTATGATTAATTTGATGAAATATTAGCATCGATAATTCATTAATATTAATTAATTTCCTTCTCCTATGTTTATTAAATATATCCTCATTTTTAGCACCATTTTCCACTCTTTGGTACTTAAGAATTTATTTTTAGGAAAATTTGACCACCTATCTCTTTGGGCGGAAATCTATTGTATTAAAAAACCATGTTTTAAAATAAAAAATCAAAAGATACCTAAAGATAATTAACAAGTAAAAATAGATTTATTTTGTTATTGATTTATAAGTTTCCTTCATATGTTTTCAAATTTATTTTCAAAGAAAAAGATTTTCAACAGGTTCTACGTAATAAAAATAATTTTTCTAAGAAGAAAGAATATTTTCCTCACTATGTGTTTCTAAAAGATATTTCAAAATTATTTCCCATCTAAGAAAACATTAATTGGTTTTAATCATGCCTTTATGGGTAATTATTCAATGTCCCCTTTCATATTCTTTCTCTGAAAGGATTATTTTTTGATGAAATGATGTTATGAAACCTGTTTCTTTTTTCGAGGTTATATGTTTTTGAAACCCGCTTCTTTTCAAAGTTTATATTTATAAGGAATTGATTATGAAACTTTTATTTTTATACAGGTTAAAATATGTTTACATATTTATGACACCCATTTCATTTCATGGGTTATGATTTATTCATTTATGATCTTATGACACATGGATGTATGATTTCATTATGTGATGGGTGGGACCTATATCTTCATCCAATGAATTAGGTAAAGTTTTATATCTCATGAGATAAACTAAGATGGTCTTGGGAGTGAACCTTCACTACAATGATGGCCATGGGAGTTAACCATTACTACTAATATGGTATGAGGAGTGAACTCATGCGACTATGATGTCCATTGCAGTAAACCATGACTACTGTGATGGTATGGGGAGTGAACCTATATTACTAAGATGGTCCTAGTAGTGGTACCTTGGATACTATGGAATTCATTATATGCATATGTGTTTTCCATAATTCTATGCCTTATTCATATCTTATGCTTTCATGTTTGGTGCTCTTTATTTTATATGATTCATGTCTTATGAACTGCCAATCTTTATGACTTGATTTCGGTGATGATAATTGATATGCAGGGTATGATATTCTATTTAAATGATCACATTATCTTTCCCCTATACTCATGTTTATGCTTAGATGTCTCTATCATTTACCCTTACTAATAATTTGATCTCTCCCCTTTTATGTTTCCTTTCCCCCAGGTTATAATGATATGTACTAAGTTTTATATGTGTAAGAAGGGTGTTAATAAAGAAGAACCTAGTGGGAGATGATGTATCTCATATATATACCATTGTTTATGTTTTCATGTTTTAAAAGGCACTATACCAACTATGGTATTTGGGTTTCTTTTTGTATAATGTTTAAGTATTCCGCAAAAGTTATGTAATGTAAATGTTTGTAAAGTGATGGTTATTATATTACATCCATTAATTAAATCATGAAAACCACTAAAATAAAATAAATAATTAAATGGAATGATCATAATTTTATCTAATGGTTGATTTATTGAGAAAATGATAAATCATCCTATGACCATAGGGGAAAATCCTTATGCTAGTCATGGAATGACTTCTAGAATTCCACATATCCATATATGTCTCATCTGTGTTGGTTTCATCTTAATTCTTTCTTGAACGAACTCCAAGAACCTTTGGATACTACTTTTATTACATATGTTTTATAACTCACACACAGGTAAGGGGAACCAAAGGATTGGTTATGTGGGATTATATAAAACTATCTTAGACTCACTGGTACTATATAATAAATGAGGTAGGGATTCCACACAAACCATAATATTTAACATAATAATAAATAATTATAAACCCATGGAATAAAATTAAATTAAATAAAACCAATACATTCAAAGGTAAGGTCAAATATAATGATCACCCATACACATGAAACTGATACTAAAAAATATAATATCTATCATCCACATCATTTTATCATTTATTATTATGATAAATTTTTTTGTAATGATTCAATTAATTAATTAATTAATCAATCAATTCCTATAATATTAATAACCATATGAAGTCTCTTGTAGATATACATCATAAATACATTCATATAAAATAAATAGTATGGCCAATAATTTTTGATGATTTCAAATAATTAATTTATAATTGATTTATTTTTCAAAAAAATTATTACATAATACACATTTTTTATTAAAAATTTAGTTTGGTTTTTAATGCTACAATTATATATTTTTAAAGTAGTTTAATTATATTATTTATTAGGATACTACATGATATCTACTAAAAAGTTAAATGTCACATTACTTGGTTTTCATTTATCTAGGACAAATTCTTAGGGCATTGGTGTATATATCAAATAGATTAAATATCTATACTAACAAGAACATGTCGTGTGTTATAATTATTGTGTGTCCACATAACACATTGATTGAATCATTGTGTTATTTGGGTGTGAGAATTCAGAGGTCACATGAGGTTTGCATTATCCACATGAAATGTGGACCATTTTTTGAGTGTCCACATAACTTGTTGATTGACTCAACATGTTTCTTGGAATTAAGTATCAATGATTCACATGACATGTATGTCAGTTACACATCGCGTGTTTCATTAATATTTGAGGCTCTCAGTATCACATGGCATAAACCTTGTATTTTACTATATGTATATATCATTTATTTTTATGCTAAATCATGTATATTAGCTGATGTGTACTTTGGATACATGTTTTATAGTCTGAAAACCTTTGTTCTGGGTTGGATTAATCAACACATGGTGTACAGTAAATGAGTCATGTGTAATAACCACTCCTCATGTTGTGTGTCTCATGACACATCCACATACAGTAAACTTGGGTTCACTATGTGTAACTCATCTACACATCGTGTAACCCAATCTACCATCCATAATCTTTCACACCTCCTGATGTCATCCTTGATCATTCTTTATCTCGGTCTTGAGTTCTTTAAAAAAAAATTAAAACTTGAATAATGAAAATTACTATGTCAAAGGCATGTTAGTTAAACTACATACATGAAATAAAATAAATTGTAATTGAATAACTAACCACAATTATGTATAATCTATTCATGATCAAATAATTATAAAATTAAACTTGACCTCTTTGATACCACTTTTTTGTCATTATAATAGTGAATGAACTTATTGGGGCCTATCCTAGCTCTGAAAATGTCAGATTCGATGGATCATTTGCATATTTTACAAGACATGAACATCAAAACCCACAAAATTTTTCCAATCAAATGTTGAAAAGAATGGTAATCATAACCAAGAGGTGATATTTTCATGTCAAATTTATAATTAATTTAAATAGATATGAACGAATAATACCTACATCATGATATCTTTCTTATTAAATGTGTTTATCATTTAAAACCATTTTCGATCTTATGTTATTTTGTGTATATGATTCAATCAAAGAATCCCCCAGTAGTGATCCACACATGATCCTTTGATATTCGAACAACATAAATGGATTATTGGGTTCTACTTTGGTGCATCAACCATCGTAGAATCTCTGGAGCATTCTTTGGTCTTGAGAGTGAGCTCTAGATTTCATTGTGGGCAATGATTCTCAATATTGATCAAACATTATCAACCAATGCAAAATAGATATAGTTGTTTAATTAAATAGAAAGGGTTAGGGATAAAAAAATTTAATTTTAATAATACCCTTAAATAATATATTAATCCTAATATGACCTCATTCTATGTAATAATAATAATATTATTATTACTATCATAGCATGTGAAAACTAGTTGAATGATTTATATTACTTTACAGGATTATAAATTAATATTTATAAATGAACCCAATTTTTCTCTACTCACCCTACACAACATTAATCTACTACCCAAATAAATATCTAATTTAATATTTATTCATAAAATAAATATTTTATTCATATTATGGAGAATAAATATTTATTAAATATATAATAAATAAAATAAATATCATATTTATAGTCTAGAAAATAAATATTTAGTAAATATTCAAATAATTAAATGAATTATTTATTAATGAATAAATAATTATTTATTAGGTTGTGAATAAATATTTGAAAATGATAAATCATGAATAAAATTAAGCCCCATTCATCATAATTATATTAATTCTAATAATTAAATTCAAATAAAATTTAATTGAGATCAATAGAAATACTTATTGTGTGACCCTCTTAGATTCTTTCCCATTGTCATTAGGTGGTATTTCATAAAGGACAATATTACTCCTTATATATATGTTAAGGTTCTAAAGAGAAAGAAATTAATGTCACAATTTCAACAACTACATATGAGATCTCATTTTATAAAAGAATATATTTTTCATAACATCAAATCTAGCAGGTTGCACCCATGTGTCATAAACCTATGTTCTCGATACATCTTTATTTGAATATCTAAGATAAAATCGTCATGGCACCATATCCACGAAATTTAATGTGAGGATTATATTTTAATAAAAGGGACAAGATATCAACTTCCATAAAATTTAGAGTTACAAATCCTTCCTTAACTTATTTTTTAATAACACCTTATTTGTAATGCATATAACACATACATCTTTTCTATGAATTTGTATAATAATAGTCAATGACAACACATCTGGGCGAACGAGTCATTACATTCATTAATAATAATCTTAAAGACCAAAGAACATTACAGATGCTAGATGATAGGAATATCCAATAACATATAAACTTGTTTAATTCCTAACGGCATGCCGGTTCTCATAATCTTTCATCATTGAGATTACCATGTGCGAACATCATGAGGAGAAGTATAGTCTAATTAAAAGTACTTGCACCTGAAATTTAACATACTACATTCTCCATCATATAATGTTATATGACCCTAAAACTTCTATTTAATTGATCTGTCTATAGAATCTTAAGGTTATCATCATGAAGAGAAACTTTTATGACTTGTTTTTATGTTAAAAATACCCTAGGCCATTACCACCTTAATTTTATGTAGAAGAATAATCATTATCTGATAAGACATTAATATTAATATTAATTTCTTTGATTATTAATTTAATCTAATGTAAAAATTATTTGGTTCTAGGGAACCAACTCTAATAATATGCGAATAGGATGACATTATTAAGATTATAATAATTTCACAAGATTAAGTTATAAGAATTTATTTCACATGACATGATATATACTGAAATTTTATATTAATGATGCAAAATAAGTGAATATCAAATAGATCCAATACAACTACATTGGCTTGAAGTTATAAATATCTGATTGTACATAGAAAAATGGAACTCAATGAGTTCATAATGTCTGGAAAAATTAAAATACTAGAGATCAAGGGAATTGAACTCATTTCTCCACTTAGTTAAATTTAATAATGTTTCATAGAAATATATAATGTAATATTACAGAAAAACTTAATATAGAAAGTGGTTGTTATATCTAAAATATCTGAGTCTGGTAAAGCTTCTCATGAAACGTAAGGAGTTATTTGGAAATGTCCTATTTTGAATTTTTGTTATACCAAAAAATCATTTTTATCATTTTTATGATAATATTTAACTATGGGCTTAGCCCAAATGTCATGATTCTTAAAAGGGAATAATAGGTTTATACTCAATTATATTAATGCTTGAGGAATTTTCTCATGATAGTAATGTTACAGTAAGAATATTCCCCACATAGACTTGTGGATTTACCAACCTAGTCATAGAAATTTGGTATTCCTAGTAGTTGTATCCATACTCACCTCAAGCATGATTAATATTTTAGAACTAACCAATCAATAATAGTTGTTTTGAATTCAAGTGGGAGTTTTTTGGAGTTAGTTACCTAAAACCAACTAATTTTTTGTTTAGATGAAATGTATATTAAAAAAAGTGAATTTTAATTTCAATACCTTAACACATATTGATTTTTATTCTGTATAAAATTAATGTGATAATTTCCAAGACTATCTTTAACAATAAAAATAGAATAGAAGTTTCCCACTATGATAAGAACATTGAAATACCAAGATGATATTCATAAATATAGTTCTACAATAAGATAACTTTCTATGATGGGGAACATAGTTTTTTAACTACAACATGCTAGAACTCATAAGCATATGAGACTTCTTGTCATGTATTTCTTACATGGTAATCTCCAAGATGGGAGATTATAATAACAGAACCGCCACTAGGAATTCCACATGTTTATAAGCCATTAAATATTATAATCTATGAGCATGTTTAATGGTCCTTATACTTTTAGAATATTATTAATGCATGTCCTGACTCACAGACTTAGATGTATACTTATAAACCATGCAAATAATAGTTCACGGAGAAGTTGGGCGCATTGGGTGCATCATGAAAGATGGGTTATTAATGAATAATTTTATAATGGATTTGTCCTTTCAATGTTAATGGAAGTTGATAACATGACCATTTGATTGAAATATAAATGTTTCATTAAATTTTATTTTCATGGTGTAAGGATAATTTTATTTCATATAGTCAAAAAAAGACATATCATGCATATAAGTCGATGTCTTGAGTTTGTAACCTACTTGATTAGATATTGTGATAAATGGATTGTATTACACAACTAGCGTTTGTATGTGGTTATCGATGTTGTGACATTAACTACCTTCTCTTGGATGCTTTGACCCATTGTTAGACAATAATCTTAGAATTTTTTAAAGCCTACCTAACGCTAATGAGAAAGAATCTTAGAGGGTCGCATACTAAGTACATTTTTTGATACCAATTAAATGTTATTTGATTTTAATTATTGGAATAAATATTATCATCATGAATGATGAATAATTTTTTTTATGATTTATTTATCAACAATATTAAATAAATAATTATACAAATGGTAATTGTTCAACTACATGAATATATGAAATTAATTTTTTTATTTTTTGTAAGGTAATAAATAATTATTTGTCCTTAATAATTAATTTATTTAATTATTTTAATATTTAGTAAATATTTATTCTTCAGGCTATGAATATAATATTTATTATATTTATTGAATATTTAGTAAATACTTATTCATCATACTTGAAAAGAATATTTATTTTATTTGTGATGAAATATTTAATTAAATATTTATTTGGGTATTCTATAAATGGTGAGAAGTATGAGAAAACAAATATTGTGTCTAGTGATAAATGCTAATATCCAAACACTACTACAGATCAGTCTATAGTCTATTCTAGAAAATTTATTTATCAATTCTAATAAATCATTGTTTTTCCAAGAACCATTAAAAGAAGATCTATTTTATCAGTACTACAAAATATCTGATAAAGGTACCCCTTTATTAGAACTTTTCTAGCACTAATAAATTTCATATTGTTGCAGTGTGATTTTCAAATAATATCACATTGTAGTAGAAAATATAGCTATACAATAAATTCATAATTTAATTGAAATTAAAATTACATCAGAAAAACAAGAAAAAACACTATATTATAGAAATTTCAAACACTGTATTATATAACTACATTATCAAGTAAAAGTTATCACAAACATTAAAAAACATCAATGGTTTCATTGTCATTGTCAACCGACCCCCGCATGAAAAAGATCGATCATGGTATTAGTTGCTGATAAAACCACCCTAACTCGAGATAAATAATTCACCTATATAAGGAAAAAAATATTTTGTCAGTATTACTATAATGAAATAAATTCAACATAAATATGAAACAAAACATTAATAAAATTTCATCTTTAACATGAAAGCACACAGTTTGAGTCATATTTGTCACACAGTGTATCAGATTAAGGTGTGGTTGATTCCTAAACATAAGAGATGACTTATGTATTGTTTTCCAAAATTATAAAAAAAATTACTTTTTTCTTAATTTTGAGTATTTCACATGTGTCTTTAACTAAAATGTAATTTTAAAGATAAAAAAAATAGTTTTATTCATACCAAGAACAACATGTATTAGATTGAGCTGTAGATAATTCATACATGTCAAAAATGACTTATGGATAATTTTAATAAAGTATCAAAAAAATCATAATGTTTTTCTTGGTATGGAGTATGTGATGTGTGTTTTGAATTAAACATTAAATTTTAAATAAAGGACATTCTTGGAGTCATACCTGTCACATGGTGTGTCAGATTGATGTGTGGTTGATTTCTACATGTCACAAATGACATAAGGATAACTATCCAAAAATATCAAAATAATATGAATGTTTTTTCATGATTTTCAGTATGTAACATGTCTTTCTTACTAAAATTTCAATTTAAACTGAAAACATGCACTTTGGGACATACTAATCACATAGTGTGTCGACTTGATGTGATACTAATTCTTACACATCAAATGCAACTTATGAATCATTTTCCTAAAGTATCAGGGTAGTCTATGTGTTTTTTCTAGGTTTTTATGGAATGTCACATGTTTTGAATTAAAAATTTCAATTTTAAAATAATAAAAGACAATATCTATTATATCGGGCACACCATGTATTGGATGATAATAGACATATTACTACACATCATAAATAAATTATGTATTATTTTCCTAAAGTAACAATATAACATGAATGTTTTTTCTTGGTTTTTAGTATGTGATGTGTATTTTGAACTAAAATGTTAATTTAAAATAAAAAGGCACATTTGGTGTCAGATCAGTCATACAGTGTGTCATATTGGCATTTCATTAATTCATACACATCACAAATGACTTATAGATCATTTCTAGATATATAAAATCAATATAAATTTGTTTTCTTGGTTTTTATTATGGCTCATAACTTTTTTACTATAATGTCAATTTAAACTGAAAATAGATAATTTGAGTCATATTGAACACATTGTGTCGTTTTGATGTGATATTGATTACTACTTGTAAAAAATGACTTATGAATCATTTTCATAAAGTACCAAGACAATGTGAGTGCGTTTTATCATTTTTTATTGAGTGATAAGTGTTTTGTACTAAAATCTTAATTTTAAACTGATAAGAGACACTTTAAATCATACCGGTCACAATGTTCATTTAATTTACATGTGAATGATTCCTAAATGTCAGAAATTATTTAAATATTGTTATCCTAGACTATAAAAAAAATCTTATTTTTTTCAAGTTATATTAAGTGACATTTTTATTGAACTAAAATGTCAATTTCAAATAAAAATACACGCTGAGATTCATACCAATCACACCATGGATCATATTTACATGTGGTTGATTCCTACACATCAGAAATGAAAAAACGATCATTTTCCATATTTATAAAGTCAATATGAATGTGTTTTCTCTGTTTTGAGTAGGTCACACCCTTTTTTTACAAAAAAATGTCAATTTTAACTAAAAATGCACACTTTGAGTCAAACTGGCCACATTGTGTGTCTGTTTTATGTGAGATTAATTTTTACACATTAAAAATGAATTATGAATCAGTTTAATAAAGAATTAGGATAATATGAGTTTATTTTCTCATTTTTCAGTGAGTGAAACATGTTTTGAATTAAAATTTCAATTAAAAATAAATAACATACACTTCGAGTCATATCAGGCACACCATGTATCATATTGAGGTGTATTTATTTTCTAAATGAAAAATATGACTTATGGATAATTTTTTTTAAAGTATCAAAACAATATGAATTTATTTGATCTGTTGTGATCATGTTACATGTGTTTTAAACTAAATGGTAAATTTTAAAATAAAAACATACAATTCAAGTCATACCTAGAATATCATGTTTTGGATTGTGGTGTGGATGATTCCTACACATTATAAATGAGTTATGAATTTTTTTTCATAAAATATCAAAACAATCTAAAATAGTTTTCTTAGTTTTTATTACTTATCATTTTTTACCTAAAATGTCGATTTTAATCTAAAAACATAAACTACAAGTCATTTTTGGAATACCATGTATCAGATTGAGGTGTGATTGATTGTTATACATCACATCCTTATTAATTTCATAATTATAGAAAATGAGTGCATCATGAGTGCATAATCATGGAACATGAGTGAATCATGAGTGAATTATACATCTTTATGATCTTTGTAAAATTTACCAAAATAAATATTAAAAAATTATACGGAAATTAAATAAGAAATCATAGATAAAATAATGAGAAAACTTACTATATAAGTAGTATGAAGTCACCTCTTCATGAATCCTAAATAAATTCTGACACCATATATTCTACCCATTAATTTTTAAATAAATCTATTTCATCATTTGAATATGAGTACTGTTGACAGTCCTAGTAGTTCTAAAAGATATTATAAAATAAAGTTTTTATAAAAATTTTAATTTAAATTGAAATTATCATCATAAATAACTCTTTTGAGATTCTAGTTTATTAATGGAAAATGAAACATTTCATAAATTTTCAAACATAATAATCACAATCATTTACATTAAGTTGTTTTTAGAATTGTATACACATTGATGAAAATAATTAATTTGTTTTGATATATGTTTTAATAGAGAAATGTTATTATATATTCTTTAATACTTATCCACGTGTAGAGGACAATAGTCTTATTGTGCCCATTAATTTCTTTATTTCCATGATATTTATGATATTTAAACACCACTCTATCATAATAGAATTTTCATTAAAACCTAATATAAAATGTAAAATTTGAAGTTTAGTTGTAAAATGTATTAAATAGTGTATTACAAATTGATACAATGTCATCATGTGTGGTCAGTTTGTTTGGTATCCATGCATTGAATCCAAAAAATAAATCACTATAGTATTCAAATTTATTTCATTGAGAAACCAATTTTTAGTATAAAAACAAAAATGAATAATTAATAAATTAAATTAAAATATATTTGATATGATTAAATTGTAGAGTTTTACCCTATCACCAAGGGTATTAAAGAGAGTCAATCATCTGTAAGTTTATTTTCAATCATTTCCCCCTGTTTTTTTACTACATCTGAATATTTCTTCGGTGCCAATGAGAATTTATTTGTATAAGTGATGTGAAGACTAAGGAGTCTAAGGTGTTTTTCATTTGGTTTTCCATTCAAATATTATACATTCTTCCTATACTTTTTGTGTGATTTCACCTATTAGTATTTTTCATTTTTCTGCACAAGCCTCCTTCCATAGGGTGCATTCATTTTTTTATAAGTTTCTTATTTTTTACATTGAATTTCTATTTCATAAATTCAAATATATTCATCAAAGTTATTAATAAACATATTTTCAAGAAATATATTTCTATTGATAATGTACGTTAAAACATGTCTCCTTAATAGGGCTAATAAACACATTCCATGTTTGTTGGTTTATCATATGTGCATATATATGTGGTGGGATGTATGTTTATTCCCTTCATAATATTTGAGATGATATTTTATAAGAATTATTTGAAATACTCTATAAGACATTCTATAAATCATTAGTAAAGAAAATTTTGTAATAATATATTATAAATGCACTCTATATGGGATAATGAAGAATAATTCAGAATTTCTTTATTCTTTTTAGTAAAATAAAAAAACTATATCATTTTTTTACCCTAATGACATTCCAAATTAGTGTCTTAGGTGGGGTAGTAAATTTTTTCCATAAATATACATCTTTTAGAACATGAATTTCAATGGTGATCCTAATTTAACTTAGACCATGGCCTTGTTGGGGTTAATAGGTTGGTCATGTGCATTCCATACAACCTCAAATTTTATGTCATTGTTTTTTGGTTTAATAATTTTTGTTAACACCATCACACTACGACACTCCTCATTTTTTGGGACATAAACTATTCACCATCTACCATTTTTTTAGCTTTAACATCAAAAATATGTTGTTCCTCTGTATTGGTTGCATCAGAATGTGAATAATCTTGTTGTTCCTCTACATTTGGATCATTATCATGTTGGGAAACTTGTTATTCCTTAGTATTGGGAGCATTAGCATGTGAAGAAGTCATTATCTTCATATGTGGTTGAAAAGTTAATTAATATTTTGTAAATATAGTAGTCAATAGATAATAATATAACGTAACACAGATTATATTAAAAAATATATATATATAACCTTAGTTTTAACTCCGTTTTTAATTTTGAAGGGATTTGAACCCTCTATCGAGTATAAAAATACCCTCATTAGGAACTTATATAATATATAAGAAATTCTATGTACTGGTACCAACGTGAAATTATTATGATGTCCAAATTATGTTGAGTAAATATGTTCCCTTATGAATTTTCCATTCCTTGATGTTTTGAATATAACAAACACTGTTTTTTAAGGAAAATTAATTTCCTCTAAGAAAAATTCTCCTAAGGAAAATTTTCTTTATCCAAGAATTCCATTCTCTTTAGATTTGTCTTATCTAATTGTTTCTTAAACCATGTATAACCATCTTTTTCTTAAGTCATAAAATTGGATCCTTATCTAACAAAGAACCTTATAGTTTTTTAGAATCCTATTTCCCTAGAATTTTGAATTTGATTTCTTCTAAAACCAGACTCTGATTTCTTATGAGATCAGAATCCGATTTCTTCTAAAATATGACACCAATTTATTCTGAAAATAGGCTGTTATTTTTTATGAAATAAATATAGAGTTTATCCTGAAATCCAACTCTGATTTCTTCTGACATCAGAATCCGGTTTCCTCATAAATTAGAATCAAATTCTATATTATTTTGGAATTTGGTTGTTAATATTTCTAGACTCTCATTCTCAATACCTTAAGAGTCTAATTAAATTATTTTCTTCCAGTTACTTAATTTCATTAAAGTAATGTTTCAATTTATCAGATCTTAAATCTTTTAATTTTTCATAAGCATGTTAATATTTCTCATAGTTTGTTATATAAATCGATGTCATCAAATATTTTTTTAACATAACTGTTGCATGAGTGCCACATTTACATGTCCCTCTAAAATTTAGGAAAAATATGAGCATTGGAGAAGGAATTCAACCGTTGGATTCTATTCCTATAAATACACATCCATTTGAATGAGATCAATAGATGAATTATCAAGAGATAATTTTTACTACAAGAGTTTTCAAAGAGAGTTGTTGATCTCTGGAATTAAGTGATACTCTATGAGAGAGATGCTCATATCTTCCTTGTGAGAATGTTGTGGACAAATTGTTCAATCTGAGACCATATTTTTGGTCCTTCCTAGTGATAATCATATTTTTTATAATAAATCTATGGCTTTTGGGGATAGTAATATAGAGGTTTTGATCACCATAGAGGTTGAGGGCTTGTGGGGACTGCAAGACAGATTCTGATATTCCTATCGAGGGATTACCCTGGTGTGGGTAAGAGATACTTTCTTGAAAGTGTAAATCAAGGGACTTTATCCAAGGTTATTGGATATCCTTTTCTTTGGGTTAAAATATTTCTTGTACTTGTTTACTTAAGTTTTATTTTTGTTACATTTTTTTAATGATAGGGTGTGTAACATTTATATAATTTCTTATACTTGTTGGCACTGATATAAATAATATTATATATGCTTTATGGTATAATACTTCCCTAAGTAAATGTTCTTTATGTTTCTTTATCATATCCATATTATATAATCCTAATAAAGTTAGTTTCCTTGTTAATAAATAAAGAGGGTTGGAGAATCCATCTTGTTTAGCTTTATTAAACGTAGATTTTTTAAGGATAAAAAAAAGTTTTTAAACAAACAATTCAACTCCCTCTAGTAATTGAGCAATCAACATCGACATTTCGATCCTATACTAGGTATCAAAGGAGGTCTCTGGATTACTAATACTTGCATATTAATTTTCTTTCTTAACTTTCCTCGCTTAACATTACTTTTTAAAGATTTTCTTAAATATTTTCTTTGTTTATAAACTTTTTATTCTTATAATTTTTGTTAAAAATATATTGTTCATTTTATTATGGAATGGAAGGAATGAACATTGGTTTAATAGACAATCTAAAGCATACCATACCCCCCAATATTTTATGTAAATCACTATGAATATTGGATAGATAGGATAAATAATTTTTCTATCAATGCCAATGTTGAAAACCTTGTTATGTTAACTAGAGACTTGAAGATTACAAACAATGAAATCAGATAATTCACCAATCAAGAAAAGAAATACTATCAGCTTAACTTTAAGGTAAAAAATTAATTATTATGTTCTATATTCAAGAATATTTATAGCCATATTTCATTTTATTAAGGTTTTAATAACATCTATAACAAGTTATAAGTTACACATTTTGGCACATATATTGTCATTGAAACAGGAAGAGCTATTATTAGAATTTAATATCACGGTTTTATGTTTCCTTATGGAGAAACTGTGTGAAATTTTCAACAAAGGATTATGATTATTTTCAATATCCTTAAGTCTATGGGTGAAAAAGGACATTATAATGAGATTTGTGTGGATAAGATAATAGATATTATGGTAAATAAGTGGTAATCCCAAAGAACAATGATTTCTGATAATATGAATGATTAAAATATTACTCTTTATGAGTTATTTAGGACGATTCTACAAGAAAAAAATTGAATTAAGAGGGATTCAGAGATCAATAATAAAAGGAATGGTAATGGAATTTTTTCTTCCACTACTATGTCAAATCATATGAAATCCATGACTCCTAAAAGAGTTACCATATTATAATCCTAGAAAGGTATTATTTTATCTGAATCGAGTGATAGTGATCATTTTGAGAATGAACTAGCCAATATTTCTTTAATAATGAACAAGATTGTGGGAAATAAATATTTCCAAAATATATACAAGAAGAAAGATAGTAAGGATAATAAAGATTCATAAGTTACTTGTTATGAATGCAAGAGGTCAGGTCATATTAGACTAGATTTTTCTATGCTCAAAATGATTGAAATGAAGGATAAGCATTCATAAAAAAACAAAAAAAAGTACTAAAAGTCTATGTTTAATAATGTACTAAAAGAAAATGAAACCTGGAGTGCTAGTGGTGGTTACCCTTTAGATTAATCTTTAGATATTGAATCTCCTAGATAAAATAATATTAGTCATATAGACAGAATTCCTACTAAAATTCAATGTCTCATTGATATGGTAGACAATAATAAATCATTAATGAATATATCATTGAATTATAATTATCCTAATGAGGAATATTATAAATATTTGGATGAAGAATATTCTTCATCAGAAGATAACATATTACCTTCATTTGAATGAGTATCTTGGTTTTCCAAGTTACTTGAAAAAGAAAATAGTGAGATCAAAAAGAAACATGATAATGAAAATTATAGAATAAATATTCTAACAAAAGTATTATAAGATATTTGAAAGGATCTTGATCATAAAATTCTTGATTTTAAAAATATTTCTAAATACCTTAAGGAAGTTCATTCTAAGAAGGTTAAACTTTTTAGAGATCATGAAAAAGTAATTCCCATGAAAAATGTATTAGAGACTAGCTCAAATTCTATGATTAATGATAAAGATCACAAGAATTTAGTCATCAGACTAAAATATGAAATATTTTCTTTAAATAATCTTTTAGAAAAAATTATCCATGGAAAGGAATGTTTTGAAATAATGTATTCACAATTTCTTCCTCAAAGAAATTATTTTGGATATGGTTATTCTCATTCAAACGCTATTTTTAGTCGTAACTATTTTGTTCCCCAAATTTATCTATTCTGTATTAAGTGTCAACATGGTGGACCTCGGGAGAAATTTGTTTCTTTGAATAAAACCCAATCCTTAGGTTTTCATAAAGCTCATTTTCTAAGCAAATATAGATGCCTTATATTTTACTTTATAACCTTTATAAATCCATGAATGTTTGGATTCTAATAGTCTAACTATTTAATTTTTAGGAAAACAAAGTAAGTTACAACAAAAATACATGGTACATAGATATTGGATGTTCTCGGCACATGACTGTTAATAAAAACTTCTTTTAAATGTATATTAAGGTGAAAGGTTGAAAAGTATCTTTCAGAGATAATGGTCAAGGAGAAATTATTGGTATATGTAACATTGTTCTTATTGTAAAAGCTTTAATTTTAAAATTTTTATTTCTTAAAGGTCTTAAGAAAAACCTTATAACTATAATCCAATAATGTGATAAAGGTTACCTTGTAAATTTTAGGAATGAAAAATGCCTAGTACACAATTCCAAGGGAGATTTTATTCTCTCTACCCATAGAAATTATAATGTTTACACACATAACTTAGACGACCATAGGAGCCACAACCTACCTTTCCTTAGTGAAATGGAAGATCAAACTCGGTTATGGCATAGAATACTAGGACACTGTAACCTTATGAACCGATGTAAGATATCAAATAAAATACTTTTTAAGGATCTACTGGAGCATAGATTTGATTCTTCAAAAGGTTTTGATCCTTATAAATATAGAAAGCATCATAAGTAAATCATTAAATAAATTAGTGAAGTCTCAACTTATGATTCATTTTAGCTAGTTCATATGGATATTTTTGGTCTAAAACAAATTGCAAGTTTTGGAGGAAAATACTACGTATTTTTTAGCTAATGATAACACTTGGTTTACATGGGTCTATTTTCTAGTAAAATAATTTGAAACCTTTTCTTATTTTTAAATATTTTTCATCCAAAGTAAAAAATGAGAAAAATCTTATATTCATAACTATTCATAGTGATCATGGATGAGAATTTGGAAATTCTGATTTTAAAACTTTTTGTAGTAAAAAACGCATTACTCATAAATTCTCAGCTCCAAGAACTCCTCAACAAAATGTTTTTGTTGAAAGAAGAGATTTAATTATTCAAGAAATAACTAAAACCATGTTGAGTGAGTAATCTATTGATAAAAAAATTGGGTTGAAGCTGTATTTACTGCTTTTTATACTATAAATCAAGTTTTTATCAAACCTTTTCTTAATAAAATACCTTAAGAGTAATGGACTGGTCAAAAACCATGATTTTTTTACTTCAAAGTATTTGGATGCAATGTATTCATCATTAATACTAAATATATCTTACATAAATTCTCACCCAAATCTGATGAAGTAATTTTCTTAGGCTATTACCTAACTGCTAAATCATATGGAGGTTTTAACAAAAATTATTTTACTATTGATGAAAAAATACATGTTAAATTTGATGAAACTAATCCTCTTCTTTTTTAAATAACCCCTACTAACATCCTCAGATGTGTTTTTAAACCTATTAATAATCTTTGATGTAATATTCTCCTAATAAATAAAGTAATCAAGAAAATTTTTCTGATATATTTACCCCAAAAATTATTTTACCTTATATTGATGAACAAGTTTTATGAAACAAAAATCAGTTGTTTCTTAAAAATCATCCCAGTGATAGTATCATTGGTAATATAAATCAACATCTAAGGACTAGAAGTTCTATATGAAATATAGTAGAGCATCTTACATTTCTTTCTCAATTAGAACCTAAAATCCCTAATTATGTTTTAGGTGATGATAATTGGATTAAAAATATGAAATATGAACAAAATGAATTTGAAAGAAAAAATGTCTAGAAATTAGTTTAAAGACCTAAAGAAAAATCTGTAATAGGTGTAAAATGGGTCTTCAAAAATAAATTTGATAAAAATGGAATCATTTTAAGAAATAAATTAATTTTAGTTTCTAAAGTCTATAATCAACTAGAAGGAATAGAATGTGAATAAACCTACACTCCATTAGCTAGACCTGAATCTATTCATATTCTACTATCCTTTACAACATTTTTTAATTTTAAAATTTTTCAAATGGACATGAAATCTACATTCCATAATGGATATGTTCAAGAAGATGTTTATGATGAACAACCGCATGGTTTTGAGGACAAAATACATCATGAACATGTTTTCAAACATACCAAATCTTTATATGGACATAAACAATCCCCTATAGCCTGGTATGATAGACTTACATGTTTTTTGTTACAAAAAAATTATCTCAATGGAACTACTGATCCAACCCTTTTTATAAATAAAGATAAGAAATTGTTTTTTATTGTTCAAGTTTATATTGTTGAAATTATATTTAGATCAAATCAGAAATTTTTAACTGATTCATTTGTAAATCTCATGAAATATGAGTTTGAAATGATTATGATGGGTGAGTTGACCTTTTTCTTTGCTTTCAAATCTCTCAAAAACTAGAAGGAAATTTTATATCTCAACATAAGTATATTATTGATATTCTTAAAAATTATGGATATGACAACACTAAAAATATAAGTACTGAAATATGTACCTAAAACACTATTGATCTTGATGAAGGTGGGAAACCAGTAAATCAAACATCTTTTAGAGCTACGATAGAGAGTTTATTATACCTAACAACTAGTCATCCAGAACTATTGTTTTTAGTATGATTATGTGCAAGATATCAATCTAATCCAAATTAATCACATTTAAAAGGATTGGAAATAATTTTTCACACTTTAAAGGTAACAATGGATTTAAGACTTTTTTATTCTTCTATAAATGATTTTGTTTAAAATATTTTGATGTTGGTTTGGGTGGATGTATGATGGATAGAAAAATGTACATCCTGAACTTCTAATTTCTTATAAGATTAATTAGGTTATTTTTAATGGAAGAAACAATACTCGCTATCACCTTCCACTACTAAAGCTGAATATATAGCAGCTGGATGTTTTTGTGATCAAGTTTTGTGGATAAAACACACACTCACAGACCACGGTATGAGTTTTAAAATAACATAGATAATGTGGGATAATACTAGTTTAATTTACCTATGAAAAAAACAATTCACATCACTCTTGTGAAAAGAAAATAAACATTAGGAATCACTTTCTTAGAGATCACACACCTAAAGGATATATTGTTTTACAATTTATCTAAATGAAAGATCATCTTGCTAACATATTAATAAAATATTTATCCTCTGATAGATTTGAATACATTAAACAAATGTTAGTAGTGATAAATTTAAGGTAATCATCAATATTAACATTCTATTGAAATCTATATCCTAAAATTTAGATATTCCTTTTCATTGGGGGAGTGCATATGTTTGTTTCCTTTTTTTCAAAAAAAAAATTGGAACCTAAAACTTTGGAACAAAAAATGTCTTCTTTCCCTAGAAAAACATTCTTGAATCTATAATTTATAAGAGTATCCTTATCAATAATGAAAAATATTTCCGAGCAATCAAGAAGGTGTGTTTTCTTACGTATATCATCATTATTTCATTATTTTCTTGTTGGTATTTCAATCTGGATTTAGGAAAACCATATCGGATTAAATTTCCTTAAATCAAATTTTCCCTTAAAACCTAAAAATATAGGAACATATAAATCCCTCTTCCGTATTGATATCTATTGTTAGATCATATCAAGATAGTCTCAAATGTTGGATTGATTTGGTAATATGAGCTATCATTATAAAGACTATATAAAAGACCCCTATTTTCGTGCCCCACATCGATTTTCTTTGATTTATTGTGATGAAGCTCTTAAACCATTCAAGTGTTTCATTTCATTTTCCCATTATCTTCAAATCAAAATGTCTCTAATTGTTTCCTCGTAGACATCGTTGGAATCAAACAAGAAACCCAAGGATTGGCTAATTTTCAAGGAATGTTTGGTGGACCCAAAATTACTTTTCAAGTATGATTATTTGATTTCAAAATTCATAAATAAAAATTGGTGGGAATTTCTCTACATAGCCAAAGAGAAGAATCAGGATCCAGTATATCCTTATCTTCTTATAGAATTTGATAATTCAGATCCATTTTATGAAAAAGTAGGAAGAAAAATGTTTTCATTCAAGTGTTATAGAAATACTTATTCCTTATCTTTCAACAATCCTGCAAGTATCTTAGATATCCTTTATGATGGGGAAGAAATATTTTTCTCACATATATTACCTTATATTGAAGGTTCATTTGATAATGTTAAGTCTATTGAGTTCCTTGGACATAACAGAGTAAATACACTAATTATTTATCATCTATCAACCAATCTAAGATTGATAGATATCCGGATGCAAGGTTTTATGATTCTGAGGAAGGGATACAATGACTCCTTTAAGATATGTGATATCTTCATGATAGACTTTTTGGTTAATTTAAGTAAGTTAAACCTTATAAAATAGATTCTTTTTACCATTAGATATATTAATAATGGAACCATTAAGTCTCAAATAATTATGTACCCTACAATCTTGTCCAAGATAATTGTTTTGGGTTTAAAATCCTTCAGACTACCTTGCATCTCAAAGGAAAATGTTTTCAACATCTTGTTGTTAAGTGATGATACCCTGAGAAGAATGACTTTTGGTTTTAGTGACAATACAATAGAATTTTTTAATCTTCGTGATAAGGATGAACAGGCTACTAAGAAGAAAGGAAAAGTTGGATAATGATCCAAACCAACCCCTATGAAAAGAAAAGGTAAAGAGACAGAACTGAAAGAATAAGAACCAATAACTTAGTCAGTATCTACTTCACCCAAGATGAAGAAACAAAAGACATTTTCTGATGAAGTTATTTCTAAATGAATAGAGTAAAAAAATAAGAAGAAGGAAAAAATATGTAGTTTTTGGTATAGAACCTAAATAGTCTAAGGCCTTAAATATTAAAGGAGAGGAAGAGATTGAGAGGAAAGGAAAAGAAATTAAGATGAAGAAGAAGTTGTGGGAAGCTGCAATTTTCTACAATTTTCTTAGAGATACTGAGAAGGAATATGAAAATGTTCAGGTACCTGAATATTTCTTTCATGAATCAGTTCCAACCGAGACTCTGGTAGCATATAAGAGAAAGAAAAAAATTTCTATTCTGAAAACCTTTTTTAAAGAAGATGAAATCCAAGAATAAGTATAATAACATTAGGAAAGGGATGATGTGATAAGAATGGTGGAATAATATAAATAGAAGGAGAGACCTTTAGAAAATCTATCTATATGAACCTCTCAAGATGACACCACCAAGATAGTTTTGGAAGGGAAATCTATTCTAAAAAATGATGTTGCTCAGGATGAGTCTGATAAATATTTACATGATGAAAGAAGTAATGATGAGATTGTTCAACATGTTTAAGACAAGGCTGATAAAAAAATTTGTCATAAAGGTTCAGATAAAGAAGTTGAAGAGGATTTTGATATGATTATTCAAGTTTCAGATAGTGAGCATGAGACTCAAGAATTTGATAAAGCAATCTCTAAAGCTGAGAAAGGTAATAAAGTTTTTTATGATTCTCCAATGAAATAAATAGTTACAAAATCAAAGAAGGATGTTGTTAGAACAACAATGAAGAATGAAGATAATCAAGAAAAAGTTCTCCAGCCAAGAAAATAATCTGTCTCAGAGTCTTCATCTCCTTTAGGTCATGATTTTGGGGTTCAGTTTTTGAAATAACTTGTGAACTATGTCCCTTTATTTTTATGTATTGATTTGAAATGCCAGCTACTTCAATAGATAGTAAATCAGAATTCAAATTCAACAAATATTCGTATGGATAACTTTAACAAACTTGTATACGACTTTAAGACTTTTAATTTTAGTTATTATGCTCATAGAAAATATTTCAAATAAATAAATAACTGGTCTATGTCAGTGATTGATGACCTGATATTTTTTGATGATTTCACTTATTAAATTAAAGAATTATTTGATAAGTCTGATGATAGGATCATGAATCTATCAGAAACATTTCAGAAAGTATAATATGACAACCCTGCTCTTTATTAAACACATAAACCAGATTTATTACATAAAATATTAACTTTATAAAACATAGAATATTGAGGGGTCTAGTGTCTTTGGGGATTAGTAACATTACATAATTTCTTAGAACATAAAACACACAACATCTTTATTGAAAACATCCTTTACATGACCACTACATTCCCTCGTACTTAGCATTGCATGGGATAACCTAAGGACATGCATAAGAAAAGGGTGAGCTATAAGGCCCAGTATGGGAATACACATGGAATAACATTAGGAATAAAATACATTTTAGACAATAGGCATATCAATGGAACACAAGAGAAATATGAACATAAAGGCATGAAAAATAATGATAATCATAACATGGAAATGTGGCAACAACACTTAATATAGAATTTGCATGAGTAAACCCTCATTGCACATTAAGAAAGAATAAAACTTCATTTAACTTGAATTATCATGAGTCAACACCTATTTCACAAGAAATATTATGATACTATACTTTACCCAATGCATTGGAGTGCTATCAAGGCTCACCCTTCTAAAACATTTCATTTCATGCATAAGTGAGCACATGGATCATGGAATCAATCAACATAATAATTTATTATATGATTATGTAATGTGGAATAAATACATGAAATTTCCATTCAATATGTGTATGTGTATAAAAGTGAATATTCTTGATAAAGACATGGGTATGGTATTCACTACACAATGATCTTGGCTCGGAAACATGCGGTGCAATTTAGGCAGCATAACGACATGGCATTAGGATTCATGAAAATGGTTGTTGAGAGAGAAAATGGAGTCTCTTCATATATACATAAAATGGATAGTAAGGAGGTCATATAGATACATTTCCCAACAAACCTAATGGAATTTAGATGCATAATACAAAAGAATTACTTGGATGTAAAAGAGGAGAGCGAAATCCCTCAATGAATTTCGACATGGTAACAGGTGTACATGGGAATAAATAATGAGAGATAAAGGGGTATCCCATCATCTAAACATAAATAGAATAGTATGGGGGAGGTGATAAATCATACCCTAACATTTGTAATTGAAAAAAAAGGTCATAACAACTTAAAGAAAATTGGACTAAAATGAGAAAGGAAGAAATCCCTTACTTGGAAGTGTGATTCAAAAGGCTTGGGAGAGGCATGAGAGAGGATTCTTGGGAGATTGGGGAACCTTGGGAGGATTATAGATAGATGACATAAGTGTTTGGTCATACTCCAAAGTCTTTGATTGAAGAGGAAGTGGGAGCTTGGGTGGGTTTATATTGGAAATGAGAGGGAATTCTTTATTATTTTGGTTTGGGACACCTCATATTAAACTAATCAAAACCACAATAAAACCCATGGTTTTTTCCAAAGGTTAGTGGAAAAACAATATTTTATATGGCCAATGTCTGAACTTCTTAAAATAACAGGGTCTCTTATGTGGATGTGAGTCACACTGTCGAGGAAAAAATTTAAAAAGACAAAATGTTTTATAAGTCTTAAAGGGTCCACTAAAGCTTTGTAAAATAAATAAAACAAACCCAAAATCACATTATTTTGGTGGTAAAACATATATTTTCCAAACATAATGTTTTTATTATGTTATTACATCACTATTGGGTCATTATGATGTCATAAAACACATTATATATTTAAACGGTATTTAATTTTTACCCAAAAAATTTAACTTCCTAAGAAAATTATGAAAAATTCATCATTGGATAATTTCAACGTCCTGATTCCAAAAATAATATTCATTTTATTTAAATAATTTTCTAAATATGTGAATTCTTATTTTTTTAAAAAAATTGACATTTATCAAAAATTAATGGTTTTGACTAAAATGGCATTCAAACCGTAATAAAAAATACAATTCCATTCATAAAATTATATGATCATGTATATTTAATAAAAATTAATTTAATAATAATAATATTTATTAAAAAATTATTTAATTAAAAAATCCATTAATTCATCAAAAATAGATTTCTTAGTTGAATATTAATTAAAAATACTATTTGTACATTTAAAACTATTTACAAAGTATCAATAATAAAATGAATGTATATTAATTATTATATACAAAAATAATTCACATATTAATAGTGTTAAGGTCTTGTTACATAACCCCTTATAACATCTGCATAATACCGAAGGGTAAGGTGTGTGATGGTGGTAGACTCTTGGGTTGGATCAGATAGTATTTCTCAAGTGGTAATCTCTCTTAACTTCCACTTCTCTCATAGGAAGTTCTGCTCGAGCTTAACGTATTCATGCTTGGCTTGAGATTGGTCAAGAGAGAATCCCAATGATGCCACCTCTTTTCTGAGCTCCAACAAATGGGTTTCATATATGGAAAGTCTACTGGATGAGGACATCGCTTTCTTTGTCTAAGTAAATTGGATTTGTTAAATACCTATATTTATACTAATCATGTGATCACTATTCAATGACTATATTAGCAATGGTCAGAAACCTTAACAATATTTTAAAATTAGAAACATAAAACTAATGATGTTCACATTTCATATAACCATAATAAGACATTTAATTAGATCAAGAGGGATTTACATTAATGAAATTTTGGGTCGTTACATTCTTTCCCCCTTAAGAAATTTCTCCCTTGAAATTTTCTTTTCCCACTCTAAAATAAATGTGGGTAACTTTGCTTCATCACCTCCTCTAATTCCCGCATCACTTCTTCAAACTTTTGTTTTCACGACAACACCTTGAAGAGGGGAATTTTCTTATTTCATAGAACGTTTTATCAATGATCTAAGATCTTCACTGGTTATTTCTCGTAAAAAAGGTCATCCTCTAGCTGTACTACCTCTGAAAATAGTACATGTGAAAGGTCTGGTATGTACATCCTTAAGAGGGATACATGAAAGAAATAATGTACATTGGCCATGGTAGGTGGATGTGCTAGTCGATAGGCCACAGCCCCAACACGATCAAGAATCTTGAAGGGGCTGATGTACCTAGGACTTAACATCCCATTCTTTCCAAACCTCATGACCTTCTTCAATGGATATATGTGTTGAAATACCATGTCTGCAACTTTAAACTCATGGTCTTGTCAATGGTTATCTGTATAACTCTTCTTTTGAATCTAGGCTGCCTTGATATGCTGCCGAATGGTTTTCACCTTTTCCACTATTTCATCGACCATTTCTGGTCCCAGCAGCTTACGCTCACCAACATCATCCTAACATGCCGATGTTCTACACCTCTTCCCTTATAGGGATTCATAAGGTTCCATTCGGATGTTCGAGTGGAAATTTGTTATTGTAAAAGAATTCAACCAGTGGAACATGTTGGTCCCACCCTCCTTTGAAGTCCATATGAAATAATCTTAACATATCCTCCCGTGTATTAATAGTTCACTCAGATTGGCTATCAGTTTGAGGATGATAGGCCGTACTAAAGTTCAGTTCAGTATCCAGACCATGTTGAAGACTCTTCCAAAACATATAGGTGAATCTTGGATCTCGATCAGATACAATAGATAGTGGTACACTATGTATCCTTACCACTTCCCTGATGTATATCTGTGCCAGTTGATCTAATGAAAATCCTACAGAATTGCAATGAAGAGTGCAGACTTTGTAAGACAATCCACAACAACCCAGATTGCATTGTTGCCTTTGGATGTCTTCAGAAGTCTGATGACAAAGTCTATGGTGATGGTCTCACATTTCCATACTGGTATGGGAAATGGTTGCATCATCCCCTTAGACATCTGTCTCTCATCCTTCACTTGCTTACACACCAGGCACTTTGATGTAAATTCAGCGATCTCCTTCTTCATCTAATCCCACCAATAATGATCTCATAGATCTCGATACATCTTTGTGTTTCCTGGGTTAATAAAGGAATTTGAACTATGTGCATCATCCAAAAGTTCCTTCTTCAACTCTGAACTTGATGGAACACATTGTATTTTCTCAAATCTCACAATTCCTTCTTCATTAAAATTGAACTCTGTGGACTTCCCTCTTCTAATATCTTTTACTTTCTTCTGAATTACCACATCATTCTTTTGATCAACCTTTAATTTTTACAAAAGATACGGTTGACCAATCATTTGTGAAAGGATTGATGATTTTATTTTCTTTATGATTCCCATGTCCATATTCATCAAATCTAAGAAAATTGGATCCTTTTCAATTCTCATCAATGAAAGAATCACTAGGTCCTTCCTACTTAGACAATTTTCAACCTCGTTCACTTTCCCAAGGTGGTAATGGATTGAGTAGTCATAGTCTTTGATCAGCTCTAACCATATTTTTTAGTGCATGTTCAAATATTTATGTGGGAATATATACTTGAGGCTTTTGTGATCCATATATATTTCACACCTCTCCCCAAATAGATAATGCTGCCAAATTTTTAAAGCGAAGATCACCATAGCCAACTCCAAATCATGTGTTGGATAATTATGCTCATGAACTTTCAATTGTCTTGAAGCATAAGCAATGAATTTTTTATTTTTCATCAACACACAACCAAATACCTTCTTCAAAGCATCACTGAATACTACAAAAAGTTCTCCACTTGTGGGTAAAGTGAGCATGGGCGTAGTGATAAGCCTCCTTTTTAACTTTTTGAAGCTTTCCTCACATTCATCACTCCAAGAAAACTTTACTCCCTTCCAAGTTACCTTGGTAATATGGTTGGACAATATTGAGAAATTTCTCATAAATCATCGATAATATCTTGCTAACCCCAAGAAGCTATAGATATCTGTTACTGATGTTTGCGTCGACTATCCCTCATTTGCTTCTGTTTTTGAGGGTTCCATAGATATCTCATTGCTTTTGATGATATGGCCCAAGAATGAGACCTCCTTCAACCATAAATAACACTTGCTGTACTATTCATAGAGATTCTCCTTCTGAAAGGTCTCTAGTATAGTTCATAGATAATCCTCATGATCCTCTATGGTTTTGGATTATATTAGATTATCATCTATAAATACTACCACAAATTTTTTGAGGTAATCTCTAAATACTCTATTCATGAATTTCATGAATATTTCTGGAGCATTAGTGAGTCCTAAACGCATTACTATGAATTCATAGTGATCATATCTTTTATAAAAAGCAATGTTGGGGATATCTTCCTTCTTCACCCTTACTTGATAATTTCTCAACCACAAATCCACCTTGGAGAAGTATTGTGCTCCATGCAGCTGATCAAACAATTCATCAATTCATTGGAATGGATACTTGTTCTTTATCTTGATTTTTTTAAGTACACGATAATCGATATAAAGTTGCATTGATCCATCCTTATTCTTGATGAAGAGGACTGGTGCACCCCATGGTGAAGCACTTGGGCATATAAACCCTTTATCTAGATTCTCCTATAGTTGTCTCTTCAGATCTTCAAGTTCTACAATAGCCATTCTATACAGAGTCTTGGATATTGGAAACTCCCAAGGTATAAGATCAATTGATAATTCAACATCTCTTCAAGGAGGAAGAAGAGGCAATTCCTCAAGAAACACATTGATGAATTCACTCACAATAGGCATGTCTTCATGGATGGTTGCTTCCTTTAACTCAATAATCTTATCTATATGTGCATGCTCATAGGGAAGTAATATCCATTCTTAAGATGATGGAGCTAAAGAAGATTCATCCTCCCCCTTTCACTTGTACAGAATTGAAGGTTGATTCTCCATATGGAGAGTGATTTCTCTCTCATGGAAATTTACATTGGCTCTATATAAGGAAAGCCAATCTATGCCGAGAATTGCATCAAAATCCACCAGAGGGAGTATGATGAGGTTCGCTGTGTAGTTCAATCCAATAATTATGACCGGGGAGGAGTTATATTCATGGGATGCAATGATTACCCCATTTTTCGCACTCACCGACATCATTACTTTAATGATTTTTGGTGGTGCTGTAATTGTTCTACTAAACTTTTGGGATATAAAAGAATGCATAGAACTATAGAAGATAGCTCTACTATTATATTTTTGATTTTGGTTCTACTCTATCTGATATATACATAGGGATGAGTATCTCAATGTATTAACACATAAAGGGGAATCCAAAGACAAAATGATTGACTTATAAATAACTTTTATTTCCTTAACTTATGAATATATAAGCTTCAATGTATTCTATTCATGATCTACATTCTAACATATATTATTAGGGGAATTTTTTTAGTTCCCTTAGTAAGGGTTAATTATATGATTATGAATTTACCAAAGCATATCCTTTGGGAGTGTTGTAACCAAGAGTGCAGCAAGGCCCATTGTCATACACCAGTTCCCATTCAAGTCTAGCTCAAAGTGGTGTTTTTGAGTTTTACCCCTAAGATACATCTATGCCAGAGCCACCTCTACCTGCTCGTATCCAGACATGGATGTATTTTCTTGATAAACCACTTAATCAATACTCACTAATACTAAGGGATTTTTTTATTATACTTATTCTTGTCTCTGAGTCTTTACTAGGTTTTTCTAATCATAATCCCAAAAATAACTAAACCTATCCTCTGATACAAACTATGACAACCCTGCTCTTTATTAAACACTTAAACCTGATTTATTACATAAAATCATCACTTGATGCAACATATAAGATTGATAGGTCTAGTGTCTTTGGGTCTTGGGAACATTAAAAAATAGCATAGAACATAAAACACACAACATCTTTATTGAAAACATCTTTTACATGACCAGTACATTCCCTCGTACTTTGCATTGAATGGGATAACCTGAGGACATGCCTAAGAAACAGGTGAGCTATAAATACCAATAAGGGAATAAACATGGAATAACATGAAGAATACAATACATGTTAGAAAATATTAATATCAATGGAGCACAATATAAGCATGAACATAAAGGCATGATAAAGCATGATAATCATAACATGGAAATGTGGCAACAACACTTAACATGGAATTAGCATGAGCCAAGGCTCATTGCACATTGAGCATGAGTAAACCCTCATTTAACATGAAGCAAAATTAAAACCTTATTGCACTTGAATTATCATGAGTCAACACCCATTTCACATGATGTATCATGATATTAAACTTTACCCAATGCATTGGAGCGCTATCAGGGTGCACCTATCTTAAACATTTCATTTCATGCATAAGTGTGCCACATAGACCATGGAATCAATCAACGTCATAAGTTATTCCATGATTAAGTAATTTGGAATAAATATGTGAAAGTACCATTCAATATTTATATGTTTATAAAGGTTAATTCCCTTGATTAATATGTGGGTATGGTATTCACTACACAATGATCTTGGCTTGGAAAAACGTGGTGCAATTTCGGCAGACTAACGACGTGACATAAGGATTCATGAAAATGGTTGATGTGAGAGAAAAGGGTGTTTCATAATATATACATGAAATGGACAATAATTGGTTCATATAGATACATGTCCCAACAAACTTAATGGAATTTATATGCATAATACAAAATAATTACATGGATGTAAAAGAGGAGAGAGAAATCCCTCAAAGAATTTCGGCATAGTAACAGGTGTACATGGGAGGAATTAATGAGAGATAAAGGGGTCTCCCATCATCCAAAAATAAAGAGGATAGTTTGGGGGAGTTGAGAAATCATACCCCAACATTTTTAATTGAGAACAAAAGGGAATAACACTTTAAAGAAAATTTCACAAAAATGAGAATAGAAGAAAACCCTTACTTGGAAGTGTGGTCCCAAAGGCTTGGGAGAGGATTGAGAGGAGATTATTTGGGGCTTGGGGAACCTTGGGATGATTATAGAGAGGTAAGGGATGGGGTTGGTCAAACTAAAAAGTCTTTTATGGAAGAGAAAGTGGTAGGTTTGGTGGGTTTATTTAGTAAAGGAGAGGGAATTCTTTATTATTTAGGTTTGGGGCACCTCACATTAAACTAATAAAAACCACAAACCATGGGATGGTTTTTGCCCATATTATTTTCCATATGGCAGTGGAAAAAAATATTTTATAAGTCCAATGGACAAACTTCTTAAAATAATAGGGTTTCTTATGTGGAGGTGAGTCACACTCTCAAGGAAAACAATTTAAAAAGACAAAATGTTTTATAAGCCTTGAAGGGTCCACTAAAGCTTTGTAAAATAAATCAAAAAAAACCCAAAATCACATATTTTAGTGGTAAAACATATATTGGCCTAAAATAATGTTTATATTATTTTATTATATCACTACTATCTCATTATGATGTCATAAAACACATTATATATTTAAACGGTATTTAATTTTGGCCAAACAAATTCGAATGTCTCAGAAAATTATGAAAAATTCACTATTAGATAATATTGAAATTCTGATTCCAAAAAATAACACTCATTTTATTTAAATAATTGTCTAAATATGTGAATTTTTACTTTTAAAATAAAAACTAACATTTATTGAATATTCATGGGTTTTGAAAAAAATGGCTTTCAAACCTTAATAAAAATTACAATTTCATTAATAAAATTATACGGATATTTATATTTAATAAAAATTAATTTAATAAAAATATTATTTTATTAAAATATTATTTAATTAAAAAATACATTAATTCATCAAAAATAGATTTTTGAGTTAAATATTAACTAAAACACTATTTGTACATTTAAAACTATTTACAAAGTAACAATAATAAAATTAATGTATATTAATTATTATATACAAAAATAATTCACATATTCATAGTTCTAAGGTCTTTTTACATAACCTCTTATATCACCCGCATAAGATAGAAGGGTAAGGTGTGCAATGGTGACGGGCTCTTAGGGTGGCTCAGATAACATTTCTTGAGTGGTAATCTCTATCAACTTCCACTTCTCTCATTGGGGGTTGCGCTCAAGCTTAACGTATTAAATCTTAGCTTGGTCTTGTTCAAGAGTGAAGCCCAAGGATTCCACTTCCTTTTCAAGCTCCTAAAAATGGGCTTCGTATGAGGCAAGTATACAGGATGATGCCATCACTTCTTTTGTCTGAGTAAATTAGATTTTTTAGAGCTCTATATTTATATTAATCCTTTGATCACTGATCAATGGATATATTAGCAATGGTCACAATCCTTAATGTTATTTTAAAATCCAGAAACATAAAACCAATTAAGTTCACATTTCATATAACCATAATAATACATTTAATTATATCAAGAGGGATTTTCATTAATGAAAGTTTGGGTCTTTACGGATAAAGAAAGAAAAATATAGTCTCCTTCAAGAAGATAAAGATTCGATTGAGAATCTAAATTCTATTACATTAAATTTGAAAAGGGAAAGGGAACTCAAGGAAGAAATGACTAAAAATATCAATGATTAGAAAGATGTGATAAGGTATCAAGCATGAATTATTATTCCACAAGAAGATAGAATCAATTATCTTAGAAAGAAAAATCAGGAGCTGGAATAGTTGATGAAGAAGTCTGAAGATGATCCAAAGGAATTGAAGAAGTTGAAGGCTACCCAGAGAAAGATGGTTCCAAAGGACAAAAAGAAGGATGAATGATTTTTGAAATACTATATTTCGTTGTATTTTATCTTTGTAACAATTTTTGTCATCATAATGAAGTTTTTATCTTTCCATTGATTTTCATTGTATATTCATAACATTTCAGGTATAATTTTTTTCTTTCCCTCCATTAATTTTTGAAATTCACATAATTGGAGAAAAGAATGATACAAAATAGTATTGAGTTAAATAAAGAGTATGCCTAAGTAAGGGGTAGATTACCTAAAGAAGAAATTATTAGGTAAGGAAGTTTCATTTCTCTATGAAAGATAATAATATGATCCTTAAGGATTCCATAACCTAAAAAGGAGTTAGTCGTATTCACCAGAAGTCATAAACAAAGATAGATAAGTATTTTTTTAAGATTAAAAATGAAAAAATTAGTCCTTTATATTCTTTTATGAAATGGTTTTTATGTTTTACAAAGAGGGAGATATTTTGGAGTCCATTAGTTACCTTATGACTTTTTCATTCCTTTATGTTTTGAAAATCACACACACATTTTCTTAAGGAAAATTATCTTTCTCTAAGAAACATTCTATTAAGGAAAATTTTCTTTATATATGAATGTTCTTCAATTTACCTTTGTCTTGTCTAAAGTTTTCTTTTGAAAAGTCTAACCACCTTTTTCCTAAGTCAAAAAATAATATCCTTATCTAACTTAGAACTTTATAGTTCCATAGAATCTGATTTCCAATGTATATTGAATCCAATTTCTTCTAAAATTAGACTTCAATTTCTTCTGAGATCAGAATCTAATTCCTCATGAAATCTAACTATGATTTATTTTTAAATAAGACTCTGATTACTTCTAAGATCAAACTCTGATTTATTCTGAAATCAAACTCCAATTTCTTCTGAAATCAGAACCTAATTTCTTCTAAAATCATACTTTGATTTCTTCTGAAATCTGAATCCAAATTCTTCTGAAATCAAATTCTAATTTATTCATAATTAGACCACAATTTATTCTAAAATCAGAATCAGATTCTCTTTTATTTCATAATATTATTGTCAATATTTTTAGACTCTGTTTCTCAGTCCCTTAAGAATATGATTAAATTATTTTCTTACACTTACTTAATTTCATTAAGGTAATATTTTTTTTAATCAAATCCTAAATGTTTTAATTTTTTGTAACCATGTTAATTTTTTTCATAGTTTGTTCTGTGAAATGATTTTGTCCAACAATTTTTTAACTGAACCGTTTCTAGAGAGCCATGTGTATAGGTCACTCCGAAATTTAAGGAAAAATATGAATATTGGAGGAGGGAGTCAACCATTGGAATCCATGCCTATAAATAACAATCCATTTGAATGAGATCAATATCTGAATTCTAGAGATATAATTTTTTATTCTAGAGTTTTTTAGAGAGAATTTGATCTTTGGAATGAAGTGATACTCAATGAGAGATCTACTTAGATCGGCCTTTTTTGAATGTTGTGAAAACATGTTCCAGATAAGAACATCTTGCTTAACCTGCCTAGTGTGAATTCAATTATTTTTGATCAATCGATGGCTTCTAGGGATAAAAATACAGAGGTGTTGATCACCTTAGATATCAAGTTCTTTTGGCGATAGCAAGATAGATTTTTATATTCTTATTCAGGGCTTACCCAGGTGTGTGTAAGATAGACTTTCATGAAGGTGTAAATGCAGGGACCTTTTTCCAAGGAATTTGGATACCATTTTATTTGGGTTAAAAGATTTATTATACTTTACTTTTTATTATTACAAGTTTTATTTTTGTTTTATTTTGTTAAATATAGGAAGTGTAGCTTTAGTACAATTTCTTATACATATATACTCTTATATAAATAAGATTCTATAGGCTTTATAGTAGAATCATTCCCTAAGTAAACTTGTCATAAGTTTCTTTATCAGAATCATATTATTTGATCCTAAGAATGTTAGTTTTATAGTTGAGAACTAAAGAGGGTTTATGAATCTATCTTGATTAACATTGTTTAACATATATTTTCTTAAGAATAAAAACAATAGTTTTTAACCTACAATTCACCCCCAAACCCCTTATAATTGATCAATACACGTCTAAATTTTGATCCTAAAATTGAAAGGGTTATCCTCGGTTGACTTAATGTATAACCATTCAGTAGTTTGGGTCTATAATAGAATAGTTTTCCACTTTGGGTTTGTATGATCTAGAACAAAAAATACTTGTACTTATTGTGATTCAATTATAAACGGTTTTTCTTTGAATTATTTCTAAATAAAATCCAGTTTTATGAATCCCAATTAATTTATTTTAATTTTAAACCCATTATCAACCCACTTTCATTTAATATTCACCCCTTACAATGTTTTATAATCCAACTCCCATATTTTTTTATGATGAAAATGTATGGAATGTTCACATAAATTGGATTCCTGCCCTTGGTACAAGATATATGCATCACTTTAGCCACAAGTGTAACTCCATAATATTTTATAGTTCTATATTAATCATGTTAATTTGTATAGAACATATAACCATTATAATATAATTTGTGCACACTTGGTCCTCTAGCTATCTATCAAAATAATTCTAAAATTGAATCCTTAAAAATATGGTCTTAAAATCATCTTATAAAATATTTATTCTATGTCTTGGATATCCATATTTCATCCAATGATGAATTATAATTCCTAAGAATTACATTATGGGTTTTAACATAAGGTGATACCCTTAAACTGTTGTGAAAAATTTACCAGTGAACCTGCTTCTACTTTATTATAGTAATTGTGAAAACATTGATTCTGGTAATTCCTTCACCCACAAAAGGCCTAGTTTTGTGAAATTTTGGTAGACCAATATTTTCCACATCAAAAAACTTGTCGGTATAAAATTCAACAACTTACACAATAATAGATCTCTTTATAATACAACCTTTTGTTCCAATTTGATATTTAATATACCCTTTGAAAATCATCATATACCATTCAACAGGGTGCATCTATATATAATGTATAGGATCACAAAGTTATGTCTATCCAACCCAGGGAACCATCAAGTGAACCATCATATCAAATAATGATGGTGAGAAGAACATTTCTATTTCCCATAACATGAGAGTGAATTCATTTTTCATAGTGAAATGTAACTAGGTCAATAACATTGTTACATATAGCTTTGAAAAAGAAACACAACTTGGTTAATGTATGATGTAAATTCTTAGAAAATATATAACATAAAGTTGCAGGTCTTATATCATTCATCAAAACAAGATAGTAATGTGAACTCATAGAATTTAGATTTAAATCTGTCATTAAGTCAATATTCATGATATTTGATGAAAAAACCTCTGTAACCTTTATAAAATACAATAATTTTAAAAACTGGTATCTATCATTCCTAGAAATATCATAACTGATTGAATAAGGAAAAGTTTATTTTTCACCCTTCACTTGAGCTAACTCTTCATTTATTATCACGTCAATCATATCTATCCTAGGCTAAATTCCATAATTTGTTTTTATAAGTTCATTTAATTATATTCCAATGAAACTATCACATATATTTTTTTGACATGCATGACATCAAGAATTTTTATGACATACAAATAATTATAGTATGGTAATTTAGAAAAACTAATATCTTTTTCCAATCGGTTTTAATATGGTTTTTTGAAAACATTTTACCAATAGTAGAATCAAGATATTTTACTTTATAAAATAGTTGATCATCTCTTAGTGGGGATGGTGTTGTACCTTATTATGAACTCTCATAAAATTATGTCCAATAATATTGGTATTTATGTCATCAGGGAATAAATCATTGATGTCTATGAAATATAGTTTTTTATAAATGTTTCAACCTAATTGAGTGTGTACCCTGTTCAAAAAATGTACACCCTTGAGTTCCTTATATACTATATCCTAACCAATTTCCTTAAAAAGTAAATTCATCTATCATATCGTACAATATATATCTCAATGTTAAATCATTATTTTAATAAGAATAATACAATGTCACACTTGAATCCCATAATAATTTCAAATCTTCAATCAATGGATCCACATAAACATCAATATCATTACTCGGTTTTTTATCCTCTTATATGTATAGATAACATAATGTTTTTTTATTTCATGAATAACCATGGTGGAAGTTTATATTTTACTAACATTATCATCCATATACTATTAGTTCTTCTTTGAGAACCAAAAATATTCACTCCATTTTTTGATAGCATAAGAAAAATGTTTCTCAACATATTTCCAAATTCTGGATACTCATGATCAATTTTCCTCTATTGGGGAGATTGTGTCGAGGGAGAACTTTCTCACATTTATGTCTTTCACCTATGTCAAACTTCAATTGTCTTATAGTCTCCTCACTTCCATATAGGTTCTTAAACCATGTAATGATTGGAAATTACCATAAAACATTCAAAGGATGTGATTCATCTTTCTTGTGTCGAGACACACCATAATTTGAAAAAATAATTATATGGTATGTGGTCCTTGAAAAATAGTATACAATCATTTGGACAATATTATATTATTTTACAGACCATACCTAGTAAAAATAACCTTCATTTAACATCATATGTTATTAAAGGGAGATAATTTTATTTTGGGAGAATATCATTCAAGAGATAAAGTAGTTTATTAAAGATGGTGTCACTCCATCCACTTTGAGTTTTTAAATTTTATATCATCGGTATGGTCGAAAATGTTTTATATTTGATAAAAACAATAATGAAATGGTGTCTTTTCACAACTCTTAAACTTCTCAAACAATTTTGGAGAGTAATTAAGTTTATCTTCAAATGTCATTTTTCTTTCCCCAATACGGTCTTCATCCTCAGTCACACATGTAATCATATCCTTGAAACGGTCTTAATCACTGTTCACACTTGAAATCATATCATATGATCTATAAAATTCAATGTTATCCTAGTCACTGTCTATATTTTGTTTTTACCCATGTTTAGTTCAACATTTATAACTTCGATCTATTCTATTAAAGATCGAGTGTTTTTCCAATACCTCAAGAAAAATTATTCTGGAATAACAATAGTGTAAACATGGACAAAGGATTTTAGAAGGGTTATATGCATGATCATTTGATAACTTAATGAGATATTTCACCCCATCATCACACTCTTATGTCATGTAATGGGCATCCATCCATTCTCGATTCATATCAATCCAATTTTGTTCAGTAATATTAATATTTAACAAAATAAACAAATACATACAAAGAATGATCTTGGAACCCATAAAAAAATTACTAATGAATCAATGAAGCTACTCGAATCATTATTCTATGAAAATAATATCTGAAAAATGTGGGTTGATATTAGTTTTTAGTGGATGAAATAATTGAAGTAAATTTTTTTGATATCTATAACGTTAAAAAGAATCTAATTTAATTTTCATCTATCAAGAATCATATAGATAACGGATGGTTTTTTGACATTGATAGGTGGGATAAAAAAATGCGAGAGGAGTTTATTTTTATTCATTTCTTCACTTGGTACATGGTGATCCAAGTAGTGTATTAGTTATAATATACATAGGATAAGAAGTTCATCTTTTGTATGATTATTAAAACATTGATAGGGCCAAATAAAATGGTCTTGAGAACCCATAATTTGAATAAAATCTTAAATTTAAATCTAATAAAGTAAAATACTCTAGTTGGGGTTCTCATGGTACAAGAAAAACTAAGGAACAATATTATTGGGGTCGTAAGGAACAATCAACTTCAACACAAGTTGAAGAAGTTTCCCAATGAGATTAGTAGAAAGCATTATCTCAAACTAATGACTGAATTATATGCTCAAATACCTAGGATGACATGAAAAAAACCCATCCTTATTGGAAACAACAAAGAGAATCAACTCTAGGAAAATTCTTGAGTGGAAACTGGTGATGAGGTTTAAACAAGACTGAAGTAGATATTGATGTTTTAGAAGCTAGTCATGATTCGAATTTAAGGAGTGAAAATTAGTATGAGTGGATCTTTAAAGATGGGTTTGGGAGTCCCCATTACTCGGATTAGGGTTTAATTAAAACTGTGGTTCTATATCAATAGACAAAAAACTAAATTTACCAATAAAATAGATCAAAATATTGATGACTTAATGAAATCTAATGGTGGTTGGAATGAATACAAGTGTGGAAATGAGTAAGAAAGTAATGAAAAGAATTTCAAACTTCCTAATTGGAACCGAGGTTGAAATGATAGTGGAAGGAATTCTCAATGGGGTATGTAGGAGGAGTCAACTACGTCAAGGGAAAATTTACAAAACTAGGGCCCTGCTGATGAAAACAATTGTGAATTAACCTTATTAAATAATACATTTTTATTACACTTTTTAATAAAAAATAAAAAAATTAATAATTTAATGTTGATATATCATTATAATTTCAAGAAAAAATTAGATAAACTTTAAAATAATACAAACATATTAATTCAAATGTTAAATTTTAAAAAAAAATGTTTAACAAAATGTGATTTTACATATTCATTAAAATCATTTATATAATCCATATATTTGTTTATATTAAAATATATAGTTTAAATTTATACATAATCATTAGTATAAATTAATTTTCAAATATTTAAATTTAAAACACTATCAAAATTATTTACATAAAAATTTTATAATACTGACATTTAAATTATGTACATATAAGTAATTAAAATTTCTTATAAATTACATTGAATTTTGAAAAATAAATACTTGTTATAATTATTTTCAATGGTGGAAAAGGGGTAAAATTCAATAAAAATCTTGCAAAACTGATAGGAGATAATTAGAAAAAACTTAGACCTTAGACCTTACCAATTCCCCATCATTAAATTGGGTGGAAGAAAAATGTAGAGGTTTAATAAAAAAAATATATATAGGGGTAATATTGGAAATTTGAAAAAATGAGCATCGTTTCATTTGTTTCCTTCTAAATCAACACGATTTTGGGAGGATTGAAAATCTTTAATCAATGAATAACCAATATCTCTCAGTTTATACCAAATTAATTTCTCTTCATCCAACATAACCTCTTTAAACATAGGAGATGAGTTATAATCACACCATTTTAATTATTTTTCTCCCCATATCACCACTACGAAATGAGAAAGTTTGTAGAAATAGATTTCTCATTGTGTTTGGATCACACCATGATGTTCTAATTTTTGTGGTGACCTAGTTAACAAAATAAATCTATTTAAAATGCAATATAAGGTTTGAGGATCATAATTATAGTGGATCTTGAATGATGAAAAAAAGATGATCACGTTGATCAAGTGACGCAATATCGATTAAAGCATAGTAGAAATAATCACATACCATAACTTTTAAGTGGATTAATTCATCTGAGAAGTTTTGATAAGAGTGGGAGCAAAATTTTAAGTTCACAGGATCTCTAATATCTCAAGGAAAAAATTTCTATTAGGTTTTTAATTTATATGATTGGGAAAGGTTTTATTCGTGAGTTTTAAAAATCACTAACAAAGATTAGTTTTATTAGTGTTGATAAAACATATATTTATCATTATTTTTTTAGAGTTTAAAAAACCCATATTTACCATTAATCTAATCAAAGTGTTTATAAATATGCCTTTTACCAGCTCTTATATTTTAATATTGATAAAATTTATATTGATTTGCAATTTTATATAAGTTGATAGAAGCTCTTTTAAATACAATAAAAAATAATTAAATGAATATGTATTAATTATGAATGAATTATAATGAAATTTAAAGATATTTAAAATTATTAATAAATACATAATATTAAATGAATGTTAAAAATGAGTGAAATTGAATAATTAAAAATAAATATGACTGAAAAATATTTTAAAATGAATAAGTTTTATAAATTATGTAAATTATCAAAAAACACAAAAAAGAATATTTATTAAAATGATAGATATTGAAAATATTAAAATATATCAAACATGTAAAAAATGAATTAATAACATTAATTACAGAAATTGTAAACACGTATGCAGAAAATATGAAGAAAATATTAAAAAATGTATTTTAAAAACAATTATAAAGATTTTAAACATTTTTAAAATATTTCAAATTAATTAATACAATTGAATAAATTTTGATCATATAACTTGATATAATATTATGAATATTAAAACCTATTAAATAATTATTTATGAACTGTATGATTAATTCATTAATTAATTCTCAATATGTGAAAAATTAAGTGAATATTAAAAAATGAATCTAAATAAAGTAATTATATACCTTTTAAGCATTTTAATGATATTAAAACTTAATAAATGAAATTTAATAATTATTAATCATCCAAGTTAAACACATATAAAGAATATTTAAATGTAATAAATGATTATGTATCAATAAATATTAAAAAATGAATAAATACAAAAAAAAATTTAAAATTAATAAATTCTATGAATGAATAATTAATAATAAATAAAATAATATTAAAAATGAATAAATTAAGTTAAATTAATTACAAAAATATTTTAAAAAGTGAATTCGTAGAATTTATGTGAATTACAGACACATAAAAATGAATAAAAAGGAATAAATAGATAATATTAATTATATGAATAAAAAAATTATTATTCATGAATTATATCGACTATACAAATATATTAATAATTAAATTAAATCAAATTAAATTAAATACACACACATATATTCCTCATGAATAAATTAAAATAAATATATATTAAAAATGAATAAATTATAAAAAATACTAAAAATGTAGAGATATCAAAAATAATAAATAATATTAAATCAATAAGATTACATAAATGCACACATAAATATACACATGATAAACATATATATGTACACACACAAAAATATATATACACACACACACACACATACACACACACACAACCAAATATTAATAAATATAATTTTATTTAAAATATATATATATATATTATAATTGTTTAAATAAAATAATAATATTTTTATATATTTTCAATATATTCACACTTTGTAATTAATGTGTATAAAAATACTATTAAACATTTTTAATAATATAAATTTTATAATTTTTTATATATAAAATTATGAAATTTAGATTTATTTTTTATTAAAATTTATATAAATCATATTAATATATTACATTTACATATATATATATATAATGTAATATAAATATAATTTAAAAATATGTAAATATTTATATAAATATTAAATTACTCCCTGCAACATTTATGAGCATTAAAAAAAGTGCTAATAAAGGTGTGATTTCTATGAGTGCTAAAAAAGCACAGATAAAGGTAATACTTTTATCACCTCTAGAAAAAAATTTGAAAAAGTGTAATATTTTATCAATGATTTTTCAAGTAGTAATAAAATTTATCTTTTTTAGTTCTTTTTTCCATCACTCATAAAAGTACCTCGTTATCAGCATTTTTGTGTATTGTGTCGAGTATCACACAATTTGTGATAGTGAAACTGGTATCATAATATTTATTATTGTGTAAATTTTTGAAAACCATAAATAAATATTGTAATTACATACATTTATTTATTATGAGGTTTAATAAATTATTTAAGGGTTATTATCCAATTAAAAAATAATTTAATCTTAACACTATCTCTATAAAATATTCGATTATGTTTATTGTGTATAGGTTGATCTATATTGATCCAAATTTATAATCACTGTGCATAATGAAATATAGAGCTCTATCTCAGGACCGATGAACACTAAAAATATTCTCCTTACTCCCCCATCATCTTAAGAATGTGTTTTAGGGATGATTTTTCAAGTTTGAAAGAATCTTGGGAGTGATCTAGAAAAACACCACAAGTTAATCGATATGTCATGCTAGCACCCAACAATCCATTGGTGTTGTTTATATATCAAATGAACATGAATGGATCACTACTAAAGGGATTATATACTTTGATCATACAAACACAATAGTAATAGACAAAAAATGGTTTCCTATGATCAACATCTTCATCAAAGAAATATCTTAAAACCAATATATTCTTTCTTCTAGTCTATTTAAATTAATTATAAATTTAATGTGAGAAGATCTCATCTTGTTTCCAAAAAATTTTATTGTCAATATTTTTTGGAATAATTTCATTTGTTATAATGTTCACATATTGTAAAATATGGGAATGATCAATCAAATCCATCATTTTTTAAGTCGGTTCAATCTTGATAATTGCTTCCACTAGGCCCAAAACCATCAAAATTATTAATATATATACATTAATTATTGAATTCATTTATTAAGTAAAAAAATAATAATAGTGTAATGGATTTTTATGTGAATAAAATATATTTTAAGACTTGATACACTTTAAACTTCTAATCCCATCTGATGAGTTTGATCCACCAAGCGGTGATTCTGTTGAAATTTATGACTAGATCCTTAGGTAACATTCTTATGAGGTGGGAATTGTAAATACCCTTACCACTATAGCCTAGATCTGGTGCCTAACTTTATTACATTGGTATTCTTACAATGAATTTTTATCATGAATGACCAAATAGTTTATTATCTTTGGAAAACAAGATATATACATAAGCTCATTAGTAAAACTTGAAATGAAAAATATCATAGAGGCTCCTTTGAAAAAACTCTTATTATTCTAGATTATCATTGAATGTCAATCATAAAACTCATCTTTGAATCCTAGGGGAAATAAATATAAGAAAGGGGTGATCTCAAATGTTAAGTAAGGGTAAGTAATACAGTGGAAGCGAAAAAAACCATAATGTAAAATGAATAACTAAAAACACTTTCTATTAAAACAAAAACATGATCATAATATGGTAGGATTAAAAACTAATCAAGTAAATCCATATAAGTGTCCATAAAAGAATTAATCAAAAAAATGGATATTCTACTAGTCGAATAATTTCATCGACTATGAAATACTAAAATAATAATTATGTAATTCATAATGTGTTATATCATAAACATACTATCAAGGCCTCATGCCAAGACCATACATAAACGGTTAAAATCTGAAACTAATTTTTATCATGCGGACAATCGATGCACTGAGAGGATATAATAGGCCCCACATAACACTTATTCTGTAAAATTTATTCCTCATATGAAATTGGTGAAACATAATCAATATATACATTCATTTTGAAACTAACAAATGAAAATTAAATAACTTTCCCCAACAAGTAAACATAATCACTAACCCTTCAGAGTAATATGGTGAATGGTGTCTAGATGAAAAATCCATTTTCAAAATAATCATGAAAAATTCAATAAAATATGGTATATGGTATCATAAAAGATTAATCCCAAAAAACATAAGATTCAAATAGGGTTTTTAAATAGATGAAAATACTCTTATAAAATCATCATGGAATTTTTGAGGGAAATACAATTTTTTACTCTACAATGAAATGTTCTTTTGGGAAAATCGTTGCATAAAACAAAAAATAAACTAATATACTTTTTCCAGAAAAAAATTTGTGCTTTTATAAATAAAATGGTTTCTTAAAAAATATTATATATGGTACTTAAATATGGTTAATAAATTGAGATTTTTCCTTTAATCAGGCATGCATATGAGGAAGAAATGAGAACGGAAACTAGAAAACATTTATTATCCTTTAAATGATTTATAAAATCTTATGGATTTATGATTTTGGAACATATATATATATATATATAATTTTTAATAATTATAATATAATTAATAATTATATTGATGTATAGAGGAAGAAAGAAAAACAAGAATAAAAATGGAGGTTTGTGAAGAAAACCCTTACCTTATGTCTGAATGTGTTATTCACTTGACCTTAATATCCTCAATAATAAAATTAAATAAATTCATTCATTAATTAATAACTTTTTATACATTTATTTTATTTATTATAATTTTATTATGTACTGGTTTGGCCTTTTTATGAGTTACAATATACAAATGTATTGCTCATGAGCACTCGTTTCCTTGAATATCACGATCGGTATAATTGTATATGAGTATGGAAGTTCATAAGGAATGAGAATAACTCATAAAAATTGAATTTATATGATATAAATTAAAATATATAAGTCTAAAATTTTATATATATCCTTTGGTTATATGGTATTAGGATTAGTCACTAGATATGACAATTATGGATAATCGTTTACATTAGTACTATGGTTATTGATCATAACAAACTCATTTTGTTTTATCATTTAGTATTATATAAATATGTTACACACCGAACATAAGAATGGTTTTAATACTTCAATAATATTCTATTTTAACCATAAAAATTATTTCATTACCAGCCTTGAAGGAGAAATTGAAGAACAAAAATCTGTCGTCCACAATGGTTTTATGTCAGAACATTATGGACGATGATTTCATTTTTAAAATAAAATAGAGAGAGAAAGGATATTGATAAAGGATGTTTAAATAACATGATATAATTCCTATATATATGATACTATATATATAATGATAATTTGGATATAGGAGGTTTGGAGAGGATAATAAATGTAAAAGGAAATAGAAAGGAAATCAAAAGAAAAGGAAAGAGGATTTACCTCTGGAATTTTCCTCCTTGATAACCTCCTTAAAGCCCCTTGGTTTGGTCTTTTGTTGAGACCAAGGGATACCTAAAATGGGGGAGAATCTTTGTAAGAATATTGGTAAGGAATTTGAGATGGATTAAAGTCTTAGATGTGCGAGGAGATGTAGTGGTGATGGGTGATTTTTGAATATTTAATTCATTTTTTATTTTTTTTGCTCCAGATAGTGAATAGTTATAGATTATCATAAAATATATTAAAATAATAAAGGTAAGATTGATATTATGGTTCTCACATTAGTGAAAAATCATTTAATAGTGTTTTACCTTATAATGTATTTATACCATAAATTACCCCATTTTATTATTCACCAACAATTCAAGTATTTTAGAAAAATCATAAAAAAATCACTTGAAACATTTTTAGATGTGTAAAAATAAAAATTAGAGTAAATTTTTATGAAAATAGTTTTCTAAATATGAGGAATATAATTTTTAATTAAAACCATCATTTACTCAAATAAATATAGTTTTTAAATTTATAACTGATTTTATAACACATTCAAAAATTAACTATGGTATCATAAAATTATCCTAAAATTATACGTCACAAATATTTTTAATCTATAAATATATTTTACGAAATTAATATTTATTTTATATAATTTTATTAATTATTAAATTGTAATTAAATATTTTTTTCATACAAAAAATACCTACACTTAATTAATAATTTTTAAAATATTCCTTTTCTGACACTATATTATAAATGTATCCTAATTAATATATAAGTTGCCTATTTTTTTTAATAATTTCATTGGTGAGGCTACTATCCATTTGATCAATTTACTATTTATAAAGGTCATATTAGTATTCCTAAGTTCAAGTTACTATTTCATCATTGTGGGTTCCTTAAATTATATAAATACATCTTATTTCTTTCATTATTCATTTATAATGTTTGTATTATGTTCTATATGTGATTTTATGTGATCTCTACTATATAAAATATATATAAGAAGGGAAATATCATTGATAGAATTATGGCTCTTCACATTCTACCCTCCTATAAATATTTTGTGCATAAATTTTCTAGAATGTATCCTCATAAAAATATTTGGATAGTGTGTCATCCTAAGTTCCATAGGCACCCATGCCACCACTTAAATTTTATGATTTCTTAAAAATAACTTTACCAAACAAGTCGTCTGATTCCTCAAAACCTTTTCATTATTATCCAGAATCCGGATAGGTTCTTAACAATAAGATAAGTGAGGTTCAAATTATATTCCTGCAGATGTAAGGGCATGTTTTTGTTCTGGCCTTTAATTATTTAACAAGAATATTTGGAACACATTGTTTACCTTAGAATGGCTAGGCGGCATTGCTAAGTTAAAATCCACAGCTCCAATGCTCTCCATAATTTCAAAAGGACCAATATACCTAGGGCTCAATTTCCCTTTCTTCCAAAATCTTATAACACCCTTCCATAGAGATACTTCCAAGAAAACGTGATCTCCCACTTGAAATTCCATACCCTTCCTATGATTATTGAAGTGGAACATTTTCCTATTTTGAGCTACTTTGATATAGGTTTGAATAGTCTTTACCTTTTCTATTTTTTCCTCCACAAGATCTGATCCCACAATGTTCCTTTCACTAAGTTCATCCAATAAATTTTGTGTATGACATATCTTTACATACGATGCTCCATATGGCTCCATTTGAATACTAGAATAGAAACTATTGTTCTAAAAAAACTACACCAAAGGTAAATACTGATCCCACATAGCGTGAAAGTTAAGTTAGTGTGATCTGAACATGTCTTCTAATGTTTGGATCATTCTTTATATTTTCCCATCAGTTTGAGGGTGATAAGAAGTAATCCAATGAAGCACAATATCCAAACCTTTCTGGAGGCTTCTCCAAAATTTCGATGTAAATAATAGATCACAATTAGAAAAAATTGAGATATGTGCCCCATAAAGTCCTACAACATCATTATTATAGACTTGTGCAAGGCACTGTAGTGAAAAAATCTTCCTTATAGCATGGAAATTTTTATATTTGGTAAGTCGATCAATAATCACCCATATTTGATCGATATTTCTTGGTTTTTTTGGTAATCTAGTGAAAAAATCCATAGTAATGTCATCCCATTTCCATGTAGGAATGGGCAAGTGTTACATGGACCTCTAGAATGTTGTTTTTCAGCCTTCACCTATTGACAAACTAAACATATTGATTGATAATAATCAATTTCCCACTTCATATTATTCCACCATAAATGTTCCTTCAGATCTCTATAAATCATAGTGCAACCATGTTGTATAGATAAATTCAAGCTATGGGAATCATCTAATAACTCCATTTTTTACTCATGTATAGATGGAATGCTAATCCTCCTCCCAAATTTCATAATTCTATCCTCACTCATGATGTCTGTAAACTTCTCATCATTAAAAGCATTACTTTTATTTTGAATATTCTCATCATTAACTAAGAACTTTTTATTCATTCCAATAAATATGGTTAGTAAAAGAATTTAAAATGTAATGAAATTTTACCTTACTTGAAAATTCACATATCTTTATTTTTTTTATCAATGTGAACATGATATTTTTCAACCCTCATTTTGTTAAAAACTCAATGCTCCATCATACTCAAAGTATCTACTACCATATTTTCTTTCCTTGGGTGGTAGTGTATTAAACAATCATAATCCTTGAGTATCTTGAGCCATATCATATGCCTCATGTTGAGTTCTTTCTATGAGAAGATAAATTTTAAACTCTTGAGATCTATATATATCTCAAATATTTCACCAAATAGTTAGTGTATCCATATATTCAAATAAAATATTAAATCAGATAACACAAGATCAAGAGTTGGATAGTTCTGTTCATGAGTTATTAACTTCATTGATTCATCGGAAATAACTCTTTTATTCTGAATAATGACACAACCAAGTCCCTTATTTGATGCATCACTATAAATTACAAACCCCCCATTTCTCAAAGGTAGAGTCATGATTGGAGCCTTCACCAATATACTCTTTAATTATTCAAAAAATTCCTCATAATCATTTGTCCATATGAACATAACCCCTTAATGATTTATCTTGGTTAACGAGTTAGTTAACTGGGTGAAGTTATAAATTAAATGCTTATAATGACCTACTGAACAAATAAAACTAGGTACCTTGGTTTTCTTCATTGGTGTAGGTCATTCCTGATCCAATTTTTCCTTTGTAGGATCAACTATGATTCTATATTTAGATATAATATGGCCATGAAAATAAATTTAATGAATTAATAGTTCATATTTTCTAAACATCCCTTATAACTCATTTCTTCTAAGAGTCTTCCAAGTAATTTGTTGTTGATTCTAATAATCTTAGTTCAATTTGGATTATACCAAGATATCATCAATAAATACCACAAAAATTCATCAAGATATTCCTTGAAAAATATATTCATTAAATCCATGAATACAGATGGTGTATTAGTGAGTCCAAGATCCATTATTGTAAATTCATAATGCCCATACCTAGTTCGACACTCGTTCTTTGGAATATCTTCTAACCTTACACACAACTGATGATATCCAGATCAAAGGCAAATATTTGAAAAATATTGGGCTCTATGAATTTGATCAAAAAAATCATCAATGTGGGGAAGAGGATACTTTTTCTTAATCGTAATAACATTGAATTACATTTACTAAATACACAATCACATGGATATATATTTCTTACTAACAAAGAGAACATGGGCTTCCCATAGAGAAACACTACGGTTAATAAATCCTTCATCAGCAAATTAAAGTAGTTGTTTTTAGCTCCATTAATTACACTATGTCCATTCTATAAGTCTTTGATATTGGCCTGGCACCATGAATTAAATGAATTAAAAACCCAATTTCCCACTCCGAAGGATGTCCAAGTAAATCCTCTGGAAATAGATCAATTTATTCTTACACAATAGGTATATATTCAATTTGAATATTTCATTCCATGCCCATAGATATTTTTTTCTCTTCCTGCCTAAGAATTTCATTCTGATGAGCTACCGGGGTTGACCATGATAAGAATCAAATGGTGTGGTTTCTGATCTAAATATAAGGTACTCTACATCATTCTCAAAAATTTTAACTTTATTCTTCTTACAATAGATTTTCACATCATAATTTGAAATACAATCCACACCAAGAATTATATCAAATTCAATTATAGGACTGATGATAAGGTCATGAACTTAAGAACGTTTATGTGTCATACAGGGGATTAATTGACACATCTTTGTTGTAATGATAAATCCCTTTGGAGTATTGACAGGAAACTCATTTATTAAATAAAATTGTAAAAGTATAATTTTATTAGAAAACAAGGAAGATATAAAATAATGCAATAATGTAGAATCAAATAAAACATTGGCTATGTTTGAGGAAATGATTAAAGTACCTGCCACCACATCATTAGGGACTTCAAACTCCATAGTTGTGACCTCATAAGCTTTATCTTTCTACCTTGGCTTTCTTTGGGGAATGTTTCCTTGATGTTTAGGACATCCATGTGAATAATTTTTCATCTCATTATAATTATTTAATTGAAAATTGGTAGATTATTTTTTCCATTATAATCATGGTATTAGTGGCCTTTTTCTTCACACTTGTAACAGACTCCCATTCCCTTCAGAAAAGTACCAAGGTATTTCTTCCCATAATTACTAGAGGCTGGAAAGTCAACTCTTATCTTCATTCCCATTTCATTATTTCCTTTTCAGAAGTTTTCAGCATCAACGTGTTTCTATTTTTTAATATTAATTTATATGACTTAGAGAATTATATTTCTATTATGATAGCATATGAATCTACATATTCATATGATGATAGAATTTTGGATAATAGTCCCCTTCAGAGTAATGGTTTTAAACCATTAAAATTGTGATAAATATTTCTCCTTGGATTATGTTTATAGTTTGCATAATACCTTGATAAGATAGAATATTTGTCATCATAATTTTTAATATTTTCATCGTCTTTCTGTCTTAGACTCAAGAAAATCCTCTCTATATCCGCTCTTTGTTCATGAGGAAAATATTTTTCTAGAAAAATTTCCTTAATATCACTCCATTCCATATTTTCAATTTATTCCTCCTGTTTTATTTTTTGAATTAGTGACTATCATTGATCTGCATCTCCCGATAGATAATAAACTTCAATGAAAACCTTCTCCCTTACATTTCTTCCCAATGTGAGAAATATCTTACCTAAGGAAGTTATCCACTAATCTGCTAAAAATGGCTTTTTAGTCCCATTTAATGATGGAGGTTGTTGTATCATAAAGCAGTCTTAAATTCCATATACACATTTTGGATCAGGGTGATCTAAACAGGTAAGGTTATTTTTCATAACCTGAGTCAACTACCAAATATGATTATAAGTTAATCAGTAATAGCCACAGCTCTAGTACCAATGTCATTATCTTCCATAAGAGTGAAATCCCAACATGGGATATTAATTTTGGTGCTGTTTCCATTCATTCCACTCAGCACCGTTTTTAAATAATGGCGTATACTAAATTAGGTTGTGCATATTCTCAAACTAGAAAAACACTAAATATATATTGAAATCTCATTCAGAGATAATATCATAATCATAAACATGGTTTATTTTAAAACAATATTACTTTGAAATACTTTATAGTGGGTTGAAAAGAAGATTTGAATTATCCTAAGAATATCCCTCTAGAGTGTGAAACCAAGTGCATAGTAAGGCACGTTTTCATCTACCAAGTTACTTTGATTCATGCCTAGGACACATTTTTAGAGTTGTTACCCCTAGGTATAACTTTTTCAGAACCACATCCACTTATATTATCGAGATATGAATATATTTTTAAGAAGATTTATATAATATATACCATACCAAAATTCTAGGATGTTCTTCTATTCTTATCCTCAATGTATATCTTAGTATTATGTTCCCTAATCTATTTTTTCTAAATCTAGTTTCCAAGGATTCTACTAAACTTTCTCTGATACCAACTATAAAAACCCCAAAAAAAATATCTTAGAAGAAATGACTTACTATATTATATAGGTACAATTATATATAAGTGAAAACACAAAATTTCAAATAGTTTAGTATCTTTGTAAAACAAGATATATACACAATATCGACATTACAAATTCTAATAAAACACATCATAGATACTCCTTTGGGAACACTCTTATTCTTCTAGATTATCTTTGCATGTAATTCATAAAATGAATCACAGAATCATTTGTAAAATTAACATAAGAATGTTTTTGATCTCATATGGTAATTAATGGTAATTAATATAGTCAAATCATAAAAATAAACCATATGGTGAGTTTAATAACTAAAATCACATTCTATTAAGAAACTTAAGCTAATATGGTAGGAATAAAAACTGATTAAATAAATCCATATAAGTGATCATAGGATAATGAAACTTAACTATGGAAATTATAAGAGAATAATAATATCTTGTAATATCAAATACTAATCTCGTAATAAGAGAATGTATAATTCGGGGAATCAAAAACATAATGTCAAGGCCTCGTTCCAAGACTTTGCATGAACGGGTAAAAAACCAAACATATTTGTCTCATAAAACCTACCAATGCATCTATGAGATATATTAGGCCCCACTAGACACATACTGAGTCCAATTAATTCCTCATATGAAATGTGTGAAACATAATCAAAATATAAATTAATAATGAGACTAATGTTTGAAATTTATATAACTTTCTCCAATCAGTAAACATAATCACTAACTATTTGGAGTAACATGGTGGATGGTATCAAGATATCACATCCAAAATCAAACTAATCACAAACAATTAAATAAAATATGGTAGATTCTATCATAATATATTAATCCCAAATAAACATAAGATTCAACAAGGGTGTTTAAATAGATGAAATAGTCTTATAAAATAATCAAGGAATTGTTGAGAGAGATACATTTTTTTACGTTGAAAAAAAGAGTTATTTTGGAAATATATTTGTATAAAACCAAAATTAACTAAGATATTTTTTCATGAGAAAGTTTTTATTTTATAAAATTAATGGTTTATTAAAAAAATTATAGATTTTACAAGAAAATCGGTAATAAATTGAGATCTTCCCTTTAATCGGGCTTACATATTAGGAAGAAATGAGAAAAGAACCTTGAAAAACATTTATTATCCCATCAAAGATTGATGAACTGATCTGGATATATGATTTATAAACACACACACACATATATATTTATATAATTTATAATAATTATATAAATAATAATAATTACATTGGTGTATTGTGGAGAGAAGCATAACATGAATGAAAATGGAGTTCTGGGAGGAAAACCCTTACCTTATGTTTTAATGTATTTTTCAATTGACCATAATTTCTGAATAATAAAATTAAATCCATTAATGTATTAATTCATAAATTTTCATAGATTTATTTTATTTTGTATAATTTTATTATGTTATTTTATGGATTTTTTGTGAGTTATAAGATTCAATATTGTGGCTTGGGAGTGCTCATTTCCTTATATTTCACAATCAGTTTACCTGTATATGAGTGTGGAATTTCATGTGGAATGGGTATAATTCTCTAGAATTGAATTTTTATGATATTAATGAATAACATAAAGTTTAAATTATTATATATATCATTTTTTATATGATATGAGGATGAATCATTAAATAATATATTTACTGTTTATCGTTTACATTAGTACAATGATTTTTGATCATAATGAACTCATTTTGTTTTATGATTATGTACAATGTAAATATGTTACATATAAAACATAAGAATGTTTTTAAAAAATATATTATATTGTTTTTTAAACATAAAAATGGTTTCATTACCATCATTTAATGAGAAATTGAAGAACAGAAATTTATCATCCATGACTGTTGTAATTCGGTACCTCACGGACAATGATTTGATTTGTAAAATAAAGAAAGGGTAATGGGATTTTCATATAGTATATTACATTAACATGATATAATTCTGTTATATAGATGATTCTATATTTATCTAGATAATTTGGACATAGTAGGTGAGTAGAGGATAAGAAATGAAAAGGGAAATTGAAGGGAAATTAAAAAAATGAAAGAGGATTTACCTCTTGAATTATCCACTTTGTGAACCCACTTAATGTACCTTGGATTGGACTTCTTGTAGAAAAATAGATCTTATACCTAGGTGAGAGGCTTGGGAAGAATATTTGGTAGAAATATGATAAGGCTAAAAGGATTAGAGGTGTGTGGAGAAGTGGTGGTGAGGTTTGGTATTTATAGTGGAGGAGAGGGGTCAGTTTTGAATATTAAATTAATTTGTTTGTTATTTTTATCTCAATAATATTAATAGTTTGATCATTATCATTAAAATATAAAATAATTAAGGTATGTTCATGATTATAGTTCTTACATCAACAATATTTCAAGTAATAGTGTGTTTATATAATAATGTACTTATACCGTAAATTGATGTATTTTACTGTACACAAAAATTCAAGTATTTTGGTAAAAACCAAAAAATTCACCATAACCATTTTTTGAAATGTTGTATATAAAAATGGAATCCATTTTAAGAAAATAATTTTCTAAATATGATACATTTAATTTTTAATTAAAACCATTTTTTACTCGAAAAATACATATTTTAAATATATAACTGATTTTATAACACTTTCAAAAATTAACTAAGGTCTAAAATGATCCAAAAATCATAATAAATAAGATTTTAATCTATTAATACATATTATGAAAATAATTTTCCTTTTAAATCTTGTTACTAATTATAAAATTATAATTAAATATTTAGGACTTACAAACATACCAGCACTTAATTAATAATATTTAAAATATTGATTTACTTACACTATGATATAATTATATCAAAATTTCATTTATAAGATGCATAAATTTTATTCATACATTCATGGGTGAGGTTACTATTCATTTCTCCAGTTTACTATTCCTAAGTTTCATATTACTATTCCTATGTGTAAGTAACTATTACATTGGTATAGGTTTCTTAACTTGTTAAAATACCTCTTATTTCATTCATTCTTCATTTTTAATTTTTTATTGTGTTCTATAAGATTTTACGTGACTTATACTATATGAAATAATCATAAGAAGATAAATCGCATTGATATATTTCTAGGTCGTTATAAGAAGCCTTACCATGAATTATAATACTAGTGACACATTTTAATATCTTGGAAGAATGAGGTGTTCAATGACCAAGTAAATGTGATAGAAATTTAGTATTCATTAATGATTAATAAAGATGAGTTGAGGGGGGATATTAATTGTCTTATAATTTAATACGTATCTTATTTATAGATGATTTTTTGTTTTTGTGCGCCAAACTTGATTTTACAACCATGGATAATGATGAATTTGGATAAAAAAATGAGAGAATTTTAGTAGGGGTTATGATATGATTTTAAGGACATATCTATGAGCATTAAATGGGTATTTGAAAAAATTAACTAAAGTTATATCTTAAGAGAAGTGCAATTTTTTTTGATATTAAAGAGTACATATTACATTAGGCATCAGCATGGTTTATAGTAACAAAATAACATAAACACATAAAAAATATAATTTTTATACAACTAGTTTATAATTTTTTTCTATTAAAATCAATTTTGGTAGAATTTTATCAATTATTAATTATATTTTTATATTAAACCAAAATAATTTGTATAATTTTTTATGTACAAGGCACAGAAGGAATGAAATCATATCTGGGGACTCGACCTTCCGATCGCCACCAAAACCCAAACCCCCTGCCCCTCGTAGCCACCTTCATAAGAAAAAAATGTGTGTAAGGGTAATGCTCTCGTCCCACTAGGGAGCCCCGCCAGGCCCAAATTGAACTACATGTTCCCTAGATAGGAAAATGGATTTGATTCTCCCTATGCATAATATGCTAAGTGTCTAAGTTTGGCGGGACTCGAGCTTAGGATAGATATCATAGAGAGTGAGCAGTAAAAGTAGTGGGTGCAACTTGGCTAACACCCCATGACCCTGAATATTTTTTGTTTTAACTTTTAATGTATTAATTTTTTTATATAAGTGTTTACAAAACAATAATGATGGGAATAGAGCTCTAAACTATAGGGATTACATTGGGTCTTCAGAACCATACATCACAAAATTGTCTACTTTGGTTCACTACCTTGTGAGTTTGTTCTTCAGTAGGTCTCACTGAAAACCATCTTATGAAAAGTCCTTATGATGGGAGGGAGGATGGATGGGGATTATATGTGATTATGAGTTCACTCCAGCCTCATATGTGGGATAGGATCCCAAAACCCAAAAAACTTAACTCGTATGGCGGTATTTCATTCATTTGATATTCCAAAAATCTCTCTCTCAGTGCCTATACAACAACCAGGGGCCTACCAACCCCCTATGATTCCAATTGTTGGGCTTACACTGGGATTTTATTACCCAACATTATAATAGTGTATTATTTAGTTCACTACCTCAAAGGTTTTTACTTTAGTAGGGCTCACGGTCGACCAAGGTATCTCACTGACATCCCCCTTATAAGGAGGCCTTGTGATTGGAGGGAGAATGGTTGGGGCTTATATATGTAGGTTCCTGGTGTAGATGAAGCGCATGATCGGCATGTACCCAATTTTGCATGTTTCCATGATCGATTATTAATTCAGGATAAATAGGATGATAAGAACCAGGATCCATAGAATTGAATCAAAGATAAAAGACATTGGAGAGAACCCAGAACCGAGAAGAGAGGGTCAATATTGTTGAGCCCTCTGGAAGATTGCTGAATTCTTCCTATGATTGATGTTTTAACAATCACAAATCATAGATTACTTAATCCGTTTGGATTTCTCAGTTACATAATCACAATCTCTTAGTGAATCTGTTTTATTGGTTGGATCATGTTTTTATCTCTTTGTAATTGATTTTTATGTATTTTGGAAGTCTTCTGGATCAAACAGACACTTTGTGTTCTGTTAAGTGAACGGTCGCACCGATCCATATCAAAAGACAACTGACACACCGATGCTGTTCAAGACTCACTGATGCTGATCAAATGAGTCACCGATCATGAAACACTAATGCTGATCAAATGAGTCACCGATCATGACACACCGATGCTGATCATCTAAGTCACCAAAGACGTCTCACCAATGCTGATCAAATGATTCATCGATCATGACACACCGATACTGATCAAATGAGTACTGATCATGACACACCGATGCTGATCATCTGAGTCACTAAAGATGTCTCACCGATGCTGATCAAATGAGTCACCGATCATGACACACCGATGCTGATCAAATGAGTCACCGATCATGACACTCCGATGCTGATCATCTGAGTCACCGATCTGGACACACCGATGTCTAGCCACCGATGCTGATGCTGATGACCTACCGATCACTTGACTCACTGATAGTCATAAACAGCTATTTTAATTTCTTTATCTTTAGTTAATCTAACCAACGGTCATATTAGTTATATTTTAATGCTCTGTCATTTATTTAATGAAGGTTGTTGGATGTCAGGGAACCGTACCTCGTACCTGCAAAAAGAAATCATTTCTTTTGCTGGAGCTCATGCTATAAATATAAGAAGTCCCTGTTGGTGCAATAATAACCATGTGACAATGAAGAGACACATATGAGTGAAAAGAGGGGTGGATGAGATAGTTTCAGAAGACAAAGAACCTCAAACACACTCAAGCTTACTCAAGAAGAGTTCTGTACATTCACGAGGACATTAAAGAACTTCATCGAAGACATTTCTCACTATCTCTGAACCTGGATGACAAGCAGACGACACTCTGTTTTTCAGAAAAAAACCAGAAGAAGACTCAGAACCATTTTTGATAAAACTTAAGGAGTCCAAAGCTTCACTAAAATCACTAGAGCCATTTCTAAAGTCTACATATCTGCTCTGTGATTCATTATTTTTCATTTCAAGAAGTGTGTGTTATCTGCTGTATTTAACACACACACTGTCTCCTGTACTTTAACTAGAGTATCTATAAATCCTCAGAAAACTCTTTAGATCTTTCATTTCCCACAGTAGTAGTGGTAGAGGTCATGTGTGACCTGGACAACTGGTTTATGTTGTTCTGTTTCCCACGAATAAAAGTTGTAGAGGTCTTGGACCTGGACAGTTGTAAACTGTTGTGATCCTCGATCCAGGGTGTGTATCAAATTTATATAAATTGTTGAGAGGACTAAGTCTCGGCTTGAGACTGAACTTCTTGGTTATATCTTCTATGCTATATCTTTCAAAGTTATTCCTTTTTATTCCGCTGCTAATTACTTTAAAACCAAAACTGTTTTAAAGTTACTTTGATAATTAAACTCACAAGTGTTTATATTATTTGTAAATCAGTAAGTTAGTTTCAAAAGTTAAAAAAACTCTTCTGTTATGATTAACTGGGAAATAATCAATCCCCTGAGATCCCAACAGAACCTTTACTTTGATATAAATTCACTACAGTTTAATTCAGTATTTTATTTGGGGGTTTTTTAAGACAAAGTTTTTTAAAACAGAAATTTTAATTGCAACTCAATTCACCCCCCTATTGAGTATCCACTTTGACCAACAATTGGTATCAGAGGATGTTTAAATATTTTCTAAAGTACTATGTTTTTCAACTGTGATTTTAGTTTTATTTTAAATTTCTTAAAATTTCTGTTATTTCTAAATTTTTATCACTTTGAAATCTTTTCTTTAAGTAAGCTATCATGGATAATAGACTTGAAGGTGTTGCTACCAATAGACCACCATTTTTCAATGGAACTAACTATTCTCAGTGGAAAATCAAGATGAAAATTCATTTAGAGAGAATGGGTTTTGATATTTGGACTGCTATAGAATCAGAATATAAAATTCCTACTACAGTTAGAACTACTCAGAATGAAGCTACTAAGGCTGCCTACAATAATAATTTCAAAGCTATGAATGCCTTGTACTGTGCTTTAGGAGATGAGAAATTTAATAGAATATCTGCCTGTAAAACTGCTTATGAAATTTGGGATACCTTAGCCGTTTCTCATCAAGGAACAACTAATGTTAAGGAAATAAGATTGAATAATTATACTATTAAGTATGATAATTTTAAGATGAAGCCTGATGAACCCATTTCTGACATGTATCTCAGGTTTAATGAAAATTTCAACACAATGGATTCTCTGGGAAAGGATGTTCCATCAAAGGAACAAATAATTAGAATTCTGAGATGTCTACCTGAAAGATGGAGAGGAACTTCTGTCTCCATTAGAGAATCATGTGATATTGGTGAACTGCCAGTCAAGGAACTAATTGGAAAGTTGATGATGTATGAAGAGGAAATCAAGGTTAACAAAGAAGAAGAAGATGAACCTAGAAGAAAGTCTGTTGCTTTCAAATCTTCAACTTCAAAGAAAAAGGATAAAGAGAAACTCCAAGCTATAAATGAAAGTTCAAGCTGTGAAGATAGTGAAAGTGCTTCTGATAGTGATGTTGAGATGACTCACATTGCCAGAAGGTTTAAGAAGTTTTATTGGAAGAAGAAGTTTTTCAGAAAATAAAATTATAAAGGTAAGTATGACAACAAGGGACATTGGAAAAAGAATTGGAATAAATCTGAAAAATCAGATGACTTTGTCTTCTATGAGAGCAAAAGAAAGGGACACATAAAAGAAGACTGTCCAAAGTTTAAGTACAAGAAGAGGTATGAATACAAGGACAATAATTTTAAGAAATCCCTGAAGGCTACTTGGAGTGCTTCTGAGGATAGCTCCACTGAATCTGAAATTTCTGAAACTGAACACAGAAATAAGGCAAACATGTGTTTTACGACAAACACCTCTAAGGTAACATCTGAAACTCCTGCTTTAAATTCATATTATTATGAAGATGATTCTGGCTCAGAAAACATGTCAAAATCTAAACTATTTGAATACTGTGATATGTTAGAAGAAACCTGTAATGAGCTGAAATACAAATACAAAGGTTTAAAGAAATAGTATGCTTTAACTGTTAAACATAAATCTGATCTTGATATTGAAATGGAAAAGAATGCTCAGTTGCTTAAAGAAAACACTGAACTGAAATTATTTAATGAGCAACTTAATAAAGACTTAGAAAAATTTACAAATGGTAAAGATACTCTTACTCAGATGTTAGGTAAGAAAATAGCACCTAGATACACTACTGGTATAGGATACCAACCTGGACAAAGGAAAAGTACCAAAACTAAATTCATTCCTAAATCTGGATAGAATGTAGCTAGTTATGAAACATCATATGCTTAAACTAGTTATATTCGTAGTTCTGGATCTAATAAGGTTTATCTTTCAAAATCTATTGACTCTAGAAATCTTATGAGACCCATTAGAAAAATTTGGGTACCTAAAGTTTTATTGGCTAACCTGTCTGGACCCAAGAAGATCTGGGTACCAAAATCATTTCCTATCTAAATTCATTTTGTAGGGAACCTGCTTAAAGAGCTCCTATAGAAAGACTTGGTATTTGGACAGTGGATTTTCAAGACATATGTTAGGAGACTTCTCATGCTTCAAGAGTTTAGTAAAAGTTGATGGAGGGTTCGTCACTTTTGGTGATAACTCTAAAGGGAAAATCATCGGCTTAGGCCAGATTGGTAACACTAACTCAGTATTAATTTCTAAGGTTTTATTTGTTGATGGACTTAAATACAATTTGTTAAGTATTTATCAGTTATGTGATGATGTTTTTTATGTTAAATTTTAAAATGATTCTAGCAATGTTTTTAATTCTAAAAATGCTTTTGTGTTTTCTGCTTTAAGAAATGAAAATGTTTATGCTGTTGATTTAAATTCTTTAGCTAAGAAAAATATTTCTTGTTCAAATGCTTTTCATAAAGAGTCTTGGCATTGGAACAGAAGATTAGGACACTGCAATGTGCATTCACTTAGAAAACTTTCTAGTATGAACTTAGTTAGAGACCTACCCAAACTTGAATTTACAGCAGACAAAGTTTGTAATCCCTGTCAAAAGGGAAAGAAACATAAAGTTTCTTTTAAATAAAAGAAAGAAGTTTCAACTTCTCAACCTCTCGAGTTGGTTCACATGGATTTATTTGGACCTTCTAGAGTTTCTAGTTTAAATGGGAAGAACTATGTCTATGTTCTTGTAGATGACTTTTCTAGATATACTTGGGTATATTTTCTAGCTCACAAAAGTGAATCTTTTTCTTGCTTTGTAAAATATTCCAAGTCTGTAGAAAACCTTAGTGGACTTAAAATTGAAACCCTGAGAAGTGACCATGGCTGTGAGTTTGAAAATCCTGAGTTTGAATCTTACTGCTCACATAGTGGCTATAGTCACAATTTCTCTTCCCCCAGGACACCCCAACAGAATGGTGTAGTAGAAAGGAGGAATAGAACACTGCAAGAAATTGCTAGGACTATGCTTAATGAGTATGACCTACCTATTTATTTTTGGGCTGAAGCTTTCAATACAGCTTGTTATGTTATTAATAGAGTCTTGATCAGACATGTTCTTAAGAGGACCCCTTATGAGTTGTGGAACCATAGGAAACCTAAGGTTAACTATTTCAAAGTTTTTGGCTGAAAAGTCTTTATTTTTAATACTAAAGACAATCTCGACAAATTTGCATCCAAGAGTGATGGAGGATTTTTTCTAGGTTACTCTATTTCTAGTAAAGCCTATAGAGTTTTCAATAAGAGAACCAAATGTGTGGAAGAATCTGTTTACATCAAATTTGATGAAACTGATCCACATGAACCTAAGACCTCTTCTGAAAATCTTGAAGATGATCTCTCTGTTTTGAACCCTAATGATAAAGACAATGGACCTATAGTTAAAACATCCAGTTTTGGAAATTTTCAAGAACCTGCTTCTGTTGAATCTCAACCTGTAGATGAACCTGAAATCTCCAGACCTACCTTTTCTAGACCAACTAGGATTCTAAAGAACCATCTGTTAGATGCTGTCGTAGGTAATTTAGATAGAGGAACACATACTAGAGATTCTCTAAGAAATCAGGTTGAACATCAAGCTTTTCTTTCATAGTTAGAACCTAAAAATATCAATGATGCTATCAATGATGGATTTTGGGTAATGGCTATGCAAGAAGAACTAAATCAATTTGAAAGAAACAAATTCTAGAAATTAGTAGAAAGACCTAAGGACACTATAACCATAGGCACAAAATGGGTGTTTAGAAACAAAGTTGATGAATCTGGAAACATCATTAGAAACAAAGCTAGGCTAGTTGCACAAGGTTACAATCAATAAGAAGGAATTGACTATGAGGAAACCTTTTCACCTGTAGCTAGATTAGAGGCTATTAGGATCTTACTTGCCTATGCATCACATCTAAATTTCAAGTTATTTCAAATGGATGTGAAAAGTGATTTTTTAAATGGTTTTATTGTTGAAGATGTTTTTGTAGAACACCCACCTGGTTTCTCAAATCCTTATTTTCAAAATCATGTTTTTAAACTTTCTAAAACTTTATATGGTTTAAAACAAGCTCCAAGAGCTTGGTATGAATGACTTTCAAACTTTCTTATTTCAAAAGGATGTACAAAAGGAATAGCTCATACCACTCCTTTTATAAAAAATATTTCAAAAGATGTGTTAATAGTATAAATCTATGTTGATGATATTATTTTCGAATCATCTAAAAATTATTTATGTACTGATTTTTCAGAGGTTATGCAAAATGAGTTTGAAATGAGCTTAAGTATTTTATTGGATTTCAAATATTTCAAACTAAAGATGGTATTATTCTAAATAAAATTAAATATACTAAGGATTTATTGAAATGTTTTGGTTTGGATAGTATTAAGGAAAGTGAAATACCTATGAGTACTACCTGTAAATTGGATATTGATGAAACTGGGAAACCAGTTGATCAAACCTATTACAGTGGTATGATTGGGAGTTTACTTTATCTTACTACTAGTCGACCGAATATTATGTTTAGTGTGTGTATGTGTGATAGATTTCAATCTAATCCTAAAGAATTAAACATATTTGCTGTTGAAAGGATTTTTAAATATATTAAGTATACTATGAATTTAAGTTTTTTTTATCCAAAAGGACAATCATTTGAACTAACTAGTTATTCAGATGCTAACTTTGCTGGATGTAAGTTAGATAGGAAAAGCACATCTGGAAGATGTCATTTACTTGGAAAGTCCCTAGTATCATGGTGTAGTAAGAAACAGAACTCAGTTGCATTGTCTACTGCTGAAGTAGAATATATAGCTGCTGGTAGTTGCTGTGCACATATTCTGTGGATGAAACACACTTTATTGGACTATGGATTTGATTTTAAACATGTATCAATTAACTGTGACGACACTAGTGCGATCAAAATACTAAGAACTATGTTTCTCACTCTAGGACAAAGCACATTGATGTCATAAATCACTTTCTAAGAGATCATTATCAGAAAAGTGATATTTCTCTAGAATTTATTAGTTCTGAACATCAATTAGATGATATTTTTAAAAACCCTTTATGTTCTGAAAGAATGAATTTTATTAAACAAGAATCGTGTATGATCGATCTGTGAAACCGATCTATGAAACATATCTGTGAAATCGATCTATGAAACTAATCTGTGAAACTGATCTGTGAAACCGATCTGTGAAACCGATATGTGAAACTGATCTGTGAAACTGATCCGTGAAACCGATCTATGAAACTGATCTGTGAAACTAATCTGTGAAACTGATCTGTGAAACTGATCTGTGAAACCGATCTGTGAAACCGATCTGTGAAACGGATATGCGAAACGGATCTGTGAAACTGATCTGTGAAACTGATATGTGAAACTGATCTGTCAAACCGATCTTTCTTTCTATTACTTTTTATTATGTTGTAATTAATTAATTACTTTTATCTTTATTATGGAAACCCTAAATGACGAAATAAATGATACGCGGATATTTCTATTCCCCAAACCGTCGACCTTTCACTTCCCGCCAAGCCTTATTTTCTCTCTTCTCCTCTACTTCGAACCTTCGAACTCATGTATTCCCCAGAATCTTCAAATGGCCAAGAAAAAGAGACCAAGCAAAGGATCATAAAGTCCTCTACCTTCAAAGAATGCTCGAGGCGAGTCGATTAGTACCACTCAAAGATCAGTAAATCCGAACCTAGAAACTCGGATTGTTGTTGTAGAAAAGGAAGTCAGTTCCGCCTGGCTTTTGAAAAGTAGGTTGCTGTTGTTACAAGTTTTAGAATCGCAAGGATGGAAAGTCTGGTTCTCAGATAACACTCGTGTATACTACCCAAAGCTAGTGCATGAGTTTTATATAAATCTGCAAGTTACTTTAGATGGCATAGAGGCTGCGAGAATGTCTTCTATAGTGAAAGGAAAGAAAATATCTTTTTTATCTAAACAATGGCTGAATATTTAGATGTACCCCATGAGGGTTGGTATGAGGATTATGCTGGAAATATTCCTCCAACAACTGAATACTTCTCTTATGAGTTATCTTTAGAGATTTTGACTGGAAATAGAGAGTCAATGAGAATCACAACCTCAGAGTTGGATGGTGAATGTAGACTTCTCTTTAAGTTTATTTAGCACCAAATTTTCCCCAGGAAAGGAGATTTTGCTACTGTAAAATACCAGGATGTTTTTCTATTGTTTTTTCTATAGACCCATTAGAAGATCAATTTGTGTAGATATCTAATGGTGCACATAGCTGGAATGGTGAAACCTTCTAAGAAAGCCACTGCCCTATTCTATTCCAAAATGATCTCTTCTATGTTAAAGAATATGGAATGTGTTGATGAAGCTGATGAGATAGCTGAATCTGATAGTTCTTTTTGTGTTGGCAAAGAAATTTGTAAAAGGATGAAAATAAACTAGAACCCATGGAAAAATTTCTGGGTTACTGATGAGGACAAGTTGTATGAATCCTACAATCCCACTAATTATGGAAAGAGGCCGAAGGGTTTGAGAGACCCTGGTTTGAAATCAGATGAGGAGCCAATTTATTCTGATGATGAGGAAGAAGTAGATGTTGAAAGGAATAAGGACACTGAAGAGTCTGGTAAACAAGGGATGGAAGAAGCTGAAATAGAAGAAGGAAGTATGTCACCTCCTGATGATAGGAGTGATCCTGATACTGTGAGCCCTAAGAGAAGAGGGGACTTTGGATCTGCCAGTCCACCTTTACCCTTAACTGAATCAGAACCAGTTCTTGGTGATGAAGAAGCTTGTGACACTGAAGTATCTGATAGTGAAGTTTATGTGAAGAATGGAAATGGGAATGATGATGATGATGATGATGATGATGATAATGATGATGATGGTGATAACTGACCGGTGGATGGTATTGCTGTACCTCCAACAGAAATACATCAAACTGTACCAGAAACAAATGGCAATGGAAAGATAGATTCTCTAGAAATCAGTGGACAAGAATGTTATGATAAACCGAAATATACTCTGTGTGCTGATGTCTGGGATGATTACCCTGGTTTTGCTGTTTTGGGTTTAGAGTATTCTGAAGAGGAATAGGAAGAATCAGAATCTACTGTGGGTGTGAAGGAAATCCAACCAGTTGAGGCAAGGTCTGCTCATGCTATTGATACTGCAGATGTTCAACTACCTAGTTCTACTGTCTCTCAGTCTGATTTTGATAAGTTCAAAATTGAGTTGCTTGCTGCTGTGAGAGATACAGTTAGAGAAGAAATTTCAAATTCTATTAGACCAGACCTGGCCAATACTTGTGAGTTTATTGGCATGCACATAGCCTCTCTAAATCAGATTCTGAAGGATCTACAATCGGACTTAGTTTCTTTATCAAACGAATTTAGATCAACCATCTCTGGTATGATGTAAGTGTTGAGGAATCTGATTGAACATCTTAAGAAGTCTGATCTGAGAAAGTTAAAAGCTGAGATAACTCAGATAGTTTCTCAAGCCAGTACAACCAAAGTAACCAAGATCACTACTCGTGAGCTAGAGGCTCTAAGGAAGATTGTGCATGATGAATTGGCCGCCGTTAGACAAGTTCTTGATTTGGACTCTTTGAGGAAGATGAAGGAGCACAGTGATCACATTCATAAGATGGTAACAATATATTCAGCAGATTCCACTAAAGATCAGAGAGAGATCAAGGATAAGGTTTACCATTACTTTTCAAAGATTTATACAAAGCATGAGATGACCGCAAATTTCAAAGTGTTGGCTGATAATCTGAAACTACCTCCAGTCACTCAAGCTTTCAAGACTCAAGTTCTTCAGTTGCAAGATTTTACTCCTACCTTAGAACGGTTCATGGAGAATAAGGATGATTTTGAGAAGGCTATGCAGTATGGTGCAGAAGTTATTCAGAATTTCATAAATCTTTTGAAGCCTTATCTGAATGCACAAGCCACCGCCATTGTGCTTCCTACTACTGACCCTCTCAATGCCTTTGATGTTTCTCCAAATAAGATCTCCATTGCTCAAGCTCTATCTCAACTCCGACCAGTTCCTCAACAATCTTCTCAACCAGCTGCTACTGCTTCATTGCAAATCCCTGTGGCATCTACTCCTCCACATTCCCGAGCCATCTTACCACCTTTTCAAATTCTCCCAGTTCAACCTGCCTCCAAGCCTTCCAACTTTCCAACCATTGATCCTTCTGACAAAGGAAAAGCCCTGTTACATCCCCAGAAATAGTTGTGTCTTGTTGTTGATAGGGTGACCAGTGTTCTGTTTGTACTTTGATGTACTTTGCAAAACTTCTTTTCTCTCTCTCTATTGTCTATGATGCCTTATTTCAATCTCTTCTTTATATGTTTTCCCTCCTTTTTGATTATCCCAAAGGGGGATATTTATATCTATGGAGGAGAAACATACTATGGAAGGGGGAGCAATATTTACATAAATATAAAAGGCATAAATTCAGGGGGAGATTTATATCTCATTGTGTTTTTATTCTTATTATGCCTTGTCACTATTATTGATGATATATTATTTTTATTTATGGCTAAGATTTGTGATTATCAAAAAGGGGGATATTGTTGAGCCCTCTAGAATATTGTTGAATTATTCCTATGATTGCTGTTTTAATAATCACAAATCATAGATTACTTAATCCGGTTGGATTTCTCATATACATAATCACAATATCTTTGTGAATTTATTTATATTGGTTGGATCATGTTTTTATCTCTTTGTTATAGATTTTCAAGTATTCTAGAAGTCTTCTGGATCAAACAGACACTTTGTGTTCTGTTAAGTGAACGGTCACACCGATCCATATCAAAAGACAACGATCACACCGATCCATATCAAAAGACAACTGACACACCGATGCTGTTCAAGAATCACCGATGCTGATCAAATGAGTCACCGATCATGACACACCGATGCTGATCAAATGAGTCACCGATCATGACACACCGATGCTGATCAAATGAGTCACCGATTATGACACACCGATGCTGATCATCTGAGTCACTGAAGATGTCTCACCAATGCTGATCAAATGACTTACCGATCATGACACACTGATGCTGATCAAATGAGTCACCGATCAGGACACACCGATGTTGATCATCTGAGTCACTGAAGATGTCTCACCGATGCTGATCAAATGAGTCACCGATCATGACACACCGATGATGATCAAATGAGTCACTGATCATGACACACCGATGCTGATCATCTGAGTCACCGATCCGGACACACTGATGTCTAGCCACTGATGCTGATGGTGATGACCTAACGATCACTTGACTCACCGATAGTCATAAACAGCTATTTGAATTTCTTTATCTTTAGTTAATCTAACCAACGGTCATATTAGGAATATTTTAATTCTCTGTCATTTATTTAATGAAGGTTATTTGATGTCAGGGAACTGTACCTCGTACCTATAAAAAGAAATTATTTCTTTTGCTGGAGCTCATGCTATAAATACAAGAAGTCTCTATTGGTGCAAGAATACCCATGTGACAACGACGAGACACATATGAGTGCAAAGTGTGGTGGATGAGATAGTTTCAGAAGACAAAGAACCTCATACACACTCAAGCTTACTCAAGAAGAGTTCTGTAAATTCACGAGGACATTAAAGAACTTCATCGACTACATTTCTCACTATCTATGAACCTGAATGCCAACTAGACGACACTCTATTTTTCAGACAAAAACCAGAGGAAGACTCGGAACCATTTCTGATAAAACTTAAGGAGTCCAAAGCTTCACTGCAATCACTAGATCCATTTCTAAACTCTACATCTCTGCTCTGTGATTCATTATTTTTCATTTCAAGCAGTTTGTGTTATCTGCTGTATTTAACACACACACTATCTCCTGTACTTTAACTAGAGGATCTGTAAATCCTCGGAAAACTCATTACATATTTCATTTCCCACAGTAGTAGTGGTAGAGGTCGTGTGTGACCTGGACAGCTGGTTACTGTTGTTCTTTTTCCCACGAATAATAGTGGTAGAGGTCTTGGACTGGGACAGTTGTAAACTGTTGTGAACCTCGATCTAGGGTGTAGATCAAATTTATATAAATTGTTGATAGGACTAAGTCTCATCTTGAGACTGAACCTATTGTTTATATCTGCTGTGCTATATCTTTCAAAGTTATTCCTTTTTATTCCACTGCTAATTACTTTTAAACCAAAACGGTTTTAAAGTCACTTTGATAATTAAACTCGCAAGTGTTTATATTAGTTGTAAATCAGTAAGTTAGTTTCAAAAGTTAATCAACTCTTCTGTTATGATTAATTGGGAAATAATCAATCCCTTGAGAACCCAATAGAACCTTTACTTTGATATAAATTCACTATAGTTTAATTCAGTATTTTATTTGGGGGTTTTTAAGACAAAGTTTTTTAAAACAGAAATTTTAATTGGAACTCAATTCACCCCCCTCTCAAGTATCCACTCCGACCAACAAATATATTTTGTTTATAATAATTTTTAATTAAATTAAGAATTACCTCAAAATTGATTGTTTCTTCAATTAAGCATTTGACCAAAGATCCAAGGTTCACCTTTGTAGTGATGTATAATACAATGATAGGATTCCTCTAGAAATGATCCACACATCCTCCACATATCTCTAGATCTCACTGAATGAGTCTTCGAGTGCTAGTATGGAAGATCTTTGCACTTGCGATGTCTGCCTTTGAACGCCTTAACAATCGCTTCCAAAGTGTTCTCCTTAATTTGATGGAGGAGGACCGCTCTCATTTTTTAGAATGTTCTTGGACAAGAAGGAACTCTCTAGGCTCAAGATGATTTCTACAAAATAAATTTATGCACATAAAATTGGATATCCTCCCTTGGCTATTCAAAGAATAATAATATAATAGGGAATTTAATTCTCTAGGGTAATAATAAATAATTAACACAAGTGACTTTATTCATTTAATTAATCTATGTTAAATTCCATGTTAATTAATAACAACAATACCATCATTTCTATGACATGTTCTTAACTTTCAATTTATATTTAAATATTTTTTCAATCAAGTAATATTTAATATTATTATTTCTCACCGGACCCAAAACATAGTCCCCCAATCCTCCCCAATATTTATCGGGCCTTGAATTAATGACTATTTAATTATTAGATAAATATAACTGCATTATTCACTGATAAAGAAATAAATATTATATTAAAAAATATATTAAATAAATATTTATTAAATATCCCTTTCCCAATATTTATTCTCTCGAATAACTAGTGACAAAAGAAATGTGATCATTCAAACCTAAATAATTATTAAACAACAACCGAGAATAATATTTATTCAACTTGTTAAATAAATAATATATTATTTAAATAAGATACTATATATACTTATTTTGTGACCCTCTATGCCTCATTCTCTTTGGCATTAGGCAGGCTTGCCTAAAATCAATCATTACTGTCTAGAAAAGGGTCAAGGAACCAAAGAGAATGAATTTATTGTCACAATGGCATTTCACCTCATATAAATGCTTACCATGTAATATAATCCCTTTACCTTAATATATCCAATCAAGCGGGTTGCATTGAAGTGCCATCAACCCATGTGCTCTATTTCTCATTCATTGACTTCCCAGAAATTGAACTTCCCCATAGAACACTGTGTCCATTGATTTAGTTATGCTATATCATTTCCATCTAAGGGACTGATACATATACTTTCATAGAAGTGAAAAATAATTTCTCTCATTTTTCATTAATGCAGTATTACTCATGATGCACAAAACATATCTTACGTCACCGTGAAGATATATATTCACAGTTTTTGTCAATACATACGATTTCATGAGTCATTATACCCATTAATAATAAAATTAAAGTCTAAGGTCCAATAAAAATTTCCTCATATTGGAACATCCAATGACACTTAGGAATGTGGATTTCCTTCTGGTGGGTCTCATTCTCATAATATCCTCTTAGATATTACCAAGGGTGTAAACCATGAGAAGTTTCCTCTAAGTACTATGAGTCTCCACCACTGATAGCCTATATCATTTGTGTCCATTCAAATGATATCATCTGGATATAGAACATATGTTCCAGAATAGTTTCATGGTACATCTAGGTTCTCATCATAGTTGTGATCTACTATGACCTTTTAGTGTGACAACTACTCTTTTGATAGTATCACATACAATGTCATGCAGAAGAACAGTCATGACGTGACAAGCAATTCATTAATATCCATCAAACGAAGAAATGTTTATCATAAAGTACAATTAATTTCTTTTATAGGGGACCAACTCCAATAGACTCCCACTTGCACGAGATCCAACTTCTAGCAACCTTCAGTCCACTAGCTCTCCCATGATATTTATTCTTTTGTGGAGATAATCCCTTATTCAAGGTGTCCACCATGTTCTCTTTCATGGAAACTGTTCTCATTTCAACTTCACCCCTTTGATATAAATCCCATGACAAGTGATACTTTCATATTATGTTCTTTTTCTGTTGATGTGACCTTGTCTCCCTTGAAGGAGCCATAGTTGGAGTATTATCACAATAAAGTGTAATTGGATTCTTTCTTCTTGGTACCACATATTTCTTCTGGAGAAATTTTTGAATCCATATAGCTTTATTGGATACATTAAGATCCACTATATATTTTTAATTTACTATAGAATTAGTGACAATTTACCTCTTTGAAATCTTCCTGCTCACAGCTCCTCTGTTGAGACAAAAAACCTATCCCGATTGCAACTTCAGATCATTATGATCTGTCTGAAAACTACTATCTTCATACCATCTGATGATAAGCTCCGCATCTCCTCCATACACTAGTAACACATATGTAGTTCTTCTCATATACTTAAGGATAGTCTGGACAATATTCCAATGTTGTTATCCAGGATCTTCTTGATATCTTTTTACCATGCCCAGTGGATATGCAACATCAATTTTGGTACATAACATTTCATACATGATAGATTCTATCCCTAAAGAATATGAAATATTACTCATCCTATCTATCTCATGTTGTGTTTAGGGAAATATTTTCATGGAAATATGTATAACATGGGACATTGAAACCAGTCCCCTCAGGGATTGTTCCATACAAAATCTCTTTAGTATCTGGTCAATGTATGTACTTTGTCATAGTCCAGGCACTCTCTTGGATCTATCAAAAACGATCATGGTCCCTAGAATATAGGTTGTTTCACCTATTTCCTTAATGGAGAAGAACATGTTCAACCAGTCCTTAACTGGCTGTTACACTAGTGTGTCATTTCTAATCAGTAATATGTCATCAACATACACTCCTAGGATAAATAGAACATTCCCATTAAACCGCTTGTAAACACAAGGATCAATATAATTCTTAATGAAACCAAATTCTCTTATGGATTTATCAAATTGAATTTTCCATGACATGAATGATATCATTAATCAATAAATGGATCTCTATTACATGCATACCCTTTTAGCATCACTTGGTGTCACAAACCCTTCTGGTTGTTTCGTATTGATATCTTCATAAAGGTTCCTATTAAGGAATGCAGTTTTGACATCCATATTCCAAATCTCATAGTCATGGAAAGATGTTATGGAATGTATGATTCTTATGGATTTAAACATGGAATCTAGAGAAAATGATTTCACATAGTCAATTCCTTGAATTTTTTTAAATCTACTAGTCACTAGCCTTGATTTATAGGTACTAACAAGGCCTTTAATGTCTAGTTTTATCTTGAATACCCATTTACAGCCAATAGGATTTACATCAACTGGGGCATTGACCAAACCCCATACTTGGTAATGACACATGGAATACATATCAGAATTCATAGCATCTATCCATCTTGCCACGTATGAGCTCTCTTTTGATTCTTTTTAGGAGATAGTTTCATTATTGTCCAACAATAATGATTCACCATTATCGGTGACAAAGAAAACCTGATCCCTCTTGTTCTCTTACCTCCCCTGTATGACTATGCAGTACTTGTGTTTCAGGAAAAACCTCTTCAACAAGGACCTATAGAACTTGTTCCTGTACCAGCTCTTGTATATCTTTAGTATCAACTTCATCAAAGTCAACCTTGCTCCCACTATCTTTTTTTAGGATGTTCCCCCTCTCAAGAAAGATGGAATGTTTGGAAACAACCACTTTCCTGACTAAGGGGTTGTATAAGTAGTATGTAATGACCAAAACATTTATTAATAAAAATTCTTCTTGATCTAATTAAATGTATTATTATTTAAAATGGATGTATAAATTATGCACGTCCTTGGATTTAGGGATATCAAATTATGGTTAAGAATTTTTTCCATTGTTAATATATTCATTGAATAGTGATCAATTGATTATTATAAATTTAGGGCTCTAACAATTCCAATTTACTCAGAAAAAGGAAGTGATTGCCTCATCAAGTAGAATTGCTCCGTACGAAGCCAATTTTTTAGAGCTCGAAAAGGAGGTGGCATCATTGGGCTTCACTCTTGACCAATCCAATCCAAGCTTCAACATTTTAGTCTTGAATTGAACCGCCTATGGGAGAAGTGGAAATTGATAGAGATTACCACCTGAGTGATGTTACTTGACCCACCCCAAGAGTCTGTCACCATCTCACACCTTATCCTTAGGTAATATGAGGGTTTTGTAAGGGTTTAGGTAAAAAGATCCTAGAACTATTATTTTGTGCATTTTTTTTATAGAATAAAGAATATACATTAATTTTATTATTATTACTTTGTAAATTATTTTTAAAGCACAAATAGTATTTTTAGCAAATTTTTAATTAATAAATCTATTTTTATGAATTAATGAATTTTTGAAATAAATAATATTTTTATAACTTATTATTAATAAATTAAATTTTAAATATAACAGATCATATAATATTTAGGAATACAATTGTAATTTTTATTAAGGTTTAAAAGTCGTTTTTGTCAAAACCCATCAATTTTTTATAGATGTCAGTTTTTATTTTAAAACTAAATATTATAAAATTTATAAAATTATTTAGATAAAATGAATATTATTTTTGGAATTAGTATGTTGAAATTATCCAATAGTGAATTTTTCATAATTTTTTGAGACCGTCGAATTTTTGGGTAGAAATTAAATACCGTTTAATTATATAATTTTTTATGACATCATAATGACCTAATAGTGATGTAATAAAATACAATAAATGAAATTTTTGGAAAATATATATTTTACCATTAAAATAATATGATTTTAGGTTTTTTTAATTTATTTTATAAATCATTAGTGGACCATCCAAGGATTATAAATTATTTTAACCTTTTAAAATGTTTTCCTTGAGAGTGCGACTCACCTCCACATTAGAAAGCCTAATATTGTAAGATGTTATAAAATTTTCCTTATAAGATAATGTTTTACAGGCCAATTTGGAAAAAAACCATGGTAACCAACCATGTGTTTTTTTGTGTTTTTGATTAGTTTAATGTGTAGTGTCCAAAACCTAAATAATAAAGAATTCCCTCTCTTTTCTAATTTGTACCCACCCAATCTCCCACTTCCTATTCCCTAAAAACCTTTGTATATCAACTAAATTATGCCCTAATATCTCTATAATCCTCCCAAGTCTCCCCAAGCTCCCAAGAAGCCTCTCTCAAGCCCCTCTCAAGCCTTTGGGCTCACACTTCCAAGTAAGAGATTTCTTACTTTCTCATTTTTGTCCAACTTTCTTAAAGTTTTTATACCCTTTTAATTTCTATTACAAATTTTGGGTTATGATTTATAACCTCCCCTAAAATTACATACTTATGTTATAATGATGTGAGACCCCTTTTTCTCTCATTATTGTTTCCCATGTACAACTGTTACCATGCCGAAATTCTGTAAAGAATTTATCTCTTCTCATTTACATGTAAGAAATTATTTTGTATTATGAATATAAATTCCATTACATATGTTGGTAAAAGTATATATATGACCCCATTACAGTCAATTTCATGTACATATTATGAGACACCCATTTATCTCTCATCATCCATTTTTAGGAATTCTTTTGTCACGTCGTTATGCTGCTGAAATTGCACTGCGATTTTCCAAGCGAAAGTCATTGTGTGGTGAATACCATGCCCATTTATTTATCAAGGGTATTCACCTTTATTCACATTTACTTATTTATTATATAGTTTCATATATAAATTCCAAATTCCATTATCATGGAATAAATTATGATGTTTAATTATTCCATGCTATATGATCTATGTTGAAAACTTATGCATGAAATGAAATGATTAAGAAGGGTTCACCCTGATAGCACTCCAATGCATTGAGTAAAGATTAGTTTAATGAAACATCAAGTAAAATGAGGGTTTATTCATTATAATTCAAGTTGAATTAGGGTTTACTCATGATCCATGTGCAATGGGACTTGGCTTATTCTAATATCAAGTTAAACATTGTTGCCACATTTCCATGTTATGATAATCATGCAATATCATGACTTTATGTTCATGTTTCTATTATGATCCATTGATATTCCTATTTCATAACATGAATTGTATTCTTCATGTTGTTACTTGTTTTCTACATTATTTAGATTTATATCTCACCCTTTTCACATGTATTCTTCAGGTTCTCTCATGCAATCCAAGGTAAGAGGGAATGTTGTGGTCATGTAAAGGAAGTTTTCAATAAAATGTTGTATTTTTTATGTCTCAAGTTGTCATGTAATATCCCTAATTTCCTAGGACACTAGACCTTGATCCTTAGAGTTGTCTTTAGTTCAATTTTATGTAATAAATCATGTTTAAGTGTGTAATAAAGAGAAGTTTTGTTATATTGTATACCTTTATTTCTAATGGATACCCTATAAAGATACAGTTCGTTCCCTATGGTGCTAGTTTGTTTCCTTAGAAAGCCTTAACAAATTCCTCGCATCCCCATACATGTTTATGGGACAAAGTGGGTTTCTTTCCACTTCATAGCTTTAAGATAATCCCATTTTCTACCTTAGTTGGTACTTGGTTTATTGTGTATGTTGTAGTTTGAAATTCATATCCCCAAAAGGATAATGAAAGATCTACATGACTCATCAACGACCTTACCATGTCCAATAAGGTATGGTTCCACCTTTAACTAACACCATTTCATAGTGGTGTCTAAGGTGGAGTGTGTTTATATAGAATCCCAGACTCCCATAAAAGGATAATGAACTATTGGTCACAATATTCTCCACCTCGATCTGATCAAATCTTCTTTATCATCTTACCAAGATGAATATCTAATTCATTCATTAATTCCATGAATTTATCAATGGAATCAGACTTATACATAATTAATTAAATAAATTCATATATACGCAATTCATCAATAAATGTTATGAAGTAAGAATATAAAACACTAGATTATATTGAAAATGGTCCGCATACGTCAGTGTGTGCCAATCCTAGAATCTCTATGGCCCTTTCACTCGTATCCACTATATAGAGGATTGGTCATTTTCCCTTGTAAACAAGAATGACATATATAAAGTGGTTTTAGCTCAGAAGAGTATAAATAACCATCTTGACAAATCTTTGTCAAACACTTCTTGTTTACATGATAGAGATGGTGATGACACAACTGGGTGTTGTATGAGTCATATGAACATGGTTCATTACCAATTTCTAATACACGGTTCTCATAATTTCATACATACTGACCATTATTTAAATGAACCATACCATAACATATGTTGTCCTTATAAAAGTAGAAACATTTATTTCCGAACATGAAAATAAATCAATCTGTATCAGAACTTGATAAGGAAATTATGTTCTTGGTAATAATAAGTACATAATATAATCCCTCTAAAACCAATATCATTCACATCAGTAATGTGAGGTGGTAGTCACCAATGGAAAGAGTATCCAGCCTCACACCATTGGTAGCTCAAAGATCCACCTCTCCTCTAGCAATTTTCAGGAATCTACTTGGTTGTTTTATTTTAATACAGATGTGATCCCCACAAGCATTATATAAAACCCAATTTGTAGAAATTGAAATATTTCACTTGATAATGAATGGAACATTAGATTCCCCTTGTATCTTGGTGCAGTTCCTCTTTCAAAATCCTAACTTGCCACATGCAAAGCATACTACCTCATTTTCCTTACCATATCTCTGGATCTTCTTCTTCTTGGTCGGATGGTGCTTAAAGGATTTAGATTGTTTATAAATATTTTTCCCCTTTTACTTGTCCTTAATATCCCAATTCACTATAATGAGTACAAGATTTTTGTGCCCCATGTTCTTATCGACAAGGAGAATAAGGGTATGAAGGTTCGATATACTCTTATCATTGTTTCTTATATTATAATTCACAATGAAACTAGAGAAGGTCTTATATAGAGATGATAGTATGTGATCTATATGAAACTCATCTAAGAATTTAATTCCTAAGATTTCCAAATACTCATTGTATCCAATAATCTTGACTAAATGTTGTACAACTGGTGTAGACTCTCTAAGATTAGTAGTGAAAAAAGCGTTGGATATTCCATACCCCTCATGTCTCGCCTTCTCTTGATAGGGATCCCGAAGGTGAGACGTCATTATATAAGTATACATTTAATCATATTTCTTCAAGATATCATTGGTCATGGATGATAGCATCAAGAAATGAATATTTGTAGCATCATTAAGAGGTTTCTCATACACAGAGAGTTCCTCCTCACTTGCCTTATTTCTAGGAAAAACTGGTAATGGATCTTCTATCACATAAAGCTTCCTCTCATGGAAACTCATAACCCGAAGGTTCCTTTTCCTCTCCTAGAAATTTGTGAGGGTAATATGGTTTTCCTTCTCGAGTATGGATTAAAATTATATGTTTTATGTAATGTTTGATTTCATTTATAAAAACAAGTTGAACTAATTTTTAGGACTTTATATTTATAAAAAAAGATAAATAAATAAATTCATATCTACTAGTCTCCCACTATTTTGTCAAAACCCAATATCCATCACCATTAGCTTCAGAATATCCTATTTCTTGGACATTCTATGGGAAAGGATCCATATTTCACTTCAAATTACCCAAACTAGGGTTGGTCATTGAACATGGAAGGTTTTAGGTAGGAATTCTAATTCCAAACTATAATAACTCATAACTCCTTGATCTATTGAGTGGACTCCCTAATCCTGAAATCCTTAGTTTTGGATTTCCTAACCTTTTCCTTTTAGTTACACCAAGTACTACTAGGGCATTAAACACTTGATGTTAACTAACTCAAGTCAACGAAAAACCTCAAATTAGAATTCTTCGATGATTGAATACATTCCAACAAGGGTTGATCAAGCACTTTGAACTATGGTTTGATTCTAACTAAAGTAATGGAAGGCAATACAGACTTAATATTTAATTGATCGATTTTTATCCTTTACGCCTAAATTTCAACTTAATATATTTTCACGTGATTTTTAATATCAATTGGGCTATACATAAGTGATTTACCATGTATATATAATATTTACACATAATATGGTTTTATTTTAGTTCCATCTTGAATTATTGTTATTTAATTAATTATGTGATCGCATCAAACATCCATAATGAATAACTATTCAACTGAAAAAAATAAAATAAAGGAATGATCGTGAGATTTTTTCTAAGGGTTAATTTAGAAAGCAGTTGATAAACAACCCACTGACATATGGGAGAAACAACATGAAGCAATTAGTTTCATGTTTATATATTTATACCAATCCACCTTTGTATTTACTTGATTAGTTTTTCCTCAGCTCATAACTTATACCACCTCCACTAAGATGGGAGCTCTATCCATTACATATACTTATAATCACACATAGGTGACAGGAAAATGGGGTTTAAATAATAGAAACCATGGGAAGACATGCCCAATATATTAATGAGGATAGAAGGCATAGAGGCCAAAAACTTTAATTTAATAATAAATTAAATGGAAACCAATCACATACAAAGGTCTGGTCTATCTCACGATCATCCACATACATGCAATGAATTTCACATTTAAAAAATATAGCACTCAATTATTTAATCGTTCTTATTAATATAAATAGTGCTAAAATTGATTAATTATTATCTTTAATTAATCAATTCTTTAATCTTAATCATTTTTCTAAATTTCCTTGAGTTTCTCATCCATAACTTTATATATAACTTGTACCTTTGAGGTAAACAGATGAATACTAGTCCAAACCTTACCCAACATGTATTATAATCATATACTATTTTACTCTTGTGACATATGGAATACAAGATTTTTTGCGTACTTTCAAGACTTGTACTTCATGGATGATTACATGAATTACATGAATTTTCGGCCACATGCAATGATTTAATGCACTTGAGTAACAACCATTAATATAACTTATACAAGAAATGAAGATTTGAAAATCATGAAAATATTAATGGTTTAATTTTGCATGATTTGGTAAAGTACACAGTGTGAAGATATAATCTACACTGTGTGTACTACCTCCACTGTCTTCCTCAAAGTACACACATTGGAACTGAGTGTGTGTGGCAGACTTTGGAAATATTTTAGTAGACGGTGTTTCCAGTGAGCCAAACATTGTGTTGTCTTTGCATTACATGGTCACTGGTTAGTTAAAGTTATATATGAAATATGTGGTTTGACCCATAACCACAAGGGACTACACACCATGTTTAGTGGTCCACATGGTATGTAATAAGGGAACTGTGTGCCAGTCTACCCAGTAAACACGTGATGTAAGAATTAACTACACCGTGTGTCTTTAATGAACATGAATTGAGTAATTTCTGAATTAACACCCATTGCATTAATCACAACAACATGGTGTGTAGATCCATTTAAACATCATGTAATGAAAATTTAATGGTGGGTAGATATGGTCACACAATGCGTATTGTCATTCTATCTAGATAAAATCATCAGCACCTCCAGATGAAATCCTCGATTTTATTATTTTGATAAAAAAATTCATTTTATTTAGATCTGCGAGAAGAAATTTGAGAAGGAATAGATATGGATATTCATATTAATATAAAAATTAAACATGGAATGAAAAACTAAATTATCAAATGTGTAAAAAACAATGAATATATTAAATAATTATAAACAAAAATATTCCCCCTTTGATACCACTTGTAGGCTCTGGGTGCAGCAGAAGCACTCGATTGGTGTGTACCCAACATTACAAATTTCCATTATCGATGATTAATTTGGGATCAATACAATGATAAACACCATTATCCACGTAATTGAATCAAATATGAAAGGCAATGGAGAGAACCCATAATTGAGAAGAGAGGATCAACATATTTATTTGTAATTAATTTAATTAAATTAATAATTTTCTTCAAGGGGATTCTTTCTTCGTAGAAGTGATCAACCATAGATCTGAGGTGAGCCTTCATTGTGATGTTGAGTACAAGTATAAGATTACTCTAGGGATAATCCACATGTGCTCCATGTTTCTCTAGAAGTCACAGAAGGAGTCTTCAAGTGCTATCATGGAAGATCCTTGCACATACGATGTCTACCTTTAATCTCCTCGAGAATTGCTTCCAAAGCATTCTCCTTGATCCGATGGAGGAAGCCCACTATCATTTTTTTAGTACATTCTTAGAGAAGAAGTAACTCTCTAGGATCAAGATTATTTCCCCAAAAGTATGTTCTGCATGAAAACTTGGCTAGCCTCCCTTGGCTATTCAGAGAATAATAATATAACTAAGAATTTAATTCACTAGGGTAATAATAAATAATTAGAAAAAGTGCCTTTATTTATTTTATTAATCCACATGAAACCCCATTTCAAATAATAATAGCAATACCATTATTTCCATGACATGTTCTTAACTTGAATGTTATATTTAAATATTATTTTAATCAAATAATATTTAATATTATTATTTTTCACCAAACCTAAAACTTGAACTATCAATCCTCCTCAATATTTATCAGGAGTGGAATTAATGAGTATTTATTTATTAAATAAATATAACATAATTATTCACCGATAAATAAATAAACATTATATTTACCAAAAAATAGAAAATAAATATTTTTAAAATATTCTATATTTAATATATATTTTCTTGAATAAATAGTGACAAAATAAATGTGATCAGAATTACCTGAATAATTATTAAACCACAAAGGGGGATAATTTTTTTAACTTTTTAAATAAATAAAATATTGTTTAGCAAAGATATTGGATACAATTAGTGTGTGACCCTCTCAGGCACTTTATCATTAACATTAGGTGGGCTTGCCTAAGGTCCAAGATTTCTGTCTAGAAATGGGTCAAGGCACCCAAGAGAAAGAAGTTAATATAACAACGACATGTCACCTCATATGGATGCTTAATGTGTAATATAATCCCTTTTCATAGTATCTCTAACTATGTGGGTCACATGAAAGTGTCATCAACCCATGTTCATGATTTCTCATTCAATGAATTTCTGAAAATTGAACTTTCCCATAGAACACCATGGACATGGATTTATTTAGGATATATCATTTCCTTCAAAGGGCATGAGATATCTACTTCCATATAAGTGACAAATACTTTATTAAATTATTCATTAATGTAGTATTAATCATTACACACCAAACATATCCTACCTTTCCAAAAACATATGTCATCATGCTTTTCATCAGTACATCTAAGTGTGCGAGTCATAATAACCATTTATAATAATCATAAAGTCTAATGTCCGATAAACACATCCTCATATAGGAACATACAATGATTCTTTCTTTGTTGAAGAATTTGACCATAGATCCAAGGTGTCCCTTTGTAGTGACGTAGAATCCAATGATAGTATTCCTCTAGTGATGATCCATACATGCTCCGCATATCTCTAAATGTAATTGAATGATTCTTTTAGTGCTAGAACAGAAGATCATTGCACTTGCGATGTCTTCCTTCAAACGCCTTAATAATTACTTCCAAAGAGTTCTCCTTGATTCAGTGGAGGCGGACCACTCTCATTTTTTAGAATGTTCTTAGAGAAGAAAGAACTCCCTAGGCTCAAGAGGATTTCTACAAAAGAATTTCATGCACATAAAATTGGATATTCTCCATTAGCTATTCAATGAATAATAATATAACAATGAATCTAATTCACTTGGGTAATAATAAATAATTAACACAAGTGAAATTATTCATTTTATTAGTCTATATTAAATACCATGTCAAATAATAACCGCAATACCATTATTTCCATGACATGTTCTTAACTTTAAAGTTATATTTAAATAATATTTCAATGAAATAATATTTAATATTATTATTTCTCACTAGAACCGAAACGTGGTCGGCCAATACTCCTCAATATTTATCGGGCCTTGAATTAATGAATATTTAATTATTAGATAAATATAACTTAATTATTCACTGATAAATAAATAAATATTATATTAACTAAAAAATAGTAAATAAATATTTATTAAATATCCCTTCTGCAATATATATTCGCTTTAATAACAAGTGACGAAATAAATGTGATCAGGAATACATAAACAATTATTAAACCGCAAACAGGATTAATATTTATTCAAATTGTTAAATAAATAATATATTATATAAATAAGATACTATATACACTTAGTTTGTGACCCTCTATGCCTATTTCTCTTTGGCATTAGGCAGGCCTGCCTAAAGTCCAACATTACTGTCTAGCAATGGGTCATGGCACCCAAGAGAAAGAAGTTAATGCCACAACAAAATATCACCTCATATGAATTATTTCCATGTAATATAATACCTGTGCATCGATATCTCCAATCAAGAGGGTTGAATTTATGTTCCATCAACCCATGTGCTCGATTTCTCATTCATTGAAATCCCAGAATTTTAATATGCCCATAGAACACAGTGGCCCTGGATTTAGTTCGGCTATATCATTTCTATCAATGGGACTGATATATATACTTCTATAGAAGTGACAAATCCGTTCTCTCATTTCTCATTAATTCAGTATTACTCATGATGCACACAACATATCCTACCTTTCTGAGAAGATATGTCGTCATGGTTTTTGTCAACACATACAAGTGCGCAAGTCATAATACCCATTAATAATAATATTTAATTCTAAGGAACAATACACATGTCCTCATATAGGAACAAACAATGACACTTAGGAATGTAGATTTCCTACTGCAAGGTCTCATTCTCATAATATCCTCCTATATATTACCAGTGGTGTACACCATGAGAAGGTTCATCTAAGTCCTATGTGTCAACACCGCAGATAGCATGTACATTTGTGTCCATTAAAATGATATCATCTGAATATAGAACATAAATTCAAGAATTGTGTCATGGAACATCTAGGTTCTCATCATAGTAGGGATCTTCTATGATATTTTAGTGTAACAACTACTCTTATGATAGTATAACATTCAATTTCATGTAGAAGAACAGTAGTGATGTGACAAGCAGTTCATTTATATCCATCCAATGAATACATGTCAATCATAAATTAAAATGAAGTTGGTCTATAGGGAACCAACTCCAACAGACTCCCACTTGCAAAAGATACAAATGCTATAAACCTTCAGTCCATTATCTCTCACATGATATTCATGCTTATGTGGAGATAAGCCCTTTTCCAAGGGGGTCCACTATATTCTCTTCTATGGAAACTATTCTCATATAAACTTGACCCCTTTGATATAAATCCCAAAACTGGTGATAATTTCAGAGTGCGTTCTTTGTCAGTTGATGTGACCTTGGCTCCTTTGCAGGAGCCACTGTTGCAGTATTATCTCAATACAGTTTAATGGGATTATTTCTTTTAGGTACCACATAAAGCACCAGGAAATATTTCTGAATCAAGATAGATTCTTTGGCTACATCAGAATCCACTATATATTCATACTCTACTATAGAATCAGCGACAATTGTCTGCTTTGAACTCTTCCAGATCATTGCTCTTCTGTAAAGATAGGAAACTATCCTAATTTTGACTTCAAACAATTCTAATATATCTAAAAACTACCATCATCATACCGTATGATGATAATCTCCTCATCTCATCCATACACTTGGAAAACATCTACAGTTCTTATTAGATAGTTAATGAAATTCTTGAAATTAGCCCAATTTGGTTCTCCTGAATCTTCCTGATATCTTCCTACAATGACCAGTGCTTAGGCAACATCATGTCTGTTACATAACATTTCATACATGATATATTCTATCACTGAAGCAAATGGAATCATACTCATCCTATATATCTCATGTTTTGTCTGGGGACACATTTTCTTGGAAATATGTATACCTTGTGACATTGAAACTAATCACCTCTGGGATTGTTCAATACTAAATCTCTTTAGTATCTGGTCAATGTATGTACATTGACTTAGTCCATGAAATCTCTTGGATATATCAAAAATGATCGTGGTCCCTAGAATATTCGTTGTTTCTCCTGTGTCCTTCATTGAGAAGAAATTCTTAAACCAGTCCTTGACTGACTACAATACTGGTATGTCGTTTCCAATCAGAAATATGTCATCAACATACAAAAATAGGATAAAGAAAACATTCCCATTAAACCTCTTGTAAACATATGGCTAAAAATAATTATTAATGAAACCATATTCTCTTATGGATTTATCAAATTGAATGTTCTATGACATGAATGATTTCATTAATCCACAAATGGATCTCTGTAACTTCATACCTTTTTAGCATCATTTGGCATTGAAAACCCTTATGGTGGTTTCATATAGATATCTTCATAAAGGTTCCTATTAAGGAATGCAGTTTTGACATCCATCTTCCAAATCTCATAGTCATGGAAAGATGTTATGGAAAGTATTATTCTTATGGATTTAAACCTGGAATCTAGAGAAAAGGACTCAGCATAGTAAATTCCTTGACATTTTTTAAAACCATTAGCCAATATCCTTGATTTATAGGTACTAACATGGCCTTCCATGTCCAGTTTCATCTTGAATACCCATTTAAACCCAATAGGCTTTACATCAACTAGAGCTTTGACCAAACCCCAGACATGTTTCTAATACATGGAATACATCTTAGAATTCATAACATCTAGCCATCTTGCAGCATCAGATCTCTCTTCTACTTCATTTTAGGAGAGAGTTTCATCATTTTCCAACAATAATGAGTCAGCATTCTCGGTGAGAAGGAAACCCTATCTCCCTTGTTATGTTACCTCTCCTGTACTCATATGCAGTACTTGTGTTTTAGGAACAACCTCTTCCACAGGGTCCTATGGAACTTGTTCTTGTACCAACTATTATGTATCTTGAGCATAAACTTAATCAAAGTCAATCATTCTCCCACTATCCTTTTTGAGGATGTGCTCCCTCTCAATAATGATAAAATGTTTCGATACAACGACTTTCTTGTCTGAGGGGTTGTATAAGTATATCTAACGCCCCAAAATTTTATTAATGAAAATTCCTCTTGATCTAATTAAATTCCTTATTATGTAAAATGTTTATATAAATTATTAACTTCTTTGGTTTTAGGGATTTCAAAATAACGTTAAGAATTTTTACCATTGCTAATATTGTGGTTGAATAGTGATCAATTTATTAGTATAAATATTGGGCTTTAACAAGTCAAATTTACTCATAAAAAGGAAGCGATGGCCTCATCCAGTAGAAGTGATCCGTACGAAGAACTTTTTTCGGAGCTCAAAAAGGAGGTGGCATCACTGGTCTTCTCTCCTGACCAATCCAAGTTGGGATTCAACATGTTAGTCTCGAATGGAACCGTATGTGGGAGAAGTCAATGTTGATAGAGATTACCACCCGAGCGATGTTATCCGAGTCACCCCAGGAGTCTGTCACCATCTCACACCTTACCCTTAGTTCATATGCGAGTGTTATAAAGGGTTGTGTAACAATACCCTATCACTTTGATTATGTGCATTATTTTTGTATAGAATAAAGAATATACATTCATTTTATTATTATTACTTTGTAAATAGTTTTTAAAGCACATAGAGTATTTTTAGCTAATTTTAAATTAAGAAATCTATTTTCATGAATTAATGGATATTTTAATTAAATAATATTTTAATAAAATATTATTAATAAATTAATTTCTAAATATAATAAATCGTATAATTTTTAGGAATACAATTGTAATTTTTTAAGGTTTGAAAGTCGTTTTTTTTCAAAACCCATGAATTTTTTATAAATGTTGGTTTTTATTTTAAAATAAAAAATTCACATATTTAGAAAATTATTTAAAATAAATGAATATTATTTTTTTAATCAGTATGTTGAAATTATCCAACATTGTATTTTTCATAATTTTCTAAGATAGTCGAATTTTTGGGTAAAAATTAAATACCTTTTAATTATATAATGTGTTTATGACATCATAATGACCTAATAGCGATGTAATAAAATACTATAAATGGGATTTTCATAAAATTTATGTCTTATCATTAACTTTTAGGTTTGTTTTATTTAATTTACAAAGCTTTAGTGGACCCTCCAAGGCTTATAAAATATTTTAACCTTTTAAAATGTTTTCCTTGAGACTGTGACTTACCTCCACATAATAAAGCCAAATATTTTAATAATTTAGGCCATTTTAATTATAAAATGATTTTTTACACTCTCCTTTAGAAAAAACTGTGGAAAAAACCATGGGTTGTTTTGTGTTTTTGATTAGTTTAATGTGTAGTGTCCAAAACCTAAATAATAAAGAATTCCCTCTCTTTTCCAATATATACCCACCCAAGCTCCCACTTCCTCTTCACTCATAAACTTTGAATCCAGACCAAACACTTCCCTCCTCTCTCTAGAATCCTCCAAAGTCACACCAATCTCCCAAGAAGCCTCTCTCAATCCCCTCCCAAGCCTTTGGGATCATACTTTAGAGTAAGGGATTTCTTCCTTTGTTATTTTTGTCCAAGTATCATATAGTTTTTATAACATTTTAATTTAAATTAAAAATGTTGGGTTATAATTTCTCAACTCCCCTATAGTTATATAATTTTTTTTGAATGATAATAGACCCACTTCTCCCCCATTATTTCCTCCCATGTACAACTGTTACCATGCTGAAATTCTATAAGTAATTTCTCTCTTCTCATTTACATTCAAGAACATATTTTTTATTATGAATCTAAATTACATTACATATGTTGGTATATGTATCCATATGACACCATTAAAGTAAATTAAATTTAAATATGATGATACACCCATTTATCTCTCATTAACCATTTTTATGAATTCTTATGTCATGTCGTTATGCTGCCAAAATTGCACTGCGATTTTCCAAGACAAAGTCATTGTATAGTGAATACCAGACCCATTTCATTATCAAGCATATTCACCTTTATGAAAATTTACTTATTGATTATAAAGATTCATTTATAAATTCCACATTCCTTTATCAAGGAAAAAATGATGATGTTTAATTAATCCATGCTATATGATCCATGTGGAACACTTATGGATGAAATGAAATGATTAAGAAAGGTGCGCCCTGATAGCACTCTAATGCATTGATTAAATATTAGTTTCATTTTACATCAAGTAAAATTATGTTTTACTCATGCTAATTCATGTTCAATTAGGGTTTAATCATGCTCCATGTGAAATGGGCCTTGGATCATGCTAATATCATATTAAATATTGTTTCCACATTTCCATGTTATGGTAATCATGTTATATTATGCATTTAGGTTCATGTTTCTATTATGATCCATCGATATTTCTGTTTCCTAAAATGCATTGTTTTTCTTCATGTTATGACTTGTTTACTCCCTTAATGGGGTTTATATATCACCCTTTTCACATGTATGTCCTCATGTTATCCCATGCAATGCTAAGTGCTGGTGAATGTTGTGGTCATGTAAAGGAAGTTTTCAATAAAGATGTTGCATTTTTATGTCTTAAGTTTTCATGTAATGTCCCTAATTTTCCAAGACACTAGACCTATAAATCCTAAAATTTGTCTAAAGTTCAATTTTATGTAATTAATCATGTTTAACTGTGTAATAAAGACCTGAGTTGTTATATATTATACCTTTATTTCCATGGGATACCCTATAAAGATAAAATTCGTGCCTTGGGGTGCTAGTTTGTTTCCTGAAAAAGTCTTAACAAATTAATCTCATCCCCAAACATGTGTATGAGAAAAATTTGGTTTTTTTCCACTCCATATCTTGAAGATAATACCATTTTACACCTTATTTGGTACTTGGTTTATTGTGTATGTTGTAGTTTTCAATTAATATCCCCAAAAGGATAATTTAAGATCCGCATGACTCATCATCGACCTTTCCATGTCCAATAAGGTATGGTTCTACCTTTAAATTACAATATTCCACTATGGCGTATAAGTTTGAGTGAGTTTAGATAGAATCACAATCTCCTGTAAAAGGTTAATTAACTATTGGTTAAAATATTCTTCACCTCGATCTGATCAAAGTTTCTTAATCATCTTACAAAGATGATTATCTTCTTCATTCTTGAATTACTTAAATTTCTCAAGGGACTCTGACTTATACCACATTAATTATATATATCCATATCTACTCAAGTATTCAATAAAACGATGTTAAGTAAGAATATACACATCTAGATTCTGTTGAAAATGGTCTACAAACATCAATGTGTACGAATACTAGAAGCTCTATGGACCTTTCACCCCATCCACTAAATGGTGGTTTAGTAATTTTCCCTTGTAAACAAGCATGACATATATCAAGTGGTTTTAGGTAAAAAGAGTCTAAATAACCATCTTGACAAAGCTTTGTCAAATGCTTCTTAATTACATGACAGAGATGGTGATGCCACAACTAGGTGTTGTATGAGTCAAGTGAACATGGTTTGTAATAAATTTAAAACACATGGTTCTCGTAATTTTAGACATACTGACTATTATTTAAATGAACCATACCATAACATATGGTGTCCTTATAAAAATGGAAACATTTATTTCCGAACATGAAAATAAATCCATCTGTATCAAAACTCGATAATGAAAATTATGTTCTTGGTAATACTAGGTACATAATAAAATCCATGTAAAAATAACATCATTCCCATTAGAAATGTGAGGTGGTAGTCACCAATGAAAATAGTATCCAGCCTCCCACTATTGGTAGCTCGCGCATCCACCTCTCATATAGCTATTTTCTGGAATCTACTTGGTTCCTACATTGGAATACAGAGGTGAGCCCCACAAGCATTACATAATACCCGATGTGTAGAAATTGATATGATTCACTTAATAACAAATGAACCTTTGGATTCCCATTATCTCCATGTGCATTCTAATTTTCAGTAGCCTGACTTGACACATGCAGAGCATATTTATTCCTTTTTCTTTCCTTGCCTCTATTTCTTCTTCTTCTTGGTCAGAAAGTGCTTAGAGTATTTAGATTATTTATAAATATTTTTATCCATTGCCTTTTCCTTCCTCTCCCTATTAACTATAAGGAGTGAAGATTTTTCATTCCCCATGTCCTTATCAACATGGAGAACTAGGGTAAGAAGCTTCGATAGACTCTTATCATTATTTCTCATATTATAATTCCCAATAAAAGTAGATAAGGTATTATGTAGAGATGATAGTATGAGATCTATATGCAACTCATCTGGGAATATAATTCCTAATATTTCCAAATACTTAATGTATCCAAAAACCATGACTACATGTGGTACAACTGACGTAGACTCTCCAAGCTTATTATTGAAAAAAGTGTTGGAGATCTCATACCCCTCATATCTAACTATCTCTTGATATTGATCCCGAAGGTGATACATCATGATATAAGCATCCATTTACTCATACTGCTTCAACATCTCATTGTTCATGGATGATATCATCAAGAACTTAATATATGTAGTGTCATTTATATGATTCTCATACATGTATATTTCCTCCTCACTCGTTTTATTTATATGTGCAACTGGTAATGGATCTTCCAGCACATAAAGTTTCCTCTCATGGAAAAGGATAACCTCGAGGTGCCTTTTCCTATCCTAGAAATTAGTATGGGTGAGAAGGTTTTCCTTCTTGAGTATGGATCACAATTATATGTTTTATATCATGTTTTATGTTGTTTCTAAAAATAAGATGAATTTTTTTAGTACTTTATCTTTATAAAATAAGATAGATAAATTAATTAATATCTACTATTTTCCCACTATTTTATCAAAACCCAATAGCCCTCACCATTGGATTTGGAATATCCTATTGGTTGGACATTCTAGGAGAAAGGATCCATATTTTACATCACATTACCCCAACTAGGGTTGGTCATGGAACTTGAAATGTTTTAGGTAAGAATTTTAATTTCCAACAACAATAAATCACAGCTCCTTGATTTGTTGAGTGGACTCCCTAATCCAAAAATACATAGTTTTTTATTTCATAACCTCTGCCTCTCAGTTACACCAAGTACTTATAGGGCCATCAACACTTGATTTTAACTAACTCAAGTAAAAAAAACCTCAAATTAGAATTATTTTATGTTTGAATTCACTCTAACTAGGGTTGGTCATGCACTTTGATCTATGGTTTTATTCTAACTAAAGTAATGGAAAGTTATACCAACATAATATTTAATTGATGTATTTTTATCCTTTATGACTAAATTTCCACTTTCTATTATTTTATGTGATTTGTAATATTAATTTGGATATACATAAGTGATTAACTATGTATAGATAATATTAACCCATAATCCGGTTTTATTTTAGTTCCATCTTGTATGATTGTTATTTCATTAATTATGAGATCCTGTCAAACATATGTGATGAATAACCATACAACTGACATAAATAAAATAAAGGAATGATCATGAGATTTTTTTCTAAGGGTTAATTTTGCTAGAGGTTGATAAACTAACCACTGAACTAGGGGAGAAACAACATGAACCAATGAGGCTCGTGTTTATAGATTTCCACATATCCACCTTTGTATCTCCTTGGATTGGTTTTTCCTTATCTTCTAACTTATACCGCTTCCACTACCTTGGGAGATCCATCCATTACATATACTATTACTCACACACAGGTTAGGGGTAAAATGGGTTTACATAAAAGAAACCATGGGCACACATGCCCTACCTATTAATGAGGAGAGAAGGAAAACATGCCAACATTATTAATTTAATGATAAATTAAATAGAAACCAATCAGAAAAAATGGTCTACTCTAGCTCACGATCATCCACAAACATGGAAAGAATTACACATTTACTAAAACTAGCACTCAATTATTTAATTTTTCTTACTAAGATTAATCATGCTCAAGTCGATTAATTATTATTGTTAATTAATTAATCCATTTATCTTAATCCATTTTCTAAATTTCCTTGAGATTATCATCCATAACCTTATACATAACTTGTACCTTGGAGGTAAACAGGTGAATAATCGTCCAAACATTACCCAACATGTATTATACTCATATACTATTTTAATCTTGTGACATATGGAATACAATACATGTCGTGTACTTTCAAGATGTGTACTTCATAGATGATTACATGAATTACATGACTTTTCATCCACATGTTATGATCCAATGCACTTGGGTAATGACCTGTAATATGACTTATACAAGAAACACATATATTTAAATAATTAAAATATTAAAGGTTTAATTTTTCATGATTTTGTAAAGTACACAGTGTGTATATCTGATCTACACAACGTCAACTAGCTCCATCATCTTCCTCAAAGTATATGAATAGGGACTCAGTGTGTGTGGCACACATTGGAAATGTCGTAGTACACGGGGTGTCTAGTGAGACATAGACTATGTTGTCTTTTCATTACATGGTCACTGGTCAGTCAAAGCCTTTTATGACATATGTGGATTGAACATTTACCTGAATGGACTACACAACATGTTTAGTGGGACACTTGACATGTAATACGGTAACTGTGTTCCAGTCTACCCGATCAACACGTGGTGTAAGTATTAACTACACCATATGTCTTTAATGAACATGAATTGAGTAATTTTGGAATTAACTCTCGTTGCATTAATCACAACTACACAATGTTAGATTCATTTAAATGACGTGTAACGGTGATTAGACGATGTGTAGATATAGTCAAACGATGTGTATTATCGTGCTATCTAGACAGAATCATTATCACCTCTAGATGAAATCCTCGATTTTATTACATTAATAAATAATTTCATTCCATTTAGATATCTGAGAATAAATTAGAGGAAGAATAGATCATTATATTCAGATTAATAAAACTATTAAACTTGAATTGACAAACTAAATTATCAAATGCGTAAAACATCAACTATTATATTAAATAATTATAAACAAAAATATGCCCCATTTGATACCACTTGTAGGCTCTGGGTGTAGCAGAATAACATGATGGGTGTGTACCCAACATTGCAAATTTCCATGATCGATGATTAATCTCGGATCAATACAACGATAAACACCCGTATCCATGGAATTGAATCAAAGAAAAAATATAAATGAGAGAACCCAGAATTGAGAAGAGTGGATCAAAATATTTTTTATAATTAATTTAAATAAATTAAGAATTTATTTCAAGGTGATTCTTTCTTCGTTGAAGTGATAAACCATAGATCTGAGGTGCGCCTTCCTTGCGATGTATAATCCAAGTATAGGATTCATCTAGCGATGATCCACATGTGCTCCACATTTCTCTATAAGTCACATTAGGAGTCTACATGGGCTAGCATGGAAGATCCTTGAGTTATTCAGAGAATAATAATATAACCATAAATTTAATTCTCTGGGGTAATAATAAATAATTAGAACAAGTGAGTTTATTCATTTTATTAGTCCACATGAAATCCCATTTAAAATAATAACATAAATACCATTGTTTCCTTGAAATTTTCTTAACATGAATGTTATGTTTAAATATTATTTTTAAAAAATAATATTTAATATTATTATTTCTCACAGGACCTGAAACTTGAACTTCCAATCCTCATCAATATTTATCAGGCCTTAAATTAATGAGTATTTATTTATTAAATAAATATAACTACATTTTTCATCGATAAATAAATAAATATTATATTTACCAAAAAATAGAAAATAAATATTTTTTAAATATTATATGTTTAATATATATTCTCTCGAATAAATAGAGATGAAATAAATGTGATCAGGCATACCTGAATAATTATTAAACCAAAATGAGGAATAATCTTTTTTCAACTTGGTAAATAAATAATATATTAGTTAACAAAGATACTAGATGCACTTAGTGTGTGACCCTCTAGGCTTATTTCTCATTGGCATTAAGTGGGCATTCCTAAAGTCCAATATTATTGTCTAATAATGGGTCAAGGCACCCAAGAGAATGATGTTAATGTTGCAATGACATATCACCTCATAAGAATGCTTAATGTGTAATATAATACCTTTTCCTTAGTATCTCCAATCAACTGGGTTGCATGAAAGTGTCATCAACCCATGTGCATGATTTCTCATTCATTTAATTTATGAAAATTGAACATTCTCATAGAACACAATAGAAACATATTTATTTAGGCTATATCATTTCCATCAAAGGGCCTGAGATATCTACTTATATAGAAATGAAAAATTCTTTCTCAAATTGCTCATTTATGTAGTATTACTAATTACACACCCACCATATCCTACCTTTTCATGAACATATTTCATCATGGTTTTCATCAATACATCTAAGTGTGTGAGTCGTAACAGCCATTGATAATAATTTTAAAGTCTAAGGTCCAATAAACATGTCCACATACAGGAACATCCAATGACACTAAGGAATGTGGATTTCCTACTGGTAGGTCTCATTCTCATAATATCCTCATGGATATTACCAAGGGAATACACCATGAGAAAGTTCCTCATAATCCCATGAGCCTCCACCTATGATAGCCTATATCATTTTTATCTCCTAAAATTATATCATCCATCCATATAAAATATATTCAAGAATAGTTTCATAGAACTTCCAGGTTTTCATCACATCATGGATCCACAATGACTTTTTAGTGTGATAGCTACTCTTATGAAATTATCACAAACAATATCAAGCAGAAGAATAATTATTATGTGATAATCAGGTTATTAATATCCATCCAATGAATACATTTTTATCATAAAAGACATCAAATTTGGTTTCTAGGGCACTAACTCCAACAATATATGATTTCCAGTACCCTCTAGTCTCTGATGTGGTACATGATCCCTACACCCAGCAACCTTGACCCATGGGGATACATTGCATTCATTTGTGATTCCAACAACATATCCCAAAATTCATGCCCTATGATCAGAGGATTTTCTACCAAGACCTGATACCAATTTTAGGGCTTATATTAAGGATGCAGGGTCCTACATCACAAAATTTTCTTCCATGGTTCACTACCTCATGGTTTTTTTCTTTTGTATGGATCACTGTCCACCAAGGTGGATCACTACAGACCCTCTTCTGAAAAGGCCTTGTGATGGGAGGGGATAGATGGGGATTATATATGATATTCAATGACATATAGTATCTGATGTGGGAAATGGTAATTATATCTAAAAACTTTTACCTATCAGACTGCACTACCTTCATTTGAGATTCCAATATAAACTTGGTGGAGATGAGAAATTGTTATTTCCTTCGATGCAGAACACTCAGGTTGGGGTTCATTTTATAGCGAGGATGTTCTCGACCTTAGTCCCTCCACTTATAATGGGGGGACTCTGTGAAGGATCGAGGGTGTATAACTCATGTGTATTCACACCCTACTCATTTCACTTCTTCACATTTTAGATATCTTCATCTACCCTAAAAGGTTATTGAGTTTTACAATGTTGCCCCTTCATTGGTGATTACATTCCTTGAGTTATCAATGGCCCCTTACCTTATTTATTTTTCATTGGTTGTGAGGTTGAAACATTGAAGACCTTCCATTGATTATTTTTATAGTATTGTGAATTGTTCATGGTTTTTGGAGAATCATGGTGGGGTAAGGATTCTGGATTACAGACACTACTAAGTAGGAGGACCTGAGTAGTGTGTGGTCTATTTCCCACTATTTGTTCAAATATATATCATTCTTCATGTTTAGGTGGCCATTAAAGTTCTACATGAGGCATGATTTGTCATGTATGGCCATTTATTTTACCCCTACCTTTTCAAATTTCATCCATTTTTAATTCTATATGATTCACATTTTGGTTTTTTTAGTTAGGACCAGTAAACCAAATCCATGTATCATCCGAATTCCACAGTATTTGTTTTGAGATCAATGTTTCCAAAAAACTCTTGGGATTTTTCTAGATATATATCAAAGGTTAATATTATTAAAAATGAGATTATATATAAATATCAATTTGATTTTTTTCCATACTATTCATGTCAATGGATTTTTGGCTTAGTGATGTCAGAAGACCAATATAGATGACAATCATGTCGGTCATCCAAAACATGCTTCTCTTCTAGACCCTTCATGTGCTAACCACATGGAATTTGATGATACTTAGAAATATAGTTATTTTTAAGGGTAATTTCCCCAAAATGATAGGAATTTCAAATGAAGAATTCTGTAATGAGACTGTATATCACAGAGACATCGTTGAGTTTTCTGATGTAGAGTATTAGAGTCTCCTATTCAATAGGCAGTTGGATGTGGAAGTTGAACCCAAACCTAGTAGTGAATCAGTAGATGATATTACAGAAGCACACAGAAAAGTGCTGAAGTATTATGATAGTGAAGGTGTTGGGGGTTCATTCCTTAATCATATATTAAAATTTTACCAGAGGGAAAGTCTTATAATTTTGGAGTCCCAAACTGGTCCTCCTTCACAGGAATAGTGAATTCTTCTGTCCTTGAAACACCATTTGTTGATTCTGATGTAGGGACTCCAAATGAAGTCCACCCACAAACAGTTTTCCTTATTTTTTATTTTTTCTCGTTACCTAGTGGGGATGATGTTACTAATAATAGGAACACACACACATTCATGATCTATAGTAAGCAAAGTGGATTTATAAGATGAATATTACCATCACATGAGTGATAAAAATGGGAAATAATGATAGACTCTGAAGGATTTATCAAATTTTAGTGGATGAAGGAATGACGGATTATGGACTACTCTGCATTTCCATGTTCACCCTTTTCACAATTGACTATAAAGAATTTTTCAAAGATCAAAACTGCTATTTTTAAGTCTCCAAGGAGACCCAAACATGGTTTTCAACTGAGAGAAAAAATGATCCCTTTCATGGGGATGAGGAAGTGTTTAAAGAATCTCCTAGTGAAGAACTTACTTCAAAAGTACAGTCTATGGATCCAAATAACAATGATAAGGATGAATTCTTAGTAAATGGACGGGTAATGGTGAAGGAAGATGAAGTTGATGTGTCCTACGCCTTGCCTTGAATATTTATACTTTTTCACTCCAAGGAGAAGATGATGGAAGAGGTGATTGATTTAAGGGACTCATTAGAAGACGTCCACATAATATGTGAAAGAAATTTTCTAGTCAACACCAATGGGGAAAATGACTTGGATCAATACTCAATATCTCATATTGATCTGTGTATTTAATGAAGGGATGATAAGTATGGGGGTGTATATTATGTCCAAGGATAAGATGGATTCCCTTTCTAAGGGTCTAATTTGAGAAGAGAAAGAGGTGAGGGACTTTTTAATTTATCGTAGCTTAGAAAGTGCACTAGATTGTCATGAATCAATATGGGCCTCCCCTGGACTATGCACCCAAGCCAACTTGTGACTTCCCTGATACACATTATCGATCACTCTAGGCTAGAAACTAGTGTCGGGGTATAAAAATATAATCAATGAGAAAGGTTTTACCTTAAATTTAAAACCAAAATAGATAATATGAACATCCAATTAGAATATTTAGTATAAATAAAGAGGCATTCCATAAACCAAATCATAAATAAAGCAGCATTACATAACAAAATAACAATAAATAAATAGAACAAGATTCAGGTCATAAGGTGATAAATATACATTTGAAAATTAATAAAATTAAATCCCAACTATATCATTACCATAATCTCAATGTGACCCTCACTCTCCATATCCCAAGCCAACTTCTATGAATAACATAAATATCCAACATGTCAACCCAAAAGACCAAATCCAAAGAACCTGAATGAAAACCATAAGAGTTCCATACAATAAATGATAAATAAAAGGTTTCATAATAACATAGACTAGTAAGATCCCACCTAGTAGTTCACGCAAGTTCATTAAAAAATTAATTTCATTCTATGTTGGTTTAAAATACAATAGAAAATAGGGTTTTCACATATATGTACATAAAATCTAATATCAAATATATTATCATTTATAAAATTCAATTTTATTTCTCTTAAATAAAAACAATAACTTAAACCCCATTTTGAGGTATCAATCCCCTTTTCATCAAACACCCTTTTTAGATCCACTTTTAAAATCCACTCAAATAATTCCACTTTTGAAACACTTCTGAAAATTTTTAAAGAAGAAATCTATTTGTAAGAATAACATAATAAAACACCATGATAATATTTCACAAAATGGGAGAGTGTAAGCATAAGAAATTTTTCCATGTGTGTCAATCAATGAAAAGAATTTAAATGAATAAAATGTTGACCAGACTTATATTGATCTAAAATATCTCAGTTTTTTATTTATTTTGATTATTTAAAAATCCATATTTTTATTCCAATGTGTTTTTTTGTTATTTATTTTATACTATTATAAGAGGTGAGTTATTTATTTCAAAAGAATTTATCACACATGAATATAAAGTCATCTATTTTGTTATATTTTAGCCATATGATTTATCTTATGGCGAGTGATTATCTTAAATTTAACATAATTATCTTATAGAAATAAATATTTAAAATTCTATCTTATGGATGAAAAAATTTATGTTTCATTTTTTCAAAGTTAGGAACTGCAATCAGAAGAAAATTTTCATAAATCGTTTAACTTATGAAAAAGACATTCCTAAAAGGATTATCTTATGAGCATCAAAGGAAACCATGTGAATTGATTATTATAAACCAGTATGAGAGTATATAATGAAGAATTATTGTCTTACATAGAATAAAAATATCTCTTTTGTCTTATGAGAACATTGTTATCAGCAACATATATTACGAAGATTAAGATATCATGCAGATCTTCATGATTACACTCATATCATTAGCATAATCTCTCAATAAGTCATTTAATTATTTTAATGATATTAGAAAAGGATTTGTCTAAATAAGGAAATATTTATTTGGATAATGTTTTATTTTACAAAGAATGAAAATATCTAAATAAGAATATTTCTGACATTGCTATCGCAGTGGTTTATTGCATATTTGGAAAAGAATGAAAAATTCCATTAAGAACCCGAATTATCATCTTTTCATAGTATTATTCATTCAAACCATATGATTATCTAGTATTATTATGTTTAAAATTAAAGATTCTATAAAAATAGGAATGTTATATGTTGCATGAAATAAAAAGATATGCCCATACAGATAAACACACTAACAACATAAATAATGAAATTCATGTACATAAAAAATATCAAATACTCTTATGTGATGTGATCAAAAGCTTATATATTAAAATCAACTAACCATAAGATATGTTTTTTTAATATCATCATATTCTATAGACATGCCTTTATCTGCTATTAGTTGCACCTTTAAACTGTATGCTGCATCCTACCTTCAAAATTTACTCGTTTATATTTCATTTTAACTTGTTTGTGATTAAGTGTGTTAAGTTCATGGATAATTATTGTAAAGGGAAACTACTACAAAAATAATTTATCATGTTGTATTTTTTAATTCTTTTTTTCATTACTGATGTGAAAAGTCAAAGAACATTCTTTTTCACATCATTTATTATTAAACTGACATGAAAACGATAATAATGGTTCTTTAACATGTCAGTTTTATAATAACTGATGTAGTAAAGGAAGTTACCCACTTTATCACATCATTTATATAATAGCTAATGTGATTAATCTACTTTATAACATATGATATTATCAATACAATGTTATATACCATTGAAAATTTCATGAATTGGTGGTTTGAATCATTTTAGTGTTATTATCTCTCATAATAGTGGACTCATTTCTCTCACACAGAAGAGATAACCCTCAATTATTCAATTTGGTGGAATGAAATATTATATTTCCATCTCATAGATCCTCAAATTTCATTGACATCATTGATGCGCATTTGATCTCCTCCACTCTTGTGTAATATTCACACTTTTCTTTTCTCTTTGAGTTGTTCACTGGTGTTGAATCCCTAAAATTCATTTTTATTTGATTTTTTATACTCAACCCTCACATTAACATCTCTATAAACCATAATATTTCTCCAGCCTCATCATTGTGGGTTCAAATATATATCTTCTCATATCAAACCATGCGTTTTCATCTTCATATAGCTTAGTTATGCATTGATTTAAGTGAAAATGTTTTTGAATTTACTTATATCATAATTTTGTGGTGTTTCTATTAAATTGAATGAAATTTTCACTGAATTTCTTCACAATTGTTTATACTAGATCCCATTTTGAACTTCTACATTGAATCTAAATTTTTTTCTTATTTGGATGATGTATGTGAATGAATCACTTTTTATTCATACATTTCCATGTATATAGATAAATTTCTATTTGTGTTATGAACTTATCATTGAATTAGTAATCTTAAAATATAATATATACTTACAATTCAATTTTAATAAAATTCAATATACAATTTCATATAACTAGTGTATATGAATATCCATACTTTTCTTTTGATGTGAGCATATTCTTACCATGAAAAGACATATATCAAATATATAGTCTACATATTATGAGTTTTTGTTAGTATAATGATGATAGTATTGGTGAATACAAAATAAGAACTTCAAATTGATTCCTTTACATATTTTTTATATTATGATATATATACTTTCATGTAATTAAACATTCATCACATGTTATTTATACTGAAAATTTTTCTCCCCATAAATTTGGATTTTCATTATATCAAACAAAGTAGACATTAATATTTAAAATATGGGTAACTAGTTTTTTACATGAAATTTAAACATGTTGTCATAGAATACATATCACATAATATTCCTTTTACAATTTACATAATACCCTTTACATAAATAAAATATAATATTAATTATATATGTATCATATTATAAATTCATCATTATGTTGTTTCAAATTTACTGTATGATTATATTATAGTATGAATTAATATTTCAAATAGTAATTTTAGGATTTTTAATGTAAAAATTGATAGAAAATTTGATGATAAAGATAATAATTAATAAAAATGGAAAAAGCACAGTTGATTTGAAATTTTTTCTATAATATTAAATTTCATGTTTCATCTAATTCCATTTATATGAAAATGAAAAAAATAGAATGGTTTAAGTATATTTTCTTTTATAAATTACTTTCATGCATTACATTTTATTATTTAACAATTATATTTAAACATATATTTCATTATTCTATATAATTTATAATTAATCATTTGAAAAATGAATATATTTACTTTCTATTGAAAAATTGTGTTACTTTCAAATTATGACATCTTTAATATAAATTTAAACATGGTTCATAATGAATATATATTTATATTTACATTTGATATTTGATATTTTTTATAGATAATAATGAGATGAAGTTGGATTATGGAGCTTCTAATAAGTGATGAATATGATTAAGGTGTTGATACTTTTTGGAATTTTCTAAACGAAATGTTCCAAAAGATGACAAGTTTTTCTATCCATGCATGAAATGATTAAACTGGAATAAGTTTAAAAGTAGAGAGATCAAAGATAATTTAATTTTCCATGGATTTAATTTTATTTACAACCCTTGGATTTGGCATGGTGAAATTGGGAAGAATTTTGGATCTCTTGATGATGATTCTTTATAGGATGATAAGTCTGCTGAAATTGAAGAATTGATTCATGATATTGAAGTAGAGATAATTAATAAAAAATAAAAAATGAATAATCTATTTGGATATGATAAAATACTATTGAATCTGGGTTTTAAAAAATTTATGATATTATTTATGGTGTTAAGATTGATTAAGATGAAGGTGAAATATGGACGGAGTGGAAAGAGTTTTTTAGAGTCGCTACAATTATTGAACTGTATTATTCCTAAAAGAAAATGATCTTCTGGATTCACATTATAAAAAAAAGAAAATACAATGCCTGATGGGATTAGGGAACAAAAAATTGAATGCCTTCCTAAATGACTATTTTATATAAAGGTAGGAATATGAATTTCATTTAGAGTATCCTAAATTTGGGATATAATTGTTTAAGTTGAAATAAAAAACATATGTTCATTTAGTAGTTATATAGACCCTTGCCAAAAAATTGGAATCTTCTTATAATTCATCATTTGAAATGTTTATTTCTAAATTCACATTTTTTCAAAAAATTTAAGAAGGCATTCAAATGAGAGGATATGTGATAAATTTTTTTGGAATCCAACTGATTCCCAGAGTGGAAGAAACTTGATCACCAGTTTCCTACATTCGAAAATGAAGTTATAAATATTAGACATGGACTATGCATGAATGGAATAAAACCATACTGAAGGCTTAGTATCACACATTGTTCATGGCCCATTTTGTTGGTAATATACATATTATTTTCAAAATATTGAATGAAGTGAAAATATGACATGATGTGTTTAATGATATTTGGACCAAAATAGCTAGAAAATGATATCAAAATTTTCTTACCACCATTAATTAATTATTTGAAACTGTTATGGAGATATATCATAAGGGTGTATGAGTCTAACAAAATTTAATACTTTCAATTACATGAAATTATTATGTTCACTATAAATGACTCCCCAACATATGGAAATTTTTCTGGATATAGTGTTAAGAGTAATAGAGTTTTGTCTAATTTTTTAATAATAGACTTTATATTATCAACTGTATTAGGGGAGAAAAATAGTATACATTAGTAATAAAAAGTTTTTATCCATGGATGAATATTATATAAGATTTAAAAAGGAATTCAGCAGCTCACATTAATTTTATATTTATCTAAATAAATATCCACTAATTAATATTTTTTTAGGGTTCAAAACATTGATGTGACATTCATAAAGGAAAAGAAATATCGTAATTATAGATATATTGGGAATAAATGGTCAATATTTTTTGAGCTAACATATTGGATATATCTTGATTTCAAACATTAATAATATTTCAGGCATGTGGGGAAGACTATATATGATTACATGGTTAGAATGTTGTTAGATGTTAAAGGAAAGACTAAAGAATGTTCGAATGAAAGATTGGACTTACTATCAGTAGGAATAGGTTTGGAGTTGGCTCCCACTCTTGATGGAAAGAGAACATTCATGCCCCTCGTTTGTCAAGTATTATCTAAGAGGGAAAAATTATATTTTTTTCAATGTCTTCATAATATTGATGTTCCACAAGGATATTCTACAAATGTAAAAAATATATTTATTTAATGGATTTGAAGTTCAAATGTATTAAATATAGTCGTTTTCAGGTTATGAAGAAATAGACCCTACTTGTTTAATTACATAGAATATTTTCTTTCCATGTCAGAATGACTATCATGAAGGTGTGTTATTTTTTCAATTCAATTTTTATTAAGGTTATTGGTTCTAATGCTTTGAACACTTTTTAGAAAAAATTGTTTCTATACTTTTTCAAATGTAAATGTATTTTCCTCCATATTTTTTTATGATATCATGGTTCATTTAATGGTACACTTGGTTCGAGAAATAAATATTTTCAATCCTATATTTCTATGTTGGATATATCCTTCTAAAAGTTATATAATGATATTGTAGGGTTATGTTAAAAATACATATTTCAGTAAAGCTTCCATTATGGATATGTATATTTTTGTGGAGGTATTAGAGTTTTGTACAAGCTATTTTTTTAAAGTGGATCACATCAGTTTGACTATATCTCTCCATGAATGAGTTAACTAAGGGGGAAAGGGGCTCTGTGGATTGAAATTCGAATCACTTACATGTGAATATATATACAAGGTATATATATACATATTCAATAACATAGATAATGAAGAGCCTTATATAACCTTTAATATTAATGTTTTGAAACAAGGTTATCCAAAAAAGAAAGATATGTGGATTTTGAATGTTTATAACAAAACATATTTTCTATGCTTTAAAAATACCATACTTGGTAGATCAAATAAATAAAAAACATTGAGATGGTAAGTGGGAGGTCCAAAATTAAATTTGATAAAATTTTCCAAGTATGAAATCAATGTCTATACATTTCATAAGAAAGATCAAGACAACATAATTAATGTTCCTAATAGTAATGTATTGGTGTTCAAAGAAGCAATAATTTTTTCGAGTGTCAAAGAAAAAACCCAATATCCACATCAACTTTATATTATGGTGTCATTTAAAAAAAATATTGGAGGCTGATTACATTAAATTTCATATTCCAGGGTTTATGTTTAAATGGTTTATCTGTAAAAATAGTTTCATAAATGATGAAATTGGAATGACACTACTTAATCTGAATAAATTGGAATACACGACCGATGATTTTATCATGGAAATACATGAAAAAAAATTCTATTTTCTTGACCAATTATATATGTAGTGGTCTATTGTTTTACAGGGAAAGAATAGTATGTTGGTGATGATAAACTTGGGGAATATGTTGATGAATGTGATATCCTTTCTTGAATGGAAATATTAAAAAATAATATTGTTGAGAATGTCATAGACATTGTTTGTGCCATATAGAATGATCATGAAAGAGGAATTTGGGAAAACAATTCCTTAATGGATTCCTAATATTACATGTAAGATATGTTTATTTTTGTTTTACTTTCTAAAATTTAATAAATTGTTATATATTTTAATTTTATTTTTATTTATTAAAACACTTATTATAAATAATAAGTTAAATTCTGTGTTTATATCAGTTTAGTTTTTTATTTTAACATGTTTAACTTTATATAATGTCTCTATTAATTTAGTTTTTGTAAAACAATTATTATATATTTAATATGATAAATAAAAAAATTATAATATAAGATTTTATTTTTTAAGAAACATTTTTAGAGTAAAAATGATTTATCAGGTTAGAGAATTTTTACTATTGGCACATCAATTTTAGATGTGTATTCATTCATTTATGTTATTTTATCTCTCATTAATATTGTAATCATTTTAGTTAAATATACAAAAATGAATAAAAATGTGTTTAGTTAAGTTCACTTTACATTTTTTTAAATAGTTAATTTTTTATTCACATTTGTATGTAATAATTTGGCTTGTATATATGTGTAATAATTGTTTTATTTCTTATATTTATATGATAATGATATATAAATCATCTGATCCACCACATGCTTCTAGAAATGATCATACTTGTACCTCTATGGAGGAATATACACATTCTCCTATTGATGAACCTCCTCATTCTTTTTTACTTGATGCATCTAATTATGTGGGGTAACAAAAGTGTTTGAGGGTTGGTACACATGGCACTACACATTTACCATAATTATCAGTTTCTCATTGCAATGACCATAGGATACTAGTAGACTTTGATGATAATGATATTCCGAAAAGTCAAAAAGGAAAATAATTGAAGACTTTTATATGAGTTCAGTCTAGATTAAAACTTAGTATTTTGTGTGATGATTGGAGAATTTTTGACAAAGTGACATTATCTCAGTTGTCGGATACCGTTTTGGAAATCATGTTTGTTATTATTTTAATTATCTTGACGATTTTATAGTAATATATTTTTTCCCACTTTGTATCAGATGATATATGATATACCTGATACTAGAGGAGTTAGATGGAAATATTTATCACTGGATACTAGGAGATTGGGGGATTTTAAATCATTCCTAACATCACATATTCTTCTTGGGGATAGACAGTATCACAATCCATGTGATATATATACATTTATAGATAAATATACATGGAAGCAATTTTGAGAAGGTACAAGACAAGATGTGTTTTTGGTAAGTACAATGCTTCTTTTTATAAGTATTTTTATATTAATGACCATGTTAATGATTTTTTTCTTAATTTTTATTTTAAGGTAATCAAGGATATCACATCATAAAATAACATATATAAATGTGTAACCTCATACGTTATCTTGGAGAGGGTATACATTATTAGAAGAACAAATGATAGTAGATAAACACCAAAATTTGAGAGCCGAGTCTTCCTAGTCTGTAGAGGTTTCCCCTCCTCCCCCTGCTAGACATGAAAAATGGTAGAGGTCCTAGATGAGAAAAAAGGGAAATATCTTATGTAAGAGTTGGGAGTTTTAATTAAGATGATTGTAAAATTTTTACATTATTTATTTATTTAATTTAACACAATTATTTATATTTTGTGAACCATTATATATATTTTCAAATATTTCATATAAAATTCACTTGTGGAGTGAAGTACACATGAGTTCTTTATAGTTTAGGGTTGGAAGGATATTATAGTTATAATATTGGGAAAACCCGAACACATGGGTCATGTATGAGGATACCAAGCAGATGTATTAGTGATTTTTATGACATTCTAAAATATTAGAGGATGATTATAAAAAAATAAAATCATTTGAAGATGATGTTAACAATATTATTTTAATGATGGAGTATATCTCAGAGATTTGGTATATTTGATATTTGAAGACTTGAAAATTTAGTTTAAGACTAGATCTCCCAGTCCTCCACCTTAAAAAGCATCTCGAACTACTCCACCTCTTCCAAAACTCCCACTCCTCCACCTCTACTTTCTGACACCAAACCTTCTTATCCTACTCTTAAACCACATCCTCTGCAACTTCCTAGTTACTATGAATTATTTATTTATGATCCCCAATAGCATATTGTTTCATTTGGGATGAGATTTTATATTGGAGATAACATTCATCATCGATAGATAGTGCTAATGAATCATAGTATCATTATAAATGATATTATAGATAGATCAATAGGAGTTTCATTACCTACATATGAGGTGAGTATAGTGGGACAAAGTATCATCCACTTTTTAGTTTTTCCATATCGACATGTTTGACATATTACAATTTAGTTATGTATATATTTTATCTTTTAATTTATTTTGGTATTAATTTTTTTTAACATTTTAATATTTATATATATATTTTTTTAGAGGAATACATTAATGCTATAAAAATACTATATAGACAATGAAAAAATACCAAGTGTTATGACTTAAGATAAAAATTCTTGTAGTATTTACAAATTTTCAATATATTGAAATTTATTATAGGATGTTTTTGAGATTCCATTTGAAGTTGGTATTTGTGGGGGTGAAATGAATGTGGAACTTTTAAAAATTGATATCATGGAGATTTTAACTAGATATTAGTTGGGCATCAACATGATCTATGTTTTCTTTCTATATAAGTCTTAACATAAATCATTCCATACATTTAATTTAGCGAAATTTTGTACTTATGATTATTTTATTTTAGGTATATTTAGAAACTTTTTAAGGATCATGACAAGGAAGATGTATATGGATTTATAGGACAATATTTTTTTACCAATAGTTATGACAATGACTGAAGTAGAAATAATAGTTTATATTTCTAAAAGATATCAAAATAATTCAGTGTTGGATGTTTCTTTATCTTCAAGAGTATGAAACATATATCTGAAAAGGTGTTATATTTATTTTAATATAATAACCACTGACATTAAATTTTCTTTTATATAAATTTCCATTAGACGTTTGGTGTTTTTTTTTCAAGGGAGAAGGCACTTTTCTGGTTATGCTCTATTTATGGTGAAGTGCGACAAAATTTTAAGGATATATTTGACACATAAGTTTTAATTTTTTAATACTTTTATATATTATAATGAATTAAATTTATATAATTACTATTATTTTCAAACATTTCATGAAATTTAATTCAAGAGACCACAATAAAAAAAGAGCACTAATATCAAATATTTAAACGAAAAGGTTAATTTTCATTTACAGTTAGTAAATATTTCATATATTACTTAATATTGTTATTTTGAATTGAAAAATTATTTTAAACAGTATTTTCATAAAAAATATGGCGTAGATTAATGTGGATATTATGTTTTAAGATTTATATATAAAATAATTTCAACTGGGATTGTTACAAAGATCCACCGTGTTAGATTTCATTAAAAGATTTTCCTTAGTATTTTAATCATTTTATTCATAATACATGTTAAATTATTTATTTTTAATTTTTATATTTTTTCTGACCCTCATCCTTATAGTGTATTGGATCTCAAACACATAAAATTTGAATGGAAAATTCATTTTATATGTTTGGTTAGATTCTAGTTTGTTTGTACTATATATTGTAATTTTAAATGTTGTAATTTTAAATTTGTATTGCTATTTGTTTTGATACTTATTGTACTTCTCTTATTCTTCTTTTCTATTTTGGACAGATATAGAGAGGAGGTTTGCAAATATTTTTTTTAAAATAATTTCGTTTTTCACATTGGTTATCAAATAACTAATTTGAAAACCCATTATCCCATTGGTTTTTCATGTCGATTATCTTACAACAGACATGAAAAATAGTTTATCATGCTAGTTATAAGATAAAAAATACGAAAAAACATTTTAAATGGGTTTTTAATGTCATTTATCAAATAACTGATGTGGTAAACCATCAATCACATCGGTTATAATATAATTTAAGTGAAAAAACAATTAAATAATTCATCTACAACATCCATTTTTTTGTGATATTAAATATATATTTACAACATCACCTTTAATAACACCGTCTAATAATATATGTAAAAACTAAAAAAACAATGTGAAACTGCATTTTTTCTACTAGTGGTATAACCTAGTTAAAAGATCTTGTAACTTTTTAACATGTAACGTCTACTTTCACATAGCTAGGAGCTTTCGAAAAAGGGTTATCATATTGAAAATAACCAAAATCGTATAGTAGAGTGATAGTGAAGTATACTATGGGATTTATGTTCCCCAAACCACTATAAATATACTATTTTAAATCATTTTATTTCTAAAGTTTATATTTATATTGCATAATTTTGTTAAGTAAAACATTAAATCATGCATACTTTGAAGTGGTGGTTCTAAATTAAAATAATTTTAATATTTTGAGTTTTTAGTTAACCATTCACCAGAAAAATAATTCATTTAAGAGAATATGACACTTGAGTTCTAAACTATCAATTATTTAAGTACAAATATATTATTTAAAATAGATGTTATGGAAGATAATATATTACATATGTCAATGGTTAGATCTCCTTATTTTAATGGTGAAAATTATGGTTTTTAGAAGCCACAAAGGATCATCTATTTTAATAACCTTGCTATAAAGGTTTATCTCAAAGCGTTGAAGCCTTATAAAATTCTAAAAACTCAACCAAAAACATGGGATGATGATGCTGAAGGTAGTTATGATTTGACTTATGAAGCTATGAATGCTATAATATGTGGACTTGGTCAATATGAGTTTAACCAAATTTTTCAATGTCAAAATACCCATAAAATATGGACAACTATAAAAATTGTCTATGAAGGTATAATTAATGTGAAGAATCTTTGATATGATACTTATAAACATAATTTCAACACCATCAAAATTATTTTAGGATAAATCATTACTCAATTGAATGGAATACTCACTAAGATTATGAATAATGCTTCCACTCTTGGAATACCAATTACATTTCTAGTGAAAGCATTGAAAGTTTTAAGTGTTTTACCACCTAAGTGGAGTAGAATCTCATTTTCCATCAAAAAATCTATAGAAGTAAAGAATTTAAAAATAAGATATCTTATTGGAACACTTATGATGTTTGAGGAATAAATTGAATTTGGTGATGGATAATATAAAATTGTTATTAAGGAAATTGCTTCATTGAATGTTTCTACTTCTAAATATTACAAAAAGAAACAAATTAATACAGATCTATGAATCACATGAAGAATAAGACACCTACAGAAATTTTGTATCAAATAATCAACTTGAAAAGTGTTTTATAATGTTTATATGGTTCTATAAGAATTGAGGAGACTTTAGAATACATTTTAATAAGTATAATAATCATGGAGGAAATTCTAAATAAGTAAGATTCTATGAGTACAAAAAATGTGGCCACATCAAGCCGGACTATATATCATTGTAATAAATTAATTCTTTTTTCTAGAAGGCCAGATGTTAGAGGAAATCTAAGTGGTCTTTGATTGTCATGTGGATTTATTATGAAGAATCTATAGAGTATACACCTTTATAATCAAAAACTAAAGTATCTAATCAAAAGGAAAACATGTTTTTCATGGAACATTTAGATGAGGTTCACACTTATTATTCTTTATAGAATTAATTTTATTTTTAAAATTAAGATTCATCTTATGAATAATTTAAGGAAAATTATAATATTTTAGAAACTAAGTATGAAATATTGAAAAATAAAAAAAGGTATTTAAAAATTAAGAGGAAGAATTAAACAAAAAAATTAGATTAGAAAACATAGTTGGAAAATTCTACAACATCATTTACTAAATAGACTAGAACAATTGAGAACCTATATAAAGAAGTTCAAAACATCAATGAAACTACATTTATTTTAATAAGAAGAATATTAACTAAAAAATTGTTGGTCAAAATCAACTTAAAATATATAATTTTGAATAGTTTGTAAAAGTGAAAGGATTAAGTTTTATAAATATTATTTTTTCCTATTTCTTAAAAAACCTATCCAAAGTAACTTGTTTTCACTATGGAGAACGAAGAAAGTATGAAAATATCTGTAATATGAAAAATCCTCAATTATGTGGGATTAAAAATCCTTTTCATTATATTTTTTCAAAATTCACTACTAGATTTTATTGTCACTACAAATAGATTTGGGATCTTAACTATTTTGTATCTAAAATTTCCGAATCTAAGAGTTTTTAGGTACCTAAAAAACTTTTTGTTTGTTTTTTTATTAGAGGAATATAACCACATAAATAGAAATGTGAAATGGTTTATAGTAAGTGGGTGTTCAAGAAACATGAGTGGATATTTATTTAATTCTCACTCAGTATATAATCTTTATGGAGGTTATGTCACATTTGGTGACAATGGCAAAAGGAAATATAGTTAATATTGGATATGTTATAAATACTTAATATATCTTGATTATCAAAGTAAATTATGTTTAAGGATTAAAAAATATCCTGATAAATATTTCCTATATTTTTTATGATGGTTATTTTGTGAATTTCTATAAAAATTCCTAATCAGTTTTTAAAGAATAATTTCTCACGTTTAGAGCACCAGGAAAATATAATTCCCATACTTTAGATATTAATTCATTATGTAGAAAAAATATAAATTTTTATAATGTTTAAGTAAATGAATAATGGATTAGGCATATAATTCTTGTAAATTATAATGTTTATTCTTTGAAAAGTTCTCCACAAGAAATTTTATTACTTATTTTTCAAACCCTAAATTGGATAAAAAGAAACTATATTACACATGTCAAATAAGAAAGAAACATAAGTAATCCATTAAACCAAATAAATATGATTCTACTTCTAAAACACTAGATATTATCTATATGGATATGTCTGGACCTTCTAAAACAACAATCCTTACTAGAAAATATTTTTTATATGTGTTAGTTGATGATTTTTCAAGATTTAATTGGGATTATTTCTTAAAATTTTAGAGTTAGTGTAATTCCATTTTTTAAAATTTTTGTAAACATGTGAAAAATTAAAAGGATTCAAGAATTATGTCTATATGAAGGGATCATTATGGAGAATAAGAGAATTATTAATTCAATTAAAATTTCTCTAAGAAAAGTATCAATAATAACTTTTGTTCCCCCAAGAAACCTCAAAATAATGATGTTGTTGAAAGGAGTAATAAGACATTGTAAGAAATTTCTAGAACAATGTTATGTGAATATAACATTCCTACACATTTTTTTGGATGAATCTATTAATAGAACATGTTATTTCATTAAAAGAGTTTTAATAAGGCATATCATAAAAAACACCCTATGAACTATAGAATAATATAAAACCAAAGGCACTATACTTTAAAGTATTTGAAAGTAAATTTTATAACGTAAACACCAAGGATAATCTTGATAATTTTGATCTTAAAGATAATGAAGGTATATTTCTAGGTTATTCTACTACCTCTAAATCTTATTGAGTTTTCAATAAAAGTATAAGGATTATTGAAGTGTAAACTCCTGTAAATTTTGATAAAATTGATCATTTTGATCACTAAAGGCCATAAGATGAAGAGTTTAGTGATTTCCTAGAACATGAGACCTGAACTTATTTATAATAATTAAAAGTATGATGATTAAGAATTTATTTTTAGTGAACCAAATACTTTAGACTAGATAGGAAGATCACTACAAGAACTTATCACTTTCTTGGTAATTATTTAGTCTCATAGTCAAGTAAGAAAATGTTGGTTTGAGTGAGTATCTCAAGAGGGGGTGAATTGAGTATACAATAAATATTTCTATTTAAAATGATTAATTTTATGTCCCTAAATTATTTTAAAATTACCCAGTTAATCAATATAGCTAATCATACTAAGTTCTAATCTTTCAAAAGATTTATTAAATATTGATTAGTTCGTGGGTAATAAGTATACAACATTACTTAGTCCTTTTAAATCAATATACTTAATCAAAATCTTATAAAACACCAATAAAGATTAATTACCAATGTAATATTTTTTGGTTAAAATATTTTTAGTTTTAAAATAGGAAATAATGAAAACAAAAACATAGTTCAAAAATTTCAAATAGGATGTTTAGTCTCATGATCAGACCTAGTCCTCCCCACTTGGTGATCACCTTTCACCAAGATGTTTATATAAACTAAAAAAGATGATCTGAAAACTATATTGGGTTTTACATTATTTTTCAAATTATCTAGGTCACACATGATCACTTAAACAGTTTTTTACGGTAGTACAAACAAATTGGTAACATAGGGACCTCAACCATTGTTATCCATTGGAGTAAAAATGTAACAAGAGTTAAGATAATATATTGAGTATCTTCCAGTTTATCATGGTAGAGAGTGTGTGTGTGATAAGATAGAGTATGCACATATTCTTCTCAAAATGTAAAATAACATAAACAGGACATAGCAAATAAGAGTGTAAAGGAATAGAAGATCTCGATCTATATGTAGTTTAGCTCATGAATCTTATAAAGTATTCGGAAATGAATCTTGAGTCAAGTTCACTAGAATTATTCAGAATAACTGAGTGTCACATAATCTTATTCTTGATTGGAGGAAAACAAAATATGTGTAAGATCTTTAGCTTCCTCTCTCAAGTGTTTACAAGATGTAGCAAATAATCTCTTCAGCTTTATGTGTGTGTTATATAATCACGATCTCTCAGCTTTCTATATTTTTTATGAGCATTCACTACTGTCCCATGAGAGAGGTTTCTTCCTTTGTTAATAGTAGTAAAAATAGGAAGAATATCCATGTGCATTTGGATATCCTAGTTCTCATACAACACATCTTACATCCTTTTCAATGTGTTCTATAAAACATTTAAGATAAAATAATTTAAAATATGTTTGGTAATAGGTTCCAAAATATAGTCATTATAAATTTTTTAAATGAAAAAAATTATTTTTAGAGATAGTGGCAAGGAGTCCTGGAATGATGAATCAATACTAGCAGTGTCTTAGAGACTGGAAGTCTCATCATTGGTATGGTGTTATCTGATAGTGACCCCTTCTAATGGTAGGTTATTATGGCAGTGTCTCACACTTCTCCAAATTTACATTATGGTGGAATGACAACCTAATGATGAGATATCCTAGTGGTGTTTCATCTCAGTGGTGTGTAAATATTAACTGTGACTCATACTCAGTAGTGTCTAAACTTATGCAGTGACATATACATAGGAAATTTTATGACATATGTCAATTTTTAGAATACTTACAGAAAACTTGAAATTTATTAATATCTTTAGAATCATGGTTTTGTTTTCTTTAAAACCAGGAGGTCAATAATATCCCAATTTCTAATAATAAAAAATCATGGAACCATGGGTATCACAAATAACATAAAATCTAAGATAAAAAATAAAAAACAAGATATACCATGCATATTATGTACAGATGGAATAAAAGATAAATAATTATAAAATAAAGGTAATTATCAATTATCGAAGGAAAAATCAGAACAAATAAAAAAACATTTATAGGGTATGAAATATAAAGAATGACAATTGGTGCATATAGATAAAGAAAATATTCCATAAAAATTATCCAAAGGAAAATTCCATAGTTTTTTCCACCATTTGGGATTTTCAAAAATATAATGAAAACAAGAATAAAATAGTAAATATAGTAAAATATAGAAATAACAGAGAATGATACATAGATAATGTTGATAAAATTTAAGGAATAAAGTGTCAAACAAAAAATTATCACAAAAGAGTAGTCCCATAAAAACAAAATGTTTACTCCAACACTCATAAGGTTTAGTAGAAGTGTCCATTTCTTATTTTCCCTTGTCTTTGGATCAATCTAGATCGGAATCATCCAGATCGAAATAAGCTATTGGAAAAGAACCTGGAACACCATATGGAAGTCTTTCTATAGCCCCAATAAGTAACTACTCTAGAAAAATAACTAGCCTAAGTATCCTCATAGCATTTATATGAGGAATAAGAAAAGGTTGGAATTGGGTAGAAAGAGGTTCTCATAGATCTTGGTAAAATATTGGTCTGAGAGTGACATATGGGGTAATAAGAATTACTTCCTAAGCAACAACCGCAGTACCATATATATGAATAAATTGATTCATGAGGTTGATGGAGTCCATGATGATATGGAAAAATATTTCCATGGAACTAATGAAATCTCCCTTCTCTTCCATAAATTTATTTACCACTAGATTCATATCCTTCAACTATATCACTTTCTCTTTAAAGGCCTGATTCGTAGGGGGAATTATCATATTTTCTACTAAAAATAATAATTTTTCATCCATTTCATGTTTGGTATAAATATAGGATAGATTGTATTTAATGGATTTAGATATAGTATCATGGACATATTTTTAATCCTGAGTATATGACGAGGTGACCTTATAAAAATGGTCACTACTATATGTTATTCAAATCAATGTTTCTTGGGGATTATTGGACATAACACTTCAAGCACTAGAAGAGGTAGTTCTCAATTATTCCTTGATTGTAATTCTGATATCCTCAACATCAAAAATGGAGGAGGGGGATCAAAAATAGAAGTATCAAAGGATACATATTCTAGACTCTTAATAATCCCATTAAAATAAGTTTGGAAGAGATATTGAATTTATTAAATTAAAGTCTTGATAGATTCAAGATCACTACTTATTCTTTTATTTTCAATCTTGACCACCTCTATGGGATGAATTATTTTTGGTTGTATGTGTTGAATCACCAATTCAAAGTGATATCTAGCATTATTCTCACTAATATTGGTTAAAAGTGGAGATTTATTTTTCAAATTAGTATCAAAATATGAAAGTAACTTTTGACCAAAATAATCTAAGTCACTTTTTGTGACTAAATTATCCGGACTAATAAGAAGAAGAGAAGCAGGTTCATATACATGATCTATAACTAATTCAGATTTTTCTAACAATCCATGAAAATCAAATTGAGCTATCATAGATACCTTAGGATCTTCGGTATCTATAACTTTAGGTCGAACATCAGTTGGTGTACACTTGATAAATCTATCACATTATTTAGTCATAGGATCAACCCATATATCTGAAACATAAAAAACAAGTGTAGTGACAGGATGTAACACAATAGTAGGTACAACCATAGCTATCTCAATACTTATCTAATCATCTGGTCTCTATCCAACTAGATTTTATTTAACAGCAGCATGGATATCATATGATTTCTAGGCATTTAATATCTATGAAACTACACTGGTAGGCCTGACTTCTAATTTTTTACTAACAAGTGCATCTAGAATATGAACATAGTTTTTTCCAAACAATAACATAAACATATTCCACTTCCACATTTCCATCCATAGGAGGCTCATGAGAATCTATATCAACTAAATTTTCATTACCATATTCCTCCTTGATAATATCATTTTTCTCCTCTTCAGATACATGTTGTTCCACATCAGTAATAAAAATCATCTGTGTATCTATGGCAGAATCAAAAAATGGTTGTACATCACCAAATTAACACACTTTAGTTCCATAAACAACATTATTCTGTTGAATAAATTCCAAAGATTGTTATTTATTCCCCTCAAAAATTTCATTTTTTAAGCTCTTGGTATACTTCTCCATTCAATTATGGTTTCTGAATAAGTTCACCAGGTGAAGAAAGAAGCTCTAGAAGAGTCTCTACATCACTCCTTCTAATCCTTCCAACTGAATCACCAGGGTCAGAATCTTCATCATTGTCATCTTCAATATCAAGACCATTTTTATCATCTCTATTTCCATTTTTTACTTTAATTTCCATTTACATTATCATCATTTTCTTTTTCATCACTGCTATCTTCTTCATCATCATACCTAAATCTAATTTTAAATTGATCTTCCCCAAAAACCTAGGTTTCTTCTTCATTAGTCTATGCAAACTTTTTTCTTTTTGGAAGCCTCATTGGAAGACTAGGAGTTCCATATGTAATGATATTACATTTTGCGGAAAATCTATGTCTCTTACCTCATCAACTGAAGGTTCATTTTCCACTTCTTATTCATTGGATTATTATACATCATCTGAGTACTCAACAATTTCATCAGACTCTAAAACTATGTACACAATATCTCATGTTCTTATTGGATTCTCAAACTGATTAAACTCATCATACATCTTATCACTACCTCTACCCTACTATTACGTCCATGGGTTCAAACTAATTCTCATTCTTGAACATATAGATCTTGAAGTACAGAAACCACCACATTCAGTAATTGTTTCTCCATAGTAATATACTAGGCCCTTGGCCATTAATATGGTACAAATAAACATTAGATAGATCAAGGAATTATATCTTCAGGTTGGTTTTATCATCTATGATAGAGAAACCATGAGATATCAATATAGATTGATCTTAAGTCTACATTTCATAAGACTAAGCAAGTGTACATCTTGGCATATTAGATTATAAAATCACAATTTATTGGGTAAAGCATATGTTGAGTGAACATAAACAATAATATTACCTCTCCATGAAGTTTTGAAGCTACTATACATCTAGCTATTCCATCTCTAGTTATATATTTTAAGGAATCTTCATAGATACATAAGTCGTTTTCCTATGAAATATATCCTTGGTAGTCATCAAAAATACCTTCATGAGGAAATACTAAGAATTCATCCCAATAACATGAAAAAAGAGAACTATTTGACCATTGATACTTGATCTAAATTATTTTTCATCATCTATTATATATAAATCCACAACAAGATAGAAATTATATAATTTCCTATTATAGAAAGGTCTCTCATTTGAAGAGAACCAGTCTTACCATCCTTGGTTCTGCAAAAATTTTAGTACTAGGGACTTACATGAAAACAACCACATTTTTTCACTTACATATTAGGTATAACAACACATTATTCAAGCTTGGGATGAATAGGTTCAACTACATTTTCATCACTTGACTTCCCTTTTTTGTTTCTTAGAAGGATGTGACTCATCCAATGAAGACATGGAGGGATGCTTCATTCTTGGAATATAGACCGGTTCAGAAATCTTGGTTGAATGTGAAATTCAAAAGGTTTGGAAGGTGAATTATTGTAATGGGCATCATAGTGAAAGGCAAGATAATAGATATGTGATGAAAATAAAAAAATCTTTCATTTTTATCATTTGGTATTTAGGTATTTGGAAAATAAAAAATTGAAATAATACTTTAAATAGAATTTCAATTTAGTATCAGGAAATATATATGTATAAGGTCATAAAAACCATAAAAAATATATAAAACAATGGTTTTGAAATCATAAAATTTGATAAAATTCACAAAGGCATGTAAACCAGCGGTGTGATAATCCAACGGTGTGTCGAACCCAATGGTAAGTCAATCCCAGGGTGAGACAGCAAAAATAGTTAGACAACCCAATGGTGAGAGAACAACCATGTTGAGGCAACCCAATGGTGAGACAACAAAAATGTTGAGACATGTAAATGGTGTGTCATAACAATGGAGTTTCATATCCAATGGTGTGTCATACCCAATAGTGTGTCATACCAATGGTGTTCTATATAAATTGTGTGTCATAATGAAAAATAATCTGAATCAAAGTAAATTATTCCTAGTTCATATTTTATAAAGTTCATTCTATCAAAATTTTAAAACTTATTATATATATCATCTTACTGATGTTCTATGGAAATAAACTCAATAGTGATATCACCATTTTAAAAATGATCCCTCAAAAATTGATGTCTTAAATCAAATTTATTTGTCCTGGAATGTGAAATAGGAATCTTATAAATATTTATAGCACATATTTTATCTCATTTTATGGGGAAATATCAAAATTGATATCCATAGTCTAGAAAAGTTTGTTTCATCCACAAAATTTGTGCAAAAAAACTACTTGCAGATATGTATTCAGATTCTGTAGTAGAAAATAAAACATAATTGTTTTTCTTAATACACCATGAATATAGATACTTTCACAAAAAGAGACATATTATAGAGGTGTTTTTTCTATATAACTTACATCCACCAAACTCATCATTAGAATAAATCACTTGATCAAATTCTTGTCCTAAAGGTTAAAACAATCCTATATGGGTAGTATACATGAGGTATTTAAAAATGATTTTAATTGCATTTAAGTGTGACTCTATTTGGGTTTCTTGAAAGAGAGAAGACATACACACAGAGTAAACATAATATATGTCTAGCTACCAATTAAGTATAAAAAATTTATTATCATACCTATATAACTGGTTTAATCCACTGGTTTCCCACCTTTATCAAGATCCAATTTAAGAGTGGTACTCATATGAGTATCACTACTCTTATTTATTTCCAAGATGAAACAATTTAAAAGATATTTTTTATACATACATTGATTCAAAATAATTCATTATTTATTTTAAATAAAATTAAATACAAGAAAGAATTTCATTGCAACCATTAAACTCATTTCAACCTCATTTTTCATCATTTTATAAAAATTAGTACATAGAGAATTTTATGAAGATTCCAAAATTATATCATCAATATATATTTTTACTACTAAAAAATCTTTTGAAATTTATTTTATTAAAAGAGTAGGGTTGGATATACCTTTTTAAAATCCTTTTGAAATAAGAGAATTTTTTTATCCTTTCATACCAATCCCTATGAGCCTATTTTAAAACATATAAAGCTTTATTTAACTTTAAAACATGATTTGGAACATATAGATTTTTAAAACCAAGGGGTTGTTCTACGAAAAAATCCTCAACAATAAAACCTTTTAGAAATCCACTCTTAAAATCTATTTGATAAATCTTGAAATCTCTATGATTTTAATAAGAAAAAATGATTCTTATAGACTCAAGTATTGCTATAGGTGAAAGTTTTTCCTAATAGTCTATTCCTTCTTCCTTATTATAACCTTATGCAACAAATATAGCCTTGTTTCTAGATATAGTGCCTTAATTATCAAACGTTTTACTAAACACACATTTAGTTCTAATAGTACTAGTGTCCTTGGGTCTATCTACAAACTCCCACACATTTTTTCTTTCAAACCAATTTAATTATTCTTGAATTTCTATCACCCATAATTCATCATTAATAGATTCATTGATGTTCTTAGGTTCTAGATGAGACAAGAAATCTTGATGGTCAACTTTATTTATAGTAGAATCTCTAGTTTGTGTCTCTCTATCAATATCTCCTACGAAATCATATAAAGGGTGGTACTTAAGAGTTATAATAGATCTACAAGAAGATATAATGGTTAATTCATGTTATATTGGTTTTGGTTCAGAATGTTCTTGAAATTATTTAGAACTGGATGCTTTTTATAACTGTTTGATAGTAGAGTATAAAGGTATCAAATTTAGATTAAGAGAGGAAAATCATCCTTGAGGTTTTCTAGGGAGTTTTTAGGTTCATGTAGATCTACGCAAAAAATTTTACATGAACTGATTCTTCTAAAGTTCTGGTTCACATATTAAAAACTCTATAAGATTTTATAGAGATTGAATATCCAAGGAAAATTCCTTAATCACTTTTGAAGGATCATTTGTCCAAATTATCTTTAATGTTAAGAATAATTACTTTGAAACCAAAAACTCTAAAGTAATTAAATTTAGGTTTACTATTGTTCCAACAGTCATAATGTGTCTTCTTAAGGGTAGGTTTGATCAAAAAACTATTTATGATATAATATGATGGATTGATATCTTCTACCAAAGAATTAATAGGTAGGTCATACTAATTTTACATGCTTCAGGCTATCTCCTATAAAATTATATTTCTCTTATCTATAACTCAATTATACTGAGGGGGCCTAAGAGTAGAGAAGTTATGAGTGTAACCATTTTATGAGAGAAAATATTCAAGTAGTGATTTTTAAACTCATGACCTTGGACACTACTTAAGGTCTTAATTATAAGTACACTAAGAGTTTCTAAAAACATATCCTACTTAGTAAATTAAGTGCAAAGTACAATTTTTTGAGCTAGAAATATTCAAAAGTATACCTAGAGAAATAAACTTCAAGAAACTAATCATAGTGCTTCACATTTAAACTAGAAACTCTATATGGTCCAAATAAATATATATAAACCAAATTATGAGGTTGATACGGTGAAAATCCCTTTTCAAATTTAAAATAAAATATATGATATTTCCCATTTTTGAAGGGGTTACAGACTTTATCAGTTGGGATCTCAGTCTTAAGTAGATCCCTATATAACCCTCTCATAGTAATCTTTATAAGTGAGTGAATGTTGCAATGTCCTAGTCTCATATGCCAAAGACAGGATTCTTTGTGAAAGGAACATAAACATGATACATTTTGAGAAACAAAGTATTTTAAATCAACATCATAAACATTATCATTTCTTAAAGCATTAAAAATTAAAAAAATAGAATAAAAAACATTTCAAGAATTATTTTAAAATTTGATATAGAATCCATCATCACAAAAATTTAAGATCCTAATTAGGTTATATTTCAAAACATCAACAAATAAAACTTTAGAAATCAAAACCGAATTTTTGTTACCGATTTGGATAATGCCAGTGATTTTTCTTTAGAATTTTCACCAAAGTTAAAATGACCACAATCATACTTAATAATTATCTTGAAGCATGAACAATCCCTTAACATATTTAATTAACAAACCCTATCCAAGTACCACATACTTTTATAGGATGTATTCAAATAGTTTTCCTACAGCCCAAAATTTGAACAAAAATTACTTTGGTTCCCATATCTTTTTGGGTCGAGAGATGTTAGTAATTAAATCTTTGGGAACCCACAGTTTCTTAATGGGGTTCCAATAAAAATATTGAAGTAATTTTGAAATAAAAACTTTATTAGTTCCTTTAAAAAATAATTGTTATAATAACACTATGTATTGGAATTTAGAACAAAAGTTCTTTTTCTTACTCTCCTCTCTCCTAGTTGATAACATATTCTAGTAAAAAAATTGGTGCAAGTTGATTAACCTTAATCGATGTGGGCGTCTCTCTATCATTCATAAAATTTTCTAAGTCCTTATTTAATTGATCATTTGAAAACACGAGCTCGGTATTTTCTCTTAACAGTTGAGCATTTTTTTCCTTTTTAATACATAATTAAAATTTTATATTTTCAGGTAGAGAATTATATCTTTTTAAAACATTATATTTATTCTTTAATCTCATTAAGGGTATCTTGTAGCATATTATAGTTTTCAAATAATACTTCATTTGACATATTATCATATGATTGTTCATTTTTAAAAAAATTAATCATATATAGATGACACATTAGTTATAGTACATAAACCAGATACAACAGGTACATTAGAAATGTTTGTTAGGAAACACATATTTGCTCAATCTGGATTTTCTTCTGGTGAAGAATCAGAATCACTAGAGCTATCCTCAAGTGTACTTCAGGTGGCTTTCATTGACTTTTTTATAATTTTCCCTTGTCTTTATATTCCTTCTCATATCTGAGATATGGAAAGTCTTTTTTGACATGTCCTTACCACTTTCACTCATAACAGACAACCTTATTATTATTTTTTTTCTAGGTATTCTTCCAATTTATCTTAGAATCCTATTTCCCTTTATAATTAGGCTTTTGGAAAAAAAATATTTTTATTATAGAATTTATTAAATTTAATTTTTATTTGATCCATATCTTCATATCTCTCTATTAGATATTCATTATCACTTGAATGATCAACTTTAATGTCTTCCTTTTCCTTTTACATTTTTCTTTTTTTAGATGTGGTATTCATGATGGGTACTGATCTTATTTTAGGCTCATTGTCTTTTTCAAGGATTACGTTTAGCTCTTCTTCATACTTCATAAGATTACCAATAAACTAATTGAATGGAAGCATTCTAATATCAAAAGACTCTCTCAAGGAGATAGATGTGAATCTCTATCTTTCATGCAGGAATCATAATAGCCACATGATCCAATCCTTAGAAGAAATGGGATTTCCAAGAAATCTCATTGTGTTGACAATTTCATTGAACCCGAGGTACATGTGAGGATTAGGTTTATCAGGTTTCATTAAAAAGTTATCATATTTAATATTATAATTGTTAAGCCTCTTCTTTTTTAAAATTTAAGTTCCCTCATGGGAAATAGACAATGAGTCCCAAATTTCAGAAGCAGTTTCATGTGCTCTATTAAACTCTTTATCTCCTAGTGCATAGTAAAGGGAATTCATTGAATTATAATTTTTATTGTAATCTAAATTTGCAGCATCATCCCAATCTATCCTAGTAGTAATAGGTATAACATATTCATCTTCAATTGTATAAAATATATCATAACCCATGATTTCTATATGCATTATCATCATAATGTTTTATTGATCAAAGTTATTTCAATCAAAATAAGGGAGGTTTATTTGTCACAGAACCTCAATATATTGAATCCATTAAAAGAAAAAATATATAAATCATAAAAATTCATGATATTTAAACCATAACTAAAATAACTATTAAAAATAATTTTAAAGTATTAAAACCAACAAAATAACTCCTCTAATGCCAATTTTTTTTTGGAGTGAGTATCTCAAGAAGGGATGAATTGAGTTCCGAATAAACTTTTTTATTTAAAATGATTAATTTGAAATCACCCAATTAATTTAAAATTTCCAATTTAATCAACAAAGTAGATCATCATAAGTTCTAATATTTTAAAATATTTTCTAATGATTTATTAGTTATTGGGTAATAAATATACAATATTACATAGTCATTTGAAATAAATTTACTAAATCAAAATATTTTAAAAAAAAACAATAAATAGTAACGATCAAAATATTTTTTTAGGATTGGTTTAAAAAATTTCAATTTTAAAATCCTAAATATGGTGAAGGAAAACATACAGATGTAATTTTAAACAAGAGGTTCAGTATCAAGCTTAAACATAGTTCACTCCACTTTGTGATCACCTTCCACGAAGAATTTTTTAAAAAATAAAAATGTTGATCCACAACTTAGATCATATTTTAAAATAGTCTACTAATATTCTAGGTCACACATGTCCTCTAACACTATTATTATTGGGATTACAAAAAATAGGTCACACATGGACCTATACCACTATTATTTATGGGATTACAAACAAACAGGTCACATGTGTACCAATACCAATGTTATCCGTGGGTGTACAAGTATAAGATGATTTAAGATAATATATCAAGTATATTTTAGTTCATCGGAGGAGAAATTGTGTGTGTCATTTGAAAAATTATGCACACATACTATAGAAAATGTGAAATAATTTAAACGGAATAGAGAAACTAATAGTGTAAAGTAATATAAGTACTTGGCCTATTTCAAGTGCATCTTGTGACTCATCCTCAAGGGTTTCTCAACTTCAATAGTTAATTATACTTAAGAAATATGATAACCTATCATAGATTATGGAATACTTAGAAAAAACATGAAATTCATTAATATCATTAGAATTGTGATTTTCTGATCATTAAAATAAGGAGGTCAAAAGAAATAACATTCTCTATAATTATCTACTACTGAAACTGAATATATTATAATTGGTTGTTATTGTACATGTGTGTTGTGGGTGAAACAATCTCTAATGTAATTTGGATCTTATTTTAATCCCATTTGAATTAAATTTGATAACAATAGTGCTATTAACATATCAAAAATCCAACAAACCCTTATAGATTAATCCATTTGGATTTAAGTCTTCATTTATTGAGAGATCACAAAAAAAAATGTGATATCACTTTAGAATTTATTTTTATGGAAGATCACTTAGCATACATTTTTACTAAACCATTTATTTATAAAATATTCGATTTTATATCTTCCAAATTATGTTTATATATGTATAGTCATTTTTTATTTCATTCATTTCATAATGTGAATTTATATTTATAGAATATCTTATTTGTGTTATTTCATTAAAAATTTAGAACCATTGTTTTGAGTATTAGTCACATATTAATAGGACACATAGATTAACATGTCTTCATTATCATGTACATCAATCTGATAAACCCTTCAGTTACCCCAAAACAAAATATAATAAATCAATCTTATGTGCGAAAACATTTTGAACCTCTAAATCTTCATCACCTTTCCATTTGAACATTTTTACCCAATCCTTATTTCCACCAAACCCACAGTAGTAATGGGAAAAACAAAGTGAACTGGTAGTGATATTTCTTGTAGCTCAAAGTTATCTAGGTAAATAATAATGGTTTTAAGCGGAAGAGATATATATTTTAGTTGGATTGACAAAATAAATTTGTTTCTTTAAAAAGATATAACACATTAGGGATGTGAGTTTTTTCCATTGAGAAACGAATAGAGTTTTTGGATGAAAATGATGTCCGAGAGTTCTATGAAATAACTATATTTCATTTTGGTGATACTGAGGATCCAGTTACAAATAAAATAGAATAATTTTTTGATACAATCTGTGATAGTGGTTGATGTTTTTTGATGTCCCTGTAAAGGATATTCTAATTTCATCACCTACATAACTCAAATGGATTATGTAATACCTCTAAAAATAATTAAGTCCCACTTTAGAAATCCAAACCTGGAGAAGAATATTCCAAAAGGCTTGGGACCATAGAGAAATATTCTTGTGAAGTTTAATTATTCATCCTTTTCTCAACAAAATGGTGAAATTGAGAAAATAAATTTTCAAGATTTCAATTGTTGTATATGTTTATGATAGAAAAACCCATGATTTTTTCCTGCTATATTATGATGTACATTTTCTATATTCAAAATAAATCAATTAATTTTTACCCTTTTAGAGGGTTGTAAACCTTGCATTTCTGTCAAGCTTGTATTTTTTTGGATAAAATCACTTCCACACATTGTCATGGTTTAACAACAAATGATAGTATGTTAAAGATAAGTATATTTTAATGGAGTCTATATTTTAATAATTATTTTCTATTTGGAACAGTGATGGGGTTGAGATAGACCCTGATAATACTAAGGGTTAGTTATCTCATATGATTGTTGCTGGTGAGGTTTCTATTAAAGATCCTTACTATTTCCCTTCCCCTATAGAAGAATGTGTATAGAATATAGGTATAAGAGATATTAAATACAATGAGACTTTCTTAAATTTGAAGAAACATTATAGTTTTTGTTTCTTAATAAATTTATCTTGATGATGGGGTTCACTCAAAATCATGTCATGTAGTTGACAATCATGCTCTTAATGTATCCCAACCTTCTACTCTATATATTTCCTCTCAAAATAAAAATTAATCTTTGATCATTAAAAGCATTATTAGAATTGGTTAGGATAATATCATTTCAATTAAATTAGGAATAACTCCTCTTTTTGAGATATCTCTATATGAGGAAACCGATAGAAAATTTAGAAGAGAATCAGTATGATTTATCAGTCGAAATACTGAAGATGGTAATGAGGAAGATTTATATTATAAGGACCCAACCATAAACATTACATAATCTTGAGTTTTATTCAATAATTCATTCTATTACATATAAATATATTATTAGGATTATAGTTTTATATAATTATGTCATAGAATATAAATTTAAAAACCATATAATATAAACTAGACACTTTTGATTAGTATCTATTTTCCCATAATATAAAAATTATAAAATAAAGCATGTTTTATTTTCATGGTTAATCTAAACGACTTCAAACATTACTTATTTCCTTCTCTTACCCATCATTAAATCAGGTGATTTTTTTAAATGTTATATTAGCACAAAAATATCAGTAAGAGATATAAAAAAGAATGAAAATCATTATTCTAGTGAAAACTAGAAAAATCATATAGAATTTATTCCTAATCTTAAAAAAATTTCAGCCTATAAAATAAAAAATATTCACAATAAAAACACACACTTTTTTTCTCAATGTAATCCCTAAATAAAACCCATATAAATCAATTAAAAACTTTTTTTAGTAACTTATAGCATCACATTAATAACCCATTTTAAATCCATGTCATAAGTAACTAGAGACCAGTTAAATACATATGAGAGACACTTTGGTAACTCCCTCCTTATTTCTTATTAATACATGGAACATACTAAATTCATTGGACTGCTATTTGGGTGCACCCATTCATTTAAGATATGATAGGTTCACCCGATGCTATAAGGGAACACCCATCATATAAGTTTTAACTATCTCAATTGATGATATATGGTTATTCCTATTTCTTATGTATAAAAATCAGGTATAACATTGTTAAGAAAACATTTTTATGGTTGTACTTTTCATTATAAAAAATCTTAAAAACACATTTAAACTCAAAACCATTTTCAATACCAATATACCCAAAAACATAAAAATGATTTTTATTTGAATAAAATAAGAAATCATAAAAATGAATCTATAAATAAAGTAATAATCATGGTGGGAAGAAATTAATTTTCACCACATATGTTAAAAATATAGCATTCTTTAATTTTTTTTCCAAAACATTCTGTATAAAATATGTAAAAACATTCCTTTTTGAAAAATAAGAAAATAAATTAAAAATATAAATAAAATAAAATTTTTAGTTATTTTATTTCCACATAAAAATATCATAAAATCATTTTGAATACATGGACATGGATAATAATTAGTTAGAAGGAAAATTTTAAGAGTTTGTTTAATGAAATGTTGCTTAACATAGTGGAAATATTTGAATCATGAGCCCCATGAAAGAATAACATTAAAAAACTATAAATACCATTAGAATAGATATATTGATGATATAAAATGCCAAATGGGGTTTATATAGACCTCATAAAATATTATAGGGGTATGACACCCAAATAAGCCTCAATGAAAGGAAATTGAGATTTAGTCCCTTACCTTGAGTCCTACTCGTCACGTGTGACATTATCTTCTTTAAAAATAAATCTATATTAATTATTTATCTTCTTGAGAACATTTTCATGTTTATTATTACTTTTATTTTACTTATTACCATGTAATATATTATTACTTAACCAATTATGTTTACTTCATATTTTTCGATGATATTTGGCTTAAGTGTCAAAAATGAATTTGGTAGGTTGACTATGAACAAAGAGGTCATTAATAAAAAAAATTAAAAATAATAATGATGAAACAATTATAAAATTTATATATAAATTATAATTTTTATACCAATCAGTAATTTTGGTTTTCATAAATGAAGTATGTTATGATCATGAAGATGGTAGGCTGCAAATACGCTTGAGTAACATTTCCATTTTTCAAAAATCATTATGAAAAGGAGGTGTATAATATTTTATCTTTAAATAATGATCATAATATCATATATAACATATAATTTCTTTAAATATATTTATATATATCATTCATGTGTTGTGGTGATGAAAATAGAGTCACATCACTTTGTGAAGGCAGTAGTGCACACGTACACAAACGACATTATCACTTTTTCAATAAGTGAAAAGGACAGAAAGAAAATGATATATCGTCCTCTAATAATGGTAAATATTTCATTAATATCATAATTATTTTATTTATATCACATATATTTTTTATATTTACCATTATTACCCTCCATGTAAAGTGATAGTGAAAAACGAATCACATCGCTTTGCGAGGTGGTCGTCTACCGTACAGACGAGCAACATTGTCATATCCCCTATGAAAGTGGAAACTAAAAAAGTTATACATATGATATAATGAATAAATTGGTAAAACTATTTTATAAATATCATATATAAATATATATTATATCCCTCATTATACCAAACTGTGAGACGTGGTAATGGAAAAAATAAGGACATTAGTTCATGAGGTGGTTGTTCATCGTACACATGAATAATGATTTTTGGAAACCATTTTATAAAAGATGATATGGATTTGGTTTATAAACTTAACATAATAAAATATAAATATGTGTAATATAAATATTTTATTATATAATCAGGGTTTAATAATTTGTTTTGGGGTGGTGGATTAAATAAAACAAAAATTCTCATTGAAGAACATTACCTCTTCTTCAAGTAAATTATTTTCATTTTTAAAAAAGTATTCCCTTGGTTGATTTTTTGCCTAAAATAAAGCATGTAGTTTTAGAGTAGAGTAGTAGAGAATTTATTTTATCTGTTATTGGATGAACCAATGGGTTTTTTTGGTGTGAAGAGAGGATTATTTGGGGTGGCCTTTTATAAGTGAGGATAATGGTATACTTGTAATTTTGGAAAAGAATGAATTCAACCCACATTTTTTTTCATCTTGCAGGGCACTAATAATGAATCATTTTAGATAATAGAAGTTATTAGTTATATATATGTCCATAAGATATATTTTTTTAAAAAATAGGTCATTCTAACCATTATATTTTTAAATTAAACCCCCGACAAAAAGATTTTTACCTTAACTACAACAATTAATTTTTATTGTTCTAACTATGATTTTTTTTAAAACCATGTTGGACATATTAAAAAGAATAATTTATTAATATTATAAACTTTTAATCCATTTTAACAAATTTAATTCATATAAGTGTAAAATTTTTATTTAAAACAAAACCCACAGACACAACGAAAAAGCCGGTTTTCAAGCAGATGATTTTTTTTGGGAAGAAAGTGATTTTATATTAACTCTATGACTAACAGTAATTATTATATGAAAATAAATTAATATTAAATAAAACATAATATATAAATTTAATTTAAAACTCCACCCAATGGGTATTATTTTAATTAATTAAAATGGAGTAAAATTATGCATTTTTAAATAGTTTTTAGAGAAGCCCATTTTTAAACCAAAAAATAAACTTTTACTAAAACCCAATATTAAGTGGTTTCAAAATTAATTAAGTTGATTAAATATAACTAAATAATACTTATGTTACTCAAAATAATATTGAATCATATTCTAACTTTTAAATTACATAATTTATTGAAAATAAAGGACTATTACAAAAAATGGTGTTTTTAACTATTCACTAAAAATGAATATTTTTTAAACAATTCCAAAATTTAACCATATATAAATTTGGAAATTGTAAATTTAAATATTATATTAATATTTTAAAATTAATCCTCTAAATTTTATAAATAATAATTTTAAATAAAACCTTATAAGAAAAGTATTTTTTTAACCATTTCCTTTTCAATTTAAACAATTACATAGTATTTTCATATCTAATATAACTATCTAATTCATATTAATAAATATGGAAATGATTTATTATATCATTAAATGGGTTCCTAAAATCTCCCCACCTATTTTAATTGCATCCTCCTAGTTTTATTTACTTTTTAAACAAGTGGGGTTATCATTCCCTCTTAGCATTTTTAGACTCCTTTGTTGCCTCTTTAACTATATGGTTTTTTTATAAAACCTTAACCTGGTGAATCACCTTATTCCACAAAACATTCTCCCAATGGTCAAGAATTATAATGGCTTGTTCCTTTTATTAAATAATTTCTTCCAACTCAACTACTTTCAGGGTCAATAAATTTTTTGAATCTGAAACATATTTCCGTAAAATTAAATCATGAAATATGTTTTGTACCCATGATAAATCTAAGGAAATTACACTCAGTAGGTAATTGATCCAAATTTTTATAGGGTATTATATGTTCTATAAAATCATAGACTTATCTTCCCCTTCTTACCAAAATTCATAACTGTTTTTTATGCAAAAAATTGGGGAATACATGATCACTTACCTCAAAAGAAATATATTTCTTTCAATTATCTACATAACTTTTCTTCCTGCATTGAGCGATCCTCATATGTGGAAAAATTAATTGCACCTTATTTTTTTATTTCATATACCAACTCTGTTCCCATTAAATTATGTTTTCCTATATTATCTGAAAATACTATTGTCTAGCACTACTTTCTATATAATGCCTTAAATGGTGCCATCTGTATACTGGAATTATAACTATTGTTATAAGAAAAAAAACCAAAGAGAGATATTGGTACCAAATTCTCTAGTAATACATTGAAAAAGAACAAATAATATCTTCCATGGTATGAATAATTCTCTCAGACTGTCCATCATATTAAGAATGGAAATATGTTTTGAAATTTAATTCATTACCAAATAACTTTTAATGTCCTTTACAAAAATTAGATGTGAACCTACGATCACGACATGATACAATAGAGAGAGTAACTCCATGAAAACTAACTATATCCTTTATAAATAGTCAAGAAATATGATTTAAATACATTATGTCCCAAATGGGAAGGAAATTTATGGATTTAGTTTATCGATCAATAATAACAAAAATCACATTGTAACCTCATGATGTCCTTGTAAATCCCTCCAAGAAATCAATTGATATATTTTTCCATTTCAAATCTAGCACTGGAAAATGTTTAAGTATCCCCTACGATAATTATTATTATTCTTTAACCTATTGAAAAATTCAAAAGCATCATGGTAAATTCATAAATATCCCTTTTCATTCCATCCCACCAGTAATACTCCCAAAGTTGTCTATACATCTTAGTGCTTCCTTGGTGATTCAGAAATAGAGAACTATCAGCTTCACTCAACAACTATTCCTTAGACTAAGAATCACATGGCAGAAATAATCATTTTATATATCACAAAACACCATTTTAATCAATATTAAATTCTATAATGTTACCCTTATTAATATGTTATACGTTTTTCAGCAAATATTGTTCCTCATTTTGAGCTTGATTAATAATTTTTATCAATATAAACTACACTGAAACCTAAAACAAAATAGATAATTTATATGAATCCCAAAATTCTATGAAAAAATTTATCAAATCATAAACTAAAGGGTCACATTAAGAATGAAACATGGTTAATATAGAATTATTTTTTCGAATCTAAGCATCATCCACTTTGTTTTATTTTCTAGGGTGGTAATGAATCATGTATTTATAATACTTGATCAGTTTAACCATCTTATTTATCTCATGTTCAATTATTTATATGGTATTATATAATTAAATATTTTTTTATCAATATATATTTCATATCATACCCCATAAAATTGATTCCTCTATGTTTTTAAAGAAAAAACACGCCATATAATTCCAAATCATGTGTAGGATAATTTAACTCATGTTTCTTAATATTATGTTAAACATAAGAAAATATTTGATCATTCTATATTGGGAAACAATCAAATCCTTTAAAATAATAATCACTATAGATGAAAAAATATTCATTTATAGATGGTGTGGCCAAAACATGATCATCCACTAATCCTTTCTTCAGTTCCTAAAATTGATCATCACACTCTATTATCTAGATAAATTTAATTCCTTTTTGTGTTAACATAGTTAGTAGGCTATAAACTTGATAATTTTATTCAAACTATCATTAGTAGTTACCTGATAATCCAATAAAACATTGAATCTTTATGATATTTTTGGGTCTTGAAAAATCATTAACAAATTTTGTTTTAGTAGGGTTAATAATTATTCCATCTTTAGAGACAATATCTTTAAGAAAACAATTTTTTCACAAACAAAATTCACACATACTAAATTTACCATACAATTTCCTTTATTTTAGCATTTTCAAAATAATACTTAGGTGTTTTTATTATTCCTCTAGAATTTTAGAGTATACCAAAATTTCATCAATAAACACAACCAAAAACTTGTTTAAGAACTCATTAAAAAATCTATTCATAAGGTCCATCAATACAGTACAAGAATTAGAAAACCCAAACAACATAACTACATAATCATAGTTCCCATATCTAGTTTCAAATGTAGTCTTTGGAATTTATGATTCATTCACTTTCAACTGATTATACCTCGACCTTGGTCCAACCTTTGAATATTACGATGCTCCATGGAGTTGATCAAATAAATCATTTTTATGAGAAAATGGATACTTTTTTTAATAGTGACGTTATTCAAGGATCTATAATAAATAAAAAGTCTTATTGAACTATCTTTATTTTTAAAAAACAAGAAATTATCTCTCCATGATGAAGTGTATTAAATTAAACATTTATCTAATAAATCATATAATTTCTATTTCAATTGTAAAAATTCTACCTGATCCATTCAATAAGGGGGTTTAGAAATAGACTTACCATCTAGTATAAAGTCAATAGTAAAATCAATCTCTTAATCAGAAATAATACAAGAAAATTAATCATGAAATACATCCATGAATTCATTTACTATTGGTACATCACTAATCTAAATAGTTTCTATATTTTTAGTAATATGAGCTTGGAAACTTTAACTGCCACCTCTAATAAATTTCTTAGATTCTTGGTAATTTATAAAAGGCATTAAATCCTTAAACACAACTTTTTTAGATATAAAATCTATCATAGCATGATAAAATGAAATCAAATCCATGACAATAATGATATCAAACTTTACAATACCCAGTTCAATAGGATTTGAAGGAAAGACCAACCCACTGATAATAATAGGTAGATTCCTATAAATAATGGTTCCTTTCAAATTTCCATCAATATTTTTCACCAATAGTTATATTTTTGTGTGTGGTGATATTCCCATTTTCCTTGAAATTTTCTCAAAAATGAAATAATTCAAGATACAAAGTCAAACTGGGTGTTGGAATAATTTGAATACACAAGTAACATACCTATCACCACTTCATTTGATGGCCAACATCAACTGTAATAGTAGAAAATGACTTTGATAAGCCTTTATATCTCCAAATATTATGATTTTCATCATGAGAAACTAAATTTGGACACATATTAGCATAATAACCCAACTCATTGTAATAAAACACCTCAACATTTAAGGGATATTATTTACCACATTCTTTGGTTTTTCAGAACACTTTTTTATAATACTGAGCCTAATGACCAAACTTACCACTCTAAAAGAACTTCCCAGTTCCTGTCAAACATTCCTTGAAATGTCATTTCTAAATATGGGACATTTTGGGGTCCAAAATATATAATTATTAGTGAGTTTTTTTCTAAATTTCCTTCCAAATTGACATTTTCATACAATTTTAATCTCGAGGAATATACATGTTAGCAAACTCCGTTTCAACTTTCATAGAGTAATAAACCATGTTCTCATAATTTTTAAATTCACATGTGGTTTATTCTCTTAATAAAGTTTGATTAAACACTGAATAAAATATATTGATTTTACTATCAATGTTGTGAATAAAATTTTAAATATACCTAGACAATATTCTAATTTTTTCTCTATATGTAGATACAAAATATTCATTTTTTCTTCAATTACATTGTTTTTTCCAATCTTAGGTGAACAACCATAGGAAAATATTTATCAAGGAAAATATACTTTATTGTTTCACATTCCATAGAATCAAGATAATATTTCTCTCTAGTATTATTAATTAAATACCCACATCGATCATCTTCACCTTCAAAATGATAAATCGAATTAGTTTACTTTTGATATTTCGAACATCTTATGACATCAAATATCTTCACCAAGTAATTAATACATCCTTCGGCTACTACAAGGCTATATGATTCACCAAATGATGGGGGATTTGCCTCATGAAATTATCTAAAAAAATACATATTCCTTTATAGTAGATCGGTTTCCACTCAATCATGGATACCCCCACCATTTATATCTTATTTCAACTGATCCACCACTGTGAAAAACTATTCCGTTCTAATTTCATCCATCTTAGGATACAGATTTGGAATATTATTTTCCTCTCTATTCTATCCCACTAAAGATTCCCAATTTCCTCTAGAGAAAACCATTCTGAACAGAAATTATTTTTGATTAAGGAACATGGTATCCTTCAAATCCTATATCATTTCTACTTAACCATAAAGTAAAATCTTTCAAAGGTATGCTATATAAATTATCCTAAACTTCAAAGTTATCTTAGTCGTCCTCTGTTACAAAATATAAAGAACCAACATTAATCATTCAATAATATTTAGTTTTAGTTAATATTTTATTCTATTATATTTTAGAATCCTCTAAGGTTTAGAGTTTCAATAAATTAGGTCATAACTTATTGATTAAAAATAAATATAACACAAATTGGACACTTCTAATTAGTATTCAACTTTCCCGTAATGTAAATATTTTAAAATGAAGCATGATTTCTTTTATTTTTAAATCTTCATGACATCTAAATTGACTTCTTCATTTCCCTAACCTATCCTTAAATCCAATAAAATCATTTTTAAAACATAGGTTGAGTACAAAAAATCACAATAAGGGACTTAAAATGAATGAAAAATGTTATTCTAGTGAAAACATGAATGATCATATAATGTTATGCTTTATCTTCAAAGTTATTTAAACATATTAAATAAAAAAATTAAAATGAAAAACGCACACACTTTTTGATCAATGTAATCCTTAAATAAAAATCATATCAAGAAATTAAAAACCCATTTCAGTAATATAGATCATCACATTCAATACATGTTTTAAACCCATGTTAGAAGTAACTGGAGCCTAGTTAAATCCATATGATAAACCATTTGGTAACACCCTCCTTCATTCTTATTAAGATAAGGAGTATTACCTAATTCATTAGATCTCTATTTAGGTGCACCCATTCATTTAAGTTATAACGGGATCACTCTGTGCTATCTAGGTTCACTCATTGTATAATATGTAATGGGATCACCTGATGCTATTTAGACACACCCATTTCTCAGGTATAATTATCAATTACCATATAATTAATAAATTTTTTATTCTTACAACTTTCATCATAATTCATTTGAAAAAATCTTTTAAACTCATAAGAAAATCACTTTTGGATATAAAAATACCCTTTTCATTTTAAAAACACACTTTTAATACCAAAATAGACCTTTTCTTTTGAAAAACAGAATTCAATTCCAAAATAACAAAAAAATAAAATATATTTTTTTCAACAAAAACATAAAATATTTCAAATTAAGATAGAAATCAAATAATGGTCATGGTGTTGGACAATATATTGATGCCTTATGTGTTAAAAACAGAACATTCCATTTGTAGTTTTCCAAAAATGTTCCGTATAAAACACATAAAAAGATTCATTTTGAAAACATTTGAAAAAAATGTTAAAATGGAAATCAAATGTATTTTATAAATATTTTATTCCCATATAAAAATTTCATAAAATCATTTTAAAAACACGGACTAGGAAATGAAAGAACTGGAAAGAAAACATTTAAAGAGAATTTTTTTACTGAAAATTACCTTGTCACTTTAGAAATATTTGAATCAAAAGCCCCATGAAATAATAACATTAAACAAAACTGTAAATACCATGAGAATAGATAAAATCATTATATAAAATGTAAAAGGTTCTGTATATAGACCTTATAAAATATTATTTGTGCATAACATCCATATATACCTCAATGAAAGGAAATTGGGACAAATCCCTTACCTTGAGTATGACTCATCATGAGTGTCTTTATATTCTTGAATAATAAAATAATGTTAATTATTTAAATTCTTTAGGACCATTATAAATATTATTATTACACTTATTTCACTTATTACCAATTTATATATGATTTTATATCCATTTAAGTTAATATTGGATGTTTCAATGATATTTGGATTATGTTTCAATAATGAATTTGGTAGATTGAATGTGGTCAAAGTGGTCATTATATAAAAATATATAGAATAATAATCATGACATAAATATCATATTTAAATAACAATTATACATTTCAGTCTATTCATGAAATTTGGTTTTGAGAAATGAAGTATGTTACAATCATGGAGAGGGCATGTCGTATGTACGCATGTGTAACATTTCCATTTTTAACACTTATTATGGAAAAAAGGTAAGTAATATTTTAAATTTATATAATGATAGTTATATAATATATAACTTATTATTTATTTAAATATACTTATATATATAAATTATTTGTTTTGGTGATTAAAAGAGAGTCACGTCACTTCATGAAGGAGGTAGTCCATGCTTACACGAACCACTTTACCACTTTTTAAGTGAGTAAAAAGGTAAGAAATAAAATGATATATTATCTTGTAATAATGATAAATATGTAATAAATATCATTATTTTTTCATTTATGTTACATATATTCATTATATTTAACCTTATTACCTTAAATTTAATGTCTTAGTAAAAACAATTGCACCACTTCCAGAGGCAATCGTTCTCCATAAACATGAGTGATGATATCACATACCACAAGAAATGGAAATTAAAAAAGGTATAGATATGAGAAAATGACTCTATATGTTTAATTAGGTTATAAATATCAAATATATATATGTGTGTGTGTGTGTTATTAGTGTTGTTTGACACGCTCTCAAAATATGTTTCTGATTTAACTAAGTGCATCACAGTGGCTGAACTAGGCTATTCTCTCAAGGAGGAAGTAAATTAAATAACCCTTAATAGGCCTAAAGAAAAAAAAGGAAATAACTGAAAAAAAGGATCAAAATATGGGAGGATTTTTTTGTGACTTTAACACAATAAACTAAACAACAAACAAGAACAATCAAAGACACAGTTTCTTTAAAAACCCTTATATAAGAGGAACTAGTTGATCTAATATACCCCCTTCACCATTTATTTATCATTATCCCATATGATTATAATTCATTAAATTATGATCCACTAATATTTTCTACCCCCAAACCCTATAGTAATTAACAAGACCATATATATATATTAAAAAATGATCCCTAGGTTAACTTCAGGACATCCAATCACAGTACCCTGCCTTGATTGTGATCAAAAAGCCAGCCAATGGTTAGAGGAAAATTAGAAGAGAATATCCTACCTATAATGGAGATTTAATTCAGTTTGGTATGAGACTTGAACCCTACAATTCCATCCTAAGTTGATTAGATTTTGTGATTGTGGTTTCACTCAAACTATTTACAACAGCCCGACCATGCGTCCAAGTGGATGTTGATCGAGTAAATTATAAATTAAAACTCAATTAATTGATCACAGTTTATAAATTCAAGTATGTTTAGGGATTCAAAATAAATAAATTAAGGGAGTATGGATTATATCAACTATGAACAAATTCACTAATCCCTTAATTTATTTATAGACTAAGAAGAAAAATATAAAGAGTAAAAGATAATACAAAAGAATATTTATTGAATAAAATTTATGTTACCAGCATAAAAACAGGGGAAAAATGTGGAGGTGGGAGAGGAGAGCCTTCATGGAAGAGAACTTCGCACAAGGTCTTACTTCGTCCAATGGTTGTAAGGTATTACCAAGAGACACAATTTCTTAAAATCCTTTCCAAAGCCTTGAACAAACCTACCAAAGAGTGAAAACATCCTTTAAATACTGTTGGGGTGGGTGAGGTTTACAAAACATTTTTAAATGTAAAAGGGAAATTTGGGAAAAAAATTAATCCCAATTGAACTGCATAGTTTACCTCTAAAATGCACGAACTGTTTGGACTTATATAAGTATGATTTTTGAAAAATAATTTCCTCGAGCTTCCCTCCAAATTTTATCCCAATCCAAGTACAGATGAATAAGATACAACCCAAATGATGAAGTGATATCCAATTGGGATAGTTCAGTCCAACTTTGTCTTCACGGCCCATTTACTCCACTCAAATGCACGATCCAGCTCCCATGTCCTAAATATAATTTCTATCTCATTAAGTCAGGAACACAGTTACAAAATTTTATGTCAAGATAATTTACATAAAAAATATTTTTTCCTGAAATACTATTTCGAATTTTAGAAGGGTAAAACTATAATTTCCATCAACTTTTCAAATGAATAATATAATCCCAAATTTTCTATAAATTAACATATTTAGCACAATGTGAGGAAATTATTTCATTTATTATCAATAAAATAATCAATAAAATTTAGTTTTATCAATTCTCTCACACTTACCCTTTATCATTCCTGAGAAATACCTCATATCATGTATACGAGAAAATTGTCACAAGATATGCGTGTTCATATTTCTCAATCCACAATGGAAATGTATGCAATATAAGAATCCCATCAAGAGTCGATATCAATAAATTTTAAAGTCTTTGTCTCATAAATTGTGTTAGAACTAAATCTATTATGATTTATAATACTAATCGGAGTGAAACAAGTCACGGGTCTACCATTCCACTAATTATCCACCTGTGTGTGTGCCAACCATTCCAAGCTCATAAATCTGCCCTTTATTCAGTATATTCAGGTCATGTAAAATAATTATTCTTACTTGGTTTAATTCACCAAACTTTTTCTTCATTCCTTTATAATTTAATTTCAATACCCACTCACGTAAGTATTCCTGAAATCCAAACCTTAAGCTCTCGACCTAGATATCCCCATATGTTGTACATTGAATCACTCCCCTCATTGTTTTCTGTTTTATTAATTTCACTTGAAACAAATCTTACACTCATCTCTCAACTCATGTTTGATCTCCTCGGGACACTAATTTTAATAGTTATAACAAGATCGAAGTTCAATAAAGAGTGGTTTTTGATCTGTCTAAGACATAACCCATATTTTTTTAGGGCTTACAACAATCAGATAACAGGTACACACACATGGGTCAATTTGGTACAATTATGAAACTGATTGAAAGAGAAGTGAATGTATAGATCAACAAATTATTTTTTTACCTAACATGGCTATAACTTCAATTGAGTAGGAAAACTTTCACAAGTCATTGTTGAGTAAAAATTTGTGTGGAGAAATCATTGACACAATTTACCATGAACAAATATCACAATTAATGATGTCAAAATCTAAAAGGTTTTATAATGACACAACCATTCATCTCTTCAAAGACATCAATTTTTATAAAAATTAACCCTTGATGATGAAATATTACTCATTCTTATCATTATACCAATGAATTTTGAAAACATTCATTTTCTATATATTCCATATCTAAATGAGCATGTTACATTATTTGTTTTTTTTTGGTTTTTTTTTGTTTTGTTTTTTTTGTTTTTTGAAATTGATAAAAACAAACTTAATATAAAATACACACAAAACACAAAAATGTGAATCCTAAATTTCTACCATAAAATGTTGTCCCCTCCCCCACACACAAAATATTTCATTATCTTGAATGATAAACTATGTGATGATATATGAACAGGAAATGTATAATTTTAAATAGGGAAAAGAATATAAAAGTTAAAGGGTTATGAAGAGACTGATATACTCAAGTGATGATGGGGTCATGCAGTGTGATTAAATCCACGACATCAGTAGGAAGTCCCTCAATGTATTTCTTCAAATGTTTCCCATTGACTGTAGAGCTTCTTCTAGTGTCCTCTTGTGCGATCTCCACTACACCATAAGGAAAAAATTAGATATTATATAAGGAACTACCCATATGGAATGCAACTTACTAAGAATCAACATTAGTCATGAAGTGTAGATAAGGTATTTCTCTAAAACATGAAACTCCCTTTGTTAGATCATTGTGTCCTGATCTACTTTTGATCATTCCTTGTAGAGCCTTGAGTTCTTCTATAAATATAATCAAATCTCTTCAAGATCTAGAATTTGCAACTTCCTTTGGATTCCATCTTGGGAAAAATCCATGTTGAATTTCTTTATATCCCAATAAAGTCGATGTTGAACTTTCATAGGTAGATTTTAAGCTTTCCCAAAAAAATATGAACTGGGGACAGATAGATGGGAGTTTTTTACACAATCCAATAATCCCAAAGTATATCATCCAAGAACTTGCTCCAATATTTCCAATTTATTTACATGGTTTTCTCCAAAATTTGTTTTAACTCTCTATTTGAAACCTCAGCCTGGGCAGTTGTTTGGGGGTGGTATGGTGTTGATTCTTTTTCTATCAACCCATACTTCTGTAGAAGGGAAAACAAATTCTGATTGTAAAAGTGTGTCCCTTGGTCACCAATGATGGCCTTTGGTTCTCTAAACCTACAATTTTTTTTCCTTGACAAAGTCCACTACAACATGAGAATCATCTTTCCTAGTGGCCCTATCCTCCATCCATTTTCTCACATAATTAATGAAAACCAAAATATACCAGAAAAAAATGAACTAGGAAAAGGACCCATAAAATTAATGCCCCATACATCAAAAATCTCACTTAATAATATGGGTTTTTGAGGCATATCATGTCTCCTAGAAATGTTCCCAGTGTATTGGGAATGAGAGAATGATTTATAAAACATAAGGGAATCATGGAATAATTTAGGACAATATAATCCAGAGTCTAAGACTTTCCTAGATATTTTTTGGGGTCCAAAGTGTCCTCCACATGAAAGTGTATGGAATAAATGTAGAACAGACTCAAACTCATGATTAGGAACACACCTCCTAATAACTTGATCACTACACATGTGCCAAATGTATGGATCATACCACACATAATAATGAGACTCATTTTTAAATTTTGGACTTGATGTTTCTTAAATTTTTTAGGGATTTTAGATGTAACATGGTATTTTACTAAATCAGAATACCAAGGATGCGTACCTAAGATGGAATATTGTAGCTCATTGGGGAATGTTTCCTGAAGTGGTACTTGGGCCAAGGTGTCAGCCTCTATTATGTGAGTAAGCCTACTCATGTGTTCCTCCACTAGGTTTTCAGACCCTTTCTTGTATTTTATTTCAATATTTCTTGAAAAAGGAGCATCCTTTGGATAAGTCTGGGATTTGAATATGACTTCTTCAAAAGGTACCTCATTGGTTCATCGTCAGAAAAAGCAACTACTTTAGAGCCCAATAACTATGAACGAAATATATCTAAAGAAAATATAAATGAAATAAACTCTTTTTCTATTTTAGTGTATATTTATTGGTCTGAATCCAAGGTCCTCGATGCATAGGCAATCACATGTGAACATCCTTCCACCCTCTGTGATAAGATAGATCCACCTAAAAATTTGGGTGAATCACAAATAAGCTCAAAATGAATGTCCCATTGTGGGGGTTGTATGATTAGTGGAGTGGTCAGACACTTCTTTATATCATCAAATGCTACCCTCCATGAATCATCAAATACAAAATCAGAATCCTTTTGAAGTAATCATGAAAAAGGAAGGTAAATATTACTAAAATCTTTGATGAAGCACTAATAAAAGCATGCATCCCCTAGGAAAGATCTAATATCATGAACACATGAAGGATATGGTAAGGATAAAATATGGACTATCTTATATCTATCAACCTCAATCCCATGTTTTGACACTATATGCCCTAAGACAATACCATGATCTACCATGAAATGACACATTTCAAATTTCAAGACCAAATTCTTCTCAATAAAACAATTCAACACCTTTAAAAAACTATTTAGAAATTTTTCAAATGAGGATCCATACACTGTAAAATCATCCATAAATACCTCTATGTAGGTCTCAAAAAAATCAGAAAAAATACTCACCATGCATCTCTAGAAGGTACTTAGGGCATTGCATAGTCCAAATGGCATACTATAGTAGGGAAATGTGTTGAATGGAAAAGTGAATATTGTCTTCTCCTGGTCCTTATGAGCTATAGGAACCTGAAAATATCCAGAAAACCCATCCAAGAAACAATAATGTGTCTTCCTAGCTAGTCTCTCAAGCATTTGATCAATATATGGTAGGGGAAATGGTCCTTGCGAGTGGATTTATTTAGTTTCCTATAATCAATGCACACTCTCCAACTATTAATCACCCTCATTGGAACTAACTCATCTTTATCATTTTAGAAACTATAACACCATTTTTATTTGGAACAACCTGAATAAGACTTACCCACAGTGAATCTGAAATTAGATAAATTATACCTTCCTCAAGCAATTTTTCAACTTCTCCTTTGGAAACTTCTAGAAGAGTTAGATTCAGTATCCTTTATGGATACCTCACTAGTTTATCCCCATCCTCTAAAAGAATCATATGCATTAAAATGGAGGGGATAATACCCTATATATCACCTAAGGTCCACCATAATTTCCTTATGTTCTCCCTCAAAAGATTCAAAATATTTTCCTCATTTTCAAATGTGAGATTATTAGAAATGATAACAGGTAACCTCTCAACAATCAAAAAGTATGAGTTTTTGAGATTTAGTGGAAATGTATTGATCTCTAATGAATGGAGGTGATGTATGGATGGAAACATTTAAGGAACTGAAATATGTGCAGAAATAACATAAGTATTATAAAAAACATCATCAAAATTAAAGAATAATTCGTCAAAATCATCAGCATACTCAATAGCCATGTCATAATCAGATTGAACATGATCAAAATAAGAATATGAATCCATTTAAAAATAAAATATAAGAGTGTCTTATTCATTATAAATAAGTGTGGAAGTAGTCTTAGACATAAAACTAGAAAAAATGATCATAATGTCCCTAAGAATAGGACAATCAAAATCTATGGGGTTTTTACTTAGTAGTTTAAAATGAGAGATAACAAAAGAAAAATAGTCCTTTGAGGGGTACTTCATGGAATACATAATATTAAATATCAGAACTTCATCCACAAAATTCATGGAAAATATACCCTCATGGAAATTTATTATTGTTCTTTCAGTTTTTAGGAAGGGACTACCTAATATAATTGGAGCACGAGAACATACCTGATCATTCTACATGTCAAGAACATAGTAAAATATGGGACATATCATGTATCTTATCCAAATAGGTACATCCTCAATGACTCCCATAGGATATGTTGTAGCTCTATTCACCAACTGCACCACTACTCTTATCATCTTGAACTCACCAACCTGTAATGAAGAGAATATAGAGTGAGGCATCACATTTATGGAATCTTCTAAATCCCATAAAGCATCATAAATGTGTATGTCCCTTATGGCTCATGGGGTGGTGAATATCCCTAGATCCTTTCACTTTATTGGAATTTCTAGATTTGGTGTAATGAGTGCTGACACATTCTTTCCAAGATTGATCATCTCATTTCTTTTGAGCCCTATTCAATTGGTACAAAGTTCTTTTAAGAATTTTCCATACCTAGGTATCTGCATAATGGATTAAATAAGGGTAATGGTTATCTCCACACCCTTGAATGTGTCCAAAACCTCATTTTACATTGCCACTTTAGCCATCTTCTTGATTTGAACAACCCTATTTTGAAAGGGAAGGGGTTTAGGGGGAACATTGTCAATATTTTTCTTAACTTTTTCTTTCTCTGTGGGATTATCAATAGTTGTTTTTGAATGGTGATACTCCAGATTTGAGGTGAATCCCAGTGGAATGGTAGGTGGAGAAGCATTAATTGTTTGCTTCCCAATTCTCAATGTGATGGAACTGACATTCCCCATTGGATTTAGAGTAGGTTTTGAAGCTATATCTCCAAAATTTTTACTTACCAGTTCATGGAGGGTGGGGGAAATCTGGCTCATTTGTTTTTTAACTCTCTCAACCCCAAACCTTGATTCTTCATCTCATTCTATTGGTTAAGACTAATTTTCTTCAAAAGATCATCAGTATTGGAATCTACATTTGCTTAAGAAGACCCTTGTTGTTTAATTTTTGATGCTTGGGATTCAAATCTTCTTTGGGGTTGTTGGAAACCCTTACCGGTATGGCGGAGTCTACTGGAAGTTTCATTGAAATAGGGGACTTTGCTGTTTTCTAGAGTCATAAATCATGTATGATTGATCCTTCCACACTTGGTTTTATGTTGGAGTAATGGAATCAAAATTATTTTGGGGATGTGATTGTTTTTGCTACTAATATGTTCTCCCATGAAACACTGCTGCACAATATTCTCATTCTTGTAGTTTGGGGAAGCCTTCAGTTGGGTGGCTTGTCTCAGTGAAAGTTCCACAAGGCCTTGAAGAAGGGGGTTCAGTTTTCTTTTGAGCTAAAGAAGTATATCTCACAATAGTTTTAAATTCTTCCAAAATTGAAAATAAAAAAGTTACTTTGGATGGTATCAATTAATTGAGTTTCAAGAGAAGGTGAAATTACTTGATGTACTCCTCTAACATGTGGGGTACCTCGATCACCAGATTGTTGAGAGTTTTGTTCCATCTCATCAATCAATGCACGTGAAACTGATGGTGTTTTGTCGACCATTTCTCTTCTAACCACATCATCCACCATGATCCTCTCCATAGGTGTGATTCTTTCTTAGAATTACTGTATGAGGAGTTGATCACTGATTTGGTGATGCAGGCAGCTTGCACACAACTTCTTAAATCTCTCCCAATAATCATACATTGACTCCCCATGTGCCTTCTTAGTCCCCAATATCTACTTACGAATGAATGTGGTCCTTGATACTGGAAAAAATCTCTACAAGAAAAGACATTTCAAATAATTCCAATATGTTACATCTTTAGGTTGTAAATAATACAACCAATTTTTATCAATTCCATCAAGTGATAATGGAAATTCTCTATGTTTTATATGATATTTAGAGACATTTCTTGGTTTCATTATTGATCATACCACATTGAGTTTTTTAAATTTTTATTTTTATCATCACCAGATAAGCCATGGAATTTTCAAATAAGGTAAATTAAACCATATTTTAGTTTAAAGATTAATTTGAGAGTTTCTTATGCAATGCATGTAGGTTGATAATTAATATCAGGTGCAACCAACTCTCAAATAGTCTTATTGAGTTTATTGTTATTATTTTATACCATTATATTTGTTTTAATATTTGTTTTAGAAGAGTTTCCAATTTGAAAAGTCCTCGAGTGGAGGAATTATTTAGTTGGGTAAATTTCGACACTTCCCATAGATCGAGATTGTCTGATTTGATCCCTAAGGATGCACACAATCTTGGGGTCTAGATCAAGGAGATTCTTAGGAAGGTATTGTTTCATAAATCATAGAAAAGATAGAAACAAAAATAAGTGGACACCAATATCATTGAATGGGGTTTCAACTGATGGTCCAATAAAAAGAGTTGGGTAATAGTAAACTAAAACGAAAAGGGAGGAGAATAAAAGAAACCAAATAACAAATAAGAATAAATAAATTACCCAAAATTGGTTTACTAAAAAACTTTTCTCTCCGAAAACGGTACCAATTTGATTAAAATTTTCACACACGCTCTCAAAAAATGTTTGTGATTTAACTAAGTGCAACACAGTGGTTGACCTAGGTCGCTCTCTCATGAAGGAAGTGAATTAAAGAACCCTTGAAAGGATTTAATCGAAAAAGGGAAATAAGTGAAAACAAATGAAATACAATATGAGGGGGTTGGTTTTGTGTCATTCATATAATAAACTAAACAACAAACAAGAACAATCAAAGACATAATTTCTTTAAAAACACTATTATGAGAAGAAGTAGTTGATATAATATACCCCATTAATCATTAATTTATCATTATACCATATAATTATAATTCATTAAATTATGATACCATAATCTTTTTAACCCCTGATCCCTACAAAAATTAACAAGACCACAAATATTGTAAAAAAATGATCCCTAGGTTATCTTTGAGACATCCAATCGCAGCACCCATCTTTGACTGTGATCCAAAATCCAACTTATGGTTAGTGGAAAAGTAGGGCCGAATATCCTCCCTATAGTGGAGAATTAATTTATTTTGGGATGAGACTTTAACCCTACAATTCTATCCCATGTTTATCAGATTTTGCGATTGAGGTTTCGCTCACATGATTTACACATGCTCAACCACATGGTCAAGTCCAAGTCGATCGAGTAACATAGAAATCAAAACTCAATTAATTGATCACAATTTATTAATTACATTATGTTTATGGATTCCAAATAAATAAATTAAGGGATAATTTATTAGATCAACTACAAAATAAATCACTCTTCCATGGGTGGAGTTGTCATCCTGAAGACGTTTTGCATAAGAAATGGATTGATTGGGGAACACCAAATATCTTATACATTCTTAAATTAAAGCAGAAGAATAAAAATATAAATATTAAAAGAGAATAAAACAGAATATTTATAGAATAAAATTCACATTACAAGCATAAAAATAAGGAAAAACAAAGTGGAGGTGGGAGAGGAGAGCCTTCTTGGAAGAAAACTTTGCACAAGGTAATAGTTTTTTGAAGTTTTTTGAGGTGTTCACAAGAGCCACCATTTCTTCCAAACCATAACAATTCCTTTAACAACCCTCCCAAATAGTGAAAAAATCTTTTAAATATAGTTGGGTAGGGATAGGATTATAAAAATTATTTAAATGTGAAAGGAAAATTCGACCAAATTTTTTAATCCTCTTATTTGACATCAAAAAGCGTGGTCTTCTAGAAGGTTTATTTGTATATAATAATCTCCCTGATCTTCCCTCTAAATATGGGCCCAATCCAAGGCACATTGAAGAAGATACGGCCTAAATGATGATGTAATGTCCAATATGGATAGTGCAGTCCAACTTTGTTTTCATGTCCCATTTACTCCACTCAAATGCAAGATAAAGCTCACATTTCTTACATATAACTTGTATCTAATTAAGTCATGAATAAAGTTTCAAAATTTTATTTTAAAATAATTTACAGAAAAATATTTATTCCCAAAATACTACAGTAAATTTTAAAAGGGTAAAACTGAAATTTCTATCAAATTTTCAAATGAATGATCTAATCCCAAATGTTCTATAAATTAACATATTTAGCACAATGTGAGAAAATTATTTCATTTATTATCAATAAAATATTCAATAAAATTGTGTTTAATCAATATACTTTATATCTATCATCATACCCAACTGTTATTGAAGGTAATGGAAAAAATTAATGACATCGGTTAATGAGACGATAGTCCACCGTACACACGACTGTTGATTTTTAACCCATTTTATTGAATAGGAGAATAATTTGAGTTTTTATATTAAAATAATGACATATAAGTATATTTAATATAATTATTTTATTATATAATCATTTTTTAAGAATTATTTAAGGTGGTGGTGGAAGAAATAAAATAAAAACACTCAATAAAGAGTATTACCTCTTCTTTGGGAGGCTTTTTTGGGTTTGCACCAAAGGCCATACATGGTTGTATTTATGCCTAAAATAAGGATTTTAAAATGATTATATGGAATTATAGAAGTTATTTGAGAATTTATTTTATGAATAAATTGTTTTTGAAGGCGTTAAGTGAGGAGGAGAGTGGGTGGCCTATTATAAGTGTTGTTAGTGGCACACTTGCAATTTTTAAAAATAATGTATTCTACCGACATTTTTTCATGTAACAAGGATAAAATAATACACCATTATAGAAAATATAAGGTATAATGTATAAATATTTATATCCAATAGATTTTAGAAAAGTTTCTAGGTTATTTAAACCGATATATGTTTAGTTTAGCCCCCCTAGAAAAACCATTTTCACCTTAATTGTGGTAATTAATTTTTATTGTTTTCACTATTAATTTTGGTCAAAAATTAAGTAGGCCTTATTCAGAAAATTAAATTATGATTATTGAAAATATGGAATTATTTTATACAAATTCAATTTATATATTTGAAAAAAAAATTAAATCAAAACCCTTAGAAATGTCAAAAAAGTTGGTTTACAAGTAGATTATATTTTTGGTGGAAGGTGATTCTATATTAAATCTATGAATAATGATAATTATTGTATAAAACTCAATTAATAGTTTATGATATATTAAATATAACATTAATTGAATTATTTCAATATTATGGATTATTTTAATTAATTAAATTGAGAAACATTATGAATTGTAAAACTGTTTTCAGAAAAAATCAGTTTTAAACCTAAAAATAAACTTATACTAAAAACCAATATAAAGTGTATTTAAATGTAATTAAGTGAATAAAATATAATTAAATAATACATATTATACATTAAATCATAATCAAAACATGTTGGTTTTTTTAATTACATATCTAATTGAATATAAAATACTTTACAAAAAGTCATTATTTTTCACAATTCACTGAAAAATTAATACTTTCCAAAAATATCCAAAATTCAACCATAAGTAAATTTTTATATTAAGATCTAAAAATTGATATTTCTATTAAAAAATTAAATAATAAAATTTAAAAATTAATCTTTTAAAAAACCTTATAATAAAAGAGGTCGGTTAAAACTATTTTATTTTTGACTTAAAAATTTACTTAATATTTTTGTAAATAGTATAACTATCTAAATTATATTAATAAATATGGAAAAGAGTTATTAAATAATTTATAGGGTTAATATAAAAATTAATTAGATTAATATACTCTTCTTATTTCAAGAATAAGATCAAGATCAGAATCATGAGAACCCTTTCGTGTTTAGGAATTGTCCCATGTTGATGAGAATCAACAAGTTGATGAATATTGTTGTGTCAAAGTGCACCAATATTTTTTTTCTACAATTCATTCACACCATACCAGTTATGAAAATTTTAATATATGAATTAGATGATACATATGAGAGATATCAAGATATTTATTTCAATCTAATGACTAAAGTAGGTTCATTGAAGAATTGGTAAATTGATTCTTGATCTGAAATAACGAATCATTGAGAACCAGACATCTCAAAGGATGATATTGGGGAGTTTAAGTTGTTGTTTTAATTTTTTTAATAAGTTTCAAAAAAATATACTATATAATCAATTGGATAAAAAACTATAAACCATGTTGATATATAATCAAACTAATAATTAGTTTATCTCACCATAGACACATTGACTTCCCCCATAGATTTTATGAAATGTGAGTTTCTCTCTAAAGAAATATTGTGAGATCTTTATAAAGATATGGTTGCCAAAATTAAGAGAATACCTATAATTCCACAAAGATATATTTTGAATATTGATCAATCATAGAATGTAATCTATTATATATAGATATAAATTTACAAGCATCTCAAGATATTATAGTTCAAGTATAAAAGGATACAAGTTTCATAATCACTAGTTTACAAAAAAATGGTTGGATCATTAACCAATAATTTTTTTATTTTTGGAAGAAAACATTGGTCATGTACATCGTTTATTGGTCAGAAATATGGAAGAAGATTCTTCTGATGAAGAAGATGCATCTAGTGATCAGAAGGAGGATCAAGAATCTTCAAAAGCCAAAGAAATCACTCTTCAAGTATCAAAACCTTCTTCGGTTGGTCTATCAGATGACCAGATTTAGGAGATAAAGAAGTATATTGGGTCTAGTTATAGTAAAGGGGGTATGTATAACTTGTTTGTAAATTTATCTTAGATCATGTGGATATTTTTTATACTATATTAGATATCTTTAAAATTAATATGGTGAAGAAACTTGATATGTGTGTAGATGAATTATACCATCTCAGAGGCTGGAATTCTCTTATACATTACTCATTAGATATCCATTCAACAAAAATTTCATATATTTTAATAAATATTTGATCCCACTGAAATATACTCAAGGGAGAAGCTCAGATCATATTTATTTTTACAGATCTCAGTAAACTAATCTCAATATCGATTTCATTTTAGTAAGGATTTCTTGAGGAGATAATGGTAGAATTGGATGATATTTACTTACTTTGGATGATTTTTTGGAGAAAGTTGTGATGTTTCTATGCCTATATCCTCACTACCGGTTGTTCAAACTCAGTCTTTTAATATTCTGCATAAGAAATATTGACTATCCCCACAAAACTAACTTAATTTCTTAATTGGGTTACTTACTTGAATGGAATCTCAAAATACATTTGAATGGTTATTTACTTATATTGTATGTTTTTAATACCCTTATTTCTTATTAGTTGTTTATTTATTTATTTAGAATTCTTACTTTTTACCCTCTTTCAAAATATTTTTAAAATTTATCATTCTTAGTTTTATTTTATTACTTTCATTATTTGTTTATTTACTATTTATTATTTTCAATTATTAATCACTCTATAGTTTTTATCTTTTTTTAATTTAATTTATATATAATTTTATATAATTAATTAATAATTTAAATTTTTATTTTATGTACCTAATCAATATTATTTTCATTATAAGTCCATCAAAAATTCTATTTATATTCAGTATACCTTAGTCATACCATTTACACTTGTTCCTGTGCAACATTAATTGTACTCTTATTCTTATCATACATTTTTTATATCAAAAAAAGTTGGAGAAGAAATAAGAGGATACAAAAATTAAAATATTAAAATATTTTTAAACATTTTTAATCAAATTGTTGTTCATTGAGATTTGTGATCACCACAAATGGTGAGATTACCGGACATACATTTTTTTTAACAAATCTCAATTTTTTATGTGTTTTAATGGTTTAAATATCCCTTTTTATATTTTAATGTGTTTTTCTTCAGTTTCTATGATTTTATCTTCTTAAGAGTTGAGTTATTTATTTCAACGGAATTTCTCATAAACAAATGTAAATTCATTTATTCTTTTGTATTTTAACTATACAATTTATCTTAAACCAAGTGATTATCTTATGCATAACATAATTATCTTACTAAAATACATATTGAAAATTTTATCATATGAAAAAAGAAAATTTTCTTATGTTTGTTAAAAATTAAGAAGCTCAGCTAGAAGAAAATTATGATATATATTTTATCTCATGAAAATGAATTTCATAAAAGGATTATCTTATGAGCATCAAATGAATCCATGTGAATTTATTATCACATTCCAGCGCAAAGTTATCATATGAATATCAATTATCTAACATAGAAGGAAAATATCTATTTTATCTTATGAGAATAGTGTTATTGGATTCCTATCTTATGAATATTAATATATTGTGAATATTTTCATGATTACACTCATAATGTTAGAATAATCTTTAGATAAATCATCTCATCAATTTAAGCATATCAGAAAAATATTTTTTTATATATAAAAAGATCAATTTGGATAAAGTTTCATTCTTCTAAGAATGCAAGGATTTGAAGAATAATATTTATGACATAAATGTTGTATAGGTTAATTACATATTTGGAAAAGAATTACATATGCCATTAAAAGCCTTTATCATCAAATTTTCCAAGGATTATTCATTTTACCATTATTATTATCTGGTATTCAAAAGTTTAAAATTATATAGGTGTTATAAATAAGAAATTTAACTATTGTATGAAAAGGATATGAATGTACATATGAACAGACTGATGACATAAAGAAAAAATGTGTATACATAGAGAAATCACATAGTCTTCCTTGATGTGATCCGAAGTTTAGATATTGTAATTAAACAACCTCTACAAATATTATTTTAAGATGACCATCTTCTATGGAAGTATCTTTATCTACTGTCATTTTCTTCTTACAACTGTGTGATACACCATTCCTTCAAATTTTTCACATTTCTATTTCATCATAATTTATTGTGATTGAGTGTGTTAAGGTCATGGATATGTCATGTGAAGAGAGATATTGGTTAAAATATCTGATAACATTTTAATAAGTAACGTATTTTTGAAATTATATGGAAGCCACTAGAAAAAGGTCTATCATAGTGAAAATCACTAAACTCAAAGAGTAAAGTAATGGTGAAGTTTAATATGAGATTTATTTTGATGTACTAAAGCTAGTTATGATTTAAATTCTAAATATATGAATTTTATAATCATTTTAATTTGTATATATGAGTTTAACCATGTTTTTTAATGTCAAACATCCCATGAAATATAGACTACTATAGTGGTTTCCTATTAAGGAACCAATAATGTGAAGGATATTAGATATGATACTTCTAAACATATGTTATACATGATAAAAAATAGAATAATGAGAAATAATTAATTAGTTTAATGGAAAAATCACTAATATAGTGAATTACGTTGCTTCTATAGAAACACAAATTAATAAGATAGAGAAAACATTGAATGTTTTCTAATTTTTACCTCTTAAGTTGAGTAGAATCTCAACAACAATGAAACAATCTATAATGGTCAATAATTTCAAAATAGAAATATATTATTGTCACTCTTAATATGCATGAGGAAAAAATGGGTCCAAATATAAAGAATATAAATGGTTTAGAAGGAAATATTACTTTTAAGGTTTTTATTTATAAAGATTACAAGAATAACAAGGTTATATAGATCTATGAATCATTTAAATAAGAAGACTCCTCAAGAAATTCTGGATTAAATAATGAACATGAATTTTTTTCTATAATGTTAAGAAAGATATATAATAAGAGAAAATTATTTAGAAGACATTTCAATAATTAACAGAAGCATGGTATAAATTCTAAAGAATTAGGATTCTATAATTGAAAAAATCATAGGCACATCAACCTATACTTTCCTCTATGGAAAGAAAATAAAAAAATATTAAAAAGTCCATATATAAGATGAAATATAAAATGGTTATAAAATCTACATGGAGTTCCTATGAAGACTCTAGTAATTGGACATCTCCAAAGTTATAATATGAAGCATCTAATCAAAAGGCCAACATGTGTTTCATGTTAAATTTAAATGAGGTAAAATGTTATTATTCTTATGAGCATGATTTCAAGTCTTTAAATAAAAAAATATCATATAAAGTGATAAATGAATATTGTACCATATTAAAAACCACTTATTAAATATGTAAAAATAAAATAATCCATTATAAATTCATACAATTTTTTTAATGAATACGAGGACTTAAGTAAAAAAAAATTAGATTTTAAAACCAGTTTGGAAAAGTCTACTGCATCTAGTACTAAATAGAATGGCTTAATTTAGAACATATAGAAAGAAGATCAAAACTTTAAAGTTTCAAAAAGTGTTTTTACTAAGGGGGATGTTTACCAAAACAATATCCTTGGCAAAACCAACATAAAATAGAAATATTTGTAATAGAATGTTAAGTTGGAAATAAATTTTTTTATAAAAACTATTTTGTTCTTATTTCTAAGAACAAAAACCTCTCCAATGCACTTGTTTTCACTATAGATAAGAAGTACATTATACCAATATATGTAATATAAAAAACTATGTTTTGTGGAATTAAATATTATTTTCCTACAAAAAGTTTTTCAAAATTAACTGATGGATTTTATGGTAAACACAAATAAAATTTGGGTTTCTAAGTCATTTGTATCTAATATTTATGGACATAAGAGTGTTTGTATATTAAATAATATTATTTCTTGATTTTTCATTTTAGGGTATTATCCACATAAAAGAATTAAAAATTTATTTTGTATAGATTTTTTTCAAGAAACATGAGTGTAAGTTTCTCTAACTTTCACTCATCATCTAATATTGATAGAGGTTATGTCCCATTTGATGAAAATGTAAAAGTAAATATAGTTGGCATTAGAAATATTGGAAATTCATAATCTATCCCCATCAACAAAGTACATTATGTTGATGGATTAAAGAACAACCTAATAAATGTTTCTCAAATTTGTGATGATGGTTATTTATTAAAGTTTTCTAACAATCCCTTCACTAATTTTAAAGGAAATTATCTCAAGGTTAAAGCACCAAAAACAGATAATTTCTACACATTATATATTAATTATTTGTATATAAAAAATATAAAATTTTTCAATGCTACAGTAAATTTATCATGGTTTTGGAATAAAAGGATTACAAATTATAATGTTTTTTCTTTGAAAAAGTTAACCAAAATAAATTTGATTTTTGATTTTCCAGACCTTAAATTGGATAAAAATAAACTATGTGATGCATGTCAAATGAAAAATAAAAACAACTATTATATTGAAATAATTAAATGTGTGTATGCTTATAAAACCCTAGAGCTTATCTATATGGACCTATTTGGGCCTGTTAGAATATAAATCCTTGCTAGAAAATATTTTTTCTATGGGTTGTTTGATGATTCTATAGATTTACTTGGGTTTATTTCTAGAAATTTAATAGTGAAGAATGTCCTATTTTTGTTAATTTTTGTAAACTTGTGAAAAATAAAATGGATTCCAAATTTTTTTTAAGAAGTGATCATGGTAAAAAAATTTAAAATCATGAATTAAATTAATATTTCTCAAAACAAGGTATTATATATAATTTTTCTTCCCCTAGGACACGTCAATAAAATGGTGTTGTTGAAAAGAGTAATATAATCGTGCAAGATATTTCTATATCAATGTTATGTTAATATAAATTACCTACTCATTTTTTGGATGATGTTATTAACATAATGTTTTATGTCATTAACAGAGTTTTAAAAAGGACTATCATAAATAAAACACCCTATGAACTATGGAATAAATAAAACCCAAAGGTAGGATGATTTTAAGTATTTGGAAGTAATTTTTATATCATAAACACCAAGTATAATCTTTGAAAATTTGATGCAAAAGCTGAAGAAGTTATATTCCTAGGATATTCTACTTCCTCCAAATATTGTAGACTTTTTAACAAAAGGTCAAGGATTTTTGAAGATTAAACTCATGTGATGTTTTATGAAATTGATCTTTTTTTGACCAAATTAATCATGTTGATGAGTTGCATGAATATATTATAAAAAAAGACTTGGAACTATTTTTAACAATAAAAAGGATTAAGATTTGGAATTTTTTTTAACCGAATTCTGTAAGGGTTGATACTAGTGAACCACAAATTGTGTTGCCTCAAAAACATAGAAACATTAAGTAAATTCATATGGAAATTTTTATGGAAGTTTAGATAAATGAGTTTGAACCAAAATAAATGTAGGAAACTTTGTAGAATTCCCTATTTTTTATCACAGATAGAACCTATAACTATAGAAGAAACTTTAGCTTATGATATTTGAGTTTAATAAATGAAATAAGAGTTAACCCAAGGAAAGAGGAACAAGATATAGAAATTATTTGATACACTGTCTAGAAATATTGTTATTATAACTAAATGGGTATTTAGGAATAAACATGATGATCAAGGTGTGATCACTAGAAACCAAGCTAGATAATTTTTCAAATCATATAATCATGAAGAATGTATGGATTATGAGGAGACATTTCCTCATATATCTAGGTTATGAGAACTTAAAATCATAATAACATATTCACCTCATATGAATTTTTAATTATATAATATGGATATTAAATATATATTTATAAATGGATTTTATGGAGAATTTTATGTTGAACAACCTTCTAGTTTTAAAGACCCTGATTTTCAAAATTCCGTTATTAAAATTACCAAATGTACCTATGGACTTAAACAAACACCTAGATCATAGTATAATTTTTTATTTTTTTTTATCATTTGGTGTTAATATGGTATTGGCAGTCTCCACTCTTTTTTATAAATATTCATCAAGAGATACTTTTCTTGTACAAATATATGTTGATAGTTTTATTTCTTGGTCAAAAACCAAAAAATGTGTAATGATTTTTCAAAACATATGAATAAATAATTTGAAATGAGTATGATAAGTATGTTAAACATTTTCCTTGTATTTAATATTTCTCAAAAATATTTTGAAAATGTATGACACCAAATAAAATACATTTTTGATTTACTTAAAAGGTTTGGAGTTAAAAATAGTATGAATTATTCTTCTCCTATGATCTCTAATATTAAACCTGGATTAGATGAAAATGGAAAATTAGTTAAAAATAATTTATATAGAGGATTTGAATATTTAATTTATCTTGTTTCAATTATAGCATACATTATTTTTTTAGTATGTTTGGGTGCCAGATTTCAGTATGTCATTTTTATTCTATATGAGGTGAAATCCTTCATCTGTGATCATTTAGTTTATCCCTTATTTTTAAAATTACTTCCATTTTTAACTCCATAGGCAACAAATTTTGGTGTTTTTTAGATCTGTGAACCAAATCCATGGATAATCCCATTTCCCCCTATATTTTTGTTGGGATCAATTTTTTCAAACCACAAATAAACATTTTTGATATATATATCGAAGGTGAATATCATTACAAATAAGAGATTTAATATGAATTTGAGGTTGATTTCTACTCATCATATTATTTCCAAGGGAATTTGGGATCATTTCTGATATAAGAAGAAAAGGGGTGAAATTAATATGGATCAGAGACAACTAAATACCAGTCTAGACCCTTTGGGAGCTAACTACTAGTAGGTTGAAGCTGCTTGGAAAGAAAGAGATGTTGCTAGGAAAATTTCCCTAAATATTCAAGGCAGTAAAAACCTAGCTTTATGGAATAACAATTCTTACTATAGAGTCATAATTGATTTGTCTAATATAGATCATGGGGTCTCCACTTTAATGTTCAGTTGGTTGTTGAAGATCAACTCAAACCTAGTGGTGAATCTAAGGCTCAGACTACAGAAGCACCTACAATAGTGGAGAAGGTTCATGATGATTAAGGTTTTAGGAGGATCCTTTCTTCTCCATTACTTTAAAAGATATGATAGATAATGTTATTTAATGTTGGATTCCCAGACTGACCCTCCTTCATGGAAATTGTGAATTCCTATAGCCTTGAAATGCAGTTTTTGAGTATGTTAAAAGGACTCCAGGAGGATTCCATCGAAAATAAGTTTTAATCATTATGGAAATTACCCCATTATATAATAGGATTATTAATTATATAATATAAATTTCACACTTTCATACTCTACAGGAAGTGAATAGTATTTACATGCTGAATTTTACCATCTGATGAGTGTTAAAAAGGAGAAAAAATAGTGATAGGCTCAAAATTCATTATTCATTTTTAGATGATGAAGGTGAGATGGTGGAGGGACTACTCTAAACAACCTATTTTAGTAATAATTCTATGAATAAGAGAGGATTATTTAAAAATGGGATCTAATGTTTTGTAGGTTTCTTAGGAGACCAGAACATGGAGTACAACTAATAGCATAAAGGATCCCTATAATGGGGCTAAAGAAGTTTCCAAAGAACCTCATGGTGAGTAATAGCCTTAAAATTATACTCTGAAGACCCAAATAACTAATATAGGGATGTATTTTTTGAATATATATGGGGAAGGGGGAAGGGAGAAGGAAGATGAAGATGAAATTGCATCTTCCTTGGACCTTCTTTTGCACTCGAATGAAAAATGGTGGAAGTGGTGATTAATATCAAGGCCTCATCAGAGGATTTCACATAATGTACGAAATAATTATTCTAGTAACCACCAATGTGGAACAAATGACTTGGATCAATACTCAAGATATTATATAGATAAGTGGATTTAAGGAAGGAAAGATAAGTATGGGGTGTATATTATGACTCAGGACAAGATGGATTCATTCTATGAGGACCTCATTAGAGAAGACAAAGAGAGGATGGAATTGTTCATTGATCAGGGTTTACAAAGGGTAACTCATTGTCACAAATCAACTTGGGTATCTCTTATATTAGGAACCCAAGTTAACTTGTGACATACCTGATATGCGTCATTGATCTCTTATGGTCGGACACAAGTTTTGAGGTCTCATAACATAATCAATGTGAAATATTTCAACATGAATATAAAACAAAAACATCCAAAATAAACATCCAATTAGAGTAAGAAACATAAATAGTGTCATGATCTTAATTGAACTATAATTAAGTAAACGTTACATAACTAAATAATAGTAAATAAACTGAAAAAAATCCTGGTTATAGGGTGATACATATACATCCCAAAAGAAAAAAAAAGTAAAAGAATATCCAAACTTCTACTATAATCTCTATGTGACCCTTACTCTCTATATCCCCTACCAAGTGTTATGAAAAACCTAAAAATACAACATCCTAACTAAGAAGGATAAATCCAAATCACTTGGGAGAAAACCATAAGATCTAAATACACAAAATTATGTATACAAGATGTGTGAGAAGCCCCCTAGGATTCCACTGAGAATTTCATGCAATTTTATTAAAAAATAATTTCATTTTAAATTGGTTTGAAATAAAATAAAAAATATGGTATTGAAAAATATGTACAAAAAATACAATATCACACACATTACCATTTACAAACTTCATTTCTCTTTCTCTTCAATAAAAACAATCACTTAAAACCCTTTCTCATGACTTAACCCATTTTTAATCAATGATACCCTTTTCAAATACACTTTTAAAATACAATCTAATAATATCCATTTTCAAACACTTCAAAAAAAATTAAATAAACAATACAAATTCAAAAATATCAAAATAAAACACCAAGACACTATGTCACAAAAAGGAAGAGTGCAAGAAAGCAGAAGACATGGTTCCATGTGTGCCAATAAAAGTAGGTAAAACAAAGGAAGAAAATTACGTAAGGATAATTATCAAGTAAAAAATGGAAATTTATAAAAAAATATCATGAGTAAATCCTAGAAATACTTGATTTAAACCCATCTACAGGTCTATTGATTATTCCTATGTTAATAACCAACTGATTTCCCTCAACTGGCCTCACCGATGGCACTACCCTATGTCCTTACAAACACCATATTGGATCTATTCTATCAATTTGTATAATTTAGTAACTGTCTATCACCCCTCACTAATACACCTATAATCTATATATATATATATATATATCAAATGATAGGATTTAAGAAATAACATGTATCAATGAATCAAAATCAATAAATCTCACCTCACCTCTTAAATCTAAGCAAGGGATTTCCCTAATAGAATATAATCTATATCACAATATAAAGTAAGACCCTTGAGATATAATCCATATAAAAATAATAAAAAATATCCCCCCTAAAGGGGCAATTTAAATAAGGGGGTCAAGAGGGTCTCACACACCCACACATTTCAAACCCATACAAAAATTCCAAAGGAGCCTTCATTATGAGGGACTCAAAATGATAATTAATTTACTATTATTTGAAATTAAATTTCAAAAACAATCTATTAAAAACAACCCATTGAAATACATTTCTCAAATAGATTCTAAAAAAAAGCTAAAAATAAATTTGGAATCTCATTGAAGAACCAAATCACACTTTTTCCTTATAACCCCCTAAAGGCCCAAAATACTATTTTTAATTTACCTCATGACATAAATAAGGTCAAATAACTTCAAAAATCCCAATTTATTTTTTATATATCCCCTTAAACATTTCATTATCATCTAGAATTTTGAGTACCACTTGAGATTCCATTTTATTACTTGAAATATTTTTACCAAGACACTTAAAATCCAAAATTTCCCTTCAAAATCAAGAAACCTTTATACCACTTTGATACTAATTGAGAAACCAATTAAAATACTTTACCAAAAATAATTTATATACAACATATATGTATAAATAAAAAAATAAAACATGTATAAAGCTCATATAATTAATTTCATACTAATGTAAAGAAACACACAAAACACCCACCTTGGTTCATTGATAATCATGTTAGAGGTCACTACCTACAATGATGAATGTTCCAAAAATAATTAAGGTACTCTAAACAAGCCCTATAAATAAAAAAAAATTCATGGATAAACAAAACATAAACCCAAATATAAACTCAAGAATCACTATATTTCATTGGAGAAATGGAAATTTAGTGGAAAGATAGAAAGACGGAGGGGTGGAAGAACATGACAAACAAAGGGATTTAACTTGATAAATTGGATCAAAATACAAGTAGGGATTAGATACAAAGGATGATGATAAAGTACGGTTTCCTCCCATGACTCTAGATTATAAGAATAACGAGGAGAAGTAAAGGAGGGGAACCCCTTAAATTTTAAAAGGGGTAGAAGGGGGATTTCACATTTCTTGTAAACTATGAAGCTCACATGGTTAGAACACTATTTAAAAAAGAATGTTCTAACCATAAATAATAGTTATATTAAAATTTATAACACTCTCACATGGTTACTTATAACCATGCACAACCCATATTATAAAATACTCTCATAGAAGGGTAACCTTGTACGGTCTCCATTAACCTACGTATGGGTCATCCTAACCCATGCACTACTCATGTTAGACAAACCATGAACATGAAAAAAACTGTAAAATGCTCGATCTAATTTTAATATGCATGTTTTTCCTTTAAACAATGCACCCCAAATGTGATACAAAGTGTTTTTTCACATGGTTTCTAATAACTGTGCAGTTACCATGTGAAAACCATGCACAAAAAAAAAATTCCTCAAAATTAAAATAAAACATCCAAAACATATGAAATTTTAAATTTCCCAACAAATTATTAACATAATAATAGCTACAATGAAATGGGGTGTGAAAACATACCCACTATTCCAAATTATTCACCCACAGAGATCAAAAATAAAAAAGAGGTTCTAGGAAACAAGAAACTGCCACACACTATGGAACAGGGTAAGTCAGACAATAAAACTATTTAGAGTGAATATAAGAAAGAAAATAATTGATCCTAAACGACTCCTCATATCATCTAGATTACATATATAAAAATCTGATCATAACCATATAAAAGAAAACTATAAACATAATGAAAAAACCTAATAGGGGTGGAGACCAAGAATAGGTATCCCCACCATTTATAAATTCACTAAAAGGAATGACAAGAGATAACATATCACAACCCAAAAACAGTAATCCTAATACCGCATCACCAAGGTCAATCCAAGAGTTTTGTAAATCCAATTACAAATAGAAAACACTAAATGACACACTCTAAGTTCCAAGGAAAACATATCCAAAGGGATACTGAACATAAACAAATGAAATCCATCACCAATCTCAACACAAATCAAAACTAAAAAACTCATGAAGAGTATCCCATAAGACACCACAATATGGAATAATAAGGATCTAGACCCCTGTTCACTACACTTAGCATGAAAACCTTGACGTAAATATTGGAAGATCATCCCACGATGGACCCAATGAAGCTATCACCACTGATTTCTCAAATACCTAAAGGAAAATCATGTCCTAGATGCCCAAGCAAAGACCCCAATTTCACCCATGATCAACCCATCAAGAAACTGACCTCAAACATCCAAACATAAAGAATATTCAATTACATAAAAAAAGTCTTCCAAAAACTATAGGTAGTGAAAAAGATGATCAAACCAAAGGCCATCCACAAAAACAAAAAGGAATACACACTAATCCATAATTCATCACCATCCAAAAAGGGGACTTACCAAAAAATCCTCAATACACACAAAAAAGAAACTTCCTAGATAAACAACCACTCAGTGAAACCACATAAGCTCCCAAAAAACATCATAAAAAGTCCACCAAGTGGAAATCCTAATTCCAACCAAACCACTACTCCATCAGAGCCATGATCACTGGAAATAGAAAAAGGCCACTAATCCATGAAATCCTAATCCAAACAAGAACTTATAGATCCACCACTCCAATTGGGGTTTTGGTAGAGTCAATAATAGGTAATAATCAATAATAGTAAGTGAAAGAGACAATGTGAAGGCCTCTTATTAGGAAAACAAAATATATTCCAATAGAACACTTTTAATAGGAATATAAAAATTAACATTAACATGAACCCAATACATCTGTATCTCTCAAAAAAAATCATATAAAACCAGTATAAAAATATAAAATAATTTAAAAATTACTTTTTTCTAAAACTCACAATATTTTAAACAAACATCCCTATAAATAATTACATATCATTTTAAATTTTCATAATTAACCCACATTATAAAATAGAACCATCACATAACTTTTCATAAACACTTATTGTAATAATGGAAACCCTAGTCCCAACTTTAATAGAACTTATCAATTAACATATAAAGTATACATTGAGTTATGTGTGATTTTACCTTAACATAATAGCATAGATATTTATGCTTCCACTATTTACTTAGTAAAACATTGATTATTTATTGTATCAAATGTTTATAGAAGGTCATATGCTATAATGAGAACCTTGAGATAATATGAAATTAATAGTTAATTCATGTAATTTGGTCTAGATACATCATACTGATAGGTCACAGATGATATATGACTATCAGGCATTGGGTATTATAATCATTGAAACTTTTTCTCATTAAGTTCTCACTTGGTGAATTCGAGTAGATGAGATCATGGGGACTGAACCGCCAAAAGGGACACTAAATATTTTAGTTTTTGTGTCTCTTGAATTGAGATTATTATTACTATATACCATTGGATAACGTAAGTTTTCCATGTAAAATACTATGGAATGAAGTTGTAGTGAGGTCTCTTGGATAGAGTGCATAATTGGTGGTATGAAATTGATTTAATAATCGAGATAGTTTTTTTATTTTGAAAGGAAGTGATACTGTGGTCATGATTCATTAGGATTTTAGTAACATCACAAAATCCATGGTCATGGTAGAATAAGGTAATTCCACCTAGTATGGTTAACAAACAATACATAATGAAAAAAATGATAATATCATGTGTGAATCCTTCTTTATGATATATCATGTGACTAAGAGATTATAACCCAAAACATGTGTTCAAATGAAAGGATTTTTGGCTATGCATTTTCATTATATATTTAGGGGCCTTTATGGGTTGCTAGACACTGCTCTTCATCAATGTATAATATTCACTATTATCGATATAAGGTTCTAGAGGGTCAAATACATAATTTATTCAAATGATTCACCTATTCTGATTAATAGGATTTTAGGACATGGTATGCCCCAACACAGGGTCTGGGATATGTCCAAGAATATTTGATCGCCAGGGAATAAATAAATTCAATTTATTCAAATTTATATTCATTGGTATTGAATTAATTTATTAAATTTATTTATATGTATTAAAGTAAATACACAAAAAAATATCAATGAATATTATTTTAATATTCATGGTTCATTTAACATTTGAGCGGATACCATGTCAAGTTAATGACAAATTTTTATAACGTAATATATTTATTATACAACATGTAAGTAAAAAAAATATAAATTTTAATTATTACTCAGTAAAGAAGTCATGAAATATTATTTATAGTTTATTTAGTGGGTAATAAATATGAAAGGTCCTAGGAGCCTTTCTCAGGTATTTTAGAACTGCACTATAAAAGGAGGAGGAGGCTCTCACATGGAAAACTATTTAATGTATGTTTTGTGAGATCTCATCTCTCTTATCCTAATTAATAAATAGAGAATTAGATTATATGAACTTCCAAATCTGAGTAATTCTTCTTGGATCGATGGATCGTCATTGTGGTGATCATCCGGATGTCAAAGGCATTTATGAATCCCTACGCTTACACCCAAACTATGATGATGGAAATTACTATGAACTTTTCAAGAGTGTTTTTAATGATCTTGAGAGAATTAAATTTGGTACCAAAAAGATACAATAGTCGATCATGAGCTGATTTTGAGTGTGGCTTCAGTTCAAATAATGTATTCTTAACTTTATTTTTGTGCTTAAACTCCTTACATGGGATCCTTGGGGCCTTTGATTTTGTAGTGTTTCCCCATCGTCAATGTAGTTACGTCAATCACATGTGAATTTTTTTTAAATACCCATCCCATAAACTTTCTATGCACACCTCAGTACCTTTAATTGATATTATATGGATCGTGTGATGTTTTAAGTTGATGAAAAATTTTATTTTCATCAAATTCGTATGTAGGGGATCATGACGGTCCCAACGGAAAAAATAAAGATTCAATCTGATCTTGGTTAACCAAATTTAGTCCATAAGATGTATTAAGATCATATTGATATCAATATATTTACAGATATAAATTGAAGAATGCATATATATGTGTGTGTGTCTGTGTAAATTTACCAGAAATAGATCACTGGTAAAACGTTCATCGAACCCCACTATTCTGGTCATTTTTTGGTGGATGGAATAGTGTATTCTAGCTAGAAAATTGTCCTAAAATATTTGGAATGTAATAATAATAAAAAAGTTATAAAACAAAAAATTGAAGACAGTAGAAAAATTAGAACATAACATAACATACATATACATATATATATTTAAAAACTCTATAGTGTGGTGGATTTTGGGTAGAGAATCTAACCAAAATAAAGGTACAACCTAAAAAAGTTAGGGGTAGTAGTTGGATAGCTATAAAAAACAAAAACTGTTGGGGAATACTATTGGTTAGCATCCCCCTTCCTACTGCATCCTCGTTGGTGATCTTCCCTATAGCACCAATCATCCCAGATGCCTACTTTCACCCCCAGGTGTCTCCTTTGGCTGACCACCAGCCTCCGCGGTTTCACCATCAGAAATCTCATTGCCTCACTGGACTAGCCCAACCACCATTTCATGTGGTTGTTTCCCCTACTAGTAATTTAGGCCACCACCTTTCACGTCAAATGACCATATTTCATTTTCCCACATCTCGGGACAGCTCACCACACAGACCTACTTCTTCTAGACTACCCTTCCTTATTTCACCTCCCATATGACACTCACATGGCTCCCTCACATTGTGCATCCTCCCTCCGGTCACTTTCAAAAAGAAAAATGCATGGTAGCCCAGGGAATGACCTCCCATGGATCAGCCTAACAGAAAACAATATAGAATGGTCCTACCCAACCTAAATGGGTTACATCCAGTGGTAGTTGACCGAGGATTTTGTAGGGCAGGTCTTACTCGACCTGCCCGACCCTATTAGGGTCCAATATCCCTATCAAGGATTTAAAAGGTTGTGTGGGGGTTTGGGAAGACATGTTTTTATAGATATATATATATATATATATATTTCAAAATTATGTTATAATTTTGAAATAAAAAAATTAAGTGGGACTGAGAGATTAATATTAGAAATAAAACTAATGTTAAATGAATTATTTTAAATCATTTATTACCCTCAACAAATCATTATTGAAAAATATAATTTTTATTTCAAATTTACATTGTGACTATTATAATATATATAATTAAATGACCAATGTATGTATATGATTAATTTATTTAATTGATTATTTTAATGTTGTATGAGGCATGTAATTAATTTACTAATTAGATGGTGTGTGAATCATCATTTTTATCACTTAGTTTGTATAAGGGTCTTCATATCCATGAGAGCAATATTTATTTTGTATTATTTATTCCTCATAAACCCTCACCTATTTATGAGTATTTATGTACTAAGATGAAAATGTTATAAGATTAAGACCATACCGATATGAGGTGATACTCTAGAATAAAAGGTGATACATTGGACCAATATGTGATTTGTGATACAAGTTAGATATGACTCTGGTATTTTACCCCTAGGGTCATGGTTGATCCATTTAAAATAAATGCATCCACCAAAATGAATTGATTAAGATGAGTTTCATAGTATATTTAATTTATGAATTGTTTATTATTATTCTTGAATATGAAATATTACAAAATTACATAAAATAAAAAACATAAAATTCATAGTTAAAACTATATATGACATACTGAATGTTTTTATATTTATTGCATAGTCATTTGTAATTTTGATCATATAGTGCATGCATATCAGATAGAAAATTATTTCATTACATAATTAATAAAATTCCCTCAAATAAATATTAAGTCACAAACTGCCTTTTGTCATTTTAATTTGAACAAAACTGAGTGTATGGGGTGCTCGTTAGCCTTAATTATGGGTGCCACTTACAACTAGGGATTTCTTAAGAGAGTGACGAGTTTAACTAACTAAAGATGGATAAAAATATCCATATCAAGACTCTTTCATATTTTAATGCAAAATTTTGAGTAATTCATGTCTATGATTTCTAGAATCTGGGACATTACTCAACAGATCAAGGAGAATTAGTTAATGTAGTAGGTAATTTAAACACCTACCATGATACTCTACTGGTAGTGGAATGGACATATATTTTACAATGATGATAAGTTTTAGTGATCCTTACCACTAGAATAATCTAGCGACTAAGTCTTTGGAATCTAGGAGTGAGGGATGTCAAGGTTCGATAAAATAGTAGGAAACATTTAATGATTAAATTAATATATAATGCCCAATTGATAATAAATATAAAATAACTAATATACTAGTGTTTTTTAGAATAATGGAATGAAATACCACATACACACTTTGATTATTAATAGATAAATAATTTTTTTACTGGAATGAGTTTATAAAAATAATTGCATATTCTTGTGAAAAGTACTATGATATAACATGTTTAGGTTGTTGGAGTCCCTAATACTTGTTTATACACCTCAGGAAGAGAGTGTGTGAAAGATTCTTATAGGAAAATCATGTATTACTCAATTTATGTTCAAATCACAATTCTATAATCAATGTGTAAAGAGTTAGGAATATATCATGAGGACATGGATGATATCGCATGTTGTCTTATCTATGAGAAGTTTTTGAGGTGAAAGTGAAACACGATATGAATAAGATGATTGTTGGTAAAAAATACCTCAAGGTAACATTGCAACATTTTTTGGTTGATTGTGTTTGTTCACAAATAGGGTTTACATGGTAAGATGTGGATTCTAGTGAGATTTTTGAAATATTATGTTTAAAAATATCCAAGACAAAGGAATGGGTGATGTGGATATAGTGTAGAAAATTATGTACAAAAGGTGATGACGTTTCCCAGTGTTTTCCAAATTTATGGGGTCCAAAATTTGTAGTTTTACTAGAACCAAAAAAATTGGATTTCCTTAAAGGACTTATGAAATTATGGCAAAGGAATTAGTATTTTGAATATAGGATTCACATAGTTTGTTTTGTGAAGGCGTGAATATTCTGATGGTGAGCTTTTTGAGTATGATGAGCATCATGAGTGACAAAGGTGATAAGCATCGTAAGTGGAGCATCATGATGATGAAAATTTATGATGGAAGGCTTTGTGACTATGGAAATCATCGAGAAAAATAAACTTGTTCAATACTTCTTAAAAAATATATCATCATGAAGGAAATTAAAGAGATTTTTGAATTGAAAATTACATGGATTGGATGGTTCAGTGATCAGAGGAATGCCTATAAATAGTCCTATAACCATTAATAAAAACAGTAAGAATTAATGAAAATATTATGGTTCCAAAATATTGATGGTGGATCATGAAGGATGGTTCGTGAAAGGTGGTTCATGAAGGTGATATGTGAAGAAATTCCCAAAGGTTGTAAAACCCAATAGAATGTTCTGAGCATCACGAATGTAAAGAAATTCATGAATTATAAGTAATAATTGTGAATGTAAGGAGCCTCATGAAATCTTGTTGAGATTTGTGAAAGATGGGAGCTTCACAAAGGATATGTAAGATTCAAAAAAGGAATATTCTTCACATTGGCTATTTGTCCTTCTCAACAGGGGGGATTTAAAGTTGTTTAGAAGGAATTTCAAAAAAAATATGTGGTAAAGTGGTATTCATTAGTTTGATGAAAGAGGAATTTTAATAGATCATATATCTACATTTGAGGATGTCTGCTTTCATTCAAATGAATAGACCTACAAGTTCGTAAACTTTGAGGGAATCCCTTCTGTGAGTAGTGATCAAAGGAAGAGGAAGATGGTAATCCTTTCAACTGACAGTGATCCAAAGAATGAGACATAGAGGGTGACCCTTGGGAATGTAGTGAGAAACCCTAAACCTTGTAAATGTAGTGGCCTGAGGGACAGATGAGATTTAGCCCAAATCATCATTATTGATAACGAGACTTAATTAATTTAGTAGAATCCACACATCGTTGTTATATGCTACTTGGATACACCCCAGTGAGGGTGAACCAAGTAAATATCATTGTGCCCATGTGCATTATTTCCTGCATTTCATTCAAATCATCATCATCGGATTAAAAATGAAATAATAAGATCATTATTAATAGTTAAGTTCAAACAAAGAGACCATTATAGAAAAATTTCAAGATCTATTGGGGAAGGAGGAATTTATAAAAGAATATACATACCCTAATTCACCCCCTCCACCACCTCATAGGGTATCTAGGACCCTTTTGGACCTAAAAATTAGTATCAGAGGGAAAGTTCTTTTATCAGATTTTTTCCTATGACATGGTTTAGTTGATTATTAAAATTAAATATTTAGTTTTGTTTTATATTTATCTTCCATTTTAAAAGGAATAACATCAAAGAAGAAGCATAAGTCAATTGATATTTCTCTATGTGGATGTGTCTAGAAAAAGTGTGATTCTATTTATGGAAACCAATAGTGTACTAAAGAAAAATCTGGATGAATCAAACAATAAAAAGATATACTAACTAAGTGATGATTTAGGAATGAATTAAGAACATTAAATTTTATTTGATGTTAAAACTATTGATGATGAAGAAATTCCTAGAAAACAAAAATTAGAAGTTTTCCTTGACAAAAATGAATTGGATCAGAAACTGGATGAAGAAATTAAATCTAAAGATATCTGGATCTAGGTACTGGAAATTGATTTTCACAAGATAAAAAGATTAACTAAATTTCTTATTGATGTGGCTAATGATCTAATGTATAATAATGATTTCCATGTGGAGTAAATACATATGATCTCTACTATGATTGAAAAATAAAAAGCTGATGAAAATAGAGAGAATTGAAAGTCAAATGAAATTCATAATCTGAATGCCATAAATGATGATCTTTCTACATAGGTGTCCGAACTAGTTTTGAAGAATCAATGTCTAAAATAAGATAATGAATATTTTTCTAATTATATTACTCAATATAAATTTAAAACAAAGGATAAATTTGACATGTTGGATCAGATCGCACATGAATTGGAAGACTAGATTAGTAGAGGGAAGATTATCATTAGAGAACTTAATTCTAAAATTGAATCAAGGAATATGAAGACTCAATAATTGGGTGAAGAGATAGAATTGGTGAATAAAGAAGTGGAGTGATCCAATGAAAAAGGAAATAATAAAATAAAATATTCCTTGAAGTTACTATTGAATTATCCTTTGGAAATTGATGATGAAATGAAAATAAAATGTGCTATTTGTAAAGAGAAACAATAACATATTTTCTAATATTAAAGGCCATATAGTTTGGGAAAATATGGTAATAGATATGATCCTCCCCTTCCCATGCATGATAGGAATAGATATGTGAAATTTTCAATAGATAAGAAAAGTCTTGTAGGTGATAAGGAAATACCTATAAATCATTTTATTAGAAGAAATGATAGAATATTCTATTTATATTTAATGCTGGGTCATAACTATGATTTTTTTGAGGTATTTGAATATATTCCATATTGTGAAGGCAGAAATATTTCTAAATATAAGAATAAGAATAAGAATAATGAGAAATATTAATTATGAGTCCCTTAATATAATGTATCGATGAAATACATCTACTATGGAAGAATGGGACACACCATGAGTTTGGGTCGGGAAGATGAGAAAATTAATGTTAGAAGAAAAACACAGGTTATATCAACATCTCACCATATAAATGTTTACATGAGGTTCATATTTAATGGGATATGTTTTATATATTCTAATAATGTTCATTTGGAAAGATACTATAGAAGGAAGAAAGTGGGAATGAAAAAGGAACTTGAAAGTAGATCTCCGATATCAGTGGTGTATAACAAGAAATCATACATTGGAAGACAATGTGGTAAGTTGAAAAATTAGTCTATAGCCTCAGGAGAAATATGAGGATATCAATAAAAGGATTTTCAATTACATACTCTATTATACTCACAATATCTCTCTTAGAAAGAATGTGAATAAACAATGAATAAAAAGGGAGAGGGAACTCTAGTTGTGAGTAAGAAGAATGTATGTTCAGTGGAGGACCAATCACTAGAAAAAATAGGGAGGATACTTAGTTAAATGATAAAAGAAAAATTAATAAGAAAGGTCTCAACAAATTCATATGTCTTTAAACAATAATATATGTGAAAGGAAGAGGTAATATCCCTCATTTGTAGGAATAAGATAGAGCAGAAGACCAGTGGAGAAATTCCTACTTAAGGAAATAATCATGAAAAATGGAATTTGGTTGGATCCTAGAAGAAGGAAATTTATACTAGTTTTTATAAAACCCTACTTGCAAAAAATTCCAAACCCATAGAACCCAAATATCAGAAGAAGATTCAGAATGCAGCTAATGAATATTTAGACATATGGCACGAACAGTTGAGATTGGATGGGAAGATGGAACAATCATAGAAAAAGTAAAGTGTTTTGGAAGAAATTATAAAATGTTGGATCCATCAAGATCGACCACAATCCTCTTCTAAATAATTCTTGATAATCCCCTCTCCCTATGTGTTAAAATGATATTAACTAATGTTTAATATTTTTTGTTTTTTAGGGTGATAAAATCCAAAGGGAATTCACATCAAAATATCAAAAATGATGTGGTGAAGTAATGGAAATGGGAATGTCAGATGATTCAAACCATTTACCATATTTGAAGAATAATGGAATTAATTGATCACAGTAGACAATTATTATGTTATTAAAATTAGCCCATGTTTCCTATATCGAGTTATGACTCATTAGGCTTAGAGGTTTATTTAATGGCTCATTGCAAAGTGCCTCATGAGAATAAATGATGTAGGAGAAGAAGAATGGTTATGGGTCTAAATAGTAGTCCCAAAAATAATAAGAGTTTCACATCATAGGGGGATAATTCACTATCCAAATAAGATCCAAGATCTCAATAGGATATAAAGGATGAAATTGTTTGTTATCTAACATCAATAAGGGCAATTGAGTGAGAAGTATAAAAACTCATGAATTTCAATATTATCTATTTTTCTCTAACAATATCATATCATATGACTATTTTTATGATACCAAGAAGATTTGAAAGAATATAAAAAATGTTTCAACATGATGATACAAAATTATTTGAATGTAATAATTTCATTATAGTAGATAATGGATAGAATATTTAATGTAACTGTAAACGGTTTCTTTATTGCAACAATGAAAATGTAATAAACTCAAAGTGAGTAGAAGTGTAAATGATGATTTAGGTGAAGATAATGATGATGAACATGAAGAAATCAAATTTATATCTGCATGAAAAAAATGAGTTGATCTGAAATTGATATTAAAGACATCACTGGTGATAAGAAAGTTCCAATTCAAGAATGAATAATGATTTTATTACAGCAGGAATCCATCCTATCATAGGTAGAGAGTAAATGGTTTTAAAAAGTTCTTGAAGATGATAACTGGGTCATGCTATAAATTAAGAGCACGAAAAAATTGAGAAGAATGAGATATGGGAGATTTTTTCGAGGGCAACAGGCAAGAATGTTCCCGGAGCTAAATGGGTATTTTGTAATAAGATGAATGAAGATAGTGTAGTGATTTGAAACTAAGAATGAATAGTTTAAAAAGTTTACTTCCATATAGAGGTTATTGATGTTAATGAGACATTTTCACATTTTGTGAGGTTAGATAAAATTATATTATTCTTTCCAAAAGTATTGCAATGAAGGGCCAAGTTTTTCATTTGGATTTCAAATCATCATTTCTAAATGGGGTTCATGAAGAATAAGTGTATATTGAGAAAACATATGGTTTTCTCTTTCATCAAGATGAGAACCATGTGTTTTGGTTAAATAAGTCATTGTATGGGTTGATGTAAGAACCAAGAGCATGGTATTTAAGGCTCGGTCTATTTTTTAAGAAACTCAGTTTTCATCATGGTGGAGTTTATTACAACCTCTATGTCAAAAATCAAATTAGTCAAAGGATTATAGTTTTTGTGTGTGTCAATGGAATAATATTTGATGTATCGGATGATGTGTAGTGTATATAGTTTTTTGAATTCATGAAAAGTGATTTCAAAATGTCAATGATTGGTGAACTTCTATTTTTTCCTTGTTTTACAGGCATCACAATGAAATAATGGCACATTAATTTCTAAATCTAAATATTACAAGGAGGTTTTGAGAATATTTGGAATGGATTATTCCGATGAGATAAATACTTTGGTGTCTACCTAGATAAAAATTTCATGGTATGATGAAGGAAAAGAGGTTATTTCCATATAATATAGTCAAATCATAGGATGATGATTGTAGTTAACAATGACATGATCAGATATTATTTTTTCCACATGTCAAGTAGTGTGGAATCAAATAAATACCAAGTAATGTCACATGGTTGTATTAAAAAGAATACTTTAGTATATCTAGGGCACAGTGGACGTAGGTTTGATATACACTGACAAATATAAGCAACAGTTATTGGGATATACAGATTTGGATTGGGTCGGATCAGCCGATTATAGGAAATAAACAATAGGTGGTGTATTCTATCTTTGTGAATTGTGTATTTATTATCTACTAAAGAAATAAGATTTAATTTCATAGATAACTATATAATCTGAATATATTGGGGCTACTCATTCTTGCATACTATTATTGTGGTTGAATCAGTATCTTGATGATATGGGAGTGAATGTGAGGTCTCTGGTCGGAATCCATTAAAATAATTCAAGTTCTATAAATCGAAGAAAAAATATAGTCCGTAAATAAATGACAAAAAAAATTTAAATCAGGTATCATTTTATCAAGGATAAATCATAGCAAAGACTTATGATATTGGAGTATGAGACTATAGGTTTACATGTTGTGTACATTTTGATTAAGCCCTTACTCAAAGAAGCATATGAATGACATTGATGGGCTCTGGGAGTCTAATCAACTCCCTGCACTTGAGAAAGTGTGGATGTGGTACCCCCCTCTCTTGGAGGTATGGTGTGTTTTTATGTAATTTGATCATATGTGTTCTTTACCCTGTTTCATACCTAAAAAGGATTGGACTTAGAGTTCGTTGAAAAGGGGGGAGAAATTATTGCTATAAAAGGGAGAAAATGTCTTAGTCAAGACACATGGAGAAACTGACAGGTGGAGTAGTGATATAGAGGGAGTTTTTAATCTAATGATTCTAGAAATGATCAATCAAATGATATATATATATATATCATGATAAATGGAGTTTTTGATGATAGTTGTTGACGAGTTTTAGAATTAAGTGATCCATTGATGAACATTTCATAATACTCTTGTTTCTCATGTTGAGCACAGATCATGTGGATTTATAGTGTGTGTTGAGTTACTCTTTAATCTTTATCTAAATCACTTGAAGAGAATGCTGGTAAAAGATGGAAGAAGCTTCAAAAAGGTCTCAAAATGTGAAGAATTGTCATCAAATTCAAAAAGGAGAGAATTACGGAGGTGTGATGTTGTAAAGGAATGATCTGTGATTATAACGATCATCAACAATGAGAAACTTGTGTTGATATTCGTGAAAAAGTGAACATCATGAAGGAAATTAAGGATCCTCGTAGATAGAGATAATGTGGCCCAAAAGGTTTTAGAATTGGGGTAATTAATATAAATAGACATCTACCCACTTCAAAAAAGTAGTGAGACAGAACAAAAATCTTAAGGCTATGGAATTGCAAAGTTGGTTTGTGAAGGGTGGTTCACGGATGGCGGTTCATGAAGGTGATATGAGAGGAAATTATAGAAGGTTGTAAAATACAATTTAATGTTCTTAGCATTAGAAAAGTAAGGAAATTCATGAAGGCTATGTAATATTTTCAAAATGAATGATCTTCATGAATTCTAGTTAAGTTTTTTGAAAGAGGAGTGCTTTGTAAAGGCTAATTAAGATTTGTTAATGGAAGGTTATTTACAAAGGCCATTGGAGATTTGTGAAAGAGGATCTTCATGAAGTCTTTTAGCATCGTGAAAGTTTCTCAAAAACAACTACCCAATAAATAAGTGGTAAAGTGGTCTTCATCAGTTGGATGAAATTGGAACGTAAACCAAGCATCTATATATAGTTGAGGATTTTATTCATTCATGAAAATTAAGGGAAATATAATTCCATAAGCTTTGATAGGATCCCTTCCAATAGTAGTGAGAAAAGGAAGAGGAAGACAATTATCTTTTCCCCAGTCAGTGAGAAACTGGAAGATACATAGGGAGTGACTCTAGGGAATGAAATGAGAAAAACCTTAACCTTATAAAGGCAGTGAGCTTGGGTATATAGATAATATCTAGCCCGAAACATCATTATTGGCAGTGATCCTTAGTGAATTTGTTATAATCGTAACATCAACATTGTATACACCTTGGATGTAGCCCAGTGATCATGAACCGATTAATAATTGTTGTTTCTATGTGCTTGTTTTCCAAAATTTCATTCAAAGCATCCTTGTTAGATAAAGAAAGAAATAATAAAGTCATTGTTAATAGTTGAGTCTAAAAAATTACCCCTATAAGAAACATTTCGAGATCAATTGGTGTAGGAAGAATTTAAAAAATAATTTACATACCCTAATCCACCCCTATGGTATCTAGGCCCATTTTGGACCTAACAAAGATGATTACACTGGATATATGCAAACTAAAATTTGCATTGTGATCTTTCAATACATCCCATTTTTATATCCTTATCACCAAATTTATCCAATTTATATAAGATTACAAAAAATGAAAATTAAATATTGAAAATGATTCATTACCTTTTGTGTAATTTTCTCCCTAAAAATAAGAACTTAAATAAAAATTAATCTTTAGTTCTTATGGTGAAAAAGTTGAAATAAAATGTGAAAGTAAAAATAGAAAGTGTGAAATGAATGGATACTTCATAATATCCTTGAAAATAATAGAGGAAAATCATTATACATGAGTATAGTTTCATCTTATTTCCTGAGATAAATTGATGGAAAATAAAATGAAATGAACTGAATTGAAGAGGCAAGTAATCACTTATTTTAGGTATATTCATCAATTATATGTAATTTGTCATTTATAATTATTGGGTATTTAATACAATATGTCTAACACATGTGTGTATAGAAATATAGTATCCATGTAATAAAATAAATATTATAATAAGTAAAGTTAATTCTCTATAGTATGGGAAATCGTGATTATTAAATTAGTGGTGAGAATTTTGCAACATCCAATTCCCAAGATTAAGGATTCTTGTGGAAATTTTATTGGGTATAACTAAAAACAATATCTCACATGTCCACTGGACTCAAGGATACATTATTCTATTTTGGAATGAATGTTTCTTGTAGCATCTAATACTAAACTAAATGTTTAGTATTACATGAATCATTGGAAATACAAGATGAATATAAAAAAGTAAGACTTTAATACCTAGTTTTGGGTTAAATAAGTTTTCTATTAAAATGAAGTAGTTGTCAAGGATACACCCAGTATGGTATTTAGAATCTTTGGATTTAAACGCATTAGGTATTATTAACACATTTATTTACATAGTTTGGGATATAAAAACCTTTATAAATAAATGAATGCTATAAATATTTTAAAATTAGTTCATCTAGAGGGTGTAAATTATTCCAAGGGTAAGATATTGGGAACAATTCTTCATAAGAATTGTCTATTTTTTTAAGGGATGGGAAGTGAAGTATAAAATATTAATGGTTATAACATGAAAGTATATTTGGGATTGTGTTCTAAATAATATACAGACCATGTATTTGTTGGGTCAAAATGTATATTCAGGTGGCTAAATATAAGAGGGGTGAATTATATTTTTAAAAACATTCATTTTTAATCTTAAAAGAAACTTTTTTAATAGAATTAAACCAATCATATTGAATAAACCTCTTTTTCATTCAAACTATAATCATACTAGGCCCATGGTTCTGATGAAAAGAATATTATAATCAAGATGATTTTGATATATAATCCACAGGATTGATTCTAGTGAGTAGAATCATATTTAGTTAATGATGGTATAATATTATTCACCGATGTAAATGATATATTAGAGAATAAAAGTATTGTAATCATAGTGGTTTTGATTAATCAGAGTAATAAAAAAATATTTATTCAACCTGAAGCGTATAGAATCATATTCAGAGTAAAATTGTATTCTCAAATTAATACGGAGTAAATAAAAATAATATTAATTATAGTTATTGTAGTCATAGAAATACAAATAGGAAGGTGAATATAAATTAATTCACTTTCTCATACAATTATAGAATAAATGAAAGACTTGTAAGAAACATGTAAAAAATTAATACAACTCTTTTAACCCAAAGATATGGGCATCTAATAACCTATAATGAAAGTCCTTATACTTATAGATTCAAGAAACTATAACTTACCGACACCAGGGTAAACCCAAGATATGATGATTGGTTTTTGTATCCCTATCCTCAGAAGCCCTCGATATGATGATTGAATATGTCTTGATGTCCCCATAATACCTCAATCAAGAAGGTGATCCACTCCTCTGTCTTCATTTCATTGAAATTCCTTGATCTGATGGATCATATTTTCTCTTCTTATCATTGTAAATCCCCAATCACAGCCACAAAAATGGAAGTCACATAAATAAAAAATGAACTCTATGTAGTTACAAGTAAAAGTAATAAGGAGTTCATAACTTGTAAACCTCGGAGCTCTCATGTAGCAGAAAAATTAGTAGAACTCGCACACAAAGTTTTCAATAAAATGTTTTTTGATATCATTAAATAACCCAGTATTAATAGTAATGTATCCCAACAATCATCTTGATCCCCAATGATCATATATTTTCCGACATTTTAGGGAGGACTTGTACACCTTGTACTTCAATGATAATATTGTAACTAAAATCACAACATCATTTTGTATCACACATTTTATAACATAATGAACAACACCATTATATCATTATAGTTTTAAGATTAAACATTTCCATTAATATAAAATAGTTCTTCATATTCAAGGTTAAAATATAATTTAATCTAATGGATGTCATTAGGATATTCTTTCTGTATATGAATCTGATTATTATCGATTCTCATTATTCCAATTATTCTTGGTTCTAGGTTTATTATAATAATCGTAATAAACAAAGTATTGTAAAAGTATATTTTTATACAAACATATTAAAAAAATATGATGGGATTAAATTTATTAGTGATTTTATATTTAAGAATGAGTTTGTGATTTCCAAAACAAAAGGAATGGAAAAGTAAAAAAATAATATTTTGACTCCAAAATCTACCCCTTTGTGGAAATCACAAACCATAAAGCTCTAGAAAGAAAATATCATTGAAAAAATAATTTTATAAACTATCATATTAAAAAATAAACAATTATATTTATCTCCCTTTTATTTTTTAAAACTCTTATAAAAATGATAATGAATATGAAAAACTCCCCCTTAGGATAAGAATCCCCTAATGATATTATTGTATTCTTTTGTAATTGATTCTCCCATTACTATGGAATTCTCTATTTTTTTGAAATTCATCCCTTTTCTATAGAATTGTCCCCATTTATTATAGTATTATCCCCTTTATCTAAAGCATTATCCCCTTTGTGATTTTCAAAAAGGAATGGGAATACTCTTTGAGATACCAGAAAAGGTTATAGAAATAGTCTATATGAAACAATTTAAAGTAATTGATCATTCAAAAGTAAATGAAAGAACATTTAGTCAAGAAAAATTTAAAGAGTTTCAATTAAAAATGAATGTGATGATGAAGTGTTTTATTAAAAGTTAAAACACTAAAGAATTATAAAAAAATATTTTTATGAAGGTTAATATTTATTTGGTGGCACGAGGGATTTGTAAATAGTTCTCATTTTCTTGAAATATTTTATGTAATCTTAAAATTTTTCCAAAATCTCCTATTTAGATTTTCTTCTATTTTACATCTCCTGGATCCTTGCCTTTGGAATCAAAAATCTTTCATTTTGTTCTTATTTTCTTATTCTTGAGCCTGAAATTTTTCTTCCAAAATTTTAATGTGAGTTTCCTAGGTTTATAAATATTTTTGAGAATTCATTAGAATAATTCATCAAAACACAGATCTAACTAAGAAAACACTATAAATTATATTGAAAATATAAAACTTCTTTTCCCTGATTCTCATAGTCAATTTTACAAGTTTCAACAAAATTTAATTTTCTGACTACATCATTGGCAAGACTATTGAAGCAATCCTCAGTTTTATCCAAATATTTCATGAATGTTCCATAATTTTCTTCATTAATCTCGATGTCTTCATCAACACATCGGGACCAATTCAGAATTTTATTACAACATTTTATATTGGTTTTAGCCTTTTCTTTATGAAATTTTAATTATGATACCAAATGAATTATCTTGTATATATATGCATTTACTGAATTCATATCCTTATATAAGTTCTCCATAACCATATCTACTTTTGTTTCCATACTTAAAAAAAATGTAATTGTCTTCATAAAACTATTTAACAAGTGATAAATGGAATCAATTCCTTGATCTAAGATCATATTTTGAGAGTCTGACTCTAATTTATTTCTTTTACTTGTTCCTATTCCTTCTTTCACCAATTTTCTATTTTGATTCCTTGAATTTGGATTCTTAACTTTTTGTATTTCCATTCTTTCTAAAAGAAATTTTAATTTCTTTAACTTTATCCTTCATACATTTTTCAACCACCCTAATCTGATTTTAATCATCCTTATTCGATGAAGAAGCTAATTCATGAATAAATTGTGGTTTTTTTTCAATGCAAACTATTTTCTCAATATTACTTCCTGACAAGGACATTCATTTTTATCATGACTAAGATTTTTTTAAAGGAAATTTTTCAGATGAATTATCTTTTTCTTTCTCTTTATAATTTTAGTTTTGTTAACCTTTATCGACTTATTCTTCTCCTTCTCCTTCTCTTTATTATTCTACTTATTCTTAATCTTGATAAATTTTCCTTACTCACCTTATTCACCCTAATTATCATGATTTCATTTATATTCATCAATTTTTATAAAGATACATTCTTTCTTAATTCGTTTCTCTATCACTTCATGAATTTGAGAATCTGATCTTAAATCATCTTTTCCCATTGGAATTTATTGTTGAACATCGACAATTTATTTTTATTTTTCTCTCATAGAGGAGGGATAAGCATAAACTATAGCTATTTTATCAAAATCATATTATAATTTGTGTTGGTGAAGAAAAATTAGTTGAATCTGATTTCACTCCCTTCAGAACTTTTGGACATAATTGCACCTCGAAAATATTCTCGTTTCACTTCTTTTATTTTACTTCATTTTCTAAGACATCCTCTCCATGAATTCTAAGTGAAAAATATTCAACTGGGACGAGTCCAATTTGGGTATCTCCTTATTTTTTTCTTCTTTTCTTTTTGTTCATTTCTCATTGAATTCCTTTGAGTATTTGTTTTCTTAATTTTCTTTCTTTATTGGAATAGAATTATCTTTTCTCTTTTTATTCTTATAGTTTTCATATTTCTTGGTCATGGAAGGGTCTATATTAAAATAAAAAACCATGATATTATTTACAAATATTTTTTATTCTATTTCAAAAAATATTCATCTTTTTAATCATATCTTCAATGATAAATGAAATATTTTCTCTGAAAATGTCCAATTATCATTATATGTTGAAATTTCTGAGACTATATTCAATCATCTTTCTAATCATACCTAGAAACATAACAGTATAGGAATTGATGGATTTTGACTTGATGAATTTCATAATCAAAATAATGAATCTGTAATGGTTAATCATTCTCATGTTAACAAGATAATCTAAAATGAAAACATATAATACTTTCACGGTATCTCTATATCCTATACATGGAATTAGAAAACCATGAATCTATGTTTCTAAAACTCTATGATGAGGAATAAGATGGTTAACTTTTGTCACATCCTCACCTATTATGAATAAAGTTTTTTCAGCTCTTTCTTTTTCAAATGAACCCTTAGACTCTAGTAATTTATGAAATGGGAATAATTCATCTCCCTCATTCGATATTCCACGGAAAACAATAGTATATTTTAGAGTCATATCATAATAATTATCATAAATCAAAAATAAAAACATTTTTTTCCACTTGTAATATTTAATAGACTCCTAAAAATCCGGAACCATATCAAGATACAAAATCATAATTCAGATATTTCTATTCTATCAAAAGTGATTCCCATATTTGAAATTGAATCATTCACCTTAGAGATGAACCATAATTTTCATTAAAATATCTCGATTCTAACCTTTCTGATTAGGAAAACCACTTCTTTTACTCTTGTGTTAGAGCTATCATGTTTGGACTAGAAATAGAGGAAGCAGACATAAAGGAATCAAAGTATGAGATTTAAACATGGTGGTACTTCGTGAAGAATTTATGAGGATAAGTGATGTGGGACTGGGGGTGGTCCCCTATTTATATGAGAATTTTAATGACCATTGATCATTCAAACATAATCTGATAGCTAAAATTCAATTTTTCTTATTTGACTGTTGAGATAATATCCCAAGAAATATTTTTCTTAAAATATAAAATCCTAGGGGGTTTTTTTAAAAACAATTTTATTGTATTGGGTGAATAACATTATTAAAGTAAAATATATTTGAAAAATAAACATTGATAATTATAAAAATCAAGAGTTACACTGATGAAATAGTGTTAATAAATAAAATACAGTAGAATACCTTTCAGTGTGGAAGTATTGATAAGATTATTTATTCTTCCTAGTCTTTTTTAAAAAATTGAATATGATTATTTTTGGAATACTTATGAACACTTTTAAAATCTGATTTCAATTGTGAATACAAAAACATTTCAATTCTGGTTGAAAAAATCAAAACTAATTTATATTCCAAATCATGTTATTTTTATAAATACGATTGAATTTTTAATTTTGATTGAATTTTGAAATCTGATTTAATTTTATGATTTTGATTAAAAAGATGAATATGATAAATTTTAAACTTGAAAAAAAAACTAAAATCCAAATTTTAAATATAATATATTCAGGATGATTAATTATAAAGATTATGAAATAATTAAAACATTTAAAGACTAAATTTTTTGTAAAAGAAAACATATGTCCTTAGCCTATAAAAAGTAGTTTCTTAATATAAGGATATGGTTTAAATGTGAAGTAGATAATGATGATTACTTTATAGTGATCATTCCTATTTTTTACTGTATTTAAATATATTAGAAGCTAATGGCTTGGTAAATATATCTGCAAGTTATTCTTACATTTTGATGAATTATAAAATGATATCTTCTTTTTTGTGTGATCCCCATGAAATTGATTCCAAAAATCTATGTGTTTTCTTTTGATTGATGTGCAGAGTTTTTACTAAGAGTAATGAAACTTGTTTTATCAAAAAGTATTTTAGTTTTTGTAAAACAAATTCTATAGTCTGTGAGTTTCTGTTACATCCACAACACCTGAGCACAACAACTTCTATCTACCGTATATTCATCTTCATCAGTGGAAAGTGCTACAGAGTGTTGTTTCATACATGACTAATAAACTAATGAATATCCTAAAAATTAAATCTTTAGGATGTACTTTTTCTATCCATTCTAGAACCACAATGTCTGAATATAGAAAACATTTTAATCTAAAATGAATTCTAGATGAATAGAAATGTCTTAAATCCATAGTTCCTTTTAAATATCGAAAAATTTATTTAAATTTATTTAAATGGTATTGCATTTAATTTTCTTGATACCTTACACATAATAAAAGAAAAAATTATGTCTGTTCGACTGACAGTTAAGTATATTAGACTTCCTATCATGTCTCTAATTTTTTTTAATAAATTGGTTTCCCAATTTTGTCAAGATGAATAATATTTGAGGTACGGATTAGAGTATTAATACTTTTAGTATTGTCATATACTTAATTTTTAAGAGGATATTTAATATAATTATTTTGAGATAAATAAGTACCGTCTAGTTTTGGAGACATTTTAAAACTAAGAAGGAATGTTAATTCACTCATCATTCTCATTTCAAACTCATATTTTATAAGATTCACAAAAAAATATGTTAAATATTTTTGATTTAATCCAAATATAATGTCATCAATATAAATTTTAACAATCAAAACATTTTTTTCCTTCATTATAAATATTGTTGGATTAGAAGTTCCCATAACATAATTTTTGTGCAACAAAAATCAAGTTAATCTATCTCACCAGGAGATAGGGGCTTGTTTGAGGTCGTATAAAGCATAGGTAAGTTTATAAACATATTAAAGATGTTTTTTATCTTCAAAACAATGATGATTTTCAAAATAAAAACTTCTTCTTTTAGATATCTATTAAGGAAAGTGCATTTCACACCCATTTGAGAAATTTTGAAATTAAATAATGTTTTAAAGGCTAATATAATAAGAATAGTTTCAAGTCTAGTTACAGGAGCATAGGTTTCTTCATAATCTATTCCCTATTGTTGATTATAAAACTTCAAAAAAATCATACTTTATTTCTAATAATTATTCCATTTTATTTACATTTATTTCAAAAAATCAATTTCACACCAATTATATAGGTTTCTTTAGGACTTTAATCAAATTCTAAGACTTGGATCCTTTTGAATTCATTTATTCCATATTTCACAGAATTAATTCAATATTCATCACCTAAATCCTTATCAGGAATTTTATGTTTAAATTGAGAAATGAATGAATGATTTTATACATCATTTCTCAATGAACTTCTAGTCCTTAGTGGTTGATATAAATCACCAATGATACTATCACTAGGATAATTCTTAAGAAACAAATGACTTGGGTTTCATAAAACCACTTCATCAAATTAATATAGAAATTCTTCAGGAGTGAATACTAAAAAATCAATTTCTTGAGTATTTTCCTTATTAAAAGAGTCTTTTGTCAAGGGATGAGGATCAGTTTTTAAAATGAATCAAAGGATGTTGGTTGGGTTTGTTTACAAACAAAATGATATGTTTCATCAAATTTAACATGTACTGTTTCATCAATAATACAATAATTTTTTTAAAACTATATACGAATTATAAGTATTAGAATAGAATAAGAATATTCCTTTATCATATTTGGGTGAATTTTTTTGAAAATTATCTTTTGTATTTAAGATGAATAATTTGTATCCAAATACTCTGATGTAAGAAACTTTTGGTTTTCAACCTATCCATAATGCATAATGTGTTTTATTAGAAAATAGTCATATTAAAACATTATTTATAGTATAAAAAGAATTAATAATAGCTTCAACCCAAAATTGTTTAATAATTGAGTATTAAATCAATATGTTACTTTTTATTTCCCAAAGAATATGATTTCTTCTTTCAATAACACCATTATGATGACGATTTATTGGTGTATAAAAGTTAAGAGTAATTACATTCTAAATAATTTTTTTTAAAAAAAAACAGATTTTACAAATTCTCCACCATGATCACTATGAATATTTATCAGGGGAATGTTTTTCCCATTTTTAAATTTTTCTATGAATGTTTTAAAAAAGGCTTCGTATTTCTTTGATAGAAAATAGAACCATGTATATCTAGTGTAGTCATTGTGGGAGTTCGTTCCCTAGAACCAAATTCTTTATTCTTTATGATAAACATGTATTCATTGTTTGTAATATTAATAATCTATTTATAACATCATTATTGTTTTTATGCGTAACATAGTATGTGATAATGTCCTAAGAGTACCTTTCACAGTAAAAGTTCATAGTAGTTTTCCGCTATGATGAGAACACAGAAGTTAGATTATATTATTCTTGAATATATATTCTATATCTGAATGATATCATTTAATGGACACAAATGATACATTCCGTCATCAGTAGAGACTCATAGGACTTTCAGGTAACTTTTCATAGTTTACACCCTTGGTAATATCTAATAGGTTATTATGAGAACAGGAACCACAATTAGGAAATCCACATTCATACATATCATTGGATGTTCCCATCTATGGACATGTATATTGGTCCTTAGACATTAATATTACACTTAACGAGTATTATGAATCATTTACTTTGATGTATTGGTGAAAACTGTGATGACAGATGTTCCCAGTGAGGTAGGATATTTTGGGTGTGTCACGAGTAATTTTGCATTAATGAATAATGAAAGAAAGGGTTTATCCCTACTGTTTATTGATAGAAGTTAATATCTCAGACCCTATATGGAAATGATATAGCCTAAATAAATTCAATGCCATTGTGTTTTATTGGTAATTTATATTTCTAGAAAGTAAAATAAAGATATATGGATATCATAGGTTGATGGCACTGGAATGCAACCTTCTTGATTAGAGATATTGTGACAAAGGGTTTATATTACACGTTAAGAGTCCATATTAGGTGAAATAATTTTTCAACATTAACTTCTTTCACTATGGGTGCTTTGGCGTGTTACTAGATGTTAGCCATGGACTTTAAGCTGCTTTATCTAATACTGCTGAGAAAGGGGCCTAGAGGGTCACGCACTTTGTGTATCCAAAATCTCAGTTAAATAATATATTATTATTTATTATTCAACAGGTTGAATAAATATTATTCCCATACATGGTTTAATAATTATTCATGAATGCTTGATCTCATTTATTCCATCCCTATTTCTTCGAGAGAATATATTGTGAGTTGAATATTTAATAAATAATTATTTACTATTTAGTGAAAATAATATTTATTTTTTTATTGAAAAATATTGAAGTAATATTTATTTAATAAATAAATATGTATTATTCAAGGCTTTATAAATATTTTGGAGAAATGGAGGACTGAGTTTAATAGTTCGGTGAGAAATAGTAAATATTAAGTATTCTTTAATAAAATAATATTTAACTATAATTCTAAAGATAAATTCATGTCGATAAATAATAATATTACAATTATTATTTAACATGGGGTTTTCCTAGGATTAAACAAATAATTAAGGGCACTTGAGAAATTATTTTATTTTAAACCATGCAATAAAAATACTCATTTATGTTATTTTTTAAAGAGGTAATTCAATTGTGCAAATGGAATATTGGGGGATCATTTCAAGTACAAAGAGATCCCATCTATTAGAACACTTCCCAGAATGGTGAGAAATACTCCAACAACATATCAAGGATAATGCTTTAGAAGTAATTCTTAAGGGGATCAAGGGTTTGACACAAGTGCAAGGATCTTCCGTGCTATCACTCTAAGACTCGTTTTTCTACATAAATAGATTCCTAGAACACATGTGGATCACTGATAGAGGTGATATACACATCGTTTATAAAATTAAATGATGGTATACCATAGATCTGTTGCTAGATTCATGAAAAAATAAATAATTCCTTGGAGGAAATTTTTTATCTAAATAAATTAACCATAAACAATATGTGTTAATATCCTCTATCTCTTGTTTTAACATGATTATTTTTTCTATCATTGATTAAATTCCATTTATCATGGAAATTAAAGGTTCTATAGATCTTGGATTGGTCATTTATTTTTGAAAAAATCAATGTTGGGAACTGCCCATTGCATTCTTCCATTGTGTGCCCAGAACCGTCAGTGATTAACTTAAAAAATACATAGTACATGCCACCAATAATTCTGGTTTATGTAGGACCAAAGAGATCCATGTGCATTAACTTTAAAGAATCAGTAGTTTAGACTTCACTGATAGATTTAAAGAATGACTTATGTTTCTTTCCATACTAAAAAGGGTCATACATTTTTGATGAATCAAATCAATGATCTGGTGGATCCTTAACTAGTCTTTTCTTAGTTAGTTTATAGAATATCCTAACATTACAGTTTCCTAAATTTCTTTTCCATAACCAATTTTGATCTTCTATTTCACTTAATAAAAGTAAATCTTGACTCCTACGGTCTTCTATGTTTATTATATAAACATTCTCATGAATATGGGTTAAAGAATGAATTTATCCTTATAATTGTGTTCTAAACATTTATCATTCCTAAAATTCACAAGGTACTCTTTATCACATAATTGTATTATTATTATAATCTTATTCTTAGGACCTTTTAAAACTAAAATTTTTATGAAATTAAGGACTTTCCAAGAAGAACAATATTACCTATAACAAAAATATTTCCTTGATCATTATCTCTGAAGGTAACTCTTCTATATTTTATTTGGATAATATTTTCATAGAATTATTTGTTACCAGTCAAATGATAGGAATAAACACTATCCCTAAATCATGTATTCTTTTTTTATACTTTATTTGTTTTCCTAAAAACAAAAAAAAAATACTTTTTGAACACAAACCATATTTGGTCCAAAAATGATATAAAACAAAATCCTAGAATCTATATTTGTTTTGAAAAGTGTACTTCATGAAATTATAAATAATGAATTTTATTTAAAGAAATTTTTTTGTTCCAGTGTCCTCCTCGTTGAAATTTTTTGAAAAGGGGGAATTATTTGGAAAAAAAATATTGTAACTAAAAAATGGTTTTGAATGAGTATATCCTGTTTCTGAATAATTAACTTGTGGATAGAGTTATTTATACATTTTATAGAAACCATCCACACATGTGGTAAAGTTTTTTAAATGTTAATTTAAGGGTAAAATTTTATATTTTAGTTTTAAAACTAAATTCATATAAATATTTCTATTAGTTTAAGAAGTGAGTTTGGTTTCTAAATCATTTTTCTCAGAAATGACTTTTTCGAAATCTTTAGACTTCTTATACTTCAATGAATTAGATTTTTCAAGGTCTTTAGAAATAGAATAAATTTAAAATTAATTCTTATCAAGATATTTTGAAAGGTATGATACTTCTTTTTTCAACAAAATTATTCTAGTATTTTCTTTTTCTAGTTTCTTACTAACATTATAATATTCATTTTCAAGTAATTTAGAAAATATGTATACTTCATCATAAGAAGGTAAATTATTCTCTTTTATTGAAGAATATTCTTCCTCAAAAGAAATGTAACCTTCTTTATTAGGATAGTTTGAATTTAAAGTCATATTTTTTAATTAATGATAATTGTGTACCTTGTCAATAAAACATTGGTTTTTAAATGTTATTCTGGAATAGAGACCAATATTCCTCTTTATAGAATTTTCATTGTCTTAATAATCCATATAATAATCTATTCCACTAGAGCTTGATGATTCTTTATCTTGCAATACATTATTCCCTTTTAACTTGTAATAATTTTTAAAATTTATATCAGAATGCCTTTCCTTTCAAAACTTCTTTTTGAGTTTTGGAAAATGAGGTCTTATTTTTCCATATCTTTTACATTTATAACAGGTAACTTTAGAATCTTTCTTGTTTTTTATTTCCTTGTAAATTTTATTTTAATGATACTAAAAATACTTTTTAATAAAAATATTGTTCATTATTTTAGAAATATTTTCCAACTAATTCTCATAATTTTCAGAATCACTTTAATCTGATTGAGTGACAATATTTTTCTTTGGTGATTTAACAACCTTCTCAGAAGTCTGCACTTTCATCAGATATAAAGTTGAAGTAAAAGAAACTCTACTATTCTTTTTCTTTTCTTTCTCAACATCTCTTTTCATCCAACCATCATACTGTAAAAGTTTATCAAATAAATCATCAATTGTAAGATTTTAGATCTTTATTTATTCATCAACTATTGTTTTCTTTGATTCTCATTCACTTTCCATGATATCAATGATCTTTTCCAAAGGTATTTCATCCTCTAAACATTTTTCACCCATATCTTGTAAAATATTAACAATTGTACTAAACCTTTGTTATACCTTAACAACAGGTTCACCATAAGGAAATTAAAAGGTTTATAATCATCTGTAACCATATATATTCTAGTCTCAATAACTTCTGAAGTTCCAAAATGATGGATCTATAACATATTTTAAATACTGTTAGCCACTTCACAAGAGGAGATCTAGCTGTATAATATTATAGTCATAAAACATAATAATGTGTTCCTTACCTTGTAATTTAGCTAATATTCATTATTTTATTGATTTGTAAAAGTTATGATTTCTTTGTGAGGATTTTTGTATTCACCGGTCTTCCTAGAAAAATTATCAACTCCTGTGTTGATCACAAAATCCTCCAATTTATCCCTCCAATATTCATAATCATTACCATCAAAAATTAGTGGTCTTTTAGGATTAATATTTTCTATAAAACCAACCTTTATTCCTTCCATATTTTAAAACTGATACAAATAAATTATTTTCCATAAAACACACTACTGAAACAAATATTTATAAATAAAATGTATATAATAAGAAATAAAGATAAATTCAAAAGGTAAAAAAATGAATTCACTTCTTAATAGAAAGGATAATATAAATGAATTCACTTTATAATACAATTATAATAGAAATTAAAGACTTGTAGGAAATAAGTAAACAAATGAATATAATACTTCTAACACAAAGAGAAGGGTATCTAATAACCTAGGATAAAGGTACCTTGATTTATAATTTCATGAATGTATATCTCACCCACACTAGTGTAATCCCTTGATATTATGATTGGTTTCTATCTACATGTCCTTGGAAGGCCTCAATATGATGATCTGCTCTATCTTGTTATCCCCACAAGCCCTCAATCAAGAAGGTGATCGGCTCCTCTACCTTCCTTGCCTCAAAATCCCTAGATCTGATGGAACATATTCTATCTTTATATATTTGGATTTCCTTGATCAAAATCACAACAATCAGAGTCACACAAATCAAAATGATATCTAAAAATATACAATTAGAAGGAATAAGAAGTTTACAACTTGTAAACTTCAGAGCCATCAACAGTAAAATCAGCATATCTCTCCAAAAAAATCTATAAAAAGTTTTTTTGAGCTATTAAAATGATTTTTTATTTCCACGCATGCATCCCAACGGTCATATGGATATCCAAGAGTCTTGTATTCTTTGTAATGTTATGGAGGACTTGGACACCTAGCACATCAATGGTCATACTGTAATTGAAATAACAACATCATTTGGTATCCCACATTTTATAATAGAATTCACAAAACTATTTTATTTTTACAGTTTTAAGAGTAAAATGTTCCAATATGATAAAATATGTTTTCATCTTCAGTTTTAAAATATAATTCAATCTAATGGATGTCATTATTGTAATTTTTTTTATATAATTCTAATCGTTATTGGTTCTAGTCAATCTAATTATTCTTGGTTATAGTTTTATTATGATAATCATAATAAACAATGTATTATAAAAGTATATGTTTTATACAAACATTGTAAGAAATATTTAGGCATAAAAGTATTAGATATTGTGTATTTAAGAATACGTTCATGATTTAAAAAACAAAAGGATTAGAAAATTAAAAAAATAAACTTTTGACTCAACAATATTCATCAATCATTTTAATATAGCATGGATTAATAATTAAATTCACATTTTTTTATACATATCAAAGTCACGATGCTATTGAGGATGATATAATATGAGTTTTATATGATATCATTGATTAATAAAATATAGTGTGGAGTAATTCCTAAATTCACATCCCAGTATACACATTAGAGTTTTGATGTCATTAAGAGGGGAATCAATGTTAATACTAATATTCATTACATAATCTTCAATTAATTTTGAAGATATGCTTCACAAATAGGGTAGTTCTCCCATAACCACAGACCAACTAATTTTGAGAAATGGATATTATATGAGTTATAGTAGGATATAAATCCATTAAGTCAAAATAATAAATAATTTATATGAAAAACAATTTCTATGAATATAAACAATGATGCATCAAGAAAAACACATTGTGCATATATAGTAACTATACTATAGGTTTTTAAAGATATCAAAGAAATCCCTAAGATATAAAAAATATAATTACGCGGCCTAAAAAATTACATAATCTTGGGATTTATGTTATGAATTAACTCTCTTAAATTTGATTATATTTTTAGGTTTATAGTTTTATAGAAATATTCCATAACTCATTAATAATAAAACCATAAAATACAAAGTTGAAAATTTTTATTAGTATCAATTTTCCTCATAATATAAACATTTTAACATAAAATATGATTAATTTTCATGGAAAAAAACCTATACATTAAACTTGACCAATTAATTTCCCTAACCCATCCTTATACACTATGAAAAACATTTTAAAACATGGGATGATTACAAAAATCTATACAAAATACATCCAATATAATAATTAACCATTGCATTAGAGATCTATAATGGGGATAAACCTTTGTATTAGAAATATCAAGCTCACCCATGAGCTATAATGGTGATCAACCCTTCGTATAATATATATGGGGCTCACCCATTTTTCTTGTTTTATAATGGGGCTCAACAATTCATAAAAGGTATATCAGGATCACCTTTGTTTCATGAGATATAATGGGGATAAAACCATTTTATAAGATATATCAATATAACATGTTTTATATAATTCTCATGTACCACCTTAAGAATAAAACACTTTTTTCATAAAACCCTTGGAAAAACTATTTTAAACCCATATGAACAACACATTTGAATAAAAATACCCTTGACTTTTGAAAATTCATTTTCAATACGAAAATGCCCAACAAAAGAGAAATATGGGTTTTAATTGAAGAAAACATGAAATATTAAAAATTAATCTAGAAATTAAAAAATGTATATGGAGTCAGACTAATCATTGTCTCTATGTACATTAAGAATATAACATTCTTTTTGTAATTTATTAAAATGTTTCATATAGAACACCTAAAATTATTCCTTTTAAAAACATTTCAAAATTAAGTAAAAAAATAAACATAATAAGTACATTATAGATATTTTATTTACATATAATTTTTTTCATAAAATCATTTTAAAAACAAATACTTTAAAAATAATGAGTCAGAAGAAAAACATTAAAAGAGATTTTTTTGAATGAAAAATCCATTATCACTTTGGAAATATTTTAATTATAAGCCCACAGAAATAATAACATTAAACAAAACAATAAATACCATGAGAATAGATAAAATCATGACATAACATGTCCAAGGGGCTATATATAAACCATGTAAAAGAGTATAGGTGTATAATATCAAAATATGCCTCAATGAAAGGAAATTGAGATGAAGTCACTTACCTTGAGTACGACTTGTCACGTGTATATTTATCTTTATGAATAATAAACTAATTTTAATTATATAATTTATTTAGAAAAATTTTAAATTTTATTATTACTTTTATTTCACTTATTATAGGGTTTTTTATAATTTCTTAATCGATTGAGTTTACGGGAGATGTTTTGACCATATTAGTCTTAAGAATCAAAAATAAAATTGGTAGGCTGAATATAGTTGAATAGAAAATTATTTAAAGATATTTAGATTAATAATCACGAAATAATTATCATATTTATACATAAATTATACTTCTAAAACTAATAAAAAAATATGGTATCAAAAAATGAACTATTTTGTTATCATGGAGATGGTAGGTCATACGTAAACATGACTAACATTTTCAATTTATAATGATAATTATGGAAAGAAGTTAAGTAATATATTACCTTTATATAATGAAAATAATTTCAAAAATATATGATATTATATATTTTTATTTATCATCCATGTGGTGTGGAGATAAAAAGAGAGACACATTGTTTCGTGAAGGCGGTAGTCTAGACATACATGAATGATGATATCATCTTTAAGTGAGTGAAAAGGTAAGAAGGAAAATGATATATTATCACTAAATAATGATAAATATGTCATGAATTTAACACTTATTTGATTAATATCACATATAATCATTAAATCTATCCTTAAAACCATCCATGTGAAGCATTAGTTAAAGATGAATCACATCGCTTGGCAAGATGGTAGTTCACCATATACACAAGAGAAATTAATGTATCCCTACCGAATGAAATATAAAAAGTTATATATATTAAAATTACTCAATAAGTTTAATTTTTTTATAAATATCATATATAAACTTTATATTATTCACAATTCCCAACTGTGATCGGTGGGAATGGAAAAGCGAGTGACATTTTTTTGTGAGGTGGTGGTCCTCTATATACACAAATAATGATTTGGTAACCCATTTGAGAGAAGTATATATAATTGTAGGTAATTAACATGTTATAAAAACAACCAAGTATATGTAATATATTGAGGCTATTATATCATCATTTTTTATTAATAATTGAATAAGTAAGAGAAAGAAATAAAATAAATACGCTCATTGAAGAATATTACCTCTTCTTTGGGTATCCTTCTTAGGTTTGCACCAAAGCCTTCCTAGGTTTGTTTTATAACCAAAAAAAGAATTATATAATTAGAGTATGTAATTTGGGATGTTATTTGGGTAGTTATTGGATATAAAATATATTCTTGAAGGTTTTAAGAAGAGAGAAGAGGGGATGACCTTTTATAAGTGAGGTGAGTGACATACTTGTAATTTTTTTAAAAGATTCAACCATATTCATGTTTTATCCTGAAAAAGATTCAAAAATAGGTTATTATAGAACATATAAGAGATAATTTTGAAATATTTGTTGATAGTTGGTTTTTTAAAATGTTGTTAGGTCATTTTTAACCCTTATCATCTTACAATAACCCCCAATAAATTCATTTTTACCTTAACTACGGTAATTAATTTTTTACTATTTTCACTCTTCATTTGGTCAAAAATTATGTAAACCATATAAAAAATATAAATTAAGATGATTACAAATTAGAAGCCCATTTTTCCAATTTTAATTCAAATAATAAAAAAAATTTAAAATTAGTCTCACAGATGCGGTGAGAAAACCAGTTTTCAATGAGAAAATGTTCAAAAGTTTACAATGTTTTTATATAAATATTTAGAAAGAAAATTATTAAAATGACCTAAATTATATTAATAAATATATAAATGAAATAATTTTACTTTAAAACAAATTGAAAATATCATTTAACATTATAAATATTTTTAAAATAAGGCATTTTTCTATTAATATTCAGTATTTACACTATTCATAAAAAAAATTCCTTTTCTAAAAAATCCAAACAACTAACCCTTTTCTAATTTTGATATTGTGATTTCAAAAATAAATTTTATTTTTTCTAATAAAGTTTATAGAAGTTTTAAATATTAATTTTAAATTATGTGTGAAAAGTGTGACAAAACCATCTTTTAGAAAAAATATATATAGTTTTTTAGAAAACATTTATTTTTATTTCAAATGGTTCTAATTTTATCTATAATAAATAAATATAAAATGAACGTGTAAAATTTATAATTTTTTATTTTAGTTAATCCTACTCAAACCCTCCATTCTTGTGCTTAGACTATAACTATTACATTAAAAAATAAAATTTTAATAATTTGTTATGTTTTGTTTAAAATCAGTGTTGCATGTAACCCAAGATAAACTTAGTGTTTCATGTAATGTAAGCAATTGAAGAGATGTAATATAATTAAAATAAATAAATATATCATAAAATATCAGCATGTTATATTTTATTCTGAACATTGTGTTTTATATCTCATAGTCTATCAAACATAATTTTCTTCTTTTAAAATATTAGTGTGTTACATACTCCTCACTTAAAAAATTTCATCCTCGCAATTTTAAATTTATCTCGATAATCAATGGATTGAAATTTGAAAATATTTTTTTTAAACCAATATCATATAAAGGGTGAATAAAACATCTCTTAATAATAGAAAAGTGAATCCCAAGGGTTATATGGAGTAACCCATTACTGGGATTCTAATTAGGAAAACATTAGTGGAAAGTGAAGATATAGACCTACAAGAAAAATGTAAATAATTATAAAGAGTGATTGAGGTCATTGATCAAATGTAATTGAATGATAAGTGGAAAGAGAAGGGCCTCAAAACTATAAATATATGATGATCTAAAATTCTATGTTTTTCATCAAATAAGAAAGTAATATGATTTGTTTCATGATAATTGTTCTAAAATTGAGCAATTATTTTACTATCTAAGAATATAAGGAAATATAATTACATGAAATGTTTCTATTTCAAAAGAATAATTTCATCCTTTTTTTATTCAATATATTTTCAATTCATACCTTACTATTAGAAATTAATATCAAATAATTACTTTTATATGCCTGAAGAACTAAAATTCACTTTTAATTGATCATAAGATCCATAAAAGAGTGAAAAGTCTTTAATTTTTTATATAAATACTTTAAAATCAAAATGGTAATAAAAATTTATATAATATAATAAATTAATCTCTAAACCTCAAAAGAAACACCACTGATTCATCATTAATATGTATTTTTCAAAATTAATTAGTATAGAAAATGAATTTTCACATTAGTTTTTTTTATTTTTAACATCTGTTAATAGAAAATAAGAGAAAACAAGAAAAACAACGTATAAAAATATAATTTTATTTTGATTTATCCTATCCACAATAGAAAATAAGAGAAAACCAATATAAAACTAGTATAAAACCATCATTAAAAACAAGAAAACTTACAATTTGAAATTTCATGTTACAAATATATAGCAAAAATAAACTAAACTTCAATAAAACCTGTGAAATGATTCACCCATTCAATTTATAAATTTATTCTCTCTTCTTCACTATAAGGTCGAGGGTTAAAAAAATATACAAATTAATTGTGATTCATTTAACATGTATTATAAATAAAAAAATGAAATATTCAAGGGAATTTTATAAATAAATATAACTTTATGAAATTTTATAACTATCTTAGTTGAAATTATTTCATTCATAAATCTTAAAACATAGTATCCACATTCCTTTATTCCTTTTTTTTTGAAAATTCTATATAAAATAATTTTTTAATTCAAAATAATATTTTTATTTAATATATACAAAATTTAGTAATTGTAAATGAAAATTCACCACTTCTTTTATATATCGAATCTTGGATCTCTTCTATCTTGGGGTCTCTCTAATAGAATTCCATGACCTATTTGAAAATAATATGAATAAAGTAAATTTAAAAGTAATTATATTATAAAAATGTATTCAAAAAATCAAACTTTTGTGTCAAATACATTATTAAAACTTTCTCTTAATTCAGTATGGATAGAGCATAGATAGTAAAGTTCCTTATCCCTTAGAAAAACACCCATTGACAAGTTTCCACTGATATAAAAGAAAATTTAATTTTTTTTATTATGTTAAGAGATATATAACACTTTGTCAGATATATAGTTAAAACTCATGAAGATAAAGAAACATCCATCACTAAATAATTACATTCTTTTGAAATCTTTCATTAATATAATTTTTCTTTAGGAATAATTCATTGTCCTCTCTATAGGTGAAATAAACTATGATTCCATCAATCCATATAATTATATCTTTTCATGCTTATTAAAAATTGTATACAAATACCTAATACAAAACAAACATAAGTATAAATTTTCAATAAATTAAACTAACAAAAAAATTAGTAATTGACTAACAAGGAAAAAACATACATCGTGTTGATTCCCAATTGATATCTAGTTATACAATCCATGATATAATTTTTCAAAATTTCTATAGGTGTTGGACACCCACAAATATAGGCTTCAATTGAAATCTCATAAACATCCAACAAAATTTTTGAATATATTGGAAAACTATCAAGACTATAATAATTAGTATCGTAACTCTTTGAAATTTTTAAATACAATATTTCTTTACCTTTAAATTATTCCTAAAAAATATATAAAAATATAAATTTTAAAATATTTAAAAAAAATAATAGAAAAATGAAATAAAATCTAAAATATACACATAACTCTGTGGTAATATGTCGAACAATTATAGATGGACAAACTAAAAGGTGGTTGATGCTTTGTCCAAGTGTACTTACCACATCTATAGGTTATGGTATTCTTGATTATCTTTCTATAATATCCCATATAGTTAACTTGTGATACTCTATCTTTATCTGTTGATGATGAATGGTATCACCTATATAAAATATTATCCCATATGAAACAATATGATGTTGGGGATCATAAACATATAACTCAACATAAATGGGAATATGTGGAGGATGGGGTGCAGTTTTAGGATATGAAATAGTGGTTTCGTCAAGTATAGGTGTAAGAGTAGGATAAGTAGGAGTCAAATCTGCTCACCGAGGTGGAGGAGTGGGATCTACTAGTGGAGGTGGAGGAGTGGGATTAGAAATCTGAAACCGTCTTTTCATAACTGTAAATATTGATTGTACTGAATCTTAGATCTTATCCTCCATCATCACACAATGATCCTAATATTTAGTTTTCAATATTTATTTATAAACATCCTCCATTAAAGAAGCTTCAAAATGTGAATTTTTTTTTTACCTATACACCTACTGGGTATCCTCATACATTACCCAAGTCTTTGAGATTTACCATTGTTGTAGCTAAAATATCCTTCCTTCCCTTAGTTATAAAGACCCCCTTTCGGTTATTCTCTTTAAGCTAATCTTGAATGGAATATTCCAAAAAAAATGAATCACAATATATAAATAATTGATTTAATGGAAATGAATAATGTAATTATCTTACAATCCTCTTAGCTATAACCCTCAAATCTTCTATATAATTTTGTTCTGTTTTTAGCATCTGAGCCCTGTTTCATTTTTCAGGTCTAACATGAGAAAAGCTCTGCAAAACCTAAATACTTAGCTTTTAGTTTTTTTAAAAATTAAGCTATTGTTTTTTCCAATAATATACCCCCCCCCCCCCCCCGAGATAAATTATCAGCGTATAAGTTTCTTTATTAGAAACCCGGATGATATCTCCAAAATTACTATAAATTAAGAAAAAATAAATCATTAATAATATCATTAATATAAAAATATTCTAAAATGTAACATTACATTAACTTTAGACACTTCTCATTGTCAACTTTCCACAAATTTATTCCATGTATATTCATCTATAAATGGACACATATCACATGGATTATGATTTTATCTATGACCAAAAATAAAATATAGTGTGGGGGTTTATTTAAAATCCATCCATATCCTAGTAACCAATGAAAAAAATTCCTCATGAATCCTCTAGTATCAAGTATATCATATGTCATCTGATAATAAGGGGGGGAAACATATATTACTGTAAACATTTTAGTATAGTTAAAATAATGATAAAAAATATTACCAAAACAATATCCCACAAGTGATATTTTGAAAAAATTTCACCACTTCTCCGATCATCAATCAAAATACTAACTTTTATTTTATCCATAACTACTATTAAAGTCTTGATTTTTTTTTCATTTAAGCCTCTTGGAATATAATTTCATCTAAGTTTACTAGTAACCTATGTCCCTCGCTAGGTAAAACTGATAATTTTTGTAAACATGTGCTCCTATGTTTACCAACCCTCAAAATCTTCTTTTGAACCATCGAAGTAGATGTCTCTTATAAAAAAAGCATAAGGCTCATCAATTGGAGAATGTTTTCATACCTCCCCAGAGGTATGATTAAAATCGTCTATAGAAGTGTGTGGTGGATTAGATGATTCATCTATCATTATCCTACAAATAAAAGAATAAAAATTAGTATAAAAATATACAAATACAACTATTACAAACAAAGGATAATAAAAAATGAAAAATTATCAAACAAAAAAGTAATGTAAACAAAACAAAGCACATTTTTATTTATATTTGTTTATAGATAACTAAAATTCTAACCAAATTAATGTTAGAATAAATTAAATATAAAAAAATAAAAACAAATCAAAAAAATGGTGTGTGAATAGTAAAATTGATCCAACCTAAAATCATTTTATACACCAAAAAGAATATTTTTTGAATGTGCTCATATTCAATTTTTTTTATTTAACATATTATATTTAAAATATTTTTTTTCAAAAAAAACTAATTAATAAATATGTTAAATAATTTTAAACATGGAAAAGTAATGAAAATAAAATAATATCAACAAATAAATTAAATTATTAGTTATGATACTTATTTTAATAAAGAAACTAAAATTAAAATATTTAACATTTAATGATATTTTAAAAATTAAATGAGAAATAAACAAATGTTACCTATAATATTCGGAATGTTCTAATGGATAGTTTTCTTAAATTCTTTCATCATGATCATCCCATATGTCAAAAACCATTTCTACTATGTGTTCATCAATATTATCTATTAATATTTCCATGGAAGTAAGGATCTCATATAAATCAACATCTCCGTCAATTTTATCACCACCAACATACTTTTTTTCCATTGTAAAATAATATAAAACTGCATATTGGATTAGTGATGAACATAAAAATTTTATTATTCATTTTTTTAAATTAAAACAGTATCAACTATATATTCTAATCAATTCATATTAACTAGTGTCATTCTAAATTCATCATGTCTGAAACTGTTGTTACTGATAAACCATTTCAATTTAAACACTATAACATGGAGTTTAATGTAATCAACCTACCATATTTTTTCAATGACTCTATAATATGTACTTGATGTGGATATTGGGTTTTTGTCATTACCACTGGAAAAAGGAATCGCTTTTGCGATCACTAATACACAACTATTTTGAACCACACTGCTATTTTCCTGATCTATCATATGAAATGTATGGCCATTAATGTCATACCTAGACCATGTTATGAAATTTAAACATGGACCACACACTAACCATCTCAATGTTTCTGTTGCATCGGATCTACCAAGCACGGTCTCATTAAACCATGGAATTTTTTTTGTTATTCTCATTTAAAATCCACATATTTTCTTCTTTGAATAACATTAATTAAAAACATTAATATGTAATTTTAAATAGGGATTAGCATCATATATGTTATTAAATATGTATAATTTTACCTTATTTATTTTTTTCACCTATAAATTATTTGACTTTAAATCCACAGATCTCCTTTACCCCATAATTAACCTGTTCATGTATGATCTATGAAAACTGATGTGTTCTACTGTTGACAAGTAGCTTATAAAAAACTCCACAACCTCCTTAGAAATATACTCCTCAATAATAGAGGCTTGGGGTCAATATAGATTCTTAAAATACAACTTCAATTTCTTCATATAAATTTCAAAAGGATACATCCAAGGTAGATATACATGTTTGCAAAGCTTTATTTCTCGCACAAAATGAACCATTAAATGCAATGTCATGAACTAGCCTGGGTAACCTGGTAACCTATTAACTAAGAATTCCCTGGCATAGCTTGAAAGGAATTACTAATCTACACTAATTGCTGACTAGCACCTAGCTTCATACAAACTAAAAGGTCATATGATTTTTCCACTAACAAAGCAGATTCAAAAGAAAGGTGACAGTATGCATATCAAAAAGAAACTCCACTTAGCATAAAGTAAAAAAATACAACAAGGAATAAACAAACCCATATTAATATAGTGAAAATACAAAAATATAGTAAAAAATCCCATGTCCCTAAGGACACAACTCACAAAATAAAAGGTTCAACATCTAGATCCACCTCTAAGAGATCCTTTCCCCTTACGCAAATCTAGAAGGAGATAATCTATAAACAAAAAAAGCATGAGTATGGTGTGAGATAAAAATACTAGTAGAGTATCACAAAGGATTCCATAACAGATTGTAAAAATAGATTAACAAAATTAATGCTCTAAATTTTAAAATAAACATGTTTTTCATTTTAAAACTTATTTAAAGAAATATTTCTATATAGTTGAATTGATGTAAAATACTTTAATAAAAGGCTTTACAATGATGGAATGTTTCTAAAAAATGTATTAAATAAAAAAAATTATGTAAAATTGTATATATAAATTTAAAAGGCATGTAATTAAATTTAACAACATTTGCATACATTATATCTCAAATATAAACAAGTGAGCAACATGGTCATCTGCAAAATAGGTATGAAAGTGCTAGGTTATATGGCTCTACACTCTCTAAGTGATCATGAAAATTTGTGTACACACACATCCCTTTGACACTATCCAATGGTGAATCACTACCATCCCATCAAAAATGTGACCTACATCATTTATGTGTTGGAAAATTTTATAGTTTTATAGTATGTCCAAATAACTCACACTATACGTAAGTTTTTCATGTTCTCTTACACAATCAATGATGGGAAATTTATTTTAAGACTACATAAAATACAATTAAATATTATTCCCCCATTTCAAATTCCAATTTCTATTTAAATCCAAAATATGTTTTAATTAAAAACATGTATTTTTAACAAGATAAATCCACTAAGTTTCAAAAAAAATAAAACGATTTTAAAAATTTAAAAAATTACAGCAATTATGTTTCAAAAATTAAATTCAACAACTCAATTCAAACCATTTCCATCCATTTACAAACACACCCCAATTTATCGGAATTGGGGGGTTTCCCCGATTTCATTCCAAAAAATTTTCAAACCTCCCAATTCACAATATTTGGGATTTAATCTAATATAATTGAAATTAATCTTAAAAATTATAATTTAAATAAAAAGCTTAAATAAATAAATAAATTTAGGTTTATTCAATTTATCCAAGAGGGATGGAATCACACACCTTTTTTTTGAAACTCAAGACTCATAACAAATCCCATCAATGAGAAAGGAGGTGTAGAAGATCCCAAAACACAATGTAGAAATGATTTTCAAAATCACAGATCATAAATCCATCAATTTCAAGATGATCCATTCAACCCAAAGGAGGATAAATATATAAAGGGTTGAAGAACAAGGAGAACTCTTACCTGAGAATTCACTCTGTAAGCGCGACGACGATCGAACACCAAATGAATAGACTCAAAAAGTTTATAGGGCTCCAAGATTTATTTGGGAAAGCCATATGTTGAGTGAAATGAAACTAGAGAAGAACCAAAATAGAGAAGTAATCCATGCTACCAATTTAAAAATAGAATTTGAGGTATTACAAGATGTGTAACCCAATTACACATCGTGAAATAATTAATTTTTATAACTGCTAAATAATATGTTACTTCAAATTTAAAACTACTCAATAAATAACTCACAATGTGTAAAAACTCACCACTTCATGTAACCATTAATTATGTGAACCCATCTCATGTAATTCACCCAGCAACCATTACACAGTGTGTAACCTATATACACCTCATTTAACCCTCCTACAACCTATCGAAACGGCTGGTTAAAGCTAAGAGTCCAACAAATATGTGACTTCACCATTATATTTTTCCTCCCAATTCATTATCAACCCCACCCATTAAAAGAAAAAGAAAAAACTCACAGGTTTAAATATGCACCTATCATATTGGTAATGGGATGTTACAACCTCCCCACCAAAAAACTTTCTATCCCCAAAAAGCCTATAAAGAAGCTTCCATGTCAAGAAATATGAGCTCTTTACTCTCGCATCAGTGCCTCATGTTCCCAAATATCATGGTTAATAGAACCATACTACCATATCACATGAATCAAGTGTATTTTTCTCCCATTAAGTACATTGGTCTCAGAATCGACTATAGTGACTGACCACTCAATCAAAGATAAATCAATTTCAAACTCAAGATCATTCCAAATCAAAATGTGAGATAGATCAAAGAGATACTTTCTCATATTTGATAAAAAAATAATATTATGAATCAATTTTATCCATGGTGGATGTTATAAACATCATGAAACATTCCCCACCTTCTCAACAACCTCGAACGATCCCACAAAAGGATGAGTAATCTTCCCTTTCCTCCTAAGTCGTCGATGACCCAACCATGGTGAAAATTTCAAGAACAAAGGGTCCCTAATTGAAAAGTAATATGGTATATGGTGATGATTAGTATAATACTTATATCACTTTTGTTCCATTAACATTCTCAATTGAATTAAATGAATCCTTATTGTCATCACTTTAATCAATCTTGGTCCAACCAAATAATTCTCACCAATATCTAACCAACACAATAGAGATTTACAAGGACAGACATACAAGGCCTCAAAAGGATCCATTCTTATCATGGATTGGTAATTATTATTATATAAAAACTCAAAAATCCCCATGTAATAATCCCATGCTCCACCAAATCCAACAACACAATCATGAAGCATATCCAGGAGAATTTTTATAGCTCTTTCTATTTGAACATCTAACTATGGATGGTAGGTCATGATCAAATGGACTTAAGATACCAGTGCCTCCTAAAGGCCTATATAAAAGAGTGAACTGAACCATATATCCCTATCAGAGTCTATAGAGTTGGAAGTCCATGAAAATGAACAATATCTTCAAATAGAGATTTCCTAACTCCAAAACATTTGTTATGTCACAAATGGGTATGAAGTGATCTGACTTGTTCAGTCTATCGATCACAATCCTTATCACATTCTTACTTATCTACGTACATGTAAAACCAAACAAAAATTACATAGATATCTAATCCCACTTCCATGTAGGAATTGGATGTGGCTGAAGCAAACTCAAAGGTTTATGATGGTTGAACTTTTTTTGCTAGCATGTATAAAAGAGACAAAAAACTCAGCAATTCCCAATATCATACCTAGCCACCAAAATTACCACTGCATGTCATAGAACACATTAGTGGTTCCTGAGTACATAACCCATTGATAATTATAACAATACCCTATCATATCCTTTCGTTCCCCTAATAAAATAACAAAGAAATTCTGATAACATATAACACCCTCTTTAATTAATGACCACTAGGAAACTATCTACCCACCATAAAGAGAGTATCTAATGCTAAAAATTTAATCATCAAGTAGTTTATCATGATGAATAATCTCAAGGAGGGTGGATATTAACTAAATTTTGGTAGAAGAAACCTCAACCCCTAATTCATGGAATTCAATATGAAATTGTGGAAATATATCTATCAAATTACACTCTTATGAATATTCTTTTACTACATGGGTAAGAATTTTTCTACTCAATGAATCCACAAAAACATTCAAATTACCTAGGGTGTAGGTGATTTCAAAGTAAAAATACATCAGGTATTTCACCCAATACCTTTGGAAGATATTTAAATATTTTTTAGAGAAGATATAACCCAATCTCTTATGGTTTCAATATATTGTAAACCTTTCTGCATCAAGGTATTACACCCAACTCTTAGTAACATGAATTATAGATCCAAGTTCAATGTAGTGGGTAGGATAATTCTTATCATTTTACGTAATCTAGCAAGATCTATAGGAAACAACATTATTACCTTGCATTATAACACAACCCAAGCCTAAACTCGATACATCACAGAATACCACATAGCACTAACCTACCTCTAGAAGAGTAAACAGTAGAACATTAGTCAAGAGATGTTTCATCTCAACAAAATAACTCTCACAATTATCATTCCAAGAAAATTTAAATCCCTTATATGTTAGATTAGTCATAAAAGAATCCAACATTGAGAAGTCCTTGTTGAACTCGAGATAATATCAAGATAAACCCAAGAATATCTAAATCTTGAAGGCATTTCATGGTTGGTCCCAAGACATAATAGTCATTACCTTCTCAAGATAAATTGTTTTTTTTCATGTGACAAAACTTATCCAAAAATTTTCACTCCCCAAATCAATAAATCACACTTAGAAATCTTGAATTAGTGTCGTTGATTTCTCAGAAGACACAGAACTATTCTCATAAGATGTTCATGATCCTTTTATGACTTGGATTAAATGAAGATCTCATCCACAAAGACTATCTCAAAGGTTTCTAGATACTCATAGAATATCTTGTTCATTAGTTCTATAGAAATGATAGCATCATTGGTTATACCAAAGGGAATAACTAGGTACTTATAATAGATGCACCTACTCAGAAAGGTGATTTCTTAAATGTCATATTCTTTTATCATCATATAGTGGTAACCAAATCAATTGTCGATCTTTGAAAACCACTTTTGCCACCACAACTAATCAAAAATATCATCACTCTATGAAAACAGATACATTTTCATCACTTTAAATTGATTGAGATTTCGGTAATCAACACATAAATGAACAGAACCATCATCTTTCTTAGTGAATGGAATAAAAGCCCCCCAAGTTGACACACTCATGCGTTTAAATCCTTTCTGATGAATATTATCCAGCTGGATATTCATCTCTTTAATTTCAGCTTCATACATGTTGTAAGATGGAATAAGAAACTTTTTGAGCACTATCCATTAAGACAATGGAAAACTAAACCTCCCTTCCTAGTATAAAACTAGATAAATCATAAGGAAACACATCAAGAAACTTGATTAAAAATGGAGTGAGATCATCCCTCAAATATTCCTACGGCAGATCAAAATTAAACACTAATATTACCTTCCCCAAAAACTAATAAGAAGGTCAGAACCTACTAGACCTTAGGTCCCATTATCCTGGAAATATAAGATACACACCACTGGGTGTAGTATGGTAGACCCATCAAAGATAAAAATCTTTATGGGCTTTATTGGAAATGAGATAATCTATTATGAAAATTATTTTAGGATTTTTCATGTCGAGGACCATAAAAATCCAAGCCATATTGAAATCTAATAGATAGAAGACATAAGAGGGACTACAAAGACCCCCACCCTCTCCTAACCCCAAGGGGTGTAGTAGTAAACATTATACAAGATAATATATCCATAGAAAGATTTAGAATATTAACAATACAAGTTGAAATAAATAAATGAGATGCACCGATATCAAATAGATTAGTCACTAATGATGATGTTATAGTAATGGTACCTCTCACAATCACTGGTCCCATACTTACTTCCTCTAAAGTCTCTTCCACTGCTTGAAGTAGATTCATTCCATATGCATGTAGATTGAACCCTTTTATACATGAAGTGTCTGATTTTACCATAGTTTTAGGCGGATCTGGTGATCTTTTTCCACTACACGGAGTAGAAAAGATATGGAAGAATCTCTATAAGTGCCTTGAACGTCCGTACGAACCTTAGTTCTTGGGTAATTTAGTGAAAAACCTCTTGGAATGTCCTATCTTTCCACACTAATAGAAAATTGAAGTACTTACTCCTTGAATTATATGAGATTTGGAATGACCCTACTATTGGGAACTATCATGGGAATAATCATGCTTCTTCTTTCCCTTAATGTAACTCATAATGAATCTGGAAGAAAAAGGAACTCCATTCAACCCTAACTTTCTAGATATGTCCATATCAACCATCAACTCCCTATTCATCACATCAGTATAAGTGGGAATCTTAATAAAGAAAACCTGATAATGGATATCTGATCAAGGTACCCACTCTAATCATCGAGCCTTCATCCTCTCATTAGATACAATATTAGTTGCAAACTGCATGATTTCAACAAAGTGATTTGAATACTCTATCATGGTTTTACTGTCTTGCTCAAGCTTACAAAAATCGACATCCTTAAAAAATACCATTGAATCTGAATAGAATGGGTTAGTGAAAAGGACCTTGAATTCTTTCCACTCTTATCCCTCATGTTTCTCTTTCATCACCATCATGTCCCACTATCTCCTACTCAGTCCATCCTGCATAAAGATGGAGTACTTCACCTTGATCTTGTCCAGTGTCTATAAGATGTTGAACATGCATTCTATCCTTCCCAACAATTCCTCATAATGTTGAAGATCACGGGATCCATTGAAAACATGTGGATTCTAGTAAAAAAATCTTGATAACTAACTTTCGGAATGTCCCTCTAGGTCTCCACCACTAGATCATAAACGGGAACTAGAGGTGGTGCTTATCATAGAGCTTGGATAATACGTACAATCATCTCAACCAAATTAGAGTCCCCTAAAGAATTTGATATCTATAGTTTATCAACAACTTCCTTCTAGATATAATTCACACATTCTCTCAGAGGAATGGTACTACAAAATATTAGAAAATGAAAAGGAGGACATTAGATAACACTCAAGTAGAAAAACGAGGGAAACATAATCACATCAAAAACAACAAACAATATTTTGATTTCACTTTATCAAAATCAAAGTAAGGGAAATACTAAAACTAATCCACATGATCTCTTTCCCGAACCACCGCTAGAGACATATGGTTCTTTGTACTGAGATATGTCTAGGAACTCAATCATAACTACCTTATATATCCTAAAAATATCTCAAAAATTATTTATAACATCAAGAAAAAATCCTCAACAACCACCTCTGATTCCACTTTTTCATGAAACAACCTAGGTACCCTAGTAACCTAATAACTGAGTCAGCTTTGACATAGCCTAAAGGGAATTCTCTAACCCCATAGGTTAGAGACTAGCATGTGGCATCATAAAAATTGAAAGTGGGAATGATATAGCCACTAATAATGTAGTACGAAAAAAACAAGATAGTATACATATAAAAAAGAAACTCCACTGGGAGTAAAGTAATGGAATACCACAAAAATAAACCAGACAAAAGTACTACAATGCAAGAACCAATATAAATGAAAACATAACAAGTATGTTAGGTAAAAAATCTCCAAATTAAAGGGTTAATATCTAGAACCACCTTTAAGAGATCATTTACCCTTTCTTAAACTTGGAAATAGATAATATACTAACACCCAAAGGCATGAGTTGGGTGTGAGATAAAAATTCCAGTAGGGTCTCATGAATGATTCCATAATAGGTTACAATAATAGATTAAACAAATTAATTATATCAATTTTAAAATAAATAGGTTGGTAATTTTGAATAATATTTAAACAAGTCATTCTATACAGTTCAAATGATGGAAAATACTTTAAGAAAAGGCTTTAAATTGATTAAATATTTCTAATACGATGGCTTAAGTAAAAAAAATATGTAAATCAATGTGTAAAAATTTAGAGGCATATAAAGTAATTTAATAACATTATCATACATTAATATCTCAAATATAAATAAGAAAAAAACATGGTCATCTTATAGATAGGTACGAAAGTTCCATGATATAGGTCTCCACACTCTCTAAGTGATCACGACAATATATGTACACACACATCTCTTTAACACTAGACAAAGGTGACTCATCACCATCTCATCGGGAATGTGACCTCTCATATTTATTTTTTATAATCTTGTACAGTCATAGAGTGTGTCCAAATAACTCACATTATAACTAAGTCTTGCATGTTATCTAACACAATCAATGATGGAAAATTTATTTTCAAACCGCATGAGATAAAATTAAATCACATTCCCCCATTTCTAATACCAATTTCAATTTAAATTGTTTTTTATCCATTTTAACAATTTAAAAAATTCCATAAATTCCATTTCAAAAATTAAATTAAAAAATTTAATTGAAACCATTTTCATGCACACCCTAATTCAACAGAATTATGTGGTATTCCAAATTTCATGCCAAAACCATTTCGAACCTCCCATCTCATGAGAATTTGGTTTTAATACAAACCAATTGAAATCCATTTTGAAAATTTGAATTTAAATTAACTACTAAAATAAATAAAGCAATTTAATGTTAATAAATTTTTCGAAGAAAGATGTAATCACCTACCTTTTTCCTAAAACTCAACACTCACAATGAAACCCATCAATGATAATGAAGGTGTAGAAGATCCCAAAACTCAACCTAGAAATGAAATCACACATCACAGAGAATATATCTATAAATTCTAGGATGATATATTAAACCCAAATAAGGATAAATAGAGAAAGATACGAAGAACAAGGAGAACACTTACTCAGGAATTCGCTCCACAAGCATGATGATGATTGAATGTCAACTGAATGGAATCAGAAGTGTTAGAGGGATCCAAGATCACATGGGGATGGATTTAGGTCGATAAAAATGAAACTAGAGAAGAACATAAATGGATAAGTCGTATTTTATTCCTATTTAAAAATATAATTTGTGGTATTACACAACGTGTAACCCCATTACACATTGTGAAATAGTTAATTTTTGTAACCGCCAAAAAATGAATTGCATCAAATTAAAAACCACTCATCAAATAACTCACGACATGTAAAAACTCAAAACGTCATGTAACCCTTCATGACATGAACCCATATCATGGTATGCACCTAGTAATTGTTACATAATGTGTAACCGAGTTACACAATGTGTAACTGTCATGACTTGTCCCCCGAGGCCCGTGTCGTGACTACCCAGGCCTACCTTCAATAGGTTAGGGGCTGGCGAATAGCACCAAAAGGTGTATTCCATAAAACCAAGAAGCCATTTCCATTATAACCTATAAACACACACAACCAAGCACACAATGAGATACAAACACAGGTAAAACTGTATAGCAAAAAGAGTTCTAAAAGTAAGAGGGGCCAGAATAAAATCCCAACAGAAAAGGTAAAAGTACAACTAAAAAACAATACCACTGAAGAAAGAGAATGACAGCTGTTGGGTCATCCTCTGTGGTTCCTACCTGAAGGGTACATATAAATCTCCTCCTCATCACTCAACGTCTGCCCGTCTCTTCTACTTACTGACACACCGTATGGTCCACCTCCGGGCACTGTCCAGACCTGGTACCCTCAGCCTCGATCAGCATTGTCCATCATCTGCACAAAACACAACAAGATGCGGGCATATCCCATGTAGGGGTGATTATAAAGATACTCGAGAAGGACACCAAGACCCTCAAGGCCTCAGAAAATCCACAAAGGATAAACCACAAGGTATGAAATCAACCGAAAAACCTACTTAGGTATATGCCCATACATATACTTAAGTTATCTGGTATAACCGTCTCAATCATGAAAAAAACAAAGAGTCCCACTAAAATCCCAAAGCTCAACTATTCCAAAAAGGAAGGAATAACACGAAGGTAAGTACCAAATAGGTACACCACATAGAAAATTACTACCAAGGTATTACCATGAAGGTAATTACCACACATGTTCACCACACAGAAGAATACCACCATGGTATTACAACGAAGGAAAGTACCACACATGTAAAAACTCAGATCACACCTGGTATTTCTTAGGTACAGTAGAAGAAATATTTAGATGTAACTACTGAATAATCTTACTCTGTTAGGAGGATCTACTACTTACCCACACTGGATCTCTCGGTGCTGACCCACACTGGACCGCTCGGTGCTGACCCACACAGGATCGCTCGGTGCTGACTCACACAGGATCGCTAGGTGCTGACCCACATAGGATCCCTCGGTGCTGACCCAAACAAGATCTCTAGGTGCTGAACCTCACAGGATCACTCGGTACTGACCCACACAGGATCAATATTCATTCTTCATGTCACAGTAAGCTACAAGGTTCCCGCACTACGCTCTCTTGTCTCTTAGAGGGTCCTCTCCACAAGCAACTGGTCGATACACCAAATGTCACGAAGTCTCACAAAAAAGTATCTCAAAGATCCGCCACATCATAGGGGTCTTAACGCACTAGATGATGCATCAATCAGACACCAAGTCTGTGAGTTATTAGCCTTTTCCACCAAGGGCCCGGTTGGATTCGTGCTCGATCCAACCCAACCATACTCCAACATAATCCAAATCTCTAGTGGGGTATATCCAAAGAGACCGTCTCACACCATGGTTTCCAGTGCATCTGACGATTTGTCACATGGAAGCTTGGTGCCAAAGTTATGGCCGATAGAGTGAAAAGTGCGATGTAGCCCAGGGTCTGGTCCGACCCAGTCCGACCCGGCCCACTGGGTTGGGTCCCGACCACTGGCATCGGCCCGGCCCACTAGGTCTGGCCCGGCTCGCTGGTTCCAGCCCGGCCCATTGGGTGGCGCAGAGGCCGCGCAGGCCGCAGGGAGTCGCAGAGGGATGTCGGACGGCGAGTCCGCAGGAGGGGGGGGGGGTCATGGGGGCCGCGAGGGCAGCACGATGTTGTGGGGAGTCATAGAGGGTCGTGGGACGATGAGGCCGCAGGGCGGGGGGGAGGGGGTGCAGGGGGTCGTGGGGGCCTCGAGGGTGGTGCGAGGCTGTGGGGGCATGGAGGGAAAAAGGATGGAAAGACTAATGGGGGCCATGGAGGGATGTCGGGCAGTGAGGCAATAGAGGTCAGGAGACCGTGATGGTCATGGGCGGTAAGGCCATGGGGGCCGTGTGGCTACGGCGGCCGCGGGCGGCGAGGCCATGTGGCGGCGGTGTCCATGGGGCGACGGTGGAAGCGGGTGGCGGAGGCCACTGGGAGGTGGTCCATCGTGGTTGTTCATGTGGCATGGTCATGTGTCATATCTTCCACAGTAGCTGGCTTGACCGTCCGCCCACCATTTTTCTCCTTCATTGCGGTCAGTCGAGGTGTCCGCTGCAGTTCTCAAGTTCCACTGGTGCCAAACACAGGCACCGGTCGTTGTCACCATCATGAAGAACACACCATTCAAGAAGAAGGTAGGAGGGTTCGGGCCATGTTTGTTTATCCCACACCCTCTGAGTTAGAGCGGTAGCCAGAGGATCAACAAAAACTTGAATAAAGAATGTCAAATTCTACAAACCCTGACAATGATTATTCCCAAACCTGCAGAAAAATAAATCATCCACATACCAACTAGTTAGAGAGTTGATTCGCGTTGTTTGTTTAGAAGGGAAGAACATGGGAATCCATAATCACTCATGATAAAAACCCTACCCTATTCGTTTGTTGACATCGATGAGGAGGGAAGGATGGTCGTCGATTGAAGACATCCTATGATGGAGGATGTCCTGAGGAAGAATTTTTGTGTCGGCATTCTTCCTTGGAGGAGCATTCTTCATTGGAAAACAATAATTCCTCCAAAATATCTCCTCTTGACAATCCTTTCTCCCAATTTCACCCCAAATATGAAATATCCAATATAATAGAATATGTTTATCTATTTACTTTGTTGGCATAATTTCAAATTGTCTTAATTAATTAACTGATGAGTGGGTATAATTAATCAAGGGGCTGGCACAATTAAAGTGGGGGAGCTCAAGAGCCTTCCCCACATTTAAGAGGGGATTTCAAGGGGTTTTTGGTCTTGGGTGGTCCCTACCCCCATAAACCTTGTGGGAGGTTTTAGTTCGGGTGGTCCCCACCTTTAAACTATCCACATGGGAGGTTTCAACAATTGAAAAATAAAAAAAGTTTATTTTATTTTGATTCTATTTCCATGAAAAACCCAAATTTTTTCTTTCACCCTCGACCTATTACGGTCAAGTTGAAGTTCTACTTCAGTGAATATTGGCATTGTGAGTTCAACAAAGCCCTCAGATTTCAATTTTGAGCACCAGTTCAAATGTTACAAAAACATGCTCGTATGTTTACTAAATGTACTCGAAAAAAAGTTCAGAAATTCATTTTGGGCACTCTGGGCCTCAGAATCACACGCTGTCAATTTTTACAGACTCATAAAATCCCCATTTAATAAAACAAAATTACATGGAATTTATGGGTCTTTACATTCTCCCCACCTCAAGGATTTACATACTCGTAAGCCACCAATAAAAACTAGGAAAACAAGTGGGGGTACTGGGCATGAATCAAAGCCTCCCACTCCCATGTTCTCTCCTAGAGGTTCTCGTGCTGCCAACGAATGTTCACCAGAGGTATATACCACCCATGAAGGACCCACTCCTATGGATCCTCAATCTCAACAGGAACCTTCATAAAATTCACCCCATCATCGATGTCCAACTCTCTGTGGTCGATGACATGGGAAGGGTCGTGCACATATCTCCTCAGCTGGGATACGTGGAAGACGTCGTACACTCGGTGCAACTGAGGTGCAAGATCTAAGCGGTAAGCCACCTCTACAACTCTACTAAGGACCTGGAAGGGTACGATGAACCTAGGAGATAATGTGCCGCCTTGTCCAAATCTCCTCAAACCTCGTCGAGGTGAGACCCATAGAAAGACGTGGTCACCATCATCGAACTTCAGAGGTCTCTGTCTCTTGTCAGTATATGACTTATGCCTGCTCTGTGAAGTCTTCATCCACTCTTGGATGATCTGCACCTTCTCTGTGGTATCCTAAACCATCTCTCGTCCCATGAGTGCTGACTCCCCTGGGTGAGTCCAGCACAAAGGTGATCTTCAAGGTTGCCCGTACAATGCCTCAAAAGGTGTCATCCCAATGGTGGAGTGATAACTGTTGTTGTATGAAAACTCCGCCAAAGGAAAGTGATCCTCCCTACTGTGAACAAAGATGAGGATGCAAGCACACATCATGTCCTCGATGGTCTAAATGGTCTGCTCAGTATGGACATCCATCTGAGGATGGAAGGTGGTTCTCAAATGAAGCTGCATCCTGAAAGCCTCCTACAATCCCATCCATATCTGGGAATTAAAATGTGCATCACGATCAGATAGAATCATCGAGTGTACTCCATATAGCCGCACAATCTTCTGCACATAGAGGAATCCCAAGCTCTCTACTAAACCCTGCACTCTGATCTGTAGGAAGTGAGCCAACTTGATGAGTTGGTTGATGATCACCCAAATCGAGTCATGTCCTCTAGATATACATGGAAACCCTATCATGAAGTCCATGGATATCCCATCCCACTTCCACTCTGGGACCACCAAAGGATGAACCAATCCTGCCGGTACCTGATTCTTCACCTTCACTTGTTGACAAGTGAGGCACCGAGAGAAAAACTCTATAACTAATTTCTTCATTCCCGGCCACCAGTGTTGTCGTTGCAGATCCTAGTACATCTTCGCCACTCCTAGATGTACAACTGGAGGGGATGTGTGGAACTCCCTCATACATTCTTCATAAAGAGACACTAGTACCATGGTACGTCCTATAAAAAGGATGATATGCTCCCCACCTTCAGAAAATCCATCAGGTTTCTATCCTGTGGATATCTAAGTACATCGTGTCTCATAGTCAGTGTCCCCACGCTGCGCCTCCCTAACTCACTGAAGAAGTGGGGGAGTGACCATAAGAGACTGAAGAAAAGTTGCTCCATCTTAGTCCATAAAGGATATCTGCAAAGCTGCCAGCTTCTCCATCACCTTTCCTATTAACTGTATACTAGAACTCCTTCTGAGTGCATCTGCAACAACGTTCCTTTTCCCAAGAGTATAGACTATCTCAAATTCATAGTCATAGAGGAACTAAAGCCAATGTCGTTGTCTCAGGTTTATGTTTTTCTGAGATAATATATACCTGATACTCTTGTGATCTGAGTAGACTGTAAAGCATTCACCCATCAGATAGTGTCGCCACATTTTCAAGGCTAAGACCACTACTTCTAACTCCAGGTCATGGGTAGTATAGTTCTACTCATACTTTCTCAGTTGTTAAGAACCATATACGATCTTTACTCGCTCCTGTATAAGGAAACACTCGAGCCTGGTCCCTCATGTGTCTTAGTAGACTACATACCATATTCCCTCCTCTGGAAGCCTCAAGATGGGGGAACTATTCATCCTATGCCTCAGATTTTAAAAACTCTGCTAGCATATCTCTGACAACATGAAGGGTTTCCCCTTCTTCTTCAATGATGAAAGTGGTGCTGCAACTCTGTATAAATCTGGCACAAACCTCCAATAGTATCCATCCAAATCCAATAATCTTCATACCTCCGTCACACTCTTGGGTGGCTCCCAAGAAAGTACTGCCTCAATCTTCAATAGATCCACTGCAACTCCAGCCTCTGATATGACATGTCCCAGAAAGTTAACCTCTCAGATCCAAAACTGGCACTTTGAGAGCTTACCATAAAGCTGGTGCTCTCAGATTGTGTCCAGTACTACCTGCAAATGGTAGGCATGCTCCTCCACAGTACTTGAGTAGATCATAATGTCATCAATGAAGACTAATAAAAATTGATCAAGGCAGGGATGTTGTTCATGAGTCCCATGAACACTGTTGGATCATTGGTCATGCCGAATGGAATAACCAAGAACTCTTAGTGGTCGTACCGACATCTGAATGTCGTATTCTGCACATCCTCATCTCATACTCTGAGCTGGTGATAGCCTGACCTAAGGTCTATCTTTGAGAACCATTGTACTCCCTTCAGCTAATCAAAGAGTTTGTAAGTCTTCTAAAGTGGGTACTTGTTCTGCATGGTCACCTGGTTCAAGCACTGATAATCAATACAAAGCCTCAAGCTCTCATCTTCCTTCTTTGCGAAAAAAATCGGGGATGCCCAAGGTGAAACACTGGGCCAAATGAATCCCTTCCCCAACAAGTCCTCTTGTTGTACTCGCAGCTCATGAAGATCCAAGGGGGCCATCTGATACCCTGGTGTAGATATCGGGGTCGTATCGGGGTACAAGTCAATGTAAAAGTCCACCTCTCTATGAGGAGGTTGACCTGGAACATCATTGAAGAAGACATCCGTGTACTAGTCCACCACTACAGGATAACTTGGACTCTCCACATAAACTGCTCCGAGGGTAAGGCTAGCCAACTGATGGGTGATAGGCTACACTCTTCTCTGGGTAAGTCCATCCTATGCAGCAAATATTCCCTTCTCACCGGTGATGGTAAACCTAGTCCCATCCGTGGGGACACACCGCACTTTGCGCCTAATACAGTCAATTTAATCATGATCTGTAGATAACCATTCCATACCTAAGATGACATCGTAAGGCATAGACACTGCTACTAGGAGATCTCAGCCGAAGCTCTCACCTCCTAGAGTAAGCTCGCATTGCCGGCACCAGTGCGTAATCTTCAAATCCACTCCTATAGGAGTCTCTAGCCATAAGGACCTAGCCAACGGTTCCATTGGAATCTCTGAGCTCCTAATGAGGGAAGTGGATATAAAAGAATGAATGGAACCTTTGTCTATAAGTACTTCAACATATGTGGAATAGAAACAGATCATACCTCGTATCATCTCCAGAGCACCGTGATCATAGGCCTCAGTTTCCTAAAGCTGAGCTCTCCCCTTTCCTCCTACTCCTTATGGTCGTGGTGGACCACTTAGTGGTGGTTGTGGTAACATATCGAATCGTCACCCACCGCCAGCTGCATAGCCAGCTCCTCTGCCATGTCTGCATGTTCCCTGCAGACCTCCTTGGCCGAACATCTATCTCTACCTGGGCGGTCCTTCGACCGTCTTATGATCATCTATATAGAGGGTCGGACAATCACGAGCCATGTGACCATGCCCGCCGCATGCATAAAACTGCCTGCTCTGGGCATGGCTAGATCTGCCTCGGGTGCCCCACACAATCGACTTTGAATCCTACAGTTGTCTACCTATAGGTCTGGTCCTCTTGGACCTCTATGACATCTGTCTGCTACCACTTGCAGAAGACTCTGCTACATGATGGCTGGTGGTGGGTCTTTATTCTAGTGACTGTTCAGTAAGAAAACTCTTCACTAAGAGGGCTCTCTCTAACACCCCTACCTACGTCAGGATGCTGAGAGAGATCATTGAATCCCTGATCTCCCACATGAGTCCCTGCTCAATGGTTCAGGACTTGAAGAATATGTCTTACACCATATCTGTGGTGTAACGTGAGAGGTCAGTGAACCTTGATGAGTACTGAGCCATAGTCATGCTGCCCTACTGTAAATGAAGAAGCTATTGTATGCGCATTATGCGAAGAGTGGCTAGGAAAAAATCTTCCCATAACATGTTCTTGAAGTCTATCCAAAGAAGCGTCACCTTGTCGTGAACCTGGAGCAACAAGATATTCTATCTACCTGCTTCTTCCTATAGAAGACTGGCGGAAAGGATCACCATGAGATCGGTTAGTGTCCCTACCAGTTGAAAGTCTCTGACCACAACCTCAGGCCAATCCCCATCCGTCCGTGGGTCTGTCTCTCCCCTAAACCTAGGTGGCTTGTAGTGATGTAACTCGTGAAACGTGCTTAATCAGCATTCACCCTCTTTTGCTGGAGCCGGTGTCATCAGTGGCCCAACGAGTAATGGTACTGTTGGTGCCTTCACTGGTGCCTCTACTGGAAGAGGGCCATGTATCGAGGCCTCGTTACTCAGTGGGCTATCAGTGCATACTATATCTGGAACCCTAGCTGGCTATCTCTGTCGAGGCATCCTGAAAAAAAAATAGGTGTTCCACAGTCAATAAGTTATACCTGGTGAGCTGACATAAAGAGATCACAAAGAAAACTTTTTATAACACACACGCAATCAGTATTTTTGTGCACTGAGTCAGAAATAAGAAGTTAGGGTCATGGTGTATGGATACATCGTCTGCAACACCAACACTGTATTCCCTAAATTGGTAACCACAATCACTACACTTAACATTATTTCCATTAAAAAGATCAAAGTTATATGTTCTACAGTAGAACTAACTCCTCTGATACTAATTTTTCACGACCCATCCCCCGAGGCCCGTGTCGTGACTACCCCACACCCTCTTTCAATAGGCAAGGGGCTGGTGACTATCACCAAAAGGCTTATTCCGTAAAACTTTGAAGGAATTTACTTTATAACAAGTAAAAACATGCAACCAAACACACAGCGAGATACGAACAGAAGTAAAACTGTATAGAAAAAAGAGTGCTGAAAGTAAGAGGGGCCAGAATACAAGCCCAATAGAAAAGGTACAAGTACAACTGAAAAACAATACAACTGAATAAAGAGAAAGACAACTACTAGGTCATCCTTCGAGGTTTATACCTGAAAGGTAGGTACAGATCACCTCCTCAACACTCCATGTCTGCCCGTCTCCTCTTCGTACGGACACAACGTATGGTCCACCTCCGGGCACCATCCAGACCTGGTACCCTCAGCTGCAATCAGCGATGTCTGTCATCTGCACCAAACACAACAAGGTGCGGGCATATCCCATTAAGGGGTGAGTATAACGATAAACAGTAGCAACCCCGAGACCCTCAACATATCACAAAATCCACAAAGGATAAACCAAAATGACTGAAATCAACTGAAAACCCGACTTAGGTATATGCCCATACATATACCTAAGTTATAAAGTATACCCATCTCAATCATGAAGAAAACACAGAGACCAACTGAAAACTCAAATATCAACTGTTCCACAAAGGAAGGAATACCACAAAGGTAAGTACCACACAAGTACGCCACACAGAAGAATACCACCAAGGTATTACCTCGAAGGCAAGTACCACACAGGTACGCTACACAGAAGAATACCCACAAGGTATTACCATGAAGGAATGTACCACACAGGTACGAACTCAGATCACACCAGGTATTTATTAGGTACAATAGTTGAGATGATTGGATGTAACTAATGAATCATTTTACTCTGTTTAAAAGCTCTTCTGCTGACCCACAGAGGATTGCTCGGTGCGGGCCCACATAGGATCGCTCGGTGCTGACCCACACAGGATCGCTCAGTGCTGACCCAAAGATGATCGCTCTGTGCTGACCCACACAGGATCTCTTGGTGCTCACCCACACAGGATCGCTAGGTGCTGACCCTCATAGGATCGCTCAGTACTGACCCACATAGGATCTCTATTCATTCTTCACGTCACAGCCAGCTACAGTGTTCCCGCACTACGCTTGATTTTCTCCGGGAGGGTCCACTCCACAAGTCACTGGTCGATACTCCAACTACCATAAAGTCTGATGAAGAAGTATCTGAAATTATTTCCATGTCATAGATGTCTCAATGTAATAGACGATGCGTCAATCGGACACTCGGACTGTGAGTTATTAGCCTTTTTCTCCCGAGGGACCGGTTGGATTCGTGCTTGATCCAACCTTACCATACACCAACTTAATCCAAATATGAAGTGGGGTATAATAAAAGGTACTATATTTCTATAAGGTTTCTTTTCCACTAACGGTTCATCAAACTAATGTCTGGTGCCAAAGTTATGGCCGATAGAGCGAAAAGTTCGATATTGGCCTGGGTCTGGTCCGACCCATTCCGACCCCACCCGTCGGGTCTGGTCCAGCCCACTGGGTCCATCCCAGCCCAGCCCATTGCACAGAGTAGAGGCTGCGAGGGCTGCAGAGGTCACGAGGGTGGCACGAGGCCATGGGAGGGGGGGAGTGTCATGGTACGACAACGTCGTGGGAGGGGGGGGGGGGGGGCAGGGCAGCTCGAGGCCACGGGGGGCCGCAAGACGGAGAGGCCGCAGATGGGAAGGGGAGATGAGGCTGCGGGGGCCGCGGGGGGGTGGGGGCACGGAAGACCGTGGGACGGAGAGGCCAATGGGGCCGCAGATGGTCGCGAGGCTGTGACGGCCGTGAGGCGGCGGTGACCACGGGCTGTAAGGTCGCAGGGCAGCAGAAGCCGCATGCGGCAGAGGCCACAGGGCAGCGGTGGCCGCGGGTGGTGGGGGCCATGAGGAGATGGTGGCCGCAACCAGCGGGGGCCATGGGTAGCGGGGGTCACGGGGCGGCGGTCTGTCGTGACTGGCCTTATGGAACATTTGTGTGCCATATCTTCACTGGCGGCCAACTTGAACGGTTTCCCTCTGTTTGTCACCTTCGTCATGGCCGACCATGGTGCCGGCCCCAGTTCTTGAGTTCCACTGATGCCAAACATCGGCACCGGTCGTCGTTCCCATCGTGAAGAACACACCATTCAAGAAGAATGAGGTAGGGGTCGGGCCATGTTTTTTTGGCCCGCACCCTCTACGTTAGAGCAGTAGCAAGCAACTCAAGAAAAACTTGAATGAAGAACGTCAAATTCAACAACCCTCAGCAATGATTATTCCCAAACCCACCGAAAAACAAATCATTGGCTGATCAAATAGTTAGAGAGCTGATCAACATTCTTTGTTTATAAAGGAAGAACATGGGAATCCATAATCACACATGATAAAAACCCTACCTCGTTCATTTGTTGACATCGATGAGGAGGGAAGGATGGTCGTCGATTGATGACTTCCCACATTGGAGGATGTCCCGGGGAAGAAGTCGAAGTCATGCGTCAGAGTTCTTCATTGGAGGAGCGTTCTTTGTTGGAGAAGAAGAATTCCTCCAAAAGCTCTCCTCTTTCCAATCCTTTCTCCCAATTCCACCCCAAATATGAAATATCCAACATAATTGAATATTTTTATCTATTTAGTTTGTTGGAATAATTTCAAATTTGCTTAATTAATTAATTTATTAGTTGGTATAATTAATCAAGGAGGTGGCACAATTAATGTGGGGGGAGTTCAAGAGGCTTCCCCACATTTAAGAGGGGAGTTCAAGGGGGTTTTAGTCTTAGGTGGCCCCCACCACCATAACCCATGTAGGAGATTTTAGTTCAGGTGGTCCACACCTTTAAACCATCGACATGGGAGGTTTCAACAAACAGAAAAATAAAATGAAAGTTTATTTTATTTTATTTCTATTTCCATGAAAAACCCAAATTCTATCTTTCACCCATGACCTACTGTGGTCGAGGTGAAGGTCCCCTTAAGCAAATACCAGCATTTCCATTTCAACGGTGACCTCAAATTTCAATTACGAGCACCGGTTCAAAAGTTACGAAAACCCACTCATACGTTTACTGAACATACTCAAAAAAAATTCAGAAATTCATTCCGGACACTCTGGGCCTCGGAATCATGCACCGTCAATTTCTGAGGACTCATAATATTCCCATTTAAAAAAAATATATGGAATTTTTGGGTCATTATAGTAACTGAGTTACACAATGTGTGACCGAGTTACACAATGTGTAACCCTCCTGCAACCTGCTAAAACGGCCAATTAAAGTTGAGAGTCCAAAAAATCATTGACTTCACCATTATAGGTATTCTCATAATTCATTATCAACCCCACCTAGTAAAATAACATTAAAAACAATGAAACAGTTAAATTCATACCTATTATATTGTTAATAGTATGTTACATGCCCCATGATATTAAAAAGATGGAGGAAAATACATTTCTAATGGACAAAGTATATAAACCTCTTAGTTCTCCAAAATTTTCAAACTATTTAGATTAATAACCTTATTAAAAATTTAATAGAAAAAATAACACACCATTATGATAGTAATTATAACATGGATGGATAATATTCCACATAATGCAACTAGTAATAGCCATTGCGTCATGATGTGACAATCCTAAGATTTCATACCTATCAACTTTAAATCCTTAAAAGACACAAAAAAATCCATTTCAATAATAACCCAGTGGAACTTTGAAATCATAAATACATTAAAAATAGATAATTTTCTCTCTCCTGGATAATGTATGAATATACATATGTACCAATTTTTTCCTTCCATCAGGCGTGGGAGCTAACTCTAAACATATTCTCATTGAGAGTAATTTCAATCTTGAATTCAACCCATATTTAGTATTTCCATTAATATTTAACAAATTTTCAATCATTAGGTCTTAGATATTATTCTCTTTTTGTATGACATAAATTTTATGTTTGAACTCATGATATCTCCAATATGGCAGCTCAAAAATTTATGAATGTTTTTTATAAATATTTCTATCATTACCAGATTTATGTGTCTTTCCAAATGTCACATCAATGTTTTTTACCCTCTCAAAATGTTGATCAATGGATAAAGGATTTAGAGTAATATCAAAATATAATGATCTATTTAATACCTTTTATAATCTTATATAATAGTGATACATAGAAAAAAAATATTATATGACCCATTTATAAAATCTTTCTCCCAGGATACAGTTGATAATATGAAGTCTTCTATTTACAAATAGGAAATTCTTTATTCTACTTAACACTATATACAGACAAATTTCTATATTTTGGGAAGTTGTTTATAGTTAAAATAGACATTTCACACTATTGAAAATATTTCATCTTATTCCTCCCATTAAAGATTCAAATCATCAATTAATGGTGATAAGAAAACATCAATATCATTTATGGGATGTTTTAGTCCATATATCATTAAACATTGTTTGAAAAAATTATCTTTATACAAAATTCAGGTGATAAGTTGTAATTTACCTATACAACTAGTTATGAAATATGTTTTCTACCAATTATTTTATATGGATTCATTCCATTCTTACACAGTCCATGTATGAGATTTCTATCTTGATTTTTTAATATAAGAAATTGCTGATCAATTTTCTTCGACTATGGACAATCAGCTTAATACTATCATTTTTTATCAAAAAAATGATCATATTCTTTCCATATTAAACTTTTTCATAATTTTAATTTTAAAATAAATGATTCAAATGTGAAATTATAGAAATATGCCAAAATTCTTTAGTAGGGGTCTCTGTAACTACTAAATCGTCATGCGATTTTTATTTCAACTTATACCGTGACATCACACATTTAGGACACCCTGACAGAATTTTGTATTTTTTACTATATAGCACATAGATATTTTGGAATTCATGTATTTGTTTTTACCATAATACCATTTTTAAATGTATTTTATTCACTTTATAATGTGAATCTACAAGATCATTGTCTTTTAGAAGAATATTTTACAATAATTATAGCAACACTATAAAACTCTTGTCACTCCATATATGTTATTCCTTTAAGTTAATAAATCTTAAAACCATTGATAAAAAAATAAATTTATTATATCTTAAATTCAATATTTTTTCAGAATCACCATATAAATGCTCAATTATCAGTTCTTTCTCAATTTCCCCTACTTTAATATCATGAATCATCTCTTAAATTTAATCAGAGTTATCATCTTACAAAGCACAATCATCAATAGATATGAAATTATTCCTAGTTATAAAATGAAAAATATAAGGGTTATAACTTAGATTAAAACCATAAAAAGTTAAATGATCTTTGATCTCTCAACTTTCCTATTTTTTCATATTTAAACATTTCATGCATGGAATGAATAACATGTCCTTATTTGGAAATTTTTTGTTCTATAAATTCCAAAAAAGCATCAACACCTTCCTCATATTCATTAAATATTCTAATTTCATTAATATAATATCAACAAATTATTATCAATAACAAATAACAAAAATAGATATCTTTTTAAATGAATATGGAAGTGATAAAAGTGGGTGAGATGGGTAAATAGTATATTATTTCAATGATAATCAAGAAGACACATTTTTGGTATAATTCGTCAGTAATTTTCTTCTATGATTTTAAATAATAGTGAATATAATGTTTAAAAGGTTACTAATATTGGAGATGAAATTTAATGTTAATTGGAATGATTATACAACAATCAAATAGAAAATAATAAAAATTTATATCAAATATGTCATAAATTAAATGTAACAAAATTTTGAAATTTAAAAAAAAATATTCTTATTTGAAAATTATAATTGTAAATTCTAGAAAATAATGGATTATAAGATAAAATATTATTATTAATTAATAATATTAAATTCATGGATGTAATTTAAAAATGAAATTATAGTTATATAAGTCTCTCATTTTTCATTTTCTTCTGAATAAAATTATAAGAAACTTAAAATTGAATATTATTGAACATAATCAAAATGAAGTTCACCTTTTCTATTTTTATTTGAATATTTATCATTGAATTATTTAAAAGGGTTTTTACAATGAAAAACCTAATAAATATTAGAAGAAACATTTCTTCATATTATAATATAATAATATAGTAGAGTTTAAAAAACACAATTATGAATTTGTAATACAGTACATATATATATATATAATTAATATTATACAATATTTATGCCTAGTGTAGTATAAAAATAATGAAAAATATATTAATTACTATATATTCTATTATAAAAAATTAATTTAACACACTAATAAGAAACATTTTAAATATTTCTATGTACTTCATTTGATACAATAAAAATCCAAATTTATGGGGAGGAAAATTATTTTAGTGTGAATACCATGTGATGCATTTGTAATTCCATGAAAATATAACATAAAAAAACTATACCTATGAAATGGTATAATCCTATAAATATAAAAATTTATGTAAACTAAAGTATGAATGGGTATAGGAAACACATAAATATCTATTATCATTTGTACAAAATAGGTTAATTAGTAAAAGTAGAGTCAAAACCTAACATATATATATATCAAAATATAAACCAAATGTGTAATGGAACCAATAGACATTCCATAATTTGTATTCACCAATAATTTCAACATAATATTGATAATAACTCATAGTTTTTAGACTTAATATTTAATATATGATTTATCAATATAATCATATTCTCACATCATAAGAAAAGTGTTGATATTCATATACACTACTTATATGATATTGTATATTAAAAAGTATGAAATTTGAAATATATGTATTTATTACATTTTATGATTACTAATTATCTAATAAATTCATAACACTAATTTATATTTATCTATATATATGGAAGTGTGCATAAAAATGAATGATTCACAAACAACATCAAAACAAGAAACATTTATAGATTTAATGAAGAAATTTAAGATGTGATGCAATATAATAATCTATTAAATAATCTAGTGAAAACACATTTTTATATATAAGAAATCCATGACATTAATATATAATGTGTAAATTTAAGATCTAACATAAAACATTAATATATAATGAAATCTATACAAATTTTCACTTAAATCAATAGATAACTATGGAATATGAATATGGTTATATGATATTTGAGATGAGAAGATATATATTCAAATGCGCAATGATGATGCCGACAAAACCTAAGGCTATAGAAAGATGGTAAAGTGATATTTGAGTCCACATAATCAAAAAAAATGGAAGACATGGTATTTATGCCATTGAATGACCAAAAGAGAATATCGATGCTTGAGGATTAATTGATAGATGAGAAGATCAGATGCACAAAAATGAGGATAATGAAACATGAGGATGTACAAATATGGAAATAAAATATTTTTGTATAAATCATAGAATAAACAAGGGTTAGGTCTTCTGTGTATGAGAAATGAGTCAACAATCATGAGATTTAATAACACCAAAATGATTCAAACTAATGATTAATAAAATTTTAAATTGTATATAATGTAGATTATTATATAAATCATTTGAAAGAGCTATATTATCAACTTTATTATATAATAAACAACATTAAAAATTTGTTAAATTGTTTTTTCATGTTATTTATTATATAACTGATGTGATAAAGAAACATATCTGCATTTTTTGCACCGGTTATTTAATAGAAGATGTGAAAAATAAATTAACATATCTTTTTCATGTTGATAATTTTATAACTAATGTGGAAAAGTTTATGGGATAAATAATTATCATACTAGAAATTTTTAACTAAAAACATTTTCATATTAAGTAGGACATCACGTAGGCCAATGGTAGGAACTAAAACCATATCATTCTTCAGTCATGAGTTCATGTCCTACAGCCTTTCCGGATGTGATATGTTTTCACCCAACATGTGGGTTGAAATTTTTATAAACCATGTTAATATAGTTCCTATAACATCCACAAAATAATGATTGAAATCCTTTAAATAAAATTAATCATTTAAAAACTTTTTTAATAAGATTTTCAATACAACCTTTTTTCTTAAATTCTAATAATCCTATTTGAATGTTATTAAAATTTCATTAATGATATATTAACCGTAATGGTTATAAATACTATTAAAATTATTGATATAAAATGTAAAAGTATTATATCCAAAAAAAATATACTTAAAATATCTATAAAAACAAAATAAATGTCTCACAAATTGTTTCTATAACTTAAAACATCAAAAAAGGAGTTCATGTGACATTGCGATTTTGATCACCTTCAAAAAATATTGATCTCCCTAGAGTAATCACCATATCACCATATGGACCAAAATCAACTGTAAAAGTATCAAATTATTTTTATTCCCTATTTTTCTTTTAATCATGATGATTCCCACCTTACACACATTAGTATAATGTCAAAACTCATTACAGATAAAACATCTCACTATTAACTGTCTATCTATTATCACATTCATGGATTGTTCAGGGCACTTTTCTTTATAGGCATAAACCTTGTGAACAAACTTACCACCTTGGTAACACTTTCCATATCCTGAGATGCATTCACCAAAAGGAATTTTTCCTCACATGGTACATGTTTGCGGCTTATATCTAATATTATTAGATGGTTTCTTCTCAATTTCCTACCACTTTGATCATTTCTTACTCTTTTCATCTCATGGAACATATGTGTCACAAAACTCCATCTCAAATTTCTCAGCTTAATAAAAAAATTTCTCATAAAATTTAAAATCTCATGAAGCCAAATCTCTTCATAGGCTTGGTTTTAATATTGAGTAAAATCTATTTATTTTACTATCAATATACCCAAAAAATCTAGTACATACCGAGAAAAACTTGTAAATTTACCACTTATGTGAACACCAAATCGTTAACCATTTTTTAAAATTCCAATAACTAATTCTCTATCATAAGCTTAACAACATTATGTAAATATTTATCAAGAACAATTTTCTTAAATGTGTCCCATTACATAGCATCATGATCAAATTTATCCATATTATTCTTAACAAATTACCATCATCAATCAGCTTCACAATCAATATGATAAATGGAAAGAGTTTCCTTTTGACATTCGGAACATCCCATGAATTCAATGATCTTTTATAGAGAATTGATCCATCCATTAGATACCATAGGGTCATATGATTTGATAAAATATGGGGGATATTTCCTCCGGAAATTCTCCACTATATACATATTCCTTCACAATATATCCTGTTATTCTCTAGCATGGATACCACTACTATATATAACTTGTTTCAATTGATCCATCACTAAAAAAAATCTTTTTATTCTAACTCTACTCATTTCAGGATACGAATTTGGAAGTATATTTTCCACTCGGTGTCTTCTAAATACAACTGATATGTTTCCTATATGGAAAACCATTCTAAACATACATAGTTTAGGTGAATCTACATGGAAATATTAAAATTATATATCATTTCAACTTATCAATAAAGTATAATATTTCAATGTCTGTGTATTAACAAAATCCTAACCTATAAAGTTATCTAAACCATACTCAGATATCAACTATAAGTAACAGGCCATAAAAATTAAATAACATTCCTTTTAAATTTAAGAATTGTTTCTCTTTTATTTTAGGATCATTTCTATTTTTGTGTGTTATAGAATTATTCCATAACTCATACATAAAAAATCATAAAATAAAAAGTTAACACATCAAATTAGTATCCATGTTTTCTATAATATAGAATTATTAACATAAATAATGATTTATTTTCATTTAAAATCTTCATGACATTCAACTTTAGCTCTTCCATTCCCTTAACCATCCTTAAACCCTATTAAAAACATTTTAAAATGTTTTATTATCACAAAACGTTTTGTATGGGACTTAAAAAAAGAAAGAAAACCATTATCTCAGTGAAAAAAGAAAATATCATATAACATTTACCTTTACCTTCAGTTTTCTTTGAGTGTATGGAATAATAAAATTTCATATGAAAAACACATACATGTTTTCCTCAAATAAAGACTTTAAAACCCAAACCAAGCTATTAAAACCCCATTTTTAGTGACTTAGAGAATCATATTCATAAAACCCTTTCAAAACACATTTAATTGGAATAACCATGTGAAACAATTACAATATAATCATTAACCAATGAATTAGAGAGCTATAATTAGGCTCACCATTCATATAAGCTATATCTGGATCACCCATGAGCTATAATATGACTCAACACTTTGTATAATATATATAGGGATCACTTGTTTTTTACAAGTTATAATTGGGATCAAACCTTCAAATAATATATATATGGATCACCCATGTTTCAAGAGATATATTAGTGGTCAACCATTCACATAATATTTATTAATCTCACCCTTTTCATATAATTCTCATGTACTATATCATGAATAAAACACCTTCATCTTGAAACCCTTTGAAAAACTCTTTTAAACTCATATAAAAAACAGTTTAAGATAAAAATACCCTTTTGTTCTAAAAATTAATTTTCGATATTGAAATACATAAAAAATAGAAAGAGATTTTTTCATTAAATAATAAATTTAATCTATAAATGGATTCCATAAATCAAATAATGTCCATGGTAGCGTAGAATTCATTGTCTCCATGTACATTGAGAACAGAACATTCATTTTATCATTTTTCAAATCATTCCTTATAAAACATGTAAAAATATTACTTTTGAAAACATTTGAAAATAAATTAAAAAGGGAAATTGAATTTATTTTAAAAATGTTTTATGTTTATATAAATTTTTTTCATAAAATCATTTTAAATGCATGGAAATAGAAAAAAAATAATTGGAAGGAAAACATTAAAATATTTTTTTTAAAAGTCCCTTATCAAATATTTGAATCATAAGACACATGAAATAATAACATTAAAAACTATAAATACCATGATAATATAGAAATTCATGATATGAAATGTCAAAGTGGCTGTCTATACACCTCATAAAATAGTATAGGTGTATAATATCAAAATGTACCTCAATGAAACAAAATTGAGATGAAGTCCCTTACCTTGAGTCTGACTTCTCATATGTGTATTAATCATCCTAAATAATAATATTATGATAATTATTTAATTTATTAAGAAAATTTTTCAATTTTATTATTAATTTTATTTTACTTATTACAAAGTGGTACACAATTGCTTAATCAATTAAGTTTATATCGGATGTTCTGACCATATTCGGATTATGTGTCACAAATGACTTTGGTGGGTTGATCATGGTCCAATAAGTACTTATTTAAAAATATCCTGATTAATAAACCTGAAATAATTATAATATTTATATATCAATTATTTTTTTGAATCCAATAAATATATATGTTACAAAAAATGAACTATGTTACAATCATTGAGATGATATGTCGTACGCATGTATGAGTAACGTTTCCATTTTACAATGACAGTTATAGAAAGAATGAAAGTGATATATCATCTTTTAATAATGATAATTATATTATATATACCATATTATATACTCATATTTTCTATCCATTTTGTGACTTTATAAAAATAGATCCACATCGCTTCGTGAAGGCGATAGTCCACATGTACATGAACGATGTTATTGTCTTTAAGTGAGTGAAAAGGTAAGAAGGAAAATGATATATTATCATTAAATAATGATAAATATGTCACTAATATAATAATTATGTAATTTATATCACTTATAATTGTTTAATGTATCCTCATATCCTTCCATGTGAAGTGTTAGTGAAAGACGAATCACATCCCTTCACGAGGCGGTAGTATGCCGTACACATGAGAGATGGTATTGTATCTCTAATAAAATGGTAGGTAAAAAGGTATATATGATATAATTAATAAATAGATATTATTATGTTTCAAATATAATCTATAAACTTCATATCCATCATCACACCATATCTTGAGAGGTGGAAATTAAAAAATGAATCATACCGGTTCGCGAGGCGGTAGTTTGTTGCCCACATGAACGATGATTCCATAACACATTTGATGGAAGTACAGATAGTTGTAGGTTATGAAAAAATTATAAAAACATACAACTATATATATTATACTGATTCTATTATATCAACAAGTTTTTTTAATATTTTAATGATGTGGTTAAATAAATAAAATAAAGATGCTAATTGAAGAACATTACCTCTTTTCGGGTATCCTCCTTAGGTTTGTACCAGAGGCATCCTATGTCAGATTTATTACCAAAATATGCATTATATGATGATAAAAGTAATTTTTGGAATTTATTTGGGTAGTTATAGGATTAACCAATGAGTTTTTAATGTGTGAATAAGAGAGGAGAGTGGGTGACCTTTTATGAGTGAGGTGAGTGACAAACTTGAATTTTTTTAAAAGATTCAATCATACCCATCCTTTTATCGTTCCAAATGGATAAAAATGGTAAATTTTAGATGATATAATATATAATGTGTAAATATTTCTATAAAATTGGTTTTTTACCTGTTTTTATGTCATTTTAAACCCTTATCTTCTTAGTTTATCCCCCTAATAAATCTATTTTTACCATAACCGCGATAATTAATTTTTACTATTTAAAAATTAATTTTGTTAAAAACATAAATTTAAATTATTGGAAAAAATAAATTATGATGATTAAAAAATATTTAATACATTTTTTCAAATTGAATTCCCATAAATACAAAATTTTAATTTAAAATTAATCTCACATACACAATTAGAAAGTGGGTTTTTAAAGAGAACTGTTCAAACGTTTAGAATATATTTATATCAAAATTAAATATGAAAAATACTAAAATGAGATAAATTGAATTATTATAAATATAATTGAAATAATTTTAAGTTAAAAACAATTAAAAATTTAATTTAACATTATAAATAATTAAAAAAAATGTTGTTTTCTATTAAAATTCATTATTTTTGACTATTCATAAAAATGAAACGTTTCAGAAAAATACCAAAAAATCACTTTCAGATAATTTTGATATTATTATTTAAAAAATTAATATTATTTATTCATATTAATTTTTTAAAAGTGTTAAAAATTAATTTTAAAATATTTTTTCAAAGTACAACTAAGTTGCCTTTTAGAAAAAGTATATTTTTCAAAAAAAAATATTTTTCTTCCAAATGGTTCTATTTTTATCCCTAATAAATAAATAAAAAATGAAAATGTGTAAAATATATATTTTGGAAATTCATTTAATATTATTCATACCCATTATTCTAATGTAAAGGTGATAACTATCAAATTAAATAAAAATATTTTTATAATATGTCATGTTTCATTTAAACTCGGTGTTGCATTTACAATAAGATAAAATCATTGTTGTGTGTAATGAAATTTATTTAAGAGATTGAATTTATTTAAAAAAATATCATAAAATCTTGGGGTGTTATATTTTTTTCTAAGGTTGGCTTTTCATGTCTCGTATGGTATTGAACATAATTTTCTTGTTTTAAAATATCAGAGTGTTGCAAAAATTATAGTCAACTGATTGACTATATTTCTACAAAAGGGTGCACATATGAATATGAGATAGTGGGATCATGATTGAATTAGATTTTTTCAATTCCAGATATGCACAAGTAGTTGGAAAAGGAACATGTTCACCAATAGGTTATGAAAAAGGTATGTTCTACAAACACATACTAGGAAGGAAGGTTAAACCATGGTAAAGGTTTTATATTTTTTTATGGATGGTGATACCTTGCTCATTGATAGTAATGGATCGTTAAATTAATAAATAAAAGATAACAAGATAATATTTAAATGTTTAATTAAAATTAAGTAATGGATTCCAGTATTCAATGTTTATGGGACTATTACTTTGAATATTGTTGTGGGTATTCATGAGAGACTATACATGGGTGGTACAAGTGTGGTACCAATAATGATTGATTGGTAATACCAATTCATCATTCCTAAATCCATTAGAATTTTCTACTTATAATAGTTACTTTTAATGATCAATATATTAGCCATTGAATTTCATGACCACCAATCATGGAATTTATCTATACGACGCAACTAAAAAGGGTTGGTGACACCACAAAAAGCCAATAAGGGTAAAAGTTACTAAAATCTAGTTTTGGATTCAAGTAAGAAACAAGATCATAGAATGTTCATTGGGAGTGAATTTTTTCCATACATCTATAAGAAGATATTTATAGAGACATATTTTTCATAGTAAAATATTTTTTATGACATATGTAACATAATTACTGGTCTTAAAGTTATTTAGGAACAAAATGAGGCCATATATTTAGAGATTGACTTAATTTAGTAACCTATATTCTAGAGAGTCATATTAACTGATGTAGATTTAATTAGTTTCTTATACAAATTCAAAAGTAAATATAGTGACATAGTGTTGAAAAATACATGTTGTAACTCTTCAAGAGAGAATTTTCACCATTGTAACATATAATAAATCTCTCCAATAAGACTTGTATATGATATAAATGGAGATTAATGTGGTGATTATAATTTCATATGCTTCTATGATAGATCAATAAAATATTCAATTCTTTGTACAAGATGTGATATATTTATCATATACTTTATTGAAGTAAAATATCATTAAAATCTAGGAGAACTATATATGAAGTAGTCATAAATATCATATTTTACTTAAGATAGATCAAAAGATATGTTATTGGTACTTGTAAATTAAGGAACACTAGTTTCAGGGGGAAACATGTATTCCTTTATATGTGTATGATCTAATATCCCAATCATTCTATATTAATGAGAAATAAAATATTATTCAATATTTTGGTGTCCATATCTATAAATATTGAGTATTCCACGGCTTCTAATGCACCAGAATAATTAGTGAAAAATACAAAAAAAATTATTCTAGTTCCTGAAATATCACCTAGTAAGTAATGTTTTATCATAATATAAATTATGATAATCTTACCACTAGATCTATCCAAGACTTACAGTATTAATGCTAAACAGAAGGAATATACTTGAGGATATCATCAATTTAGGAGTCATACTCAAGGAGGTGAAGTCGTAGATACTAGAATTGTCATACAGTAGAGACATAGAATGCCTAATGACTAAATCCAAAACATAGCAGAAGTATTATCTTATCATGTGAGTACTAACAAGGTTATTTAGCAAGTCAGATCTAGTGAAAGTGTGAGTTTTGTAATATTTGGATCTATAGACCCTACTTACATATTACTTTTCAATTACAATATCATGTATAAATTGCATTATGTATGATGTTTTCATAATATAATAGTGTTGATATTTATGCATACACTATTTACTTGGTAATTTCCTTAGATTATTTTTCATATCAAAAGGTTATAGTAGTTCCCATAGTATAATGGAAAACTTGAGATACTATGACATTAATATTTAATATATGTTATATGGTTTAGATACATCATAAAGACTAAACATAGATGATGTCTAACTATCAAGTGTTGGAGTCTCATAAGCATTGGAACTTCTTCTCATTAAGTTCACAATTGGTTGTCTCGAGTAGATGAGATCTTGAGAACAAACCCATCGATAGGAACTCCACATGTTTCAGGTGTCATTGGTAGTTCCTATATGTGAACACATTTAATGGTCTCCAGACATGAAATTATTATTAGTTTATAACATTTTATCATGTAAATTGATATAAATAAAAACTATGGCATTCAATTTGTAGCGAGATAGTTTGTGTTGGGTGCTTCATTGGTGGTATGACATGTATTGAATGATCAATATAGAATTTATCACTAAAAAAAGTGATATCTTAGGCCCGATTGATAAGGATGGTAGTAACTTCACTAAATCCAAGGCTATGGTAAAAGAAGGTAAGTTCATCCCGTAAGGTAAGTAAATTTTAAAATAAGAATGGATGAAGACACGAAGGGTTTATCCTTATTTATGAGATGTCACAAGACAAATATATTATATTATGGGACATGTGTTTATAGGAAAGGTTTTCATTACTATGAATTTTCCTTACCTATTTAGGGGCCTTTATGGATAATTAGACTCTGATTTTAGCTTGTCAATAAGGTTAACTACTTTCAATATATGGGCATAGAGGGACACACACATAGCATATTCAAAAGACTAGCCTATTCTTATGAATAGATGTTTAGGACATAGTGGGTCCCACCATGGGGTCTAGGATTTGTCAAAGAATATAAGTTTTCTAGGGAATAAATAAATTCACATTATTCCAGTTTAGAATAATTGGTATTGAATATATTTATTAAATGTATTTACAACTATTAAAGTAAATACCTGTAAAAATACTATATGAATGAATATTATTTTAATATTCATGTTTTTTTCAATATTTAAGGGAATACCGAGTCAATTTAATGACTCATTTTTATCATGTATTATATTTATTATATTAAAAGTGATGAAAATATAAATGATATTTATTAATTAGTAAATTAGTAATGAAGTATTGTTTATAGTTTATTTGGTGGGTAATAAATATCTAGGGGACGATGTGCCTTTCTTGGGTGTTTTAGAACTGTGATATAAAAGGAGGAGGCTCTCACATAGTGAATTATTAATTTAATTTTAGGGATATATTATATATTCCCTTATATATATTGTAGATAGAATAAGAATATTTTTTATTCTATTCTGAGTTCTTCTTCTTGGATCTATGGATCATCATTGTGGTGATTGTTGGGATGTGAAAGGCATCATCTCATCTTCACATTAGAACCTATAATTTGATGATAAACGTTCCTATGGGAATTTAGAGAATGTGTGGATGATATAAAGGGAATCAAATTCAGTTCCATTGAGCAATGAATACCAGAAATGAGCAAATTTCAAATGCAGCTTCAGTTCAAATGATATAATCTTAATTTTATTTTTGTTCTTAAACTCTTCACACAGGATCCTCAAGACCATTTATCGAGTATTGCTTCATTGATTATTATGTATTTATGTCAATAACTAGTGAAATATTTTTATATCCCCTCTCTAAATGATTTCACAGTGAACCTTGCTACCTTCAACACTCATATATGACAAAAATCCTCTAAAATTTATTTCAAAACCAAACTCCTCTTTCATTCAAAATTACTTTCAAAATTACCTTTTATAATTGATCACATTTAAGAGATTCAAAATAAATAATTTCAAAGCCAACCATCTTAAAATTCAATCTTCAAAAAATATACTTTTTAAACCAAAAAACCACTTCACCAAAAACCAATCCTCTTAAATAATTTTAAATTAAACAAACTCAAATCATTTAATAAAATTTAAAATCAAGTAATACAACTTGATTCAAAAAAATCAAATAAAAAATGTTTACAAATAGAAACAAAAAACCCTTTATAATAATCATAAAACAAGTTTAAAAGAAAAATCACTTCATAAATTCCATTTTCCAACTGAAAAACCATTTTCCAAACACATAATATAAAATAACCAAGGGAAAAATCAAACATCCAATCATAAGTATCAACAAAAAATCCAATTGATCATCGATTCACCTCAAAATTTTTTTATTTAACATCATACCAATGGTAAAAACCATTTGGATAAATTTATAAATCATGGTAGGGAAAAACTTTATAGGAGTTACTGCATTGTGAATGTTTTGAATGTATGGGATGGTAAACCATGTGCTAATCGTGTAATCATCATTATCATGGTCATTGATCCATTCTTCATGGGATCCTTATGGTTTACCAGATCATGTGGGATAATAATAAATCTTCAGTTCATTTTAAAATTTCACCTATGAAACAAAAACATCCTATAAAATCATTAGCATACTAAATAGGGATCATAATATTATTGCAATATATCAAAAACCATTATAGATATCCCAGAATGAACTCAAAATCATGACTCAAATCTAGAATTACCCTTTGAAACTCAAGGATAAATGTATAAAATATCTCTAGATAGTCATATTACACATAAATATTGATTTATATCTATGATCCTCATCTCTATAATACCTAGACACACCCCAACTAAAAAGTGGGAATGCATTGATACCATTTTTTCACGAACAAACTAGGGCCTCCCCTAAACCGGGCTCCCGATCCAACCTGTAACATACATGAGGTGAATTCCCAATCACCTTGGGCTGGTAACTAGTTTTATAGTGTTATAAAATACTCAATGGGAATTATTTAATCCTGAATATATACCAAAAAACTTCCAAAATAAACATCCAATTAGAGTTTTAAGCACAAATAATCATAAATTCCATAAACTGAACCATACATAATGAAACATCATAGAACTGAAGAAAAATAAATAAATAGAACAAGATCTAGGTTATAGGATAAATAATATATGTCCCAAAAAAAGATGAAAAATCCCATCCAAAATTCTACCAGAATCTTAATGTGGCCCTTGTTCACTCTCTATGTCCCAAGCCTGCTACTATGAACAACCTGAACATACAACGTCTCAATCTAGAAGACCCAATATAGGGAACCTAAAACAAAACCATAAGAGCTATATACACCGAATGTTATATACTTGGTGTATGAGAAACTGATCCTAGAAGGATACCACTAAGTTGTTCGTGTAATTTCCTTAAAAAATTCATTTTAGTTTATGATTTTTTGAAATACAAAATAAAATAATTTTTTCACACATAAATACATAAAAAACACTATCACATACATTACCATTTAAACACTTTATTTTTATATCTCTTAAATGAAATAAAAATCACTTAAAACCAATTTCATAGACCTTAAACACTTTTTAATCAAAGTCCCTAATTTCGAAAGCACTTCTCAAAGCCACTTTATTGAAACCATTTTCAAGAAATTTGAAAACATTTTAATGAATCAAGAAAAATTCAATAGTAACATAATAAAACCTCAGGGAATCATGTCACAAAGAGAAAGAGTACAGGAAATAGGAAAACATGGTTCCATGTGTTCCTATCAAATAAGGTAACACAATTAAATAAAGTTTCCCTAAGGAGGATCATCAAGTAAACATGGGAAATTCTTAAACATATCATGAGGATTCCCTAGAAATAACCAGTTCAGAACCATATATATCCTGATTAATGCATTCCAACTATAATAACCAGTCAAAAGGCCTCAACAAGCCTCCTTAGTGGCAGTCTCCTATGGTTTTTCAAACATCATATTGGATCTATTTATCCTAATCAGTAATAGGTAGGAACCATCTAACATATCTCACTAAGGAACATAGGATCCCCATGTATGTCAAATTAGATGATGTCAGAAATCACATGTAGTAATGAATCAAAATTAATAAATCTCACCTCACCTCCTACACATATGCATGAAACAACCTCTATTTCATATAATTCATAACAATACATAAACTAAACCCCTAAATCTATAATCCTTATCACAATAATAAATAAAATCCCCCTTAAAGGCCATAGTTTAATAAGGGGATCAAGAGGGTACCACAAAACCACACATTTGATAACCATATGAAAGTGAAATATGTTCTTTCATTAAAAAGGACTAAAATTCAAAATAATTTGTTGTTATTTAAAATTACATTTCAAACGAATCTTTAAAAACAACCCATTGATACACATTTCTCAAAAAACATATAAAACAATTAAAAAAATATTTTTTTGAATTTCATTAAAGATTCAACACTCCTTTTTTTATTATAAACCCTAAAAGGATCAAAAAAAACTTTTCAATTTACCTATAACCCAAATGATGTCAAATCACATCAAACATCCAAATTTTAAAAAAAATGTCACCATAAAACTTTTATCATAGCATGGTATTTAATATACCACTTGAAATCACATTTCATGCCTTATAAACATTTTACCAAGATATTTTATATCTAAAATTTCCTTTTAATATTATAAAACCATCAAACCCATTTCTTTACAATTTTGAAACCAATTAAAAAAAATTAAAAAGTATAATTTTTATATCACTTATATGTTTAACTAAACAAATAAAATATTTAAAAATCTCAAGCATTGAATTTCATTCAAATTTAACAAAATAAACAAAAATAGCAAGCTTGATTCAAAGAAAATCATGTTGGAAGTCATCACCAATGATGAATAATTCTCCAATCAGCCTCAAGGGATCCCAAGAAATCCCTAAAAATAAAAAATCTCAATATAGTTAAAAAAACCTCAGACCAAACTCAGAATCTCCTAGGGTTTTCAGGAGGAAGGCAAATAATGTAGAAAATAAATAAAGATGAAGGGGGAAGGAAGAAGAAATTTTAAAAAGGGATTTACCTTGAGATATCATCTCAAAATATAATGAGGTATTAGATCTAAGGGAGGAAGATGAAGGAGGTAACCCTTCCATGTTCTTGGATTGGATGAATAATATAGAGAAAGAACAGTGGGGGTAACCATTATAAAATTTGACGGGGTATAAGGGGGATTTCACTTTTTAAAGAACATGGGAAGCTATCATGGTTACCACATTTCTTGAAAAACTATGCACAAATCATGAATAGTTTATCTGTTAAATTGAATAACACTATCACACGATTTCTACATGGTTAATCCTAACTTTTAACAACCCATGCACCAAACAACTACCATGTATAGGTAACCTTACATAGTATCCACTAAGCCATGTATGGTCCATCCCAACTCATGTGCTACCCATTCAAGAAAAACAATGCATTATAAAAAATTACTTGAAAAAGACTTATGTAAAGGTAACATTCATGGTTTTCCTAAAATCATGATCCCCAAACTGTACACTTTAAAAGTGGTATGGATGGGTCATCTAAATGGTTTTTACTAACCATGTGATGACCGTACGCAATCCATACACATAAAGAAATTACTCAAAAATTAAAATATAAACGCCAAAAATGATAAAATTAATTAATAGAATAATTTCTATAGTGAAATAGGGTTTTATAATGGTTCCAACATATTAAAAAATTGGAATTGTTCATTGGTGTCCTAGTAGTTTTTTCCCAATGATAACAATATTTTTTTTGGGTTTCCATTCAACCCTTAAAACTGGATTTTCTTGAAAATGAAATAATCTATATTTATATTATTTATTTTTTAATAATATTATAAGATTTCGGTTACTCATTAAAAGAAAATTTATGTGGTTTCACATTTATTACAAATGTAAAGTTAGTTGCAAGAAGGAATATAATAATTAAAAAGTAACAAATTATATAATATTGTAAAGTTGATATAATTAAAAATAATAATTGTTGACATTATTACATTTTCATGATAAAAATCAAGAATCATTGGATGTGAACCCTACACAATCATCATTTTTTTCCAATAATAATTCAATTACATAAGTATTAAATAAGTTGTATCCTAAATGTGTATTAGAGAGGGGTTATATACCAACCCCATAAAATATTTTTTGTGGATCGCATTCATTAAGTACTAATACACTATCAATAGATTTACACATATTTTAATTGAGTAGTAATTATACATCGAACTTTTGAGGTTAAAAGAAAAAACTAAAATATAAGGACTCATATAAGAAAACACGAGATTGGTGGTGACTGATAATAAAAAATGTCTCAGTTATTATATTCTAGATGATGATAGAATCATTTCTTGAGTAAATTTCATGTATTATAGTGTTAAGAATCTTAAGGATAAAATAAATCTTATTCATGTATTGTAAGACATAAATAAAGAAAACCCAATATCATTCTTTCTTTAAAACCAAAACCATTATTAAACACAAATAATGGAAATGTCATAAATTTTTGTTGACCAAGCCTCCTACTTTGATCACACATGTATAATAAATATCACTAGAAGAAACCAAAGAACACCTTCCTTTTAGGGTATCCATAGGTTTATGAATCACCCAATTGTTTGGTATGATTATCCTTTCAACAACATTATGTTAGTACCTCAAGTGTAAAGTAAAAAATGAGAATATATTTTGAGTATTGGGAGAATTAGATGAATTATCCTTTCACACAATCATAATATAATTACTAAGCCTTTATATATTTATTGAGGATACTTCATGAGCCATTATGAATTTACTCAAACATTTCATAATTTTTGAGTAATGGTTGGATGAATCATATGACATTTAAATTATACTATTTGAATCTCACATACATATCATCATATGAAATGTACATAATAAATGATATATATATATATATGGAAGAAAAATAAATTCTATGTAAATTTGTACAACCATTTTTATCATACTATATGAATACCACATAAGACCATTTTTTATAAGAACATATAATACCCAACAATATGGTTAAGGAAGTAGTCTTATATCACTATATCATACCCTAATATATAATGTTAAAAGGCATACGATATGACTCGGTCTAATGTATTCCATATCATAAAACATTTATATATCATTCTATTTGATATATGCAAATATATTTTTTATATACATTAGTATTTAATATATATCTCTATTATACTTCTAACACTAAGACGGTAAATTTTAAACTCCATCCATGAAAAATTGTTGTTAATAATGAATGCATATAAAATATATCATATTAATACATTTTAATAAATCATCTCAATTTATATGGTTTTCGCTATAACGGTCAAATTTCATAAAGGTTGAATTATTGTGTGTTTGAGTTTTCCACGTTTTTATTGGAATAATTTTCTTTACATTGCCTATTTTATTTAATTTTCCACATTTTGGGATTGGGTGAAAGTTGTTTTATAAGTATTTATATTATATTAATTGCATTTGTTTTCAACTGATTAATGTTTAATTATCAATTCATGTTAATTTTTAAAAACATTAATATGATATCATGAATGGATTTTATACTATGAATTTAGTGTTTTGGAAATTATGATAAAACTCCATTGATAAATAGTTATATTATAATGTTTTATGATTACAAATCGATATTTTATAGGGATATCAAATAGTTAGTTATATAATTAAATTAAAATACATAATTAGGATTTAGAATCTATAATATTTTTAAAATATATAATTATTTTATTCAAAAATAACAAGTTAGTTTAGATTTGACACTGTTGAGCCTGATAGGTGTTAATATGGTTGTTGTGATAAGTGAGGTTGAATAATTGGTAAAGAGGGTATAATTAAGTCTGTTGGATTTTTTTAAATACATAAATCATGTTCTGAATTAAATTATATGATTCCATGAGAATTTTTCTTCATTGACAGATATCATAGTTTGTTCATCATTATTCAAGACTTTTATAAAGATGGAATTAGCCTTTTTAATTGATTGAAGGTTCATGAAGATTGAAGAAGGATGGAGATAGAAGGGGAAAGTAATGAAAAGAAACTCCCAATATAGAGTGTTTTTGGATGGTTTTCTAATGTAAAACATTCAAAACATGTGGATAAATATATTGATGAAGTCATACCATATGCCATGGTTCATTGGTGGTGTTCATGTGAGAAATAAAAAAGACCAAAATGGTTATGGAGATCACCGTTATGATCTTATAGTGTGCATGTGCAAAATATCCCAAGCCAAAATGGTCATGGGAGAATATGTGGTCTGAATATTGTACTTCATTGACTACCCATTCTAAAAATAACCAACTTGGTATATAATATGGCTTCAGAAGTCGTTCTAGAAGCCATGGTGATGTTTGGTCTACCTGTGAAAAATGGGCAATCCCAAAATGACTGCAGTGTTCTTTTATCATGTTGTGGTGTAATGGTGGAAGTGTAGGCCAAAATATTCAACATAATGAGGTCTATTCCATATAGTTTACCATTTTAGATGAAAAACATCCTATATTTTTTCACTAGGATATGGTTTGAGCTGTTTTTTGGGTTTGTTTTAGTTACAAATGGTTTTTGATGAAATGTATTCTTTGAAAATATTGTGGATCTCTAACTAAATCTATAAGTTATTTTTTTGAAGCATCAATGGTATCTATAATGTCCAATAAGATTTAGTGGATCAAAATAAAGTGGGAGTAATTAAGTTATTTTAAGGACATTATTAGTTTGAATTCTAATTTGAAAAATTATAGTCTACTTTTATGCTTTGATATTACTACTTAGAAGAGTATGAGAGTTATGTGAGAAGAATAAAATAATAGTGTGTTATAATAGAATAATAGAGAAGAATAAGTTTAGAAGAGGAAAAATAAGGGTATATGAAAATTTGAACAGATTGAAGAGATCATGCCCAAGTTTCTATAGGTTTAAGAATAAGAGGAAGAGTAGCAGTTCATCAAAAACGACTAATAATTTTTGAATTCATTTTCATTTTGATACCAATTTACTTATCATTGTAATAGTGGGATAAAAAATATCATAATTGGTAGACTTTATATAACATGATTAAAAGGATAATCCCTTCTCATTGTACATATATTTTGAAACTAGTGGGTTGTGTGGTCTCAGTGAAATTCATATCATTCCAAGGTATATCCTTCTTGTTTTGGGAGGTGAACCTTGTAAATCAATTTTTCTCTTCGTGTGTGTGCTGGATAGTGATCATTATTCACTCTAAAAAATTATGAGGATTGTTTTATTAAGTAAATTTAAAAATAAATTGAATCAATGATTTATTTCCAAGTGATTCTTCACTGGTCTTAGAGGTATATTTTTAAGTGGTATCAAAGGGACTTGTTCACCTAATGGGTGATTTTATATTTGAATTTTTAGGAGTTTCTCTCAATTCAAACTTTGTTAATATATTTTGGGTACATGCCCTGAAAACATAATTTAGTGAATAAAAAGGGGATTCATACATTTTATGGGAAAATATACCACACATATAAAGAAAGTATGCCTTTATACCCATTATCTATTACTTATGATGTTTTGGAAGTCAAAATTGATGAGTTTATTCCTTGGTTTGAAGGTATTTCTATGGAAACAATATATAAAATGATTTTGGAGAATGATGGTCGTGTAATGATTGATATTATGTTATCTCAAAAAGTAATTTTTTTGAAAGTCAAAGGACTCAAGACCCCTAAATACATATTGGATAGACTATAGAATATTTATGAAGGAAATACTGAAGTTAACCAAGATAAATTTTTGTTTGAGAGACATAAGTCTAAATATTAATAGATGCATGAAGATGAAACTATTGATAGTTTCTTCACAGATTTGAATGAATTTGTGATCATAATCAGAGGATATAGTGAGAAGTTAGAAGATGTTTATATTTTTGAAAAATATCTTACATATATTTCTAGATACATTTTATTCTAAAGTATTTTTTTAGAATAAAAAGATCCATGTGGTATTTTTCTTGATAATTTGAATAGTATGTTAACATCTTATTAAATGAATTAATGCAATTCTATCAAGAAGAAGGTGAAGTCTGATAAAAAATTTAATACCTCAAAGTATGAGAATCATATGAATAAGGCTTATGAAGAAGATATTTATTAATCAAATTTTGATTCTAATTTGGAACATAATTTTTATATGATTATGTCTCTAATCTCATGAAATTTGAGAATAGGTAAGTAAATTTTTAAAGATAATAGTCCTTTAATGTTATTTAGGTTTTTAGTTTTAAATTTGGCTATAAATGGTCCTAATTCAAAGGAATATGGAGTCAGTGTTGAAGAAGAATAATCACAAAGGATATTTCATAAAAATGAAACATCAATGTTTTTAGACTATATGGGTTTCTTATAAAGTTAATCGAAATAATTACTCAAAATTCAAGAAGGTAAATTTCTTATCTAAGTGTTGAAGTAGTGATAAAGAAGACGAAATGGATATGTCATTACATTTCAATGAAAAACTTCTTATTTCTATGGTGAATAAAGAATAATTCACTATTTAAAGATTTACTAAGGTCGATGAAAATAAATAAATATAGATGGAATAAATTCTCAAGAGTGGATTAAAATAATTTCTATCAAATATTTCAAATAGGAGAATAAAATTAAAAAAATGAAGATAAATGATGAATATATCTTTGAAAAAGAAAAGTCAAAGTTTTTTATGAATTTAAAAGGTTAAATAAGTTTCTTAATGATGATACGACTCTCAACATAAATTTTGAAGATAATTTTTTTGAGAAACAAAAGGAGGTTGTTAATTTATAACAAAACATTTTCAAAATCGATTAGTATTTGAAGAAATGTCAATCCAATGTACAAATTTATATTTTAGAAATTGGATAATGTTCTATGAAGTGTGATTTTTAATAATTCTAACATAAGTCTTTTCTTAAGGATGATAAGAATGTAAGAAATATTGGTAGTAAATCAGAAAATATAAACCAAAACAATTATACCAAGTTTGTAACAAAATGAATTTATTTTATGGATTCTATAAAGAAGAAAGTGTCATGAGGTCCCAAAAAGTTTGATTTAAAAAAATTATCCATGAATAATGGAGCTAATAATGTTGTGATATGGGTTTTTGTTTCTAGAAAACATAATTTTTTTAAAGGAAAATATTCTTTTCATGGATATTTTTGGCACTATTGATGTTTTGGGAACATTAAAAGGATTTTTTGGTTTAATTACCAACAATAAAATGAGGTTAGATGGTTTGGAAGATAGAATTTAAGGGGGATCACCATATTCAAATAAGAACAATTCAGAGACGGCCTAATAAATCTGGATTGAAAATTGAAAATATATTTTAACCATAAGAATATATTTGTGGAAAATTTGAGCTACTAGGTGATCTTGAAAAAAGGTGTCTTGTTATGCTATCATCCCAAATGTGATAAATAGATACCATTGATAAGTAATTGAATAAGAAGGGAAAATGTAAAGATAAAAAACTTTTTTTTTAATTTTCCTATAAAGCATCCAAATGTGAATGTCCATGGATTTTGGGTTGTGGTTATTCCTCACATATGACAGGGGATATAAATCTCTTAAAGGATATTGAAAAATGTAGAGAAGGCTTGGTGGCCTTTAGAAATTATAGGTCTGTTAAAATATAAGGTTTTGGATCTACATTAATTGGTAAATAATAGTTAAAATCCAAGAGCACATTGTACGTTGAAGGACCAAAACATAATATTGTTAGCAAGTTTTAGTTATGCGATAAATTAAATGAAGTGATTTATTAAAAATATGGTTTGTTTTGAAGAGGTTGGATGATGGATGTGTTGTGACAATATTATAGTGAACCAAATTCAATTTTTTAAAAAATTCATGATTTTGTAAATTCTTATTATTTGAGTATGAAAGAATAAAAAAAATATGGCATTGAATACTTGGTTATTTTGGACAAAATAATATGTATAAGATTATTCATGGATGCAATGTCTGTGATGTCCCTAAGTTGGAATGATAAAGTAATTGGATGTGTTTCACTTTTCAAAAGGGACATATTATGAAGACTCCACACAAGAAGTTGAAATACAATCTACCCATACTTTGTAGATAATTTACTCTATCATTTTGGACCCATGAAAAAGAAATCAAAAATTAGAGGTAAGTATTTTTCCTTTATTGATAAATTTATATTCATTTCATGTATTATGATTATGAAACATAAATTATATGCTCTAAAAAGGTTTAAGTGTTTCAGTATAAGTACATTGAAAGATTGTGGTTACTCTTTGAAGAAGATTCAGATATATAATGATGTTGATTATACCAGTAGAATATTTAAATCCCATATTAAAAAACATGGGGTCTGTCATTAACACATTGCACGATACATACCTTAATAAAATGTTGTGGCTAAACAAAATAAAATATTTCCTATGGAGATAGCTTGAACTGTGTTGTTATCTTACGGCACATCTCATTATTTTTAGAGGAAATCTATTAGAGAGATAGTTTGTATTCAAAATCATTGTCATTATAATAAAAATAATAATATGTCATCATATAATATTTATTATAAGAAATATCCAAGTTTTAATTGTTTAAGATTATTTATAATTTCATTCATTATCAAAGATCAAGGTGAAAATATGGGAAATTTTGAACTTAGAGAAGATGATAGTATCTTCCTAGGTAATACACCAAATGGAAGAGGATGTCATTTTTATAACAAATATATAGGGAACATTATTGATTCTATTGATGTGAAATTGACGGAATGTACAAATAAATTTCACTCATATAAAGAATCAAGTTCCAAAGTGATGATCATGAATCTGTTTTCGTGAAACAATAAGGGGATATTTTAGAAAATGGTGAAAATTGTGAAGAATTTCAAGTTGAAGATGTTGATTTAGAAAATTCAAGTGGATAAGAAAAATCTTGTTCACAACATACAGGGTTGATGAAGAAAATTCAAGTTCAAAATATCATTAGAAACCATAGAAAACTAATTCGAACAAGAACATTGAAAATAATCACTCATTTGTCATTTTTCTCCCATGTTGAACCAAGATGTGTGCAATAAGAAATGAAACACTAAGATTGGATCGATGATATGAATGAAGATATGGATTAAATATAAAATGTTAAGACTTGGAAGTTAGTACCCAAGCCCAAATAGAATAACATTATCAGATACAAGGGGGTTTTCTGAAACAATATGAATAAAAAATGAAAAGTGTTTAGAAATAAAGAAATAATGGTGGGTAAATTCTATTCACAGGCTAAAGTAGTTGACTTCAATGAGGCCTTTTCACTAGTATCAAGACATGAAACCATAATAATTTTTATTTCCATTTAAACTCAAAGGAAAATTGATGTCTTTCAAATGGATGTGAAGTCATCCATACTCAATGTGGATTTTAAAATGGAGGTGTATGTTGAAAAACCATGTGGTTTATTGCTTGGATAATATGAGAATTCTTTATTTGGGATAAAACAACCCATAAGATCATGATATTATAAGCTTTAAACCTACTTGAAGAAGTTGCAATTCAGGAATGGAATAGTTGAAAACAATCTATACATTATATTTTATAACGAGGTATTTATCATTATTATTGTTTATATAGATGATAGTATTTTTTATGGAAATGATTAATTAGTTTTTGAAAAAATTTCAAAATAAATAAATAAGAGATTTAAAATTTTTATGCTTAGTGAGTTGAGGTACATTATTAGAGTATAAATTTCTTAAGAAAATGATTATTTTTTAAACTTTCAAGAGGAGTATGTTAATGAAATATTGAAAATATTTGGAATATAGTATTAAAAGATAGTTTCTACAAAATATTTAGAAGGAAATAAATTTTATAATGATGAACAATGAAAGTATATGAATCCAAGAAAATTATGGAAACTTATTAGTAGTCTATTGTACTTGATAACTTCTAGGATATATATTGTGCATTATTTTATAATTTGTTCTCGGTATTAAAGTTCACCAAAAATATATTATTTCATGGATGGATAGTGAATTCTCAGATACCTCAAATGAATATTGAACTATGGATTAAAATATGATAGAATAGGGAAGCTTGATCTATTTGATCTTTTAAATGATGATTAAGTAGGAAGTGTTGATGACAGGATGTCTGCATATGGTAGGGATTTCTTACTTAGATAATGATGTGTTTTTTAGAATTCAAAAAAGAAGAATTAAGTTACTTTGAGAACTAGGGAGGATAAATATGTGGTTTAATCCTTTCCTAATAAAAAATTATGGGGATTAAGGCTCAGTTAAAAGATTTAAAATTTAAAGTGATGTTTCCACTACTATTAGAATGTGATGATCAAAGTTTTATTAATATTTCAAATAATCTATTTAAAAATTCAAGATCCAAGCACAATTTTTAAGATATCACTTCATAGAATATCTAGTAGATAAGAATGAGTTAAAATTATAATTTTTTCCAATAAATGATAAGATTTAAAATGTTTTCACCAAGCCATTGTTAGAGGATTCATTTCAATATTTGATATTGAATTTAGGTGTCCAACCTCATTCTTTATATGGATAAGGTATGGTGTTGTTTTCCTCACGCAAATCTTGTCTTTGGATATTATTGTCAAAGGGGGAGAAAAATTGACAACATAAATCATTCTTTTATGTTTATCTTACTATTTTTTCTTAAGGGGGTATATAATCTTGGGGAGTATCCATTGAAATGTGTTGCATTTAGGGGAATCATATCTTAACTTTGAGGGTATTATCTATTTAAAAGGAGTATAATTTTAGAGAGTGCTATTAAAAGGGGTAAGCTATGATTTTAGCATGTGTAGCATATTTTTACAGTTTATTGTAAGTGGTTGTAGGAAAATTTCAGGTGTGAAAGTGTTCTTAAGTGATAATTACATTTTGTTTAAATTTTTTGAAGTACATGTTAAGGATATGAATATATATGACTTTATTACGGAAACATGGTATTATTTATTCAATGATCTTGTTTCATACACCAAGTTTACTTACATTGGCTTAGAATTATTATATAGCATTCATTGACAACTTTTTAGAGTTTCTTAGTGATTTATGTTCCTTGGTTGAAAAAAAACAAAAGGGGGGATAGTATTGAGACGAGGTTGGAGTTGGTTCCCATGAACCAACAAATTAGTAATTTAGATTATGTGTATATTCAAAAAAGTAATTATTAATTTAAATAATTTATCTATTACTTGTAAGATATTGACCTTTTTTGGAGATTACTGATTATTGAATTCAAGTAATTTTTTTATTTACGTAACTTTTGATTAGGTTTTACCTTGGGTTGTGTTTGGGAGAAATTTGAGAAAAATCTAAGAAAAGGGGGTTGTGCACGGTTGGAGAACGGTTAAAGGAAACTGTGAACCCAACCCAAGAAACCATGAAAACATAGATAATGAGGATTTATATGGCTAGTACATGATTTGAAAAACTATGTTCCCCAAAAATAAAAATCGCATACCCATAAAACAACTTGTGCACGGTTTGTATAAGATTAAGGAAACTTGTGTGCCCCTACCCAGAAAATCATGCACAAATTTTAATGTGGATTAAAAATTAATTATAAAATCCCCCAAACTATTGGAACTCACCAATTTCAACCCACATTTGACCCTATGAGTTATTTTATATTTTTGAAGGTTTCTAGAGGGATTCCATGGTTGTATGACATTCGTTCTTTGTGATTCAAATCTTGAATTGAAGATCTTCTCCTCTCCTAGTAAGTGGATAAAATCTCATTGATTTCTCATTCATCCTCTTTTCTTATCTTATTCTTTTGATGAGATGTAACATTCTATTTTTCTAGATCTAGATCTAGATTAGGTTAGTATAGATTTATCCTCACGGATCTAGATTTTTAATTAATGAGGTCATAATTTTTTAATCATGGTTTAAGGTTTTGAGATACATATCTAGATTTTCATCATTGGGTTGCTCAATTTTGGGGATTTTCATAGAGCGATTGTTTATCAATGAATAGAGATTGGTAATCTAAAATTCAAATCTAGTAGTCATGATTTTGGTTATCGGAATTAAAATTATAGAATTGATATATTTACCTAGAAATTGAATTTACTAATAGAATTAATTAATTTGGTGAATTAATTAGTTTGGTGAATTAATTAATTTGGTGAATTAATTAATTTGGTGATTTCATTAATTTGGTGAATTAATTAATTATGGAAATGTGAAATTGTGGGATTTGAAAATAATTAACTGAATAAATAATTGGGTTTTATTGATATTATGTATTAGATAATTAATTGGTGAATTAATTATGAGATATTGAAATTGTTTTCTTGAATAATTAATGGGGAATTAATTACTCGATGTTGATATTATAAAAATATTAATTAATTATTGAATTAATTAATGGGTGGTTGAGATATATGTGCAATTTTTTATTATGATATGTGTGATTATTAAATATTGAATGGTAACATACTCATTCTAACAAGTTTTATGAATGGTAACATGCTCATTCAATTATGTATTATTTAATAGTGAACGGTAACACTCTCATTCATCCATGTTTTATGAATTGTAACATTCTCATTAAATTATTTATTATTAAATAATTAATGGTAACATGCTAATTCATCCATGTTTTATGAATGGTAACATGCTCATTTAATTTTTCATTGTTAAATTGTGAATGGTACCATGCTCATTCGGCCGATTTTTATTAATGGTAACATGATCATTCATGTATGTATTATTAAATGGTGAGTGGTAACATGATTATTCAAAAAATAATAATTGGTAACAATGTCATTCAATAGTGTGAATAAATGAATGGTAGCATGGTCATTCATTTGAGTAAATAATAATGGTAATATGGACATTCAAACATGTGATGTCCCTTGGGGATAGTTTCGATTCCAGTATGGGTAGAAATTGAGGTACGCGTGTCTATGGGAACTCAAAGTTTATATGGTTAAATAAAGATTAATTGATAATCTAATAATGGTTTAATTATGCATTGTAATTATTTACTTATACAACTAAATATACTATTTTTAATGGATATTGTTTTGGACACTATTGGTGGTGGAATACTGAGTTATACACACACCCTACTCAGGCTACCGGATTAGTGTCTAAATAGACTTGATTGATGCAAGACAGGTTAAGGAGAAAGGCCCTATATTAGATGGCTATTTGGGGGATATAGCTCCGATGAGGGAACCAAACATGGTTTGGTACCCTCTTGGGAGTCTTCAGTGCCTTAATTTTTAGGTTTCATTTTAGAAACATTTCTTTCACATTAGCATGGAATGTTTTTTGTTTTGGTTGGATATTTCATTTTATGTTTTAACTATCTTGAGATATTGGTATTGTTTATTGATATATATTTCTTCCTCTATTGTTTATTATTTATACTAGGGTATTACTCTGATCAAAGATGGCGTATTCTTCCCATGAATGACTTATCATACCCTCACTGCTAGTTAGTAGACTCTAGAATACAATTAATATCACTTGAGGTCATGTGACCAACTAGAATAGGGCACTAAGAAGTTGAACCTGGGTTGGGAGGTTACCAGGTGGTATCTGAGGAAAGTTAAGGAAGCAGTATCTTGGGAGGAACCCAATATTTTTTTTGATATATGTAGCTTTATTGGGTTATCTATATATTACCAGATATTCACCCATGACTTTTCCCAATTGGAAATTCCACTTTAAGGATTTAAAAAGAAAGGGATAAAGTCCAAATGCACAGAATGTTATGAGAAATCCTTCCATGAGTTTAAGAAGAATTTGAAATATATAACAATATTGATCCTTATTGAGGTTGGTGAGGATTACATGGTGTATTTCTAATTCTTATAGGATTTAAATTGAAGATGTGTTGATACATGGAGATAAATTTGTGGCATATGGGTCTTAACATCTGAGGCCACATAAACAATATTACCTTACACACAACCTCAAGCTTACTGTAATGGTTTATGATTTAAATTGTTGGAGGCACTGTCTATTAGATGATAATTTTATGGTGTTTATTGATATTAAGAGATTAAGGTACATATTATCAAAATGAGATTTGAATCTTGGCCAGTAGAGATGGGTTGATTATATGTAGTTATTCTATTTTGAGCTAACATATTCGTCTGGGAAAGGAAATAGTGTTTCTAATGCATTGAGAAAGAAAACTCAAACTCATGTGGTTAAGGTGACTAGTGATGAGTATAATATGATGACTTCTTTGGATAAGATGCATGTTGTGGTTCAAGAGAGCCAGGTGCAGATGGATCCCATATTAGTTTCAGTGGAGTCTTCACTTTTGAGCTAGATTAGAGACACACAGTATGAGAATCCAAAGTGTTTGACATTTAGGGAAAGACTTAAAGGTGAAGAGTCACATTATGATTGGTGCATAGGGGAGGATGAGACCATCTATGTCAAAAATCAAGTTTTTGTTCCTATGAGCATGCGAGAGGATCTCATGTGGGAATTTTATATCTCATAGTGAGTGGTAAATCTTGGTATGACCAAAATGTATCATGAAATAAGGTGATTGTTTTGATGACTAAGAATGAAAATAGAGATAGAAGGGTTTCAGACATGATTCAATAACTTTAATCAGGAGAAGGCAGTGCATCAACAACCTAGAGGTTTGTTGTAGTTGTTTCTCATTCTTGAATGGAAATAGGATGACATGAACAGGGATATTTTGGTGGGTATTCTTAATATAATTAGGAAGAATAATCATATATGGGTTATTGTGGATTGACTGACAAATGTAGTAAATTTCTATCTGATATGGGAAACTTTCTCAATGGAGTAGTTTGGTTACTAGTATGTTTGGGAGATAGTCAATCTACATTGTGTTCTATGAACTATAGTTTCATATCATGACTCACATATTACTTCATGGTTATATGAAGGCTTGTAGAATGCACTTTCTATACAGGTATTATTTAGTACAGTTTTCCACCCACATGCATATGAGAAATCAGAATTTACTATACATGTGCTTGAGGATATTTTGTGAGCATTTTTTCCAAAAATTCATGGTTCCTGGGAGAAGCACTTGGATTTAGTGGATTTTTCCTATAAAAGCTATTATCAAACAACAATATAGATGGAACCATATGGGGATATTTATAGAATTCCATATATATCACCATTACGGTGAATGGGAAAGGTGAGTCAGAGTTGTTGGGATCGAGTCTCATATAGGAGATGTTGGAGCTAGCTCAGTTGATTCGGAAATGTATGGTTATTGCACATTTTCAGAATAATTCATGTGATGACAGATGAAGATAACCCCTAGAGTTTAAAAAGGGTGATCATGTATTTCTTTGTGTTTTTCCTAGGTTGGGTCACTGAATGATATGAAGATAGGGAAATTTGGCATACAGGTTTGTTGGATTGTTTGATATTGTGCAGAGAATCAAGCTAGTGGCATAGAGATTGGCTCTTCCACCGAAATATAGCTCTATTCATGAAATTTTCCATGTATCACAACTTTTTCAATATCACACCAACACTTATCATGTTATCAATGTGGATAATGTCATGCTTGAGATAGATTTTCCCTTTCATGAGAATCAGATACCTGTGTTGGATCATGGTGAGAAGGTGTTTTTGGAAAGACTATGATGATAGTTCATGTATTGTGGAAACATAGGCATGTGCAAGAGGAGACTTAGGATAGAGAAGCAAATATGATGGATTAGTGGCCTAATGTTTTTGGCTCAGAATCTTAATGAATCTTGGGAATGTATCTTGAGGTCGAGTTATTGTAAGGTATGGAGATTTCAAGATCTTGACCTTTTCTAGAGTTTAATTAGTCTTGAATTCAAGTAATTTTCTTTTTTCATTTAAGTAACATTAGATTAGTTTTTAACTTGGGGTATTTTTGGGTGAATTTTGAGAAAAATGGAAGAAAAAGGGGTTGTACACTGTTGGCACACAGTTACAATAAACATGAACCAAACCCAGGAAATCGTGAAACCTTTGGTAGTGCGGGATCACATGGCTGGCACACGGTATGACAAACTGTGAGCCCTAAAAATAGAAAATGTGCACCCATAAAAAAATAGAAACATGATTGGCACATGGTTATGGAAAACCATTCACCCCTTCACAGGAAACATTGTGATAATTTTAAAGTGGCCCAAAAATTAATTTTTAAATCCCCCAAACCCCCAAAACTCACCCAATTCAACCCTCATTTAACCATAAGAGGTATTTCATGTTTTTTGGAGATTTTTGACATGATACCGTGGCCGTATGACCTTCATTCATCAAGATTCAAATCCAGAATCAAATATCTTCTCCCTTCCTAGTAAGTGGATCAAATCCCATTGATTTTTCTACTATCCTCCTTTCTTATCTTGTTCTTTTGATGAGATGTAATCTTATTTTTTTTCTAGATCTAGATCTAGATTTAGAGAATATAGTTCTAGTATTTGGGATCTATATTTGTAATTAAATAGATCTTGATTTTTTATTCTTGGTTTAGAGTTTTGAGATATGGATCTAAATCTATTTTATTGTGCTGCTCAATTTTGGTGATTTTCATAGAGTGATCATTCTTCAATGAATCAAGGTAGCTGGTCTAAAATTCAAATATCATATTTGTGAATTTGATTACATGAATAAAAAATTTATAATTTCTATATTTACATATAAAATTAATTTTTTAATATAATTAATTAATTTGGGGAATTAATTAATAATGGAATTGTTAAATTGTGGTATTTTGAAATAATTAATTGAGGAAATAATTGGTTGATATTGATATTTTGTATTGGATAATTAATTTTTAGATTAATTATGAGATATTAAAATTTTATGTCTTGATAATTAATGGGGAATTAATTATGGGATGTTGATATTGTAGAAATATTAAATAATTATTGAATTAATTAATGGGTGGTTTAAATATATGTGTTATTGGTTTATTATAATATGTGTGATTATTAAATGGTGGATGATAATATGGTCAGTTGACCAAGTTTTGTTTTTGTTTTTTTTAAAGGTTGGGGCCGAAGCCTCATTTTTATTATTAAAGCAAAGCAAAGACATCTTTAACTGGGTAGAGGGAGACCCATAACATAGCCCATAGGCCCAGTGGGAATTTATCCCATTACATAGCCCGTAGGCCCAAATTTTTGGCCCAAGACCCATTCTGTGAATAGTACTGCTACAGTACCCGCGCTGCTACAGTACCACACAGTACCCGCCGCCGCTACAGTTCCCCTGCCGCTGCTACAGTGCCGCCAAGTTGACCAAGTTTTGTGAATGGTAACATGCTCATTCAAATATGTATTATTAAATAGTGAATGGTAAAATGCTAATTCAGTCATGTTTTATGAATGGTTACATTATCATTTAATTATGTATTATTAAATATTGAATAGTAACATGTTCATTGAGATAAGTTTTAATAATGGTAACATGCTCATTCAATTATGTATTACTAAATTGTGAATGGTAACATGCTCAATTGGCCATGTTTTTTAAATAGTAACATACTCATTGAATTATTTATTATTAAATGGTGAATGTTAACATGCTCATTTGAACAAAAGTAAAGAATTGTAACATGGCCATTCAATGTTGTGAGTAAATTAATGGAAACATGGTCATTTATTTGAGAAACTAAGACTGGTAACATCGACTTTAAAACATGTTATATCCCTTGGGTATAGTGCATGTTCCGGTACTGGCTGATATAGGAATTGAGGTACGAGTTTCAATAAGAACCTGAGGTTTATGTGGTTAAATAAAGATTAATTGAAATTGTAATAATAGTTTAATTATACACTGCAATTATTTATTTATAAAACTATATACACTATTTTCAATGGTTATTTTTTTAGACACTGTTGGTTGTGGTCTACTGATTTTTAATCAAACCCTACCTAGGATGCCTGATCGGTACTCGAAGAGTCTTTTTTGATGTAGGATAGGTCAAGGTAAATGACCTTGTATTATATGGATGATTTGGGGTTGGGTCTTGGATAAGTTAACCAAACGTAGTTCTAGACCCACTTGGGATTCATCGATTTCTTTATTTTCAATTCTCATTTTAAACACTTATCATGTACGTTAGCATGGAATTTTTTCAATTTCAATTGGATATTTTATTTATAGATTTTGGCTATATTGAAAAATTGGTATTGTTTGTTGATATATATTTCTTAAACTATTGTTAATTATTTCCACTAGTGTATTAATATGATCAAATAGGTTATAGTCTCCCCCCGAATGACTTATTAGACCCTCACTATTAGTCAGTAGTCTCTAGCATACGTGGAGGTTTGCTTGAGGTCATGTAACCGACCAGCTCAGGGCACTGGCATATGGCCCTAGGTTAGGACATCACAATATTGATTATTCTTCCACATAACATTAACTTGGTAATGTTATAGAATAATTTTCATATTGAAATGGTAAAATTATTTACCAGTTATGATGAAAAACTATAAATTCCATGATGGTATTCTTAAACCAAATTCTATTATTAGAAAACATTCTATAATGGAATACATAGTATGTTAACTATTAGGTCTGAGTTATCAAAATAATATGAGACTTATTCTCATGTATTTATCACTTGGTAATCTCCATGATGAGATATTATGAGAATATGCCTACTAGTAGGAATTATTCAAGTTTATGTGTCATTGAATATTCTTATATGTGAGTGTGTATAATGGCCCTTAGACTTTAGGATTATTATTAATGCATGTCATGACTCAAAAAAATAAATTTATGGACCAAATCCAAGATTCCATATGTACATGTGAAGTAGGTATGTTGGGTGCGTCATGAATGAAATTTTGTCAATTAATAAGTTGAGGAAGGATTTGTTTATTTTATATTTATTGAAGTTGATAACTTATCCCATTGATTGAAATATAAATATCACATTAAATTTCATGGCCAAAGGTGTAACAAATTTTATTTCCAATAGTTAAAGAAATATGTATAAATTATTTAGGTTGATGAAATGGGTGTGAAACCTTCTTAATGAGAAATTGTAAAAAAGGGATTATATTACACAAGGAACGCTCGTATGTTTTATCAATGTTGCGGTGTTAACTTATTTCTCTTGGGTTACATAACTTTTTTCAAGATAGTAACCTTATACTTTAGGAAATTCCACCAATTTCTAATAATAACGAATCCTATATGCTCCAACATGAAGTGTTTCTAGTGATCTCAATTAAATTATATTTTAATTTAATTATTTTAATAAATATTACCCCCATGTTTGAGGAATAATTTTGTTCAGGGTTTATTGATCTTAAATATTAAATAAATATTTATTCACAAGGTAATTATTTAATTATGGAAATATATAATTTTTATTTATTTCTTGTTATTAGAAAGGTTGTAAATAATTATCTATTCATTAAAAAATAATTTACTAAATTACATGAATATTAAAAAAATATATATTCTCCTTACTATGAATATAATATTTATTTTATATATTTAATTTTTAATAAATATTTAATTTCCAAATTTTGAGTATAATATTTATTCATGAATAAATATTTAATTAAATATTGATTTTTTATTTGATAGATGGTGAGGAGGATGAGTGGAAAAAGATTTTTTTCAATGATAATTATTAATTTGTAAGTTAATAAACCAATATTTATCATTGTGCCAGTTTAAACACACTATAGTAATAATAATAATAATAATATATAGCATGGGGTCATATTTGGTTTAATATATTATTTAAGGTTCATTTTTAAGTTAAATAGTATTTTAACCCTAACCCTATATCGATAAATAAAATATTATATTTATTGTGTAAAAGTTGATTGAGATTGATCATAATTGAGAATTGTTGTGCACAAAGAAATATTAAACTCTCTCTTAAGATAGAAGAATCGTTTAGAGATTCTCCCACCTCCTTTATCAACTCAAGAATTAGATTTAAAGGAGGATTTATGAAGCCTAAATGGATTTTCATAGTGATCTAAATTAATACCTCAAGATAATTGATCTATCACTCTAGCACATGAAAATACATCCACATAGTTCAAAGATCAAATAAGCATGTGTGTATCATAGATTGAGGGATTATATAATTAGATCCTATAAGTGAAATGATAATAAAAAATATAGTTTTATTTGATTAAAACCATCATTGAATAAAGATCCTTAATCTATGGGATTCTTTATTCTCATCTATTTAAAATAACTATAAATTTAATGTGAAAAATCTCCTCCTAGTTTCAGTGACCATTTTTATCACTATCAAATTAAAAAAAAAATTAGTCATGAAGTTTAAATATTATACAATTTTGGAATGATCCATTAAATATGATATTTTTTGAGTCAAGATTGACCCCGATAAGCATTTTTTCTACACTGAAAACCATCAAGTTGTATCAGAGGAATCAAGTTTAAATTTATAAATATTTGATTTTTGATTGATTATGCACACTAGTGTTTAGTTTTTCACATGAAATTTAATAATAACTTAAAAAGGAGTTCAAATAAAATGTTTTTTAAATAATTGTATTCTTAATTCAAGATTCATATTTTTTAAAAGGTCCTAATATCAAGATGAATAATGATCAAGGATTTCATTGGGAGGTGTAAAATATTTTAGCCAGTAGATTTGGTTATATGGAATGTAGCTAGATTAAATGAATTATACCCATGTTCACTAAACATGGATATGTTTCAGGATACATTATGTGCTGATAAATTATTACACATGGTGAATGTGACACCCCACGTATCATGACATTATTATTTTTCTATGATTTTATCTTATCTTGAGCAGTTATGAGTTTTAATTGGTTATGGGATGAAAATTCACTTTTTTAGAGGATTTATTGGAGAATAAAATTTATCACATGTGATTATTAGTAACCATGTGGTGCTCATGTGTGTGGTCATATAATTTAAATAAATCCATTTTATATTTATTATTCATGATTTTTCCAATTGTGTGGAGATCCCAAGAATCTGTGTAGGGGTTTTGTTATATTGGAGGAGAGTATCATGACATGATCAAACTATGTAGTGCCTCATGAGGAACTACATGGTCTCTTTGGATTCGACAGAGGCTAGAACATGGTTTAATCATGATTAGGAAAACTATGTAGCCAAACCATGTGGGTTTTTAATGTCTAGTCGGTATAACATGCACAGTTTGGAAAACTGTGCGACCAATATTGGTGTATAAAATTTTGGGTAATTCCCAAAATTCACTCTCAAATTAAGAGGGGTGTCACCCCTATTCTCCCCCAAAAATGTTGGTTGGATCATTAAAATCCAAGGATGATCTTTAAGATCTTCCTGCTTTGATTATGGGACCTCTTTTTCTATTTTCTAATATATCTTGAGGTATTTCTTTTTCCTTTTACCTCTTCTTCCCTTCTCCCTCTTTTATCTCTTGGTTTTGACTTCCCCTATGAACCCTAGATATATTTTGATCTATTTTAGAGTTTTGTGTGGATTTAATTTTTGTTTCTTGGTGTGTAGGGTTTATATACACTATTTCTATTTCTATATGTGAGGTATTCATTGAAGGAAATACATTTCTAATTAGTTTATCTTGATTCACATCTTTTTTATATAGGTGTTTCAGTTCAATTGTTTAATTTTGGAATTCAAAAGGTGGTTGTGTTTTCTAAATTCTACATTATTGAAAGTATGAATATATGTGATATCCTTATGATTTTCTAAAACCATTTTTTTTTGTGTTTTGATCTTGGAATAAGTGGTTTTCTAAGTAAATTCCATGTTTTTATTTTATATTTATATTTTTTAATGTGCTAAGAATTTTTGAAATACCATTATGTCTTTTAAAGTGGTTATAAATTTATTTGTTGGATTTTGAAACTAGTTTTAGTTTTCGATGATTGAAAACCATGTTTTAAGGAGATTATTTTAAATTAGGGCATTGACCTCAAAATGGTTTATAAAAGGGATTCATTATTAGATTTCAAATTGTTATTTTAAATGTGCATTTGGTTTACCCCTTGCGAAAATACCTTAATAGATATTTTAAAATGATTTTGATGGAAATTAATGGCCTTTGGCCTTATATTGGTTTTCAAAGAGGTATACCCTTGTTGAAGGGTATATTAAAAATTTATTAATGAAATGATTTTTTTTCTCTCAAAAAATGTTTTAAGTGGATTTTTATGAAATTTGAAAGGTATTTTCATTCCAAGATGTGTTTTGGTGTTAATGGTATTTTTGGAACTTTGGTTTTAAATGGTAGATGTATAAGGAACACCAAGATTTCCACTTTATTTATTAACCATTTTGTGGGATTCTTTATCACTATATGATTCTTGTTTTATCCACTTATGTGGGAATTTGATTTTTATACCATGGTCCATTTTTATATATGAGGTTATTGATAGTATGGTGTTAGGGTAAAGGGTATCTTTTATTATTCCTTGTGTGTTTGACTTTTATTGTGTGTTTCTATGCCTTGCTTATTTATTTTTCATGGGAAATCAGGTATTAAGGGGGATATCAAGTTTTTTATGCTACTTGTTTTACATGCCACTAGTAGCCTTCCAGACATGACAGAAACAAATGTATTGGAGGGGTTTTTTCATCATAATGAGTCTTGTGTGGGATAGTTAGATAAATTTTGGTTTGAACATTAGTGGATGAAGATAGTTGGTTCATGGGTTTTTATACTCTTATATGGGTAGGTGATTTTCATGTTAGGAAACCAGTGTTAGAGACCATCACACATTCAATTAATGAATTATTTATTTATTTAGGTATTCTGATCTAGTTTTCCTTGTATCATTTCCCTCGCTTTCATTGTTATAGAATCATTTTCTTTCTTATATTATTATATTCCTTATGATATGTATGTTTCCTGCTTGTGACATTTGACCTGTGTGTCTATGTTGGTTCATTTACTTTGGAGAATGAGTTTAAAAAGATGTTTGGAAAACTATTTTGAAATTAAATACTATTGTGTGTCAGTGATTTAAAGTGGTATTCAATGTGGGTGTTTTGTTTTAAAGGTGTTCTTGTCTGTTGCTATGTTTTAAAGTGACCATTTTCATTTAAATAAAAAAATAAAATGTTTTGAGAAATTAAAATGTGTGTGTGGTTTTGAAATAAAAAGGGTTGATAGGAAATTTTTCAAATCATTTTTTTCAGTTTGCAAAAACAAGTTAAATTTTTTTGAAAGGTTATTAGAGATATATTTGGTTTTTCATATATTATATAGTAAAAACATAATTTCTATTTTATTTTAAAATAATAATTAATTAATTTCCTTTAGAAACATATTTTATATATTTTGTGGGTTGTGGTGACTTATTGGGATTTTTAGATCATGCTTTATATATTTTAGTTTCTGGGTTTTTAGTTAGACTTGTTCTTTGCTTATCGTGATGGGCGTGGGGTCGGTTGGGTGGTGGTGATAAACTGGTTGTTATGTAGATATCGTTTTGACTTCATCTCAAGTTAGTTGGTAGTGTTTTCCTTTTTTTTAGTTCTTTATTTACTATTCCTTCTTGTGTCTTAGTTTTTATGGATGTTGGATCATGTATTTGAAAATGGGTTGGATCATGGTGGTTGGATATGATATGTTTGTCTTGTTTATTTATTTTGGATCTTTTATTTATTTATTTATTTATTTATTCCACTATATTTATATTTGATTTAGGTTTAATTGTTTCTAGAGGTATTCTTAAGATGCCCAACCACTATTTTCTATCCCATGGGAATCAGGAATTCCCTTTATACCTTGTGATAGGTCAATTATAGTGAGTATTTTAGTGGAAGATCTGTCTAGTTCATTAAAAAATGATATCAAAACATTGGTTTATTTGGGAAACACCCTAAACCTCATGTGTACGAATTTTTATTTATGGAAGTACTGGTAAAAATGAGAATTTTTGAACATTGACAGGTAATGGTGGGGATATTCTAGCTAGATATTTCTCATATCAGACCTCAAACATCCAGGGGAAGATAGGCTTTGAATAATGAATATGAGTTTATTCTTAATTTTTATGATGGATTTAATTATGAATGATGTTGTTATCCCGTTTGAGTATGTATATGATGTTGGGGATCATTCTTTGGCTTCATTGTGGAAATGTAGGAGAGATTGAGTGGCAATATTAGTTTTCATGGATTGGGAAACCATGTGGTACTCATAAAGTTGAGTCTGCCTCTTTTACAAAGTGTGTTTCATGGTTGGTGCTCAGTTTCCCAACCTATATGGACAAAATTATGGACAACATTGGTTATCCTTTGGTTATAATTTTTTAACTCATCTTGATTCCAGATTTCTCTCAATGTGTCTCTCACTTATTGTAGGTGGATTGAGATGTGTGTTGATACCCTTTGTGGATACGGTTTATGTAAACCTTTTTCATATAATTATGTAGTGCCTTGTTTTCAATTGGTTTTTAAAACCTTGTTTTGGGAAATGGAGTTATTTTTGTGAAATTTTCATCTTCAATATTGGTTTTATGAAATTTTTTTATGAAGTGGTGGTTCCCCTTATGATATTAATAAACATTTGAATGTATAAAACTTTCTTCCATGGTTTTCCTAAAAGAAATAGATTTAAAATGTGGTTTTTAAATCATTACAATATTTAAAAAGTGTATTTTATTTTGAAACAAGTATGAAAGGTTTTTTGAAAATAGAAATGAGTATTGATTATAATTTCTAAGATTCTTGGTTTTTAAAATGAAATATTATTTTTAAGAGAGTTTTGTGGTGTTACTTGTTTGGTTATTGTGTGTTACAACATGGTTGTTTTTTAGAAGATGGTTTGGATTGTTTTCAAGTATGTTTCTTGTTGCAGGGTAATTTAAAAATTACTTGGTGAAATTTTTTGTGACTCATTTGATTGATTATTATTTTATCCCTTATTCATTTTCATGATATGATTATTTGGATTTTTATTTTAGGCATGGATTTATGTTATTAACATCTCCTACTATTTATAGTGTGCCTCCCAGAATGGTAAAAAAAGTTTCTTTAGTCCTGATGCCTACCCAAATTCTAAGTGGAGTGGTGAACATGGAACCTGCTTTGTTCTCAGACCGTATCTTGTTGGTTGGTTTTATTTGAGTTTAGCGGGGGGTCCATGGTATCCTCTCAACTACATGATGGTATGTCTTGGGAGTGATTCGAGATGGGGATTTTTCAGTGGTTTTCCCTAAGGACATGAAAGTGGATAAGGCACATGAGCTTGGAAACCGTCATCTGGGTGATTGATCAGTAAGGGAGTAAATCGATTAATTATCTAGGTTTGTAATCATTTTTTTTAATTTGTTGGTTAGTGATCCTAATAAATCTTATTTATTATAAGGTGTTATTCACCTTGATATTGGTTCATTTATACTTTTATAGGGCCTGACAAATTTTTTTGAGGCAATCGGTGAGGCCATGTTAATATAATCTTCCCAATTTTTTCAGTATATAATAGGTGATGCCTTAGTTCAAAATGATGTATAGTAGAAGTTTGGTGAGTATAAGGATAACCCAGTAAGGTGAATAATCCAAATAAACAATATCTTTGATTAAGGGGTCTTTTTGGTGGGATGAAAATATATCGTGTATGTTTCTAATGTGGGGCTATAGAGAAATATAATCCCTTATGTCTAAAGTATCCTCCAGTTTTCTTCTGTTTTTCCCATTCGGGTTATCTTCAAAAGTTTCTCTCTCCTAGGATTTTATAAGAGGTCTTGATTTTGATCCTTTTTGTATGTTTTTGGGACCCTTCTTTTAATTTATATAATCTATATTTTATAGCATTGGTTGTGCATGTGGGGGTCTGATGGATGGTTTCTTTGTGATATGTTTCTTATGGAGGGATTTGGATTTCAGTTTAGTGGTATTACTAGTCTCATTTATAGAATTCTTCTAACCTCTCCCACCATCATAGGTGTTTTTTGGTTGGTTGTGGATTCCATTTTGATGAACCTCATTATTTAAAAAGACATTCCATGGGAGTTGTGGTTACACCCATCCTTGTGTTGATACTTCTAGTTTCACAAGTTTATTCATGAGAAAAGAATTGGGTGAATGATTGGGTAACTAGGGTTTTTGATCTATCAGTTAAGTTTGATATATTATCTAGTGTTTGGCTATATCCATTTTGATTCACCCTATGACAATGATCTAGGTTTTGAAACAAGTTTATAAAAATGTTTTATGACCTAAGGTGAGATCTCAAGTCATCCTTTCATGGATATTTTTTATCATTATTACTTCATTTGGTCTTGTAAGGGCTTTGGGTTGAGATAATGTTTCTCCCAAGGGTGATCATTTGTTTGGGGATGTGTTTCTTAGGGGTTCCCCCTTTTTGGGCCACCATGTTTGAGGAATTATAAATGGTAGGGATATCATGTTTGGTCACCCATGATTCCTAAGAGTTCTTTCTAGCGGTTTTACTATGTTTTTTCTTAGAGATGTTTAGAAACCTTATGGTTGATCAGTTTGATCATTTTGAGGATCTTGGTTGTTAGTTTTGAGGTTAGATCATGTTGAGTGGTACTTTTATCTAGATCATTCTTGGATCTTTCCTTTTATCATGACTTTATATTCAATTGTGGACTTTCTTGTGGTAGAAATTGGTGTGGTGGGGAGTTTGTGACACCCCACATGTCATTTTTTTGTATGATTTTATCTTATCTAGAGAGATTTTGACTTTTAATTTTTTATAGGATAAAAATTCGGGTTTTTATAATCTTATTTAGAGTAGAAAATTTATCCCTTAAGATTAATAGTTACCAGGGAGTTCCCTATAGAGAAAACATGTGAGATATTTGTCTTAGTCAATGGTGGTGAGTTATTTTTCTTAGTCATAGGTTGGAAAAAAACTTGACAAAACCATGTGTCACCTCAAGAGGAACTTTGTGACCTCTTTGGTTTAGGCAGAAGCAGGCATATATTTGGTGCTCGATTTGAAAATCATATGTCCAAACCATGTGTGTGAATGGTGTCTTGTAAGTGGGCTATGCACTGTTGTCACATGGTTTGGAAAACCATGAATCTTCTCCAAGTATTTAATCATTTGGGGAATTCCCAAAATTTCCTCTCAAATTAAGAAGGATTTCATCTCTTATCTTCCCCAAATTCATCGTCTGACCCCTTGGGAGTTAAAGAAGAGATCTAAGTACATCCTTCTTCGATTATTGGCCTTAATTATTTGTTTTATATGATATATTGAAGTATTTCTTCTTATTTTTCCTTTTCTTTCTTGATTCCTCTCTTCCATCCTGGGTTTGACTTCTGTCATTAACCCTACATCTCTTCTAGTTCATTTTAGGGTTTTGGGTGGATCTAATGTTGGGGTTTTTGGTGTATGGGGTTTTTATAAACAATTTTTATTCCAATGGGTGTGGTCACTATAGAAAGAGACAGGTTCCAATGGGTTTTGGGGTTTTTGTTATTTATAAATTTATTTTTTTGAAAGTATAAATATATGTGATGTCCTTATAATGTTTTAAAACCATTTATAATGTTTTTTTATTGTCCTAAATTGTTTTTAATGTGAATTTCATGAATCCTTTCATTTTTTAATGTTTTTATGTTCTAAGAATTTGTAAAATGATCGTGTAGCTTTTTAAGTGGTGTTAAATGTAATTATTGGATTTGAATTTGGTTTTAGTTTTTGGTGAGATAAAACTTTGTATTAAAGAGATTTTTTTTGAAGTGATGTTTTGAATAGGAAATGGTTTATAAAATGGGATATTTATTATATTTCAAATGTTTATGTGAAATGTGTATGAGGTTTACCCCTTGTGTAAATTCCTTAATTGGCCTCTTAAAATGTATTTGATGGAAATGGATTGCCTTTGGCCTTGTTTTGGTTTTCAAAGAGTTATACCCTTATTTAAGTCTAACTTTTAAATGTTTTAATGATGTGATAGGTTTCATTGATTATCTAAAAAAATGTATTAAGTAGTGTTTTATGAAATGTGAAAGAGTTTGGCATTCCGTGATATGTTTTGGTGTTGAAGGCTCAGTTGGAACTTCGTTTTTAAATGGTGGTCGTATAAGGAACCCCTTGATTTCCCCTTGATTAATTGACCCTTGTATATGATTCTTTATCACTATGTGATTATTTTTAACTCCCATTGTGTGGGAATGTTCTTGTTTATGTTGTGGTTCATTTTTAAATATGGGGTTATTTATTGTTGAGTGTTTGGGTGTGGGTTGATTTAGTTATGAATTGTGTGTTAGACTTGGATTGTTTGTATATATGCCTCACTTGCTTTATTGTTCACGGGAAGCAAGGTTCAATATAAAATATTTAGTTTGTTATTCCAATTGTTTCACACACCGCTAGTGGCCCCCCATTTATTCTAAGAACAAAGGGAATAGAGGGGTATTGTCATTCTAATGTGGCCTATGTGTGATAGTGGGATGACTTTGGAATTGAAATTGAACATATATTAGTATCTTGTTCATGGGTTGGTATTATATTATATAGTTAGGTTATTCATGTGTTAGGAATCCCATAGTAGATCTCATGAAATATTCAATTTCAAGATTAGTTATTGAGTGAGAGGAATCTGATATGGTGTTCCTTGTATCATTTACATTTCTTTCACTATGATGGAACCCATTTCTTACTTATATTATTATATTCCTTTTTATTATTTTTGGTTCCTACATGTGATATTTGATCCATGTGTGTGTGATAGATTTTTTCCTTTTCAAAATAGGTTTTAAAATATGTTTGGAAAACCATTTTGAAATTAAATACTCTTGGGTTGGTTCTTTAAAGTGGTATTCAAAGTAGGTTTTCTGGTTTAAATGTGGCCTCAACTAATGGAATGTTTAAAAGTGATCATTTAAATTTAAATAAAATAAATGGTTTATTTTGAGTAATGATCATGGGTGTGTGGTTTTGAAATAGTTAGGACTAGTGATAATGTTTTCAAATCATTTTTTTAATCTGAGAAAACAAGGTGAAATGTTTTGGAAGGAGATTAAAAACTTGTTTTGTTTTTCATATGTTATATAAGAAGAACATAATTTCTAATTTATTTTCAAACTATCATTGATGAATTTCATTATAAAACATATTTTATTGATTATGTGAGTTGTGGTGACCTGCTGGCCTTTTTACCTCATGCCTATATATTTCAGGTTCTATGTTTTATGTTAGACCCATCATTTTCTTGTAATAGACAATGTAGGTCGATTTGAGTCATGGTGAGAAATCAGAGGTTTCATAGAGATAGTTTTAGGTTCAGATCAAATTCTTTGGTAGTTGTTTCTTTTTTAGTTAGTATTGAATCTATTATGCTTTGTTATATCCACCAATTTATGGATTTTTGTTCATGCATGTGAAAATGTCTTCGATCATGGTAGTCAGTTATGGCATGTAAGACATGTTTATTTATTTTGGATATTTTATTTATTTATTCCACTATCTTTATATACTATTTGGGAAAAAATATTCCCAAAGGGATTCTTAAGACTCCCATTCCCTAATTTTATTCTTATGGGGATCAAGGACGCCCTTATGGTCTTGTGACAGGTCAGGTCAGGTTTTGGGTTCAATGGAATCCTAGGTTGGTTCATTATAGTGAATTTATTTTACATCGTATATTGTCTAGGACAACCTCGAACATAGTTTTTTGGACTACACAACATGCAGTTGGTGTAAACGTCATGTATTCTACATGGTTTCGTGGTAAAATTCATATTAACTTTATGTTAAAATACACTATTTATACTACATGAGACTAATAGCCTATAACATTAATGAAATACATGGTGTGTATCTGGTGTACACATCATGTGAATAATTAGTCACAGAGTTTAGAGAAAAATTTTAGTTAATTTATAGGTTATGAATACATACAGCATGTAGACTACATGACTTGTATTAGCATACACATCATGTGATCCATTAATTCTTGCCTTCGGATAATAGGCCAATTTAATTGGTGGGTTACATGAACACAAAACATGTAGACCACAAAGCCTGTAAATCATTATTACACACTATGTAATTCGGCCGAGATATACATTGAGGACAAAGGGGTTTATCCTGGATATTTGAAAATTGAGGCACATAGCGTGTAGCTCGCGAGTACACATCAAGTAGTTTCCCAATAAAAACATAATTAAATTATATTAAAATAAATAATTATATCAATAAAACATAATAATTCTGTTGAAACTAGATGTTTTTGAAAATATTATAACATTTTTAAAGTTTTAATAAATTCATAATTAATTCCTTATAATTATAAGTATTTTTTGTTCATGTCATGTATTTCTCATGAATGGGTTTATTATGGGTATCTCCAAGATACTTCAAATCATCATTCAGATAAAGGGAAATAATTAATTAATTAATTAAATCAATTTAATTACATTCTTCTTAGTAATAAATAATTAATTGAAGTGAATATTATCTCGTGTAGTTTGGAATTTTTTTTGTATGTGTGTGATAGATCATGATATTTAACCATACCTGTGTATGTGAGTGTTTTATTTATTTTATTTTTATTCTTTGGTCTTATAATAATTTATTATTAAATTAAATATGATGGATTTTTTTTTCATTCCACCCTCCATTATTATGTAAGATTTATGATTCCAAGGATGTTTTATGTAATTCCCCTTAAATAATATTTTGGTTCCTCTGACATTTGTGTGAGTCTTATAACACATGTAATAAAAGGATTTTCCCAAGTCACTTGGGGGAGGTTCAAGATGGAACCAAGATGAAGCCAACCCCAATGATACATATGTGGACTAGTGGAATTTTATAACTTCTTCCAATACCAATATAAGAAGTTTTCCCCTAGGCCCATAGGTTAATTTATTTTCTGATCAATAAATCAACCTTTAGATAAGATCCTGATCACATTATTAATATATTTATTTTATTTATGTATTATACAATATTTATTTTATTTGATACAAGACCATGATAAAATAAATAAATGGATTAATGTGGAAATATGGAATTAAAATAAATGGATTATTCATAATTTTTTTATCATAACATGGTCTATCCATTAATTAAAATCAGAAAAATATAAAAAAGACATGTGGAACATAAAATAATAAAATTTACTATTTAAAAAAATCCCTCATTTATATATTAAGTTCATACAAGAATTAAATTATTTGATTAGGAATAAAAAATGTAGAACTATGTTTTTGAACAACCCATGTTGGGACACAAACTTTTATCTTCATGTTATTATAAATGTTTTAGGTTGAATTAACCAATTTACAACAAGAGAAGTATCTCATGCTAGACTTCATGTAACTTGGATGCAAGTGCTGAGGAAATCCGAGTCAGGATTCTTGGATTGGGGATTCCACTCAGTGGATCAGGGTGTTCTAAGACTATAGTTAGAAATTTTTTTCCTATCTAAATACCTTTGAATAATTAACAGAGCCCTCACTTGGGTTATGATAAGGGGTGCATTGATCCTTGATACTACAATTTCTAGGAAACTAAAAATTTAGAGCCCAATAGTGATGGATATCGGTACTTGATAAAATAGTGAGAGACATAATAAAATTAAAATTGTTATGTATCACATAATTTCTAATCAATTAAATTGCTAATAATATGTTTAATTATTATATAAAAATGGAAAGTGAAACCATGAATCCATTGTGGTCATTTCTTAACTTAGGGTACATCCTGAAAAATAAAAAATTCCAAATATGGTAAGATAATTTATTTAATGAATTATTACCAGAATTTCTTTTATTATGAATTGAAATACCATATTCATATTATTCCACCCCAACAAGTGAGAAAAGGTGAAAATTTTCCTACTGAAGATATGTAAGGGATGCTTCCTATGTTAGTTGTATTATATTATCAACTATATCAAGATAGTTTATGATACAACATAGGTACATGGATGTTTACATCATAATATATCATATTCTTTTTCTTGGTAAAGAGAAGGAAAGGCTTTAAATGAATAAGTTTTTTAATACACTATATTAGTATAAATTAGAAGGAGGGAATCTAGATAATCATTATGGTTTTAAAATTTTGTGGTATATTGATGTGTTATCAAGACTTTGATTCCACATGGATAATAAATCATCTATTAATATTATTTTATTATCCTTACGAGTAATATTATCCTTATTCTTCATCTACATATTAAATAAATCTATAATATTCTCTAGAATATTTTGATTACACTTAACCAAGTATATATGTATTGGTTGAAACACGTTTATTCACCCCTTATTGGAAGAAGTTTGACAGAGAAGTATGAATATCCCATGGATAATATAAAAAATATATCTTTTACAATTTCCTTCAAAAATAATAATGATTAAGAGGTTGAATAGTGAACAAATGGTTGGATTATATTTATGTGTAAGGAATGGAAAATAGAGATGAAGTTGTAATGAATTGAAGAAACAAGAAGTTGCATCCACTTCAGATATATTCATCAAGTTTCTTTGTACCCCTTGTGTATTAAAAATATATATTATTATAAAATACATGTATTAGTGAATGATCAATAATATAAATATTATATAGTAGACTCAAAGGAGATGATAAAAGGAGATTCATATATAACCTAAGGGGATTTTACCCCTTCTCATTACCAAAATGGATTAGTTCATGTTTTTAATAAGTATTAACAAAATATTTATCTCAGTTTCCATCTAGACACAATGAGACATTATTTCACATTTGTAATAAATGTTTTATGGTACTAAAATACTAAAATAATGGTTTAGTTACTCTTAAATCACCGATATACATTTCAATTAGTGGTGGATATTAAATATAATACTCTTATCTGATCATGGAAAGAATTATTTGTCAAATTAAATTGAAATTATTTGACTTGTTTATACCCGTAAAAGTTTTTTTGTATCAATTGAGATAAGATACTGGATATACATACAAAATACTTATCATGTTTTAGATAAAGTAAATTTTATTTATAAAGGTACACCACAAAATTTTAGATTTATTTCAACATGTACATGTGTACTCTTCTGAATCTAATGTTAACTTTATATTCTTTATGATATTCCTTTAAGAAATTTTATAAATTATCAGTGAAGTAAATGAGTGAGAATGGTAAATATTGATTAATATCTAAGATGATTTGTCATAGAGCATATTATCTAAGTAATAATTGACCATACATGTGGAGTAAAGGTATTACAAACTCACATTTCATTATATACACCGATATCATAATGGTATTGAAAGGCAGATAAATGATGAGTCTTATATATATCGCAAATATTCCATAATTTTTCCAATAAATGTTTTTCAAATATAATTGAAACAACTAACCATATTATAACTATATTGTTAAATGGATATCATATCAATTACGATATTATAAGAATCTATTAGGACACCGCCATAAGTGTGTTTAAAACCAGTTTTTAAAATATGGCTTTGGCTATAAATGAAAATCAAACACTAAGGTCCATCAGATTTAATAGTCATATAACCACGAATGATATTAATATCTATTCAGGACCGACTATATTTCCCTAATGTATGCCCATATATTTAAATATAATTGGAGAATACATAACTTCTATGGGTTAAGGCTCTAGATTCCCATGGTTTGGCATAAGAATGTTAGGCTTCACTAAGATTAGAGGGAGGAGTAATTCTAGAGATAAATATTGCTTATGAATTTATAACCAAAGGGGTGGTTTATGTTAAATATGGTGAGTGATACATATATTATTATATATAGTAAATATGTTTACAAATAACCAATAAATGAAAACATTCCAAGGTTGAAAATTATGTATAAATTCAAGTAATGGATTCCATATCCCAAGATTCTGGGACTCTGTGTCTTTAATGATTCAAATAATTTAGATTATTGGTGAGTATTCAACAGAAAATAAACGTGGATGGTAAAGATGGTACTAATAAACCATGATTTTTTGTCGAATGGTTAATTCTATGAAAAAACCTATAAACTGTTCACATGACTCAAATCTGCTTGAATTCAACTTTTCAAAGAATATTCCTATGATCATTATATTTGGATATTGATAGTCAAGTACACCTTATTTGGGCAAGTCTTTAGATAATATGTTTATATAAAATAATGAAAAGGTGGACCTGTGATATATGACTACAAGGAATAACTAGAAATAGTTAGTGAAATCAACATATTCCAATAAGATATGAATATTTAATAAATTCATTTACAAAAAAAATCATACATAGTGATTATAGAATATTTTTTTCGAAACGAATGAGTGATATGTGTTTCTAACTAGTTATAAGGAGAGATAAAAGTTATGAAGATAGATATGTTGATAACATATTGAAAAAATGTTGTGTCTTACTAGTTTTTTAAGACCAAGGAATGGAATTTCTCCAAGTATGACATAAAATAGAAATCATGTTCTAGGTAATAAGATATAAAAAAATAGATCAATGGACTTTATAAATCTAATAATATTATATATATTAACAATGTACTGAAAAATAAATGTTGAAACAAATTGATGACTGAATTTTTTTTAGAATATAATCCTTCCAGCATAACATATGTGGGTACAAGAAGAGTTTATTGAGAGTAAAATAATTTCAAAAGCTTGTGTTCTAGGAATTTATCTCAACTTCCATGATATATAATGAACTTTTATTTTAATAATGCATAATAGGTTAATATTAATTATATCCAATATAACTTCATCAACTTGCAGTTATAAAAATCTAAAAATATTTGAAAAGTAAAACAGGATGAGTTTATGGTGTGTAGAAAAGTGAGAATACTATTTATCAAGGGAATTGAACACTTTTCTTTAATTAGATAAATTTTATCTCGCATCATAAATTACGATAATGTAATATGAACGAAAAACTTATTACAAACAATGGTTTCTATATCTAAAATATATGAGCATATTGTTGTATATGATGCTTCTTAAGAAGTGATTTAACAAAATCATTTTTCTTATTTTGAGTTATAACAAAAGAAAGTGTTTCATATTTATTATTATAGTATCTGATTATAGACTTAGTCGGAATTTTAAGATTTTGACATGGTAATAAGAGGTTGATACTCAGTTATATCACTACCTGAGGCATTTTCTTTAGGTAGTAATATTGCAGTAATCATATTTTTCACAAAGACAGTGGATTTAGAAACCATAGTCATAGAAAAATGGTAAGAACAATATTTATATCTATACTCAATTGTATCATGTTTAATATGTGATAACTAACCAGTCATTAGTTGTTGACTCAAGTGCAAGTGAATGTCTATTTGAGTTGGTTCCAAAGAACCAACTACTCTATAATTTAGATTACATGCATGTTCCAATAAGTGAATATTAATTTAAATACCTTATAACATTTTGATTATTCTTATGCATAACATAAATGTGATATTGTCCTAGAATATCTATCATTTTGAAAATATCATAGTAGTTCTCTATTATGAAGAGAACCTTGAATTTCCATGATGATATTATTACTCCTAGTTCTATAGTTAGTTAACATTATATGATGGGTAACATTGTTTTTTGAAAATCCAGTGAAAGTACATGTAATAATATGAGACATTGTCTAATGAAGTCTTTATCTGGTATTCTCTATGATGATAGATTATGAAAACAGGCCCAACGGTAAGAATTCTTCTTATTTATACATCATCATATATTCTTATTTGTTATTGTGTGTAATGTTCCTTAGTCTTTATTATTATTATCAATGTATGTGAGGAATCATGTACATAGATTTACTGACCAAAACTCTGATTCCATATGTTCATGAGAATTAGGTTGTGTTCGGTGAATCATGAATGACATGTAATTAATTAATATGTTGATAAAGGATTTATATTATCCAAATTTATAAAAGTTGATATATCATATTTTGATTGAAATATTACAATCTCATTAAATTACATGGTCATGGTGTAACGATGTTTACTTCATACATTCAAAGAAAGACATATTAAGCATATAGGTTGCTGACACAGCTGTGATACCTATGTGATGATATATTGTAAAAAAGGGATTATACTACACAGTGACTGCTCACATGTGGTTGTTGATTTTTTTGGCATTAACTTCTTTATCTTGGGTTCCTTGACCCATTACTGGACAATAATCATGAATTTTATGAAGTCCCACCAAATTCTAATGAGAATTAAGCCTAGAGGGTTATACAATACGTGTTTTAGTTGATCTAAATTAAATTCTATTTGAATTTAATTAATGGAATAAATATTATTCTCAAGACTGAGGACTAATATTATGCAAGATTTATTTATTGTAAATATTAAATAAATATTTATTCTCAATATAATTGTTTTATTATGTGAATATTTAATATTTATTTATACATTATTATTCACATGGTGAGACATTCTGGACCTATTTCACCCATAATTAACTTATCTTTGTCTTCCACATAGAATCAATAGTGCTTCTCCATATGATAATGGATTCCAATTAAAAGTGAGGGTGTATGATGGTATAGTGGGGAGACATTGCCCTCATGATCAGAGTGGAAAAAAGTGGTGTAACATGATATACAAAGCAGCAGATCAATATAATAATTAGTAATTGTGAAAGATATATAATAGTGGAACAAAAATAGAATAGTAAACCCTCATATCATAATAACCTACATGATAATTCCATAACCAATAAGATTAACCAATATCATGTACAAAATGATGTCATGTCTGTATTCTATACAAAAGAAATACACAGGATATAGAGTGGTAGACATATACAAAATGCTACACAAAAAGGAAGAAAATATCAAAATCTATCCCAATAGCATCATGGGCATAAGATCAGTCCTCTTCTTTCATATTCCACCCTGTTATAGAATATCAAGAATCTATATTAGATTGTTACCCCTTGTCCCCGGTTGCATCCATGAGGTCTTCCTAGGTACCAAACGGTGGCCAGAATATGGTGTGAGAAATACACAGTAGTTCATCACCAACAATATATAATGAAATCTCGTCCAAGAATATATAAATAAGAAGTGTGTAGGTAATAATATAAACTATGATTGAAATATGTGAATCAGTTTCATATTGGGTTCTAAATGGGACATCCATCTAGTGCCACCCACTTTATCCTAATCCATTAGATCTCTAAATGATTACCAATTATGATTTAATTTTCAAAAGTGTATTGGGAATAAGCTCATTAACAATGCATCCCCATTGATCATATTTATTAAAAGGATAAACACAGCCCATGTCATTACACTTGATAACAAAAAAATATTACAATTCTATCATGTATATAAATTATTAAATGAATCCAAGTATGTTATGTTATTTATCAGGCATATAATTTATATTAATTAATATATTTGGAATCCTGAGCCCACATAAGGTATTCCTACATTGATAACCCAAGTATCACTCTTGTTGTATTCTAAACCCATCACCTTACAAGACCATCCATATAATTCCTTATAGAACCCAGGTATCGCTCTTGGTGAGTCATAAATACATTTCCCTCTAAGATCATCCTTGGAATTCTTATAAAGGGAACCCAAGTGTTACTCATGGCATGATATAATATACTACCCTCTAATCCCATTATTTTTATTCCATAAAAGTAACCCAAGTATCGCTCCTAACAAACAGTAAATTTATCTTCCCATGTGTGCCCGTCCATGGAATTCGTATTAAAATCCATTTATCACCCACGATGTGATATAAATCCATTTAATAATTAATTTTAATTCAATAAGACTAATTATTTCATCCATGGAGTTTTTGAGTTAGATCCCATGTATCACCCTTGGTATGGTATAATGAATGGTCATGGTATCTTAGTCTAACCATACCATTTAAGAATAATTTTAATCTGAGGGATCGATATCATTTATATCGATAAATATAATTCATCTCGGAAGGTAGTTTAATTTTATATCCTATGATTAAAATGTCTATAGTATAAAAAATCATTCCATTCAATTTAATTAAATCTATTTTATTTAATTAATTATTACCTCCCTATTACAAGTGGTAAAGAACACACATTGAAAGGTTAATCGCATTTTTTAGCAACTCATGGTTGTTTTTCTAGTTCAAAAACACCCTCTAAGGGGTGGTTTTATTGGGGGTACATAACCATCATCAATTATTATATGTAACATGGTCCATATAAAGGAAAACACATTTAATTTATAGAAAACTTTATTTAACATGAAAAAATTGGGAAGTTAATTGTGTGTCACAATAGAGAAATATATTGATATATATACTTTAAGGGAAAAGTATGAGACCACCTAAAATAGATGTGTAGTACTCTCCTTCTCCATTATCATCCTTTAACGTTTCCTAGAATGTGGGAAATTGATGAAATAGATGAATACCTATGAAAATAGGGAATATTAGATCACATAGATTTAGATTTCCATATGGAAATTAAAATGATTTAAGGAAGGAATAGAATTAAGGGATAATTGTTGTCTATCAAACACAACCACCAGTTAGTGATTCCAATTATGGATAGAGAAAATAGCTCAAAGACTAACATTGATTACCATAGAGAGCTCCAAGAATTGGGGAAGTTTCTATGTCTAATGTATGAAAAAGGATGGTGAGAATCTTAATATAAGTAGGGGAAATCATAATTTTCACTCATTTAAAGAGGATAACAATTTGGATGTGTGGTTTGGCCAAACTATGTTCCGACCATGTGACTCCACTAACTATGTGGTACAAATTGTGTGGTCTATGTGCACAGTTTTGAGAAAATTGTGTGTATACCATGAAACCCTCTACAGATCCTCTACATCTCCCCACATAGTTTACAGAAACCATGCATCCTTAGGGGAATGATTTAAAAAAATCATGTGGATATTATTTTTCTTCCAAATCTCAAAGCTCTGAGCTTTTATTATTCTCTGGTTCTCTCAAAAACTCCCATAAACTCTTCAGAATAACCTCAATTATAAAAATTAATGTTTAATTAAAATTTAATGGGTATGTACCTCAAAATAAAAGATATTATCTTAAAATATTCCCTCATTAAAACAACTCTTTCCCATTTTTTCCTTAAAAGGGTGGTAAATCATCATATAATAATAACTCTAGCCACTGAGCATGTATGTTGGTCTCTCGCTCGCAAGTCTCATCTGTTACATGGAATCACTTATATAGTACTTGACTAGATGAACTGACCTGACTCAAAGATCCTTTTTTCTATAATCACTAATACATATAGGATGCTCCTCAAATGATACATCTACCTCTAAATCAACCTAATAAGGCTGAAGAATATGATTTGGGTCTGAATAATAATGGTAAAACTGAGATACATGGAATAATTCATTCAGGTCTTGGTACCTCTTTGGTAACTGCAACTGATAGGCTACTAGTCGGACTCTCTCTAAAATCTCAAAGGTCCTGGTATAATTAGGTGAAATATTCTATTGTTTTTGAATCTATCTTTGTCTTGTTTTTTTAAAAAGATGCGAGAAAACCCAATTCTTGACCTCAAAATCTAGAGTTTTTCAATGGTTTTCAACATATTAATTTTTCCTAAATTGGGCTATAGCCATGTACTTACTGATGATCTGTAGCTACTCCATATTCCCCTAAATGAGACAAGGTGCCAATAGTGTTATCTCTCCTACCTCTAACTAGCATAGGGGTAAACGACACTACCCATTATATAAATACTCAAAAAGATCCAACTGTATAGTCACTTGGAAGTTATTATTATAAAGAAAATCTGAATGTTATTGGTGTTTCTCCCAATACCCATCAAAATCAATGATTCATGCCTAGAGTATGTCCTCTAACACCTGTATCATAAGATTGGACTAATCGTTGGTCTGTGAGTGATAGGTTATACTTAGCAATACCTATGAACCTAGTTCCCTCTAAAACTACTTCCAGAACTATGACACAAAATGATCATCTCTATCTGATATGATATTATGTGGACCTCTATGAAGGCATATGATCTCTTTTACATATAGACTTCCATGATTTTCTATTAAAAAGTTATGTCTAATAAGTAAAAAGTGAGAGACCATTTTCTACCTATCTATGATCACCCATACTATGTAATAGCTTTGAGGTGACCTGGGTAATCCCATCAAAAAATCTATAGTGATTTCATCCCATTTTCTATCAAGAATGTAAAATTATATTAAAATCCATACTGGTTGTTGGTTTTCTTCCTTCACCTATTGACATGTGGAATACTGACTAATAAAATCAGCTCTCTCCCTTTTCATATTAGACCACCATTAGTGGTGGCGTAAATCATGGTATATCTTTGTAAGGATAGTATATATCACTAAAGAAGAGGCAAGAGAATCTTTAATTTAATCTAAAACCCATACATGACCATTAAGGCATGATATATCATCGTTATCAACAATCCAACTAGGTGGTGGGTCCTCACCTGAAACACCCTCCCACAGGACCAATCCCTCAGACTCAGAAAACTACCACATATTTACTCAATCCAATATTGAAGAGGATAATGATAAATATTTGATTACAATATTTCCCTGAGGTTCCAAAACCTTCAAATGTATCTTATAAAGAAAGACCATAAACTCTCACTCACTACTGACCTCTTGAACTGCCTATGTACAAGTCTTCAATTTCATAGAATTAGTAAGGATATTACCTTTTCCAAGATTATAATCAAGCTCAATGTAAAATGGATTTAGGTATTGAAACCATATTTTCTTCTTGAGATTCAATTCACAATGTGAAAGCATATACTTGAGGATTTTGTGGTCCGTGTACACCAAAAAATTCTCTCTCAGAAAATAGTGCCTCCCAAAACGCAAGGCATGAACCAGAGCTGCTATCTTAAGATCATGTGTCAGGTAATGATAGTCATGAGGCCTCAAATAACATGACTGATATTCCATGAATCGATCTACCTACATTATAATGACCCCCATACCAATTCATGATGTATAGTAATAAACTTTTTTTCCTCTTCTATGGTCAGGTAGAATTCAGATTAGTACTGAAGTCAATATACCTTTTATCTATTGAATGTATTTCACATATTCATTCAACTATGTAAACTTGAAACCCATCTTTTTTTAAGCCTATGAGTGGTGATATAATAAATATTAACTCCTTTATAAAGTGCCTATCTATCCATCCCTAAAAAAATTCACATGTTAGAGACATTCTTGGTCTACTCCCTGGAAAATTTGGCTCTTGCGTTTTATGGGTCAACTGATACTCCTATATTTGAGATAATGTCACCGAAGAAGTGGCCTTATTAATACAAAAGTTTCATTTGGTGATCTTAGAATATAGATAGTTCTCTCTTACTATATTCAGTATGATCTCAAGATGTTCGACAATATTGTGTTGAGTATGATAATACACCAAGATTTCATTCATGAAGACTACTAAAAATAAATCCAAATAAAGGTGAAAACCCGGATTAATCATATCCATGAAAACATATAGCATGTTCATAATATTGAACCACATGACCAAATACTTCTGAAATCCTTATCTACTATATAATTTTATACATGGAATATCTGATGGTCTAACACACACCTGATGGTAACCCAACCACAAATTAATCTTGGAGAAAACCTTCACTCCTCATAGTTGGCCAAAGAGGTTTTCTATATATGGTAGTGGATACTAGTTATTAACCATAATCTAGTCAATCAATGGTAATCTACGCAAATCCTGATGGTATCGTTCGCCTTCTAGGTACAAATGATAAGTGAACTATTAGAGTTAGTTCCCTAGAACCAACTAGTTTGTACTTTATATAACATTACTATTAAAAGTATTTAATATTAATATAAATATATTATCTGATATTGATTGTTGTTATGCATAAAATCGATGTGATAATGTCTTAGAGTATCTCCTTAATAATGTCATAGTAGTTCCCTTCTATGATGAGAACCTTGATATTACATGACGATATTCTTAAAAATAGTTCTACAGTTAGATAATATACTATGATAGGGAACATAGTATATAGATCATCATGTGAGAGTAATCATAATTGGATGGGGATTCTCACACATGATGTTCAAATATGGTAATCTCCAAGATGGGTGATTATGAGAACAGACCAACCAGTATGAATTCTACATCTTTTGGTGTTATCAGATATTCATGTCTATGAGCTTGTGTGATGGTCCTTATACTTTAATATTATCATTGTTTAATTTGATTACTCACACACTTAAATTTAATGAAAATAAAAACCATGCCATATGTTGGTGGGAAGTATGGTACATTGGGTACATCATGAATGACATGTTATTAATGGATAAGTTGGGGAAGTATTTTTCCCTTTCAACTTTATGAAAGTTGATATCTCATCCATTTGATTGAAATATAACTATCACATTAAATTCCATGTCCATGGCATAGAATCATTTATTTTAAATAGTTAAAGAGTTGTGTATCAAATATATAGGTTAACGACACAGATGTCAAAACTTCTTGATGATATATTTAGAAAATGGATTATATTACATAGTGAGCATTCATATGTGGTTATTGATGTTGCAACATTATGTTCTTTCTCTGGGTTTTCTTTACACATTACTAAATATTAATCTTTTACTTTAGATATACCCCCCTAATGCTAACGAGAATGAATCCTAGAGAGTCACACACCAAGTGTTTATGTTTATCTCAATTAAATTATATTTGAATTAATTAATGGAAGAAATATTATTCTCAAGGATGAGATATAATTTTATTCGTTTTTTATTGATTGGATAAATTAAATAAATATTTATTCACCATATTGTGAATTAAATTTATTTATTTATTTTATTTAATACTTAGTATATTTTTATTCCCTATTTTGTGGATAAAAATATTTATTTATGAATAAAAATTTTAAGAGGGGATTCAATAAATTTCAAGTAGTTAAAATGGACCAAGACCACATATGATGATAAATATTAATTTACAAGCCAATAAAATATTATATTTTATTACACATTTTAGTACATTCCATAAAAATTATTGTTGTTGTTTTTGTTGTTGTTGTTTTTTATTGTTGTTGTTGTTCTTGTTGTTTTTTTTGTTGTTTTTATTATTATTATTATTATTATGTGGAATGAGGTTTAATAAATTTTTTAATATTATGTAACGGTTGGTACATAATTAAATATTATTTTACCCTAAACACTAGATCTATAAATATATGGTAATTTCTACTGGGTAGGTTTAATCGATAATTGAGAATAAATAGTTGTTGTGAATAATATAATTATCTATCTCCATCTAAAATTTCTCCTCTATTCCTCTCAAGGATGATAAGAACTCATTTATTCTTGAAGGATCTTGGAGAAATGATGACAAAAAAAATAAGAAAATTGATTTTTTGTGCTATAACTTGGAAATTAATTGGGGTTTCTTAGAGATCAAAGGATAATGTCTGGATCCCCACTATAAGGATTCTATCCATGAATCCTCAAAGTGAAATGAAGGTAATGTGAATGAATTTTCAGAAGATCAAAAACTTCATCAAATAATGTATCCTAACATGAGGAAATAATTTCATCCAATCATAAATAAATAAATTATAAATTTGATGTGAAAGATCCTCTCTCTGGGTTATAGGGAACTCTAAATAAAAATAAATTTAAATTTCACACCCTCTAAAGGGGATTCCAGTCTTCCCATAACCTACAAGTGGTATCAAATGTGGTTAAATTTTAAATTTATAATTATTTATTTCATTATATTTTAATATGTTCAATCATGGTAGAATTTTTAATTTAATATTATTCATTATTTAATCCAATTTTAATTAACATGTTTTCTAAATTTTTATTTATTAATTCAATATTAAAAATTTCTTATGTTAAAGTATAGATATAGAATGGTTGGAGATTCCATCGAGAAGTGTCAAGGAATCTGGTTGGATAACATGGGATTACATGGAATGTATCTAGATAACCTACTCTGTACCAAAGTGCACTACACCTGGACGATCCGTGAGATACACGATATGCTAAGTAGTAATTACTCATGGTGCATTTATATCATTTCATGTGTAGATCAGTCCAACCCAGGAAATGACATGTGGGATTACATGTCATGTAGCTGGTGTACACATAGTGCAGTCTACATGGGTTAGTAGTGAGATACACACAATTAGTGTGGTCATTATACAATGTCAAACTACATGACAATGACATCATAGATCATTAATGATATAAACAATTTGTATTTGGTTTATATAACGTGTAGTTCATCATTTTACATATCCAATATACACATCGATTCATTTGGTGAGTTGTGAGGACACACAACATGAGAAATACATAGTGTGTAGCTGCTATATACAAATCATGTAGTCACGAATGATAAACATTCTAACTTATTCAGCAAGTTTTACAAACATAAGAGAAGCATGATACACATCTTTTAGCTGGCTTGTACATGTTGTGTATTCTATCCAAGGTACATAATCAAATCCCCAGGAATTTAACCTGGTTATACGACAATCGAGGTACATGATGTGTAACTTATAAACACATGTCATGTTGTCTCCCAACAAAGGAGGGAATTAAATTTCATTAAATTGAACCTTACAACATTAAAACCATATTTTATTTATTTCTATACCTAGTGTGTTTTAAAATTTAATAATTTATTTAAATTACCAATTAATTTATATAAATAAATATATTATTATTGGTTATAATTCTTATTTTCCATGAATTCTATTAGTGATGGGTATCACCATATGAATTTGGATGGTCATTAAGATGAAATCGAATTAATTAATTAATTCAAGAACTTTTATATTAATAATAAATAAAGAATAGAAATGAATGTTAACCAGTTTACTTTTGTTTATATTTTTCATGTGTGATAGTTTATAAGCTTGATCAAGACCCGTGTATGTGTTGGATATTTTAATTTAATTTATTAAATGGGTTTCCAATTATTTAATATTAAATTAAATTTTATGGTTGATGTGTTATCTCTTAATCTATTATTATGTATATCTTATATGTCCATGGTTATTAATTTAATACCCATTAACCAATTCTTTGGTTCCCCTGCCCTACATGTGAGTTATAAATACTTGTAATTAAAAAAGTATCCAAATGTGTATGGTGGTGGTTCAAGAAAAAACCATAATTATTCCAATCCAAGTGATAAATAGGTTGACATGTTGAATGTTGTAACCCATGAAAAAATGAGTACAAGGAGTTATTACCCATGTTCCTAGGTTAATTTATTGTCTGATTAACAAATCAGTCATTATATAATCATATGATCGGGACATTTATTTATTTATTTATTTCTGTCTAGGCATTATTTAATTTACAGATACAAGATCATGATCACATAAACAAATTAATTAATGTGAAAAAAATGGATTACAAATAAATAATTATCCAATATGGTTAATTAATTAAATAACATCCACTTAATATTTACAAGTCATGAAATGGATAAAACAAGATAAAATGCAAGCATAATTATTTAAAATCCCTCAACTAAATATTAATTCCGAATTTTCCTTCCATCACATGATTAGGAATGAAACCAATATAACTAAGTGTTTCACTAATCCAAGTTTACACACTTACTTTTATGATGTGAGTTATTATGAATGTTTTGGGTTAACATAACTATTTTACCTCAAGAGTAGTATACCTTTATTGGCATAATGTAATTTAGAGGAAAGTGTTTAGGAAATCCAAGTCAGTGTTTCTAGACTGGGTAATGCACTCAATGGGTCAATGAGTTTCAAGACCATAGTTAGAAAATATGTTCCCACCTAAATACCTTCAAATAGATTGACCAACCCGTGTTGGTTTTTTAGGGGAATATAGAACCTTATCACTAGAATGTATAAGAATATATAAAACCTGATTTCAATGGATTGGGTTATTCAAACATGATAAAATAGTGGGATATTTAATAAAATTAATTATTATTATTTATCACATAATTTTTTAATCAAAAAAAGTACTAATTTTGTATTTTAATTATTATAGAAAATGGAAAGTAAAACCATGAAACAATTGTGATCATTCTCAATATAGGGGTATGTCCTTACAAATAAAAATCTCCCAATATGGTAAAAACATTTATGTGATAAATTTCTATCATAAAGTTTTCATTATATGTTGGAATCCCCTATTCTTTTTCTACCAACCCAATAGGTGAGAAAAGAGTGAAAGGATTCATTTTATATATATATTGAGGATTATTATTATGACTGTTGTATTATATCATTGACTATGTTCAGAGAGTTGATGATACAGCATAAAGACATAGATTCATACACCATAATATCACATCTATATTCTCTTAAGAAATATAAGGAAAGGATTAAAATAAAAATGATCATCAATGCACTATATCATTGTAAACTGAAAGAAGGGAATTTGGATATTAAACATACTTTAAAAATGTTGGGTTATATTGATTAGTTGGTGAGTTTAATATTCCACTTGGATAACTAATTATCCATTAAAATTATATTATTTCCCATACCACCAATATTATCCTTATTTTTTCATGTTTGGATAAATAAAATAGTGAAATCGCTCAGGATACTTGTTTCCATACTTCACCAAGAATACAAGGATTGGTTGAACCCTGTTTCTCCACCTATTTCAATACAAATTGTGAAATAAAATTCTAAATATCCCTAGATAATATAAATTCAAAAGATAATTTATGGAATCTTTCAAACAGAAAAAAATATTTAAATGAATAAGAATAAACCAGAGGCTATTTTCTTCTTATGTTAAAATAATGGACACTAGAAAAGAAATCACAATACATCAAATAGAAAAGTAGTTTCATACAATACATGTATATTCATCAAGTTTATATTCGCAACTTATGTATTAAATAGAATATTCTTGAAACATACAATTATTTAAATATAAAAAACAGGAAAGAATAAAAATCTTATAGAGTGAAATCAAAATGAGTTGAGAAAGGGTGATTCCTATATCAGCCAAGGGGATCTCACTATTTATCATTACCAAATTGGATTAATTCAAGTTTGTAATAAGTGTTGTTGAAAAAAATTATCATTGTCTGGTTAGACATAATGGGACATTATTTCTTTTTTGGAATAAATGTTTTTATGATAATTCGGTACTAAACTAACAGTTTAGTAACTCTTGAATCAAATATGTATATTGTAATGAATTAAGAATATAAAATATAAAGTATTACCCAATTGTGAAAAGATAATTATTTACCAAAAAAATTGAAATTAGTTGGTTTTTTATACCCATAAATGTGTTTTAGTCTAAATTGATCTAAGATACTTGATAAAAAAGAAAACTAGTTATCATTTTTTAGATAAATAACCCTTTTTAAATAAAGGTACATCATAAATATTTTTAGAGTTTATTCAACACAACCACATGAACAATTCTAAAATAAAGATAACTTCATATAACTCATGATGTTATTATAAGAAATTTTAGAAATTCTTAGTGAAGTAAATGAGTGAACATGGTAAATATTGAGGAATCTCTAAATAATATCTTATGTAAGTAATAATTGATCATATATGTGGAGTAAAGGTTATCCCTAACTCACATTTCCTTCTATACATCAATTTCATGATGGTAGTAAAATAGTGATCAATGATGAGTATTATATATATTATAAATATTCCATTATTCTTTCCACAAAATATTTTTTAAATAAAAGTAAAATAACTAACTATATTCCAACTATATTTTCTAATGGATATCTTATAAATTCTGATATGATAAAAATCTATTAGGATACTATTGCAAGAATTTTTTAAATATTTTCTTAATATTTGTCTTTAGCTACAAATGAATATCAAAACACTAAGGTGAATCTAAGTTAATGATCCTATAGCCACTAATGAAATTAACATCTTTTCAAGATCGACTATACTTCCATAGTGTAATCCTATCTCTTTAAGGATTATGGGAACATAATTAACATCTAAGATTTAGATCTCCTGATGCACAATGGATGGTGTTGGAATAGAAAATCCATTGAGCGTAGTGGGAGGAGTAGTTCTAAAGACACATACTAATTAGGAATGTATAACCCAAGAGGTCATGTATGTTCACTACAGTGGATGATACATGTATTATTTTATCATAATAAATATCCCAGCAATGAAATAATAAATGGTAATATGATAATGTTGAAAAGTATATATATATTCAAGTAATGGACTCGATGTATTGTGATTTGGGGACGCCAAATATTTTTTATGTTTTTAAGACTTGATACTATTAGTGAGTATTCAATATAAAATAGACATAGATGGTATAGGATGGTACCAATAATGTATGATTTATTTTTGAAAGATATAGTCTATGAAAAAACTTATACACCAATCATCATGAATAAAATAATTGTTGTATTATAATTTGTAAAAGAATATTTATATGATCATCATATAAGGATATTTATTTTCAAGGACATAAAACTCAGAGGAAACCTTATGGTAGATGTCTATAAGACATGAACAAAAGGATATCATATGGTATATGTCTACTAATAATAACCGAAAAGGGTTGGTGACATCAATAAATTGAAATAAGATATACATATTACATAAATTCAATTATGAACAAATCACACATTGTGATCATAGAATATTACTTTGGAAATGAATGAGTTATATGTATCTCTTCCAAGTTTGTGGGAGTGATATAAGTTTCCAGTATACTTGTGTTGATAACATATGAAAAAAAAAATTGTGTCATGCCAGTTTGTTAAGACTATATAGAATGATAATTCTCTAAGTATGACTTGAAGTAGAAACCATTTTTTAGGAATAACATCTACATAATACATTTATATGATTTCTAAATCAATCAATAGTATATATATTAACATGTTATTGAAAATCCAAGTTGAAACAATTCATTGCCAAATTGTTGTTGGCATATAATCCTTCTAATATAACATGTATGGGCATAGGAAGAGATTATGAAGATTAAAATAATTTCACAACATTTAGTTCGAGTAATTAATCTCATGTTCCATGATATGTACTGACATTGATATTACTGATGCATAAATTATAATAGGGAATATCAAATAGATTCAACATAATTTCATATGCTTACAGTTAGAACTATCCCACAATAATTAGAAAAGTAAATCTATATGAGTTACTAGTGTCCGGAGAAGTGAGAATACTAGTAATCAATGGAATTGAACACTTGTGTACACATTGTTAAATTTAATATAGAATCACAGAAAATGGTAAAGTAATATTCATGAATAACATGTTATATCTAGTGGTTTTTGTATCTAAAATATTTGAGTAAGTGGAATATTATGATGTATCTTAAGAAGAAGTTTTAGCAATGTCCTATTCCAATTTTGGGTTATACCAAAAGAAAGAGAATTATTATTTTATAATAATTATTGAATATGTATTTAGTCTGGATATTACGATTCTAACATGGCAACAAGATAGTAATGTTGTTGTAAACATATTTTCCACACAAAAATGTGTATTTACTAACCCTAACCATAGAAACTTAATAGGGCTAGAAGTTTTAGCCATACTCAGTAGAAGCATGTTTTTCATGTGAGGATTTACTATTTGTTATCAGTTGGTCCCTAGTGAATGTGAGAGTTTATTGGAGTTGTTTTCTTAAAACCAAATGATTTGTACTTTATATTATATGAATATTAAAAGGAGTTAATATTAATATAAATATATTAAATCATATTGATTGTTATTCTGCATAACATTGATGTGGTAATGTCCTATATTATTTATCACATTTATAAGGTCATAAAAGTTTCCTTCTATGATGTAATCCTTGAAATTCCATGAAAATATTCTTAAAAATAATTCTACAATTATATAATGTATTATGATAGTTCACATAGTGTATAGATAATTATGTGTGAGTAATCATAAGCAGAGGAGGCTTCTTATCATGAAATTTTCACTTTCTAATATCCAAGATGGGAGATTATGAGAATATAACTACTATTAAAAATTCCACATATTTTAGTGTCATTTGATATTCTTATTTACAATCATGTGGAATAGTCCTTGGACTTTGATATTATCATTAATTCATTTCATGACTCATTCACTTGGATTTAATAACAAAAACTATCATTCTATATGTTGGCAGGAAGTAGGGTACATTGTGTGTTCCACGAATGACATGTTATTAATGGATAATTCTGGGAATGATTTATCCCTTAAATATAAATGGAAGTTGATATCTTAGTCCTTTGATTGAAATATAACTATTACATTAAATTCCATGGTCATGGTGTAATGAAGTTTATTTCAGATAGTCAAAGAAAGATGTATCAATCTTATCGGTTGATGATGTAGATTTGAAATATGTTTCATGAGATATTAAGACAAATGGATTATATTATTTATTGAGCATTAATATTTGGTTTTTGATGTGGTTTCATTAATTTCATTCTCTTGGGTTCCCTGACACATTACTAGATTGTAATCTTATACTTTAGAGGTTCCTTCATAATTCCAATGAGAAAAAATCCTTTAGGTTCACATACTAAATGTTTCTGTTGATAATTAAATTATATATGAATTTAATTAATGGAATAAATATTATTCTCAAGGATTAATAGTAATTTTATTCATGTTTCTTATCACAAAAATTAAATAAATATTCATTAACCAGATTTTGAATAAAATATATTATGTTTATTTTATTGAATATTTAAAAAATATTTATTCATTGATTTGGGGATAAAAGTATTTATTTATGAATAAAACATTTATTCATGTGTTCAACAAATTTTGAGGAGTTTTAATGGACCAATACTACGTCTGATGAAAAATTTTATTTTACAAGATGGTAAAATAATATATATTATTGCACAAGTTAGCACATGCACCATAAAATAATAATGTTATTAATATTAATATTATTATTATTATTATTATGAAGAATGGGGTTTAATAAATATTATAATAATATATAAGGGATGGTATTCAATTAAATAATATTTTAACCTTAACTCTATCTCTAAAAATAGATGGTTATGTCTATTGTGTAGGGTTAATCAATAATTGAGAATATAGAATCAGTGTTCATAACAAATTTATCTCCCCCCTCTCTATAGTTCCACATATCTTCCTATCAATAATGATAATAACTCCTTCGATCCAAAATGATCTAGGAGCAACCAAGAATAACAACACAAGAAAATTGATTCTCTATGCTAGCACTTGGAAATCAATTAGCATTGCTCAAAGAACAAGTGAGCATTTGTGGATCACCACTGGAGGTATTATACACTTAAATCCTTATAGAACAATAATGGTAACCCAAAATGGTTTTCAAAATATCGAAAATGTCATTGAATAAAGGATCCTAATACAAGGTAATCATTTCTTCTAATCATAAATAAATTAATTATAATTTTATAAATATTTCTCCTCACTCAATGATTTTGGAAACTATAAATTGAAAGAAATTTCAATTACACTCCCACTAAAGGATCTTCTACTTTTTCCAAAACCTACATAAACCCCATAGGGAATTACTATTACATATAAAAACCTTTGTTTTTAATTCTTTGAGCTGCCTCTTGAGCTCCTGGAGCTCTATATTGGCCATATTATATGGAGGAATGGATATTGGTGTTTCTCCTGAAACTAGCTTGATAGTAAACTCTACCTTTATCTATGAAGGGATAAAAAAAATTACCAGAGAATACATCCTTGAAATGATCTACTACAGGAAGTAAATCATCTTTATGCATTCCCTAATCATCGATATAAAGTCTAATATTCTGGGTTGTTAATCCACCCCGCCTATAATGCTCAGGTCCAAATCTAATTTCATGAACATTACATTAACCCTTATGAATATAACTACCACCATATAGTGATGTAAAAAATAACCTTTATAGATAACAATACAAATAATAATGATAAGAAACCAACCATCCCATTATAATTATTATGTCAAAACATGTCATCTCAAGGATAAAGAGTTCCCATAAGAAACAATATCCACCTATCTCAAGGGGTAGTCCTTAAAATGTAGAACATACCCAATTAATTTCCTTATAAAGTATTTAGTGTCATTGTAACACAAAAAAATTGAATCTTGAGAATAATTCTCTTCACTATAGCAACAAATATTAAGGAGTGGGGAGCTCCAATATCAAATAAAGCAAAAACTAGAGTAAAGGCTACTAAGATCATACCTATAACCTTAAAAATAGCAGAACTTAATCCTTAGGTATATGTTTTATTGTATATATTTGAACCTCTCTACGACCCTGAGATACAACTTGAATACCTTAGGACGACCTACTTTACTGACACAATAAATCATGTGTATGGATCCCTCGACCATGACCACCTCCTCGACTTGATCATCTGGTAGTTCTCTAGATCCCTACTTTAAGAAGGAATAATGAACCCTCTCATGAATGTGGATTCAGTGTAGCTCATCTCTCCCTAACCACTAGTGGTAATTTTCTACAAAATATTTAAAGATAACCCATCATTCCATAATCCCTACACTCGATTGGATTCTTGATACACTAGGTCTTCACATGTCTTGGCCTACCACACTGATGAAATGCCAACTAACTACTTTATAGCACACTATGACTAGTGCTTTTTACATTATAAGACTCAAAATAGAGCATCCTACCACTTTTATAAGGAATTATGGGTCTAGGATAAAACCCTCCCTAGCCAACACTTTCATCATCTCTCAGGTTACTCTCAGTCATGAGTTCTTGTTTCACTATTGTTGATATGGTAGTTGGCCAGAATACATTCACCTATGATTAGATGTCATACATAAGACCATCTTAGAATTTTATATCCCTGGATAACTCATCACCAAGGAGTTATGATGTAAAGTGCTAGAGATTCATGAAATATCAGGAGTGTTCTATAACTAATAAATCACCAAGCACCAGGTGTATAAACTCTCTGTCATTATTATCCCTCAACATCCTGGGATAGAAATAATAGATGAAGGATATCTATAAATCCATCTAAACTATATCCAGATAAAAATCTACCTAGGTAAAAATTTCACACCATTGTTTGGTATAATATCATACTATAAATGTAGCAAGATTCACTCTTCTCCCATGATGTGTCACAAGATGCTCAAAAATAGATATCATAGCCTCCAGCCATAACTTCACAGCCTATGGGCTTTCATCCCCAAAAAACATGGGTGGATTTTTCTGCTAGAACATTCATGTAAACTCTTCCATATTAGTTTTAGTCCATGGGGATCCCTGTATAGTTTTCATGATCCATAGAAAACCCTCCTAGAATTGTGAATTAATTCCTATGTCAGGTATACTAGGAGGTTCCACAACTTGCTCTAATATAGGTAATACTGGTAGCTCATGGACCACTACCTTCATAGAATGGTTGTCTATAACCTCTTGGAACATGACTCAAGGACTTCATGGTGGAATGCCTCTACAAATTCTTAGAATATACCTTAGATAATGGTTATAAAAATATATATCACATATATAAAATTATAATAGGTACAATCCTTACTATATAAGAGTCATGCGCCTCCGCCTTACCCTAAAGTCAGGTATGGGTGTTGTATAATACCATGGGGAATAAATATAGACACCTCCTACTACCCACAATTAAGGTTGGGTTGGGTTCAAGTTATTTATTTCATATCAAGGTTTCTAGTATACATTATGTCAATTACAAGTTATAAAGTAAAAAATCATTTAAGTTACAATTGGAATCACCATTTAATGACAAATTTTTTAAGAATAAATATTTTTTACTCATTTATATAAAAAATGGTGTATTTATATGATTCATCATTCCCAATATATGAAGTACTACACATTATACATTTCAATTGGCATGTAATGTAACTAAAACAAGGTCCTTACCTCCGGTTTTAGAACATAATTAGTTTATATATGATTGTTTGACCACATGGGTTACCCTTCCAAATTTATAAATTATCTAACACTTTATAAATTGTTATTTGAACCCACTTAATCATATTCATAAATGTTTTATCCCATATATCTAATGTTCGATGGATCAAAAATGTTATAATTTGTTAATTATAGTTTCACTAACAATCTATATAGGAAAACACCATTTAGGTTGATGAAGACACATTAATAATTGATATCATATAATAAATAAAATAATACGTGCTATCATAGAGAAATAATACTATTAAACATGGATATAATCACATAAGCATGGAATAAAATTAAACGTGAAGCATAATCATGAAGTCAAGCAATACAATCTACATGTCATGGCATATGCATAACATGTGAATTTCTATGTTCCTAAAATGATGCATGAGTTCAATTCCATCTTTTCAAATCAGAATAAGGGTAAATTTTATTAAATATCAACAATAATAAACACTACTTATCATGTGAATCACACAATGGTGAAATGAATATAATTATAATAGGCATAATATGGAATAACAATTCCCTTCCCAGGTAATTTGGATTTTCCCTTTATGTGGGTTAGCTACTCCTAGGAACAAATTCATTACTGAATTCTAGAACATTATTTTTCTCTTATATAATAACACAAATGTTAAAAAAAATGAAAAGGTACTTTGATATAACATTGTGACATCCCAGACTTGGTTCACTTATAAGTAATTGAACTTGGTCTGCAACATAGGCTCAGGCACACCTCCCCATATGCCAAATGATGTCAACTAGAAGTGGTGGTATATAATTGTATAGTGGGGAGAATATATCCTTAGGATTAGATTGGGACATATTAACATAACGTGATAGAGAATGCAATAAATCAATATAATAATGAGTAATAATATAAGCAAAATATTAATGAAACAATAGTGGAATAGTAAATCATTCTATCACAATAACTTGTAAAAAGATTCCATAGCCAATAAAATGAACCAATGTCATTTAAAAAATTATGTCATGTCTTCATTCTATAAAAATATAACATACAAGGGATACATATGATAAGGTACATACAACATGATACATAAAAAAGAAATAAATGATCAAATGTTATCCTAATATCAATGCCAGCTTAAGCTCAGTCCTCTGCACCCATACTCCATCCTAGTAGAGAAGATCGTGTATCCACAATAGGCTAGTTCCCCTTATCCATACCTATATCCAGGAGGTCTTCCTAGGTACCAAATGATGACCCAAATAGGTTCTGAGATATACTCAATAGGACAACACCAATTATGCCAAATTCCATATGATATATGAATATATAAAGACGTAGTGCACATATAATAATATAAACTATGAAAAAAATATGTAAATCACATGTTGTATCAGGTTTCGAATTGGAAAGCTGACTGATACCACCTACTTTGACCTAATCCAAAATATCTCAGAATGATTTTCAATTATAATTTAATTTTAAAAAGAGGCATAGGACCAATCTCATTGCCACTAAATCCCCTATTGATAAAATTTTGTATAAGGGATGAACACATCCCATGTCATTACACTATAAAAAGGAAAATATAACAAGGTCGTCATATCTAAAAAGTATTGACTGAATCTATGTTTGTTCTTGGACTTGATAGAAACGTCATTTAGATTGTTTAATCAATTTGGCATCCTAATCCCATCCAAGGCATTCCTACATTAGGAACCTAGGTATCACTCCATGTTTGATAAAAAACCAATCACCCTAAAATCACATCTATGTAATTCCTCATAGGAACCCAAGTATCTCTCTATGTAAGGTATAAAGACATTTTCATCTAAGTCCATCTTTTGAAATCTAACATAGGGAACCCATGTTTCACTCCGGGCTTGATATAATATACTTCCCTCTAAACCTATCCTTAGAATTCCATGAAATTAACCCATGTATCACTTTTGTAATAAAGTAAACCAAACTACCCATGTGTTCCCATCCATGGAATTCATATGAGAAGACATGTATCTCCCACTACATGATGTAAATCCATTTAATAGTTATTTTTAATTCAATAAGCATGATGATTCCATCCATTGAATTTCAAGTTAGAAACCATGTATCACCCTTGTCATGGAATAATAGATGTCTGTGGGCTCTCAATGTAAACGTACCATTTACCATGACTTTTAACATAAGTAATCCATATCATTTGTAATGATAATTATAAATCACCTCATAAGGTATTTTAATTTGATAGCCTAGTATTTCAAGGAGTATCATGGAAAAAATACTTCCATTAAATTTAATTAATCCTATTTTGTTTAATTAATTATAACCACCCTATACAAGGTGTAAAGAGAACACCTAAGAAGGTGAATCAAATTCATAAGAAACTCATGGTTGTTTTCCTTGTTTAGAAGCACACCCAAGGGGATGGTTCCATTTGGGTTTCTCAACTCTCACAAGTGATTACAGGTCACATGGGTCATATAAACATAATTCTACACATTTAATTTATGAAATACTTCATTTTAGATGAAATTAATAAGAATTCTGGTGCATGGTATTACAACACAACATATAGATAACTATACTATAATGGAAATGCATGAGACTACTTACCATATATGGTTATTACTCTCCTTTTCCATTATCAAATGTTAAGTCAGGCTAGAATCAGAAAAATCAAAGAAATTGATGAAAACCCTAAAAATAGGGCTTATTATCTATCATAGATTTGGATTTTTATATAAAAATATAAACTAAGAAAGGAAGAGGATATGAGGGTATACCCTTAGCTATCCAACGCAACCAACAATGAGAGATTCCGAGTCTGGATGGATAAACTTGGTCAAATCCACACAATGATGGTCATTGAGAGCTCCATGTAGAGGGAAAGAAACCTTGTGATAAAGAGGAAAAGGACGATGATATTCATAATACAAGGATATGAAAATCATCATTTTCAATCATATAAATAGGCTCATGGTTTTGCCTCATGATTTTTCAAAAACATATTTAAACCTTGTTGCTACATTCCCAATGTGACACTAAGCATGCGAACTAGGTGCATGGTTTGGAAAAAACGTGAATAGCCTATGTTCCCCTCTCTAGACCCTCTATAGAACCCCACATGGTTTACCCAAACCATTTTCCTCAGTTTCATGGTTTAAACAAACTAAGTTCCTAGTATGTTTCCGCCAAATCATGGAGCTCCAGACTCCGAATGAGCCCTATATGCTCCTAAAAACAACCTTTAGGCACATCCTCCAGGATAAAAATAAGGGTTTCATAATTTATTCATTGAAAAAATAATAATTAATAAATAATTTAATTATTTACTGAATATTTAATAAATATTTATTAACCAGATTTTGAATATAATATTTATTTATTTATTTTTAAACAGGTTAAGGATAGGTCTATTTTATAAAAATAAATGAAAAACACCCTTTTTACAGGGTTCAGAGGGAACCTTATACATGAACTGAAATCCCAGGGTCACAAAGGCCTTATAAAATGAGTAACCAAAATACAAGGAAAACTCTTGGATGTATAGAATGCACCACGTCTCTCCATCATTCATAAGCCTCATTTCCCCTATTCCAGAAATCTACCTGTGAAATAAGGAAAAATGTTGCATCCCCCCCCCCCGAACACAAAATATATTTCATCAAGATGTACTAATTAAATTTGATAGGGAACCCTTCATCCTATAATATAGTGTGGTAGTAAGGTCAGATAATTGGTGTGAGTACACATGTCTCTCTTTAGAGCCGCCCTCTTGACAGTGTCTGTGTGATCACCAACAACACTGCCAACCTGATGTTTCAAAACATTATCCTTATCACATAGTATAATAAATACAAGAAGGGTACCCATATATCCTAAATAAGAGTACAAATGGTTTCATTATGTGTGTTATCCCAACCATCCTTCTTTCAAGGCTTCCCACTAAGAAGCACTAAATGTGTCTCCATGTTTTTATCGCCTTCCAAATGCATCAGGATACAACTTAGTCTAAACATGGACCTGATCCACCTATAAATGATGAACCAATGTACCATGAAACAAATATATAATGAAGTTATCTCCAAAATCCCCAAATAAAAATGGAAACTAGGGAAGAAACCATTGTCAGATCTGCTGCTGCACAATACTATGTCGCCTTCCGGTGTGAACCACTATGAAAACCCCAACGGCACCCCCTGACACTGAGGTAATCGCCAAAGTCTTGTTTTCCATCACAATGGACTCTATAATCCACCTATAGTGATTATCATCCCTATTCCTACACCGCACATCCCTATGAGGTCGTCGTTGAGTGAACATGCATAGGTTAGTCGCCTCATCATCCGCGAACTAGTTGAAACCTAGCTGTAGAACTTCTACGGTCTACTCTCTTACCAAAACAAGAACACCCAAGATTACTATGCCTTAGTCTCCCCTTAAAATCCCATGAATTTAACTGAGATCAGATCAGTGAGGATCTATACCCATCCTCCACTAATAGATATTGAATCATAACTTGCTGTAAGAGGTTAAATCACTATCCCAGTCCCTTGACCTAGCATGGACACACCCTCTATGCTTCGTACTCAAAAATATTAGTCGGCTTTACTAGATCTATCCTATCTGGAAGGACCCAATACCGATAAAGGACCATGAAATAAACAATATCTATTCATGTACGGTCGTAGGAAATCATACATCCAATGGAAGTTATTCTCCATAGATAACCATAAAAAACAATGTCAAAACTCTAGATGAAGCTGCGAAGCCACCCGATCATCAATGGAAGCCCCGATCGAGATCACCTCAATGAGAGATCCTATTACCAAGATGATTATAGCCGGATGAGTGGACCATGATTTACTCGATGATAAATATTAATTTTCAAGATGGTAAATTAATATTTATTGTTTCACCAGTTTTTACACCCCATAAAAATAAAAATAACATTATTCTTATATGTAATGGAGTCAGATGTGGTTTAATATATTATTTAAGGGTCATATTTAAATTAAATAATATTTTAACCCTAACCCTATCTCTATAAATAGATTATTATATATATTGTGATTAGGTTGATTGATATCGGTCAAAATTGAGAATTGTTGTGAACAATGAAATCTAGATCTCTATCTCAAGACTGAAAAATGTTGTATTGATTCTCCCACCTCCTCTATCCTCTCAAGAATGAGAGTTCAATGATTATTATTAAATCATAACTAATTCTTGTAGGGATCTAGAAAATCATAACAAGGTGATTGATATTCCATGATAGCACCCAAAAATCAATCGGCATAGTTCAAAGATCAAAGGATCATATTTGGAACACCACTGGAGTTATTCTACACTTGGATCCTACAAGCATACTGAGGATGAACTGAAAAGGGTTTCAAATGATAAAAAACATCATTGAAGAAATATAACAGGATCAATTTATTCCTTCTTATGAACTATTTAAATTAATTATAAATTAAATATCAAAAGCTCTCCGCCTTGAATATCTATAATAAAAAACAGCCAACAAGGTTAATAAAATTGGTTGAGAAGCCATACTAGAAGTCATGGTGATGTTTTGGTCTACCAATAAAAACATAAAAGAACAAGATATCCTAGGTGTAGTTTTATCATGACTTAGTGGATAGGTATAATTTTAGGCCAAAATGATCATGATAAGAAGGTCTACACTATAGTGTTCACTATTTTGGTTGAAAAATGCTTTGTCTTTTTTTACCTGTTTGTGTTTCAAGATGTGTTGGGAGTTCATTTTAGTTAAGAATAGTTAATGATGACATAGATTATTAGATGATTTTTTGTATATATACCTCAATAATTAATTTCATTTCTAGAATAATAAATTTTATATTTATGATCCAACAAGATCCAATCGATCAAAATGAAGTAAGAGTAGTTGAGTTGGTTAATGGAAATTATCGGTTTGAAAATTTTAAGATTTTATATTATTATTGGGAAAATTTTGGAGGTATGTGAGAAGAATAAAATAAGATAGTTGTGGAAGATAAGAAGAGAGAAGAAGGATTTCATAATAGGAAGAATAATGGGTAGTTCTATTTAGAAAAAAATGAAGATATCATACTCAGGTTTCTACAAGTTGAAGAACAATATGAAGAAAAAAACTACATAAACAAATGAAGGATATGTTTGAATGTTTTTTTTCTTGTTGATATCCATTTATTTATAATTTTTATAGTGAGTAAAGCACTATCACAATTGTGAGACATTCTATAACATGATTATAAGGATATTCACTACTTATTGTACCTACATGTTAAAAATATTGGGTTGTATGGTCTCAGGGAAATATGGATCATGACATGGAATAGACTTCTAATTTTCAGTGGTGAAACTTGTACATATGATGTACCTTTGTGTGTGTGCGTGTGTGTGTATTGTAAAATGATCAAGATTCACTTTAAACATTGGTTATGAAAAAATAAAATGAAATTTAATCACTGATTCATCCCCTCTTAGTGATTCTTCAATAATCCAGGAGGTGTCATTTCTGAAATGATATTATGTAATTTATGTCTCCAGAAATTTAGTATTCTATTGATATGTAATAAAAATTATTTAATTGAGAAATATTATTGAACTTTAATTAAATTTCATGATTTGTTGGATATTTCTTATTTTTTATTGTATATATTATTTGGTATTACTTTTATTAAATTCTATAATTTTATTACTTGTAGAAGATACTGAAATTAGGTATGGTGTTGAGTCTAGACATGTTAGTATTTGAAACTGATTTATTGCATTCTCTCTTTTATTTGTTTTCATAAGTTACTCTCTGAATCATTTTATTATGTTTTCAAGTATATTAAATTTAAATTGGTTTTAACTAATTGTTATTTTTATTATAGATATAAAAAGTATTTTGTAATTTTTATTCTTATCGTTTTAATTATACCAATGTTTGATGTTTTTTAATTTACTTATGTTTATTTTTGTTTAGTAAAAAATAGTATCATCCTTGGTGGGGAACCCTTAGCTAGCCCTCAACCACATATGGGGACCTTAGGGTCAACCCCATGGGATGTCATTCCTAAGGAATCCCCACAATATTATGAGGATTCTGGTTGGCATAGCACAAGCTAAACGTACATGGGACCATATATAAGGCCCTAAATGTTTTCCCATAGTCAAAAAGGTGTTCTAGATCACCTATTGGGATGTGGACCTTGTGTGTGTGTGTGGGTGTTGTGTTTTAAACTTAATTAAGCATCAATGGTTCTTTATTAATATACCTTTCAGCATCCATATATTCAAATCAGTGTGGAATTATCATATAATCATTATTGTTAATCTGATTTAAAATTTTGAACCAAATTTCATCCATAGGATCTTAACCCCATAATCCATCTGATCTCAATGCTTATCCCAAGTTCACATTTGTACTCCTTCATGTTCTTCTATTTGAATTTATATCTTATTCCTCAACTAACCTCAACATCCACTCATCTCCTGTTCAAAGGTATATGCACTAGTGCTTCTTTTAATTTCTTGTTTAACTATATTTTTCATCAATTTTTTGATCTTATTGAACTCATGTGACTTGTTATACATTTCTTAAAACCTTCTTTTTTATCATGGTGTGATTTCAAAATTTCGTTATTCTTATTTATTATTATTTTTTAAATGTAATCGTTTCATTTTCTTTCTGAAACTATTCTTCCAATTCTTCATCCATACCCTTTTTTATATTGTTTGATTGATAGTGACACCATTGGATGCTAATGTTGGGTCATGATTATAGCAACCCGAGCCTTTTACATAAAACAATTCATGATTTTAAGCATAATTAATCATCAAAGTACATGTTAAGGATCGTTAAGTCTAGTGTCTTGGAAGACTAGGTACATAAAACATAAAACATGGGGCCAAAAAAAACATCTTTATTTAATCTCCATAAAGATCTTATAACTTCTTTTGAGCCCTTACAGCCGCATAGGGTACCCTGTGGAACACATGAACAAAGGGATGAGCTAAAAAGCCTAGCAGGGTAATGAACATAAGGATACTCAAGCACATGAGTTAGGAGTCATGACATAATGATATCCAAAGAATTAAACTTATAAAATAATTTAATTTAAGCATGGGAACATAAAAACATGGAATCATATAAATGTGGAAGAATCATAAATCATATCTTTGGTATGGGTCAAGGCTAATCGCCAATCTCGTTTCCCATTTTAGTACGGGTCAAGGCTAACCGCCAATCCTATTTCACATCGCATCTCATGAGACATAACCTTACCCAATGCATTGGAGCGCTATATTGGTGCGACCATCTCAACATTTTGATGAATATTATTTCCACATAATTATTATTACCACATATACAATCATACATAATCAACCATAAACAAACATAAGGGTACCCATGGAAACAATTGGGTACCACAATCATGACATAAATCATAACCAATGGGTGTATCATGAAAGTGTCCATGCAAGGAAATAATTAGAAAATACATGGACGTTAATATGGTAAAATATGAATATAACATGGTAAATGGTGTCAAACATAAGTGATAACATATGAGAAATGTATTTTATAAAAACATTAGCATTAAAACATTTTTGTGCGGTTTTAAGATAAATACTTTAGAGCTTTTAAAATAGTAAAGAAGACATTCTTATATATAAAACCAGAATTGAACCAAGAAGGTTTTCATAATAAAAATGCAGAATTTTCAAAGATATTGGTGTCTTAAAACAGAATATAGAGTGCACTTGAAGTTGGATAAAAGTTTGGGAAGTTCCTTTAAAACGAGTGTGCTTATTGGAAAGTATCGAAGAGAGATTCACTTAAAAGCATGTATATCCCCGAAAGAGAATGAGAGATGGATCTTGGAACATGAGTTTGGAGAATATAAACAGAATGTTTAAGTTCTACATAAAATAAAATACAACAACATTTTGGTAAATAGAAAGATAGAGCAACCCGAAGGAATAATGGAAGTTCGGGTAAAATCCATCATGGTTTATTGGCATGGAATCAGGTGTAACTAAGAGGGATTTATTAGAGAAATAAAGGGTTTATAATCACTTATAAAACATTAGGAAAGTATGGGGAAGGTGTATAAATGTACCCCATCACTTGGTATTACACAAAAAGGCATAGCATAGAGAATAATCTTGATTAAGAGTAAAAAGGGGGAGGATCCCTTACCTTAAATCTGTTGGTGTTCTCCACTTGTTACTAACAACCTGGATAAACAAATTATGCTTATTAATTAATAATTCCAGAACCTCTTCTATATTCAATTTATTTATTATAACCCTTTTTAGTTCATTCAAATCCTTTTTGATTAGTTATAAGGTTAAATTTCATTGTTTGGGATCGTTTCCTTACATGGCTTTAAAAGATCGATTCACTTATATTTAAGTTTGGATTATATGGAAGATGAAAGTGGTTGTCCAGAATTGAAGTTATATTATTTAGTTAATATCCATGAGATTATATGGTTTTAATTTTAATTAGGTTACTTAGAGTGAAATCGAATTATTATATATATAACCATTTTGATAACAGTTTTTATTAATCGGTGGATTTGATTACAAAGAATGTGTTTTGATTTATAACTTAATTCCATTTGTACCAAAGGATTACAGAACCAAAAATAGGATATATTACATATATAATAATCTGTTTTAACCATAAGACAAATGGTTTCATGACCAGAATTAAAGATAATAATAGAAATTGAGAAACTGTTGTCCTTGAATGTGCTAAATTAGCACATCTCAAACGATGTTTTCATTTCTTCAAATAAAAGGGTGGGGAACGGAGAGAAGATAATGAAATATACCACTGGCATGAAGAAATTCCAATACATGTATGTTACTGTATTTATCATACTATTATGGTGAGGGGAGGTGGGGAAAGAAATAAAAAAGAAAAGAACATAAAAGAAAAGATGAAATTGGGAAGAGGAATTTTCCTCTTGAGGCTTCCTCCTTTGAGAACCTCTTAAGTGGGGAGGTTTTGGTATTTTTAGGAGGCTGAGAGATTTTGGACGTGGGGGAGGACCTTGGGGAGAGATTTTGTCATAATAATGGCAAGGCACGTGGCTTGAGTGGAGTGGAGAGAAGATGGCGTGTGGGGGGGGGGTTATAGTGGAGGAGAGGAGGGATTTCATAATATTATAATCATTAATTTATTATTTCTTCCCAATATAAGGAATAGTAAGTATTACATGACTAAGAATAGTGATTTTATCATGTTATCCCTAGACAAGTGGGCTTACATCAGCAGAACATCATCGATGACTCAATTAATCCATTATTTAGCATTTATTGTGAATTATCAGATTCTACTATTCATAAAAATGCAAGTATTTCAGAAATATACAAAAATTTCACCCTATCCATTTTCGACATGTAGAATCCAAAAATGAATTCCATTTTTCAAAAATAATTTTCTAAATATGATTATTTCAATATTGAATTAATATAATAATTTTTTATCAAAACCAGTTTTAAAACATTCATTAACTTATTCTAAAATATAGGTATATCGTACTTCCAACTTGAATATTATTTTTATACCACCATAGGTGAGGTTACTATTCATTAGGGCATATCACTATTCATAAGTGTATGTTACTATTCATTAGGGTAGGTTCCTATTCACCAAATATTATGTTGTCCTTGTCAGACTCTAAATAACTTACTAATTACAACTGTGTATGCCGAATTTTTTGAATTCCATACACAGAAGTGAAGAAATTATGTTTATAGGTCACTTAGCACTTAGTAGTTCATTATGTTGTGTTTTCATGTAATTTTATGACATACTTATGAGAATGTAATTTCCATTGAAAAGAATTGGGTCATTAAATTCGTCTCCCCTTACGAAATTTCTCCCTCGAAATTTCGTTTTACATTCTAATCCAAAAATAGGTGTGGGTACTTTTCCTTCATTGCTTCCTCTAATTCCCATGTTACCTCTTCGTACTTATGTTTTCTCTGTAGTACCTTGACCAGATGAGTAGTCTTGTTGCGTAGAACTTTTTCTCTATGATCCACAAACTTCACTGGCTGCTCCATGTAAGAGAGATCATCCTCCAACTGTACCACCTCAGAAGAGAGTACATGTGAAGAGTCTGGTATGTACTTATTTAAGAGGGATACATGGAAGACATCATGTACTTTCAAAATGGTAGGTGTAAGTGTCAGTCGATAGGCCACAACATCGACTTGATCAAGGATCTTGAAGGGGTCGATGTACCTGGGACTTAACTTCCCTTTCTTCCCAAACCTGATGAACTTATTCCATGGGGATATATGAATAAATACCATGCCTCCAACTTTGAACTCAAGGTCCTGTTGATGGTTATTTTCATAACTCTTTTTGTCGACTATGGGCTGCCTTGATATGTCGCTGAATGGTTTTCACCTTCTCCACCATTTCTTCGACCATTTCAGGTCCTAGCAGCTTACGCTCACCAACTTCATCCCAACATTCCGGTGTTTTTCACCTTTTCCCAGAAGGGGCTTCATATGGTGCCATTCAGATTCTCATGTGGAAACTATTGTTGTAGGATAATTCAACCAGTGGAAGATTTTGGTCCCATCCTCCTTTGAATTCCATTGAACACGCTCTCAAGATGTCGCTTAATGTTTGAATAGTTCGCTTAGATTGCCCATCAGTTTGAGGGTGATAGGCCGTACTGAAGTTCAGTTCAGTTCTCAGAGCATGCTGGAGACTTTTCCAGAACTTTGAGGTGAACCTCAGATCCCGATCGGATACAATAGATAGTGGTATTCCATGTAGTCTTACCACTTCTTTGATGTAAATCCGTGCAATTTGATCCAATGAGAAGTCCTCTCGAACCGCGATAAAGTGAGCTATCTTCATAAGACGATCCACAGTGACCCATATAGCATTGTTTCCTCTAGATGTCTTTAGAAGTCCAATGAAAAATTCTATGGTAATGTTCTCCCACTTCCATACTGGTATGGGTAGTTGTCACGACCCATCCTAGTGGGGGCCCGCGCTGTGACTCCCCAAGCCCACCTCCAATAGGCCAGGGGCTGGTGACTAGCACCGAGTAGGCATATTACTAACATGGGAGGCATTGCCTTTGTACCTGTACACACGCACACATCTCTAAGCCCACAAATGCTGCAATGTAAAAACCACTAAGGAAAAAATAATGCATTCATACAACTAAACCCAACCAACAGAGTACGATGAAAGGTAGAGCACTGTAAAAGTAAACTAGGCCAAAAATACAATCCCACCAAAAAGAAAATGAACAAGAGTCTGGAAACTGTAAAGTCCAACCTATAAGCACAAAAGGTACTGGGACTGCTGCTCGTAGCCATAGGAACGCCTCGGCCTGTAGGGAACTCAGAAATCTCGGTCCTGTCCTTGTCCTCCATGGAATCTATCAAAAGGTTGCTCGTCTGCACAAGACACCAAACGTGCGGGCAAAGCCCGTGCAGGTGTGAGTATAACAATACTAAGTAGAGGTCCCCGAAAACCACAATGCAATACACAAAGTAAAGGTACAGTTAGCTATGCATAGTATATGTCTACGAAACATATAGAACAAACCAGATATACTCAATATCTAGACCCGTGGTCTAGAGACAAGTCACACAACCCCATACCCCCGTAAGGGATTCTATTCAAATATTTTGTGATGCACCTGATTCCGAGAGAACACACTCCATGAGACTTATAGCTCTGATGACATCCGTCCGAGAAGTGTTGTTTGTCGGGAACTGTCACGAGAGGTAGCTACACTCATTATGGGAGATACACTCCTGAGTGGGGAAGATCAGTTGATAGATGCACTCATTATGGGAGACACACTCCTGAGTGGGAAAGATCTCGATACATAGATGAGGATCACTGCCAGGGCCATGGAGGATACCACGACTCATCCGGAATTCACCTGCTAAGTATAGGATCAACGCTCGGTAGAGTTGGTAACGTCGATGCCTAACTGTACCTAGGGTCTGGAATGGATAGAGTATCTCGATCTGGGCCTCTCGGATCGATGCCTGACTCTATCACAAAATGTCCTGCTGAAGGGATCCTAATCCTATGTGAGGGAAAGATTCCTGACCTTCAGGGGAACAAGAAGAAGGGGCACTAACCCAAAAGAAAGATGTTCAAGGCACGGTGAACAAAAGGACCAAGCCTTTTTCCAAAAATTACATGGCATATAGAAATGATACACGCCGTGTTGTCCGACCCGGGGTACTTCCCATGTACAACGGCTTGTGTCGTGAGGCTATTCGTGTAGAAAAACATAGTACACGGCGTTTAGTATAGAGTACATGCCATGTACGAGTAACAAGGGTTGGAAGCGTGTACCCTGGCCATGTGCCCGTACACAGTCACCAACCTGTGTACTCCGACCCGTGTCATCTGCACACGGGGTAACCCGCACTGTTGGCCTCGCCTGGCCGGGTGATGGAGTACAAGGTCGTGTACTCCATCCTGTGTCCATGTATCCCTAGCATACACTCCGATCTTTGCGTAGCCGCCTATGCCAAGCTGTACACGTCGTGCCACCTAAAGCCGTGTAGATCATCACGTGTCTGTGTACTACCCAAAGTACACGCCGAGCTTTGGGGAAAGTCCAACACGCCGTGTGACCAGGGTCACACGCCGTGTGATTCTTCTCTGACCCTGAAAACCTAGCTGCCACTACCAGTACTACAGGGCGTGTTCTTCGGAAGTACACACCGTGTATTATAGAAATTTCTTGAAATGACTCCCTTCGCCGGCGCGCCTCTCGTGGTGCTCTGGTCATCGATTTGGCCGTCCGATCGCCGCAAATCTCCTAGGTTTTGGTCACCCCGACACCACGAAGCCGCTTCCATCGTTTTTGGTCCTCCGATCAGCTCCAAAAATGTGTTCTGATCTTCCCACACAAAGAACATGTGAAGAACGCTCTTTTCGATCTGGTCCTATTTTTCATCCCCCATCATCGCTGCACCTCCATAAGGTTCTTGCGGTGTCGAACCTTCGATTTGGGATCGTTGTGTCACAGAACGAATGTGCAACGATCCGTTGTTCGCCGCCCCGTGAAGAATGCGAAGAACGCATGGGGAAAGATAGGGGAAGAAATCCAAATAACAATTAGAGGAATGAACCTCCACCATTGTTTTTCACGGCGTTGATCCGCTACCGTTAATAGGCTTAAATGGAGAAAGAATCAACAACAACATTAATCATGGATCAATTCCCAATAATCTTCCCAAGGAAAAATCCCTCCCACAAAAACGTATGAATCTTCATATCAACTTGTTTGTGGTTGATCCGCGTTCTTCGTTTAAACTTCAATACGGGGAAAAGAAATCGAAATAACAACCCCTACCTTACAAAAGGATTGATCGTTGATGATGGCGTCGCACTGCGGTTGTCATCGAGATCCTTCAATGTCGGCACAGCGATCCTTGATTTTGATCTGTCGTCGTTCGTCGCCGAGAATTTCCTCCAATGCCTCGCGGATTCGGTAGAGGTTCCTCTCAGTCATTGACAAAGATCAAAAATTGGTAAACCCATTAAAAAGGGAAACATGTTGGCATTTAATTAAGCGGCAGTATTAATGGCGTTGACTTACCATTTTGAAGTCATTAAGATGCGCCATCAATTTAGGAAATAGTTGCGTCGTTGCTGCGCTACAGCGGATGTTTCCTTAAATAAAATAAAATAAACTTGTTGACTTATTTTATTTTATTTTACTTAAAAAGTCCTAAAATTAACTTTTTCCCCTGACCCGTGTAGGTCGAGGTTAGCCTCATTCTTAGGTAAAGTCATTATCCCAGATGCAATGGTGCACTCAGATTTTTAATCCAGGAATCCGTTTGGAAACTACAACAACCATGCACAAGTGTCGACTCACATAACTTAAAAAAAAGTTCAAACCACCATTTCGGGATCACTGGACCTCGGAATGATGTTTCATCTTCATGCCTGGTCTCGAAATAATTCTATATAATATTTAAAATAATAAACAGAATATCTGAGATATTACATTATCCCCACTTTGGGGATTTACATTCCCGAAAATCCAAAACAAAGGCTACTCAAAAAGATGAGGGTACTGGGCATGGATCTAGGCCTCCCGCTCCCACGTGCTCTCCTAAAGATTCTCGTTCTTCCACCGGACACACACTAAGAGAATCGATCGACCACAAAGGATCCTCTCCTACTGATCCTCGATCTCCACCGTGTACTCAGCAAAGGTCCCTTCATCCTCGATGTCCAGCTCACCCCAGTCGATGACGTGCGATGGGTCATGCACGTACCTCCTCAGCTACGACACGTGGAAGACATCTTATAACCGATGCAACAGTGGCGGTAGAGCTAGGTGGTAGGCCACCTCACTAACTCTGCATAGAATCTGTAAAGGTATGATGAACCTCAGAGATAGCTTGACACCTCATCCAAATCTATGCAACCCTCGTTGAGGTCAGACCCGAAGAAAGATGTGGTCTCCCTCTTCAAACTCCAGAGGTCTCTGTTGCCTATCAGCATAAGACTTCTGCCGGCTTTGTGAAGTCTTCATCCACTCCTGGATGATCTGAACCTTCTCTGTGGTAGCTCGCACTAACTCTGGACCCATGAGTGCTGACTCTCCAGGGTCGGTCCAGCAAAGCGGTGACCGGCAGGGTCTCCCGTACAAGCCCTCAAACGGTTCCATACCAATGGTGGAGTGGTAGCTGCTGTTGTACACAAACTCCACCAGTGGTAGGTGGTCCTCCCAGCTGCGACCAAAGTCCAAGATACAGGCCTGCAAAATATCCTCCAGAACCTGAATGGTCCTCTCCGTCTAACCATATGTCTGGGGATGAAATGCTGTGCTCAAGCATAGTTGAGTCCCCAAAGCCTCCAGAAATCCCTTCCACAACCGGGATGTGAAGAGGGCATCTCGGTCTGAGACTATAGTCGAGGGGACGCCATGAAGCCGAACTATCTCCTGCACTTAGAGGCGCCCCAAGCTCTCCACGGAACACTGCTCCCTGATAGCTAGGAATTGGGCTGACTTGGTGAGTTGGTCAACGATCACCCATATGGAATCATGTCCCTTGGATGTCCGTGGTAAGCCTGTCACGAACCCCATTGATATTCCATCCCACTTCCACTCTAGGACTTCCAGGGGTGAGCTAATCCCGCTGTAACCTGGTGCTCAGCCTTAACCTACTGGCATGTGAGGCATCAAGAAATGAACTCTGATATTGCCTTCTTCATGTCTGACCACCAGAACTGTCATTAGAGATCCGGGTACATCTTTTCCACTCTAGGATGTACCGCCAAAGGGGATGTATGAATCTCCCATAGGACCTCCTCCTGCAATGCCACTAGTACAGCAGTGTGTCCTATGAAAATAAGTACGTGCTCCCCACCTTGTTATTATCCATCAGGAGAATGTCATGTGGATAACTGAGCACGTAAAGCCACACAGTCAACATCCCCAATTTGTGCCTCCCTGACCCACTGTAAGAGTGGAGGGGTGATAAGAATTGACTGTAGGTGATTTGTATCCTCTCCATCCACGAAGGATAACTATAACGCGATTAACTGCTGTGTCGCCTCATTCAACAGTTTTGAGCTCAACCTTCTGCTAAGAGCATCCTCCACCTTGTTCCTCTTCCCAGGAGTATAGATGATCTCAAAGTCATAGTCCCGGAGGAACTCTAGCCAACGACTCTTCCTCAGATTCAGATATTTCTATGAGAATATGTACTTGAGGCTCTTGTGGTAAGATTAGACAATAAACTGCTCGCCCATAAAGTAGTGTCGCCATATCTTCAATGCGAAGACTACCACTTCCAACTCGAGATCATGGGTCGCATAGTTCTGCTCATGTGGCCTAAGTTGGAGTGAACCATAAGCAATCACTACATGCCACTGCATCAGGATACAGCTGATCCCGGTCCCTAATGCATCACAGAAAACTATGTACCTGACACCCTCCTCTGGCAATCTCAAGACTGGGGTGCTCTTCAAACTCTGTCTCAACTTCTCGAATGCCTACTGGCACTTTTCTGTCCATACAAAGGGTTTCCCCTTCCTGGTCAAGGATATCATCAGTGCTTATATTCGGGAGAAGTCAGGAATGAATCTCCGGTAATAACCTTCCAACCCAAGAATGCTATGCACCTCCATTACGCTCTGAGGTGGATCCCATGCTAACACAGCCTCCACCTTGGTTGGGTCCATAGCTACTCCATCTTCTGAGATGACATGTCCTAAAAAGTTGACCTCCTGAATCCATAACTTACACTTTGAGAGAATCCCATAAAGCTAGTGCTCCCGAAGTATGTCCAGAACCATCCACAGGTGTCTCGCATGCTCCTCCTCTAATGCCGAGTACACAAGGATGTCATCGATGAAGACCACTATGAACCGGTCCAAGTAAGGCTGGGAGATCCGGTTCATCAACCCCGTGAACACTACGGGGGCGTTCTTCATGCAAAAAGGCATCACCAAGTACTCATAGTGACCGTAGTGGAATCTGAAAGCCGTCTTTGGTATATCCTCATCCCGCACTCGTAGCTGGTGATAGCCTGATCGAAGGTCAACCTTCGAGAACCACTGTGCCCCTCCTAGCTAATCTAAGAGGTCATCGATCCTCGGTAGTGAATACTTGTTCTTCACCGTCACTTGGTTCAGGCACCGGTAATCCATGCACAATCTCAGACTCCCATCTACCTTCTTGGCAAACAAGATTAGGGCCACCCAGGGTGAGACGATGGGTCTTACGAAACCCTTGATCTGTAAATCCTCCAACTGCACCATCGGCTCGCGAAGCTCTGTGGGAGCCATCCGATATTCCGGTGAGAAAATCGGTGTCTTCTCGGGGTGTAAGTCAATGTAGAAGTCGATTTTCTGGTGGGGAGGTAAGCCTGGAACATCTTCAGGATATATGTCCTCATACTCCACCACCACTGTTGGGAACTGGGAGCTCACAACATCTATTGCTCTGAGGGTAAGGCTAGCCAACTCATGAGTGATCGGCTACACCCTCTTATGCATGAGCCCATTTTGTGCTGCCTGGGTTTCCTTTTCTCTGACAAAGGAAAACCTCATTCCATCACGGTGGACACACCGCACCCTTCGCCTAAAACAATCAATCTGGGCATAGACCGAAAATAACCAATCCATACCAAGAATGATGTCATAATTCCTCGACGCTACCACCAAGAGGTTCCAACTGAAACTCTCTCCTCCCAGGGTAATATCACACTATCTCTAGAGGTGTGTGATCATCAAGTCTCCTCCCTTATGGGTCTCCAAGCGTAAGGATCGAGTCAACAGTTCTACCGGAATCTCCAGGTTTTTTACAAGACATGTGGATATAAAGGAATGACTGGCACCTGTGTCTATGAGTATGGAGGATAAGGTAGAAAAGACACAGATTGTACCTCAAATCATCCATGGATCCCTTGGGTCTTATTCCTCGACCACATGCAGTTGTCCCCGCCCCTATCCCCCAGCTACCTGAGCCTGGTGCAGACCTCCTGGGGGTGGCGGTTGAAGTAAGTCGAAGCATCTGCCACCACCTGTATCTCTCCCTGTTCCTCTGCCACATCCACTGCTTGGCGGGTCTGCCTACCCTATCCTCTACCTTTGCCTCGGTGATCTATCCACCACTTCCCTGTCAGCAGCTCGACATGTTGGGAAATCTATAGCGAGATTCCCCCTACTGTTGCATGTGTAGCATCACTTCTCCCTAGGATGACTGGATCCAGCATGAGAGACCTGGACTGTCGATCCCCTATCTTGGGTCCTCCTATGATGTTTCCCACATCCAGATCCCTATGCCTGACGTTGGATCCCTGCTGCCGGTGTCTCCTCACCCGTCTTCCTACTGCTGACTGCCGGCGGCTGTCTCTGCTCCACCAAAAAACTCTCGATCACCAAGGCCCACTCTGGCACTATAGCATAAGCCGATATGCATAGAGTCATGAAACTATCTCGGATGTCTTGTCTTAGACCTCACTCAAAGGTTCGAGCTCTGAAGTACTGATCCCTGACCATATCCATCGAGTACTTGGCGAGGTTGGTGAACCGTGATGAATAGTCAGCCACTGTCATACTGCCCTTCTGGAGCTGGAGTGGCTCCTGGATGCACACATCTCTCAGCGTAACCAGAGAGAAATCCTCCATGAAGAGTCTCTCAAACTCCATCCATGAAAGATTCTCCTCTTCATGAGTTTGCGTGGTCAGACTCCACCATCGTCTCGACGAACCCTAAAGAAGGATCGCTCCTAGGACCACCATCTGGTCTGCTGGTGTCCTCACTAGACGGAAAACTCTGGTCAGTGCCTCAAGGTAGTCCTTAGCCACCTTAGGGTCAGGCTCTTTGTGGAACATGAGGGGTCTCTATCTCTGAAACTCATGGAGCACGCTGAGCCTGGTCTCTTTTCCAATCAGTAGCGCAGGTACCACTGGCTACTCCACTGATGGTGGTATAGCCAGTGCACCACCTGGTGGCAACACCTGGGGAGCTGGCCCTTGTATCGAAGCCTTTACACTGAGAGATTCATCCTCATGATCGTGCTATTGAACCCTAGCGGGTATGCGTCATGAAGGCATCCCGTAAACAAACAAGATGTACTATGGTCAATGAGTATATCTGAATAGCTGACATAAAGGACATGGAAAACACAACCCATTACTATATGATTCATGTACCTTTTATTTCCCCGCAATCAGTGTTTTCATAAACCGAGTCGAAAAGCAGGTTATCAGAGTCCTGTTGTATGGATAGGTCGACCGCCGCACCAACACTGGGGTCCCTGGCCTAAAATCCAAACCTGAAACACTTAACACTGTTTTCCCAAACCAAACTCACAGACTCTTAGTCATAAGGTAGAACCGACCTCCTCTGATACCACTCTGTCACGACCCGTCCTAGTGGGGGTCCGTGCCGTGACTCCCCAAGACCGCCTCCAATAGGCCAGGGGCTGGTGACTATCACCGAGTAGGCATATTACTAGCATAGGAGGCATTGCCTAAGTTCCTATACACATGCACACATCTCTAATCCCACAAATGATGAAATGTAGAAACCACTAAGGAAAAATAATGAATGCATACAACTAATCCCAACCAACAGAGTACGATGAAAGGTAGAGTACTGTAAAAGTAAAATGGGCCAAAAATACAAGCCCACCAAAAAGCAAACGAACAAAAGTCTGAAAACTGTAAAGTCCAACCTGTAAGCAAAAAAGTTAATGGGACTACTGCTCGTAGCCATAGGAACACCTCGGCCTGTAGGGAACTCAGAAAGCTCGGTCCTATCCTGGTCTGCCCTGGACTCTGTCAAAAGGATGCTCGTCTGCACAAGACACCAGACGTGTGGGCAAAGCCCGTGCAGGGGTGAGTATAACAATACTCAGTAGAGGTCCCCGAAAACCACAAAGAAATACAAAAAGTAAAGGTACAATCATCTATGCACAGTATATGTCTGTGGAACATATAAAAAAACCCATATATACTCAAAACCCAGACCCGTGGTCTAGAGACAAGTCACACAACCCCATACCCCAGTAAGGGATTCTGTTCGAAGATTCCATGATGCACTCAATTCTGGGAGAACACACTCCATGAGTCTTAAAGATCTGATGACGTCCGTCCGAGAAGTGTTGTTTTTCAGGAACCGTCATGAGAGGTAGCTACACTCATTACGGGAGACACACTCTTGAGTGGGGAAGATCAGTAGATAGATGCACTCATTACGGGAGACACACTCCTGAGTGGGAAAAATCTCGATACACAGATGACGATCACTACTAGGGCCATGGAGGATACCTCTACTCATCCGGAATTCACCTTCTAGGTAGAGGATCAATGCCCGGTAGAGTTGGTCACATCGATTCCTGACACTACCTAAGGTCTGGAATGGATAGAGGATCTCGATCCGGGCCTCTCGGATGGATGCCTGACTCTATCACAGAATGTCCTGCTAAAGGGATCCTAATCCTGTGTGAGGGAAAGATGTCTGACCTTCAGGGGAACAAGAAAAAGGGTCACTAACCCAAATGAATGATGTTCAAGGCATTGTGAAAAAATGGACCAAGATGTTTTCCAAAAAGTACACGGTGTGTAGAAATGATACACGCCGTGTTGTCCGACCCCGGGTACTACCCGTGTACAACGGCCCGTGTCGTGAGGCTGGTCATGTAGAAAAACATAGTACACGGTGTGTAGTATGGAGTACACACCGTGTCTGGGTAACTGTAGTTGGCTCCATGTACCCTGGCCATGTGCCCGTACATGGTCACCAACCCGTGTACTCCGACCCATGTAATCTACACATGGGGTAACCCGCGCTGTTGGTCTCACCTGGCCATGTGATGGAGTACATGGTCGTGTACTCCATACCATGTTCATGTATCCCTAGGATACACGCCGAGCTCCGCATAACCGCCTCTTCCAAGCTGTACACGTTGTTCCGCCTAAATCCATGTAGATCATCATGTGTCCATGTACTACCCAAAGTACACACCGAGCTTCGGGGAAAGTCCAACATGCCGTGTGACCGGGGTCACACGCCGTGTGATTCTTCTCTCACCCAAAAACCCTAGCCGCCACTGCCAGTACTACATGGCATGTTCTTCTAAAGTACAGACCGTGTATTCTGGAAATTTCCAGAAACGACACCCTTCGCTGACGCACCTCCCGCGGTGCTCCGTTCATCGATCCGGCCATCCGATCACTACAAATCTACCAGGTTTTGGTTTCCTCAACACCATGAAGCTGCTTCCGTTGTTTTCAGGCCTTCGATCGGCTCCAAAAAGGTTTTCTTATCTTCCAGCACGAAGAACACGTGAATAATGCTCTTTCTGATCTGGTCCGATTTGTCTTATGCCATCGTCGTCGCACCTCCATAAGGTCTTTGCGATGTCAAACCTTCGATTTGGGATCATTGCGTCGCAGAACGGATGTCCAACGATATGTTGTTCGTCGCCACATGAAGAATGCGTAGAACGCGTGGGGAAAGATGGGGGACGAAATACAAATAATAATTTGAGGAACGAACCTCTGCCGTCGTTAGTCATGGTGTTGATATGCTCCCATTAATATGCTTAAACGGAGAAAGAATCAACAACAACATAAAGCATGGATCAATTCCCCATAATCTTCCAAAGGAAAAATCCCTCCTGCAAAAATGTACGAATCCGCAGATCAACTTGTTTGTGGATGATCTGCGTTCATCATTTAAACTTCAATACGGGGAAAAGAAATCGAAATAACAACCCTTAATTTTCGAAAGGATTGATCATTGATGAAGGCGTCACACTGCCATTGTCGTCGATATCCTTCAACGTCAACGCAGTGATCCTTGATTTTGATCTGTCGTTGTTCGTCACCGAGAATTTCTTTCAACGCATCGCAGATTCGGCAGAGGTTCCTCTCAGGCATCGCCAACGATCAATAATTGGTTAACCCATTAAAAAGGGAAACATGTTGGCATTTAATTATGTTAAATTATTAATGACGTTGACTTGCCATTTCGAAGTCATTAAAACGCGCCATCAATTTAGGAAATAGTTGCGTTGTTGCCACGCTGTAGAGGATGTTTCCTTAAATGAAATAAAATAAACTTCTTAATTTATTTTATTTTATTTTACTTAAAACATCCGAAAATCAACTTTTTCCCTTGACCCGTGCCAGTCAAGGTTAGCCTCATTCTTATGTAAAGTCCTCATCATGGACGCATCGGTGTGCTCAGATTTTTAATCTAGGCATCCGTTTGGAAACTGCCACAACCGCGCACAAGTGCTGACTCACTTAACATAAAAAATGTTCAAACCACCATTTTGGGCTCACTGTACCTCGGAATGATGTGTCGTCTTCACACCCGATCTCGAAATAATTCCATATAATATTTAAAATAATAAATGGAAAATCTGAGACATTATAGTAGTGGATTCATAATCCCCTTAGACTTTTGTCTCTCAGCCTTCACTTGCTGACATACGAGGCACTTTGTTGTATATTCGGCAATCTCCATTTTCATATTGTCCAACCAAAAGTTTTCTCAGAGATCTCGATACATCTTTGTGCTCCCTGGGTTGATAGAGAAGTTCGAGCTATGTGCATCATTCAATAGCTCCTTCTTTATCTTTGGATTAGATGGTACACATAATCGTATCCCAAATCTTACAAATCCTTCCTCGTCAATTTTTAAATCGGAGGATTTCCCATTTTTAAAAGCTTCCACCATTTTCTGAATTTCCACATCCTTTCTTTGAGCATCCTTTATTTTCTCCAAGAGGGATGGTTAAGTAATCATTTAAGAAAGGATTGATGATGTTCCTCCCTTAATGATTCCCATATCCATCCTTTGCAAATATAAGAAGATCGGATCCTTTCCAATTCTCATCATTGATAAAGATACATGATCCTTTCTACTTAGAGCGGCTGCCACCTTGTTTGCCTTACCGGGATGGTAGTGGATTGTGCAGTCATAATCCTTGATGAGATCTATCCATCTTCGTTGGCGCATATTAAGTTCTTTCTGTGTGAATATATATTTGAGACTCTTGTGGTCAGTATATATCTCACATTTTTCCCATATAGATAATGCTGCCATATTTTCAACGCAAAGATCATAGCTGTCAACTCCAGATCATGCGTGGGATAGTTTTTCTCATTGATTTTCAGCTGCCTTGAGGCATAGGCTATCACTTTATCATTTTTCATTAGAAAACAGCTTAAGCCTTTCTTAGAAGCATCACTATACACCAAAAAGAGTTCTCCACTTGAAGGGAGTGTGAGTATTGGCGCAGTGATAAGCCTCTTTTTCAACTCCTTGAAACAATCTTCACATTCCTATGTCCAGACGAACTTTACTCCCTTCCATGTCAGCTGGGTCATTGGGTTTGACAATCATTAAAAGTTCATCACGAATCATCGATAATACCCACCTAGACCTAAAAATCTGCAGATCTCCATTACAGAAGTTGGCATTGGCCACTCTTCAATTGCCTTCGTCTTGGAAGGGTCCACAGATATCCCTTTCCTAGTGATAACATGCCCCAAGAATGATACTTCCTCCATCCAGAACTCACATTTACTGTACTTTGCATACAAATTCTCCCTTTGCAAAGTCTTTAACATAGTTTTCAAATTCTCCTCATGTTCCTCCTTTCTCATGGAGTAATCAGAATATCAACAATAAAGACCACCACAAATTTGTCGAGGTATTCTCTAAAGACTCCATTCATTAAATCCATGAAAATTTATGGAGCAATAGCGAGTCCGAAGGGCATTACTATGAACTCATAGTACCTCATTCAAAATTCAGTCTTGGGAATATCTTCCTTCCTCACCTTTAGTTGGTGATATCCTGACCGAAGGTCCACCTTAGAGAAATAATTGTCCCCACAAAGCTGATCGAAGAAGTCATCTATCTGTGGAAAGGGATACTTGTTCTTTATAGTGATTTTATTGATCTCCCAATAATCAATGCGGTGGCGCATTGATCCATCCTTCTTCTTGACAAAGATGACTGGAGCACCCCACGGTGAAGCACTCGGGCATATAAAAATCTTCTCTATATTCTCCTGTAAATGCTTCTTCAGCTCTTCTATCTCTACGGTGGCCAGTCTATAAGGTGTATTTGAGATTGGAAGAGATCCAGGGATAAGTTCAATTGAGAAATCAACCCCTCGGTTAGGAGGCAGACCAGACAACTCATCAGGGAATACATCAGTTTAATCCCTCATGATGGTCGTGTATTCAGGAATGAATTTATCCTTTTTCCCACTCATTTGAGTTTGATATACTTTCATACAAGGAATTAGTATCCAAACTTGATACGAATATTCTAAAGGAGACTCAACTTCTTCCTTACACTTGTAAAGAATCGGAGGATGCTTCAGGATGTGAAAAGTGATCTCCCTTTCCCAACAATTGATGTTGGCCTTATACAAAGATAACCAATCTATGCCCAAGATAGTGTCGAACTCCACTAAAGGAAGTATGAAAAGATTTACTGGGAGGTTCAGTCCACAAAAATTAACCAGGGATGAGTTATAAATCATGGATGCAATAATTCCCCCATTCTCTATTCTCACGGATAAATTTTCCTCCAAATTTTGAGGTGGTTTTTGAATAGTTCTACTAAACTTTCAAGATATGAAAGAATGTGTAGAACCAGAATCAAATAGTACGTTCACTATTCATGAATGAATAACAAGCATACCTATCACCACATCATTTTTTGGATCCACCTCAGCAGTAGTGATAGCATAATCCCTTCCTTGTTTCCTTGGAGGTTGTTGTTGATTGCCTATGACAACCCTCAGCTTAGGGAAATTGTTCGCATAATGCCCAAGCTCCTAGCAGTTATAACACTAAATTGTTGGCTGACTATTGATTTGAACCTTCCTTTATTCTTCAACATTAGAGGGATTTTTCATATCCCTTTGGTAGTTCTTGGCCAGATGACCAAACTTTCCACATTTGAAGCAATTCTTGGTTCCCTTGAGACAATCACCAAGATGCTTCTTCCCACAATTTTCACAAAGGGGAAAGTGATACTTCTTTCCATCATGGGTTTTTTTGATGAACCACCCATGTTGTTCTCTATTTTCCACTTTTTGTCACTAGGACCATGAGTCCACTGAGAGTCTCCAATATCCATTTCAACCTTGAGGGCACAATGTAAAATCTCTTCATAGCTTTCAATGTACCAAATCTCCAACACTTTTAATAGAATCAGCTTTATTCCGCTAAAGAAGCGATCCACCTTGCTTTCGGTGTTCATGAAAAAGCTAGAGGCATACCTTTAAAGCCTTGTAATGTTCGCATCATACACCCCAATGGACTCATCGTCCTTCTTCTTGAGTCCAAGGAACTCCCTTTCTATCTTGAGACGGAGGGTTCGAGGAAAATATTTTTTGAAAAACATCCTCTTGAATTCCTCCTATTATATGGAATCAGATTCCTCTTGGGACTTTGTATTCTTGATCAGTGTCCACCACTGATCAGATTCCCTATAAAAATGATAGACTGCCAGTACAACTTTCTCTTCTTCCGAGCACTGGAAGACCGAGAAAATCTTTTCAATAGAGTTAATCTATTGTTCTGTGAGGAGGGGATTGGAAGACCCGCTACACATGGGAGTCCTTTTCTGCATGAAGGATCCTACGGAAACATGCTCTTTACATGAGGGAGGGGGATGTTCCACCTGATTCAAGTTATTATTCATAACTCAAGCCAGTTGAGCAAGTACTTCCATGAAGTTTTGACCACCCACTTCTGTCACATCAGGCATGTCATTAGGGAAATCATCACATTGCCTATCACATTGGTTGTTGGAACATGTTCTATTTATCTCCATTAACTAAGAAAAATAACGTATAATTAGAGGTCTTGAATACATAGATATTGATCATAAAAATAAACTTCGAGCATAAAAGTATGAACTTATAAATTATAAGAATATCCTGACTTGTGATTCCTTAGGTTTATATCTAGGTTATCTTCGATCTATTTTATAACTTATATTCTTATGGGATTCCTTTTGTCCCATAATAACGGTTTTTACTAAGCTTGTGAATCTACCGAAGCATATCCCATGAAAGTTTTGTAACCAAGAGTGCAGCAAGGCCCGTTATCAGGCACCAGTTCTCGTTTGTTTATAGCTCAAAGCGGTGTTTTAGGGTTTTACCTCTAGATACATATGTGCCATAGCCGCCTCTACCTACTCGTATCCAGATAGGGATGTATTTTCTTGAAAAACCACTTACTCTATACTCACCAAAATTTAGGATTGTTTTATTATACTTAGTCTCATGCTTAAGGTTCTAACTAAGTTGATCTATTCCTAATCTCCAAAAATAACTAGACCATCCTCTGATACCAACTATAGAAACCCGAGCCTTTTACATAAAACATTTCATGATTTTAAGCATAATTAATCATCAGAGTACAAGCCAAGGATCGTTAAGTCTTGTGTTTGGAAGTCTAGGTACATATAACATAAAACATGGGGGTAAAAAAAACTTCAATATTTAATCTCCACAATTAGCTTCTTAATTACTTTGAGCCCTTACATCTTCATAGGGTACCCTGGGGAACACATGAACAAAGGGATGAGCTAAAATTCCCAGTAAGTGAATGAACATAAGGATACATCTCAAGCACATGAGTTAGGAGTCATGACATAATGATACCCAAAGTATGAAACTTATAAAATCATTTAATATAAGCATGGGAACATATAAACATGGAATCATATAAATGTGGTAGAATCATAAATCATATCTTTTGTTCGGTTCAAGGCTAACCTCCAATCCTGTTTCCCATTTTAGTACGGGTCAAGGCTAACCGCCAATCCCGTTTCACATCGCATCTCATTAGACTTAACCTTACCCAATGAATTGGATAGCTATCTAGGCACACCCATATCAATATTTTCATGAATATTCTTGACACATAAATATTCTTACCACATATACAGTCATACATAATCAACCATACACAAACATAAGGGTACCCATGGAAAGAATTGGGTAACACAATCATGACATAAATCATAACCAATGGGCGTATCATGAAAGTGTACATGTAAGGAAAGAATTATAAAATACATGGACGTTCATAGGGTAAAATAGGAATATAATACGGTAAGTGGTGTCAAAAATAAGTGAAAACATATGAGAAAAGTATTTTAGAAACATTATCATTAAAACATTTTTGTGTGGTTTTAAGGAAAATACTATAGAGCTTTTAAAATAGTAATGAAGACATTCTTTTATATAAAACCAGAATTGAACCAAGAAGGTTTTAATAATAAAAATACAGAATTTTCAAAGATAATGGTGTCTTAAAACAGAATATAAAGTGCACTTGAAATTTGGAAAAAGTTCGACAACTTCCTTTAAAACGAGTGTGCTTATTGGGAAGTATCGAAGAGAGATTCACTTAAAAGCATGTATATCCCAGAAAGAGAATGAGAGATAGATCTTGGAAAATGAGTTTAGAGAATGTAAACAGAATTTTTAAGTTCTATATAAAAGAATATAAAACAACTTTATGGTAAAAAGAAAGATATAGCAACCCGAAGTAATAAAGTAAGTTCGGGTAGAATCCATCATGGTTTATTGGTATGGTATCGGGTGTAACTAAGAGGGATTGATTAGAGAGATAAGAATTTTATCATCACTTATAAAACATTAGGGAAGTATGGGTAGGGTTTATAAATGTACCCAATCACTTGGTATTACAAAAAAAGTCATAGCATAGAGAAAAATCTTGATTAAGAGTAAAAAGGGGGAGGATCCCTTACCTTAAATCCGTTGGTGTTCTCCACTTATTATTAACGACCTGAATAAACAAATTAGTCTTATTAATTAATAATTCTAGAACCTATTATATATTCAATTTATTTATTATAACTCTTTTAGTTCATTCAAAGAATTTTTGATTAGTTACAAGGTTCAATTTCATTGTTCGAGCTCATTTGTTTACTTGGCTTTAAAAGATCGGTTCACTTATATTCAAGTTTGGATTATTTGCAAGATGAAAGTGGTTGTCCAAAATTGTAGTTATATTTTTTATTTTAGTATCTAATAGATTACATGGTTTTAATTTTAATTAGGTTACTTAGAGTGAAATCAAATTATTATATATATAACCATAGTGATAACTGTTTTTGTTAATCAGTGGATTTGATTACAAATAATGTGTTTTGATTTATAACTTAATTCCATTTGTACCAAAGGATTACAGAACCAAAAATAGGATATATTAAATATATAATAATCTGGTTCAACCATAACACAAATGGTTTCATGACCATAATTAAATATAATAATATAAATTGATAAACTATTGTCCTTGAATGTGCTAAATTAGCACATCTCAAACGGTGCTTTCATTTCCTTCAAATAAAAGGATGGGGAAAGGAGAGAAGATAATGAATTATACCACTATAATGAAGACATTCCATTACATGTATGTTACTGGATTTATCACACTATTATTGTTAAGGTAGGTGAGGAAATAGATAAAAAAGAATAGAACTTAAAAGAAAAATGAAATTGGGAAGAGGGATTTACCTCTTGAGACATCCTCCTTTGAGAACCTCTTAAGGGGAGAGGTTTTAGTATTTTGAGGAGGCTGAGAGCTCTTGGACGTGGGGGAAGACCTTGGGGAGAGATTTGGGTAGAATAATGGCAAGGAACAAGGCTCGAGAGGAGTGGAGAGAAGAGGGAGTGAAGGGGGGTTTTATATTGGAGGAGAAGAGGGATTTAATAATATTATAATCATTAATTTATTATTTCTTCCCAAGAAAAGGAATATTCCTTGAATAAGAATGGTAATTTTTTCATGTGATCCCGAACCAAGTAGGATTACATCATCATAACATCATCGATAACTCAATTAATCTATTATTTAGCATTTATTTTTAATTATCGGATTCTACTATTCATTAAAAATTCAAGTATTTCAGAAAAATCCCAAAAATTCACCCTAAACATTTTTAGATGTGTAAAATCCAAAAATGAAGTCCATTTTTTAAAAATAATTTTCAAAATATGATTATTTTAATATTTAATTAAAATAATAATTTATTGTCAAAACCTGTTTTAAAACATTCATTAACTTATTCTAAAATATTGGTATATCATACTTAAAACTTGAATATTATTTTTATACCACCATAGGTGAGGTTAATATTCATTAGGGTTTATCACTATTCCAAATGGTATGTTACCATTCATTATGGTAGGTTACTATTCACCAAAAATTAAGTTTTCATTATTGGGATCCAAATAACTTACTAATTACAACTGTGTGTGCCGGATTTTCAAAATTCCAAACACAGAAGTGACAAAATTATGTTTAAAGGTCACTTAGCACTTAGTAGTTCATTATGTTGTGTTTTCATGTGATTTTATGATATACTTATGAGAATGGAATTTCCATTGAAAAACATTGGATCATTACAATGATTCACCATTGGAACTGAACTGTGGGTTAGTGTCCTAGCACCAGGAATCAATGATATGTCATTTTACCCACTATTGGACATCAACAATGGGTCATTTTACCCACCATTTCACATCAATGGTGGGTAATTATTTACCAATCAGTTGTGTTTCCCTTGTGTTGGAAGAAGCCTCTTCGAGATCCAATAGGATTTGTTCTTTCTTTATTTTTGTTGCTTTATATATATTCCTTTCAATTTAATTTTTTCTAGAAGATAATTTATTATGTTTTTTATTTCTATACTTTAGCACCACATTCAGGTGAAAGAGGACTGGAAGAAACTTATTTTTTCTATTCAATTTGGGATTATTCTATTTAAATTTGTTTTAAATTTGGTTTCTTGTTTATTATCAAATTTTATTTTTTTTTATTTTTTTTATTTTTACCTTATATAATTTCATCCTACTATTTGTAAAAAAAATTAGCGAGCCACCATTGGACTTTTCCAATGATAGGCCATCAGTCACAATTGGACTTCCAACAGTAGAAATAAAATATTGTTTATTTTGAAGCCGTTTATTGCATACTATTATGGAATGAATTTTTTTGTTGGATTATATTGATTTTTTCTTAAAATTATAATGGTATGTCATCCTCTATTAATCCACCATTGAACATTTTTAGTGGTGGGTCTTGAGCCACCACTCTCGGTTTTTAATGGTAGGTAATGAGCCATCATTTGTTAAAATTTTATACTTCTAAAATTTTATTTATTATTTCAATTAATGTTGTTAAAAATAAATATTTTGTTGAAATTATTGTTATTTTATGTTGAAATATAATTTTAGATTGTATAAAAATAATTGTATAATTATTTTTTGGTTATCTATACATGCACATTAAATTTAATGAAATATCTATTTTCTATATTTTCTACTTCATAGACAATCTAAATGATTATATCTATATTTTAATTGCTTTATAATTTTGATTTTTTGTAATTTATTATTTAAAATTTTAATTGTTTTATATTAATATTTAATTAATAAATGTAATTCCCAAATTTATTCCATTTTATTCAAGCATGGATTTAACAAAAAATATAATTTTCATATTATTATATTGTTCTAAATTAACAAGTATCATGTAGATATTGGAGAAAACACACTCCTAGATGATTTTTTAATGATATAGGATAAATATTCAAGGAATAAAAATATTACCAATGCAAATTGTTCGATTGATCTCCACTGATCCCCCTTCGACATTCTTGTTGCTCTTAATTTTCCAAAAAGTTTTTCAACTTCTACACTCCTATTGTGATCACCAAAGGACTCCATATTCGACCTTTATTCCTTCCAAGTGATCATAGATCATAGATCATTTATCTTAAACTTCTATTACATTCTGATCATATAATACACTTCTTGTATATTTTATTCATGAAATTTTGTTTCTATCTATTTGTAATATCTCGTGTCTGGTTGATGATTTTCCCATCAAAAGAAATAATTTATATTCTATTATTATTCAACCACCGAAAAGAAAGTTAGGGTTGTGACTCCCAATCAAAATTCAGGTATAATAGACTAGGTTGGTCTCCTGTATCAAAGACTACATTGTTCCTCTAGGTTGTTCAAAATGTACATTCTGTAACAAGGTTCTTTCACCTTTTAATGTTAGTTTATTAGCGGGTACCAATCTCCTTGACGAGTAGATGACATTAAAGAGTGTACTAGGATCTTTGTGATCTAAGCCACTATAAATATTTTTTTATTTCAATTTTTTTCCAATAAAAAATAACTCAAGAACATTTCACTCACTAAAGATTAAAATTTTATACAAACTCTGATTTTTTTGTCTTTAAAATTTTAAAATGATTATCCCCCTCTAGTCATATTTTCCAACAATAACAATCCAAAAATTGGTATCATAGAATATTTATCTAATATTTTTTTCTTTATGGAGATTATTTTTAACTTTATACTAACCTAGAATGCTTGACTTAATAGAATAAGGAACAAATGAAAATGAAGTTAAGATGGAAGGTTTCAATGCCTATGATGGATGGATACCATAGAAACCCCATTTATTTGATGGGAGTGACTGTGTCTATTGTAAATATATAATGGAAGCCTAAATGAAAGAATTGAGTGTGGATCACAGACCATCATGTAAAATCCATAAGATCTACCTAAAACTAATCTAGAGACACTAGTAGGTAATGACATTGTAAAATATGTTTTAAATTATAGAGTTAAAAATATTTTTTACTGTGCTATATGTAAGAGTGCCCATAACCATGTTTCATATTCTAAGACACCCCATGGAATATAAAGGATATTTTAAGTGGATTATTTTAGTACTGACAAGATGCAGAGAATCAATCATGGAATTCTTCAGGAAAAATACCAAGACTTTAAGATGGGAGAAGAAAGATATGTAAATCAGATATTATATCGGTTCACTAGTATCACCAGTGGAATTAATACTCTTGGAGAAGTATTGGAAAACACTGATTAAGTTTTAAAAGTACTAAGATCTCTTGAAAAAAATATTTCATGCAAATAAGGTGGCCATCGATGAGAGTAATAATTTCAAAAGTATACTTTAGATGAACTAATAGGATCTCTACTGCAGTATGAGTTAGAACTGAAGAATATTGATGATGAGGAGTGTACCAAAAGAAATGGTATTTCATTTAAATAAAATTTTATTGATACCTTTAATGCATATGAATCTATGTTTTATATAAGTGACAAGGATATGGAACACTTTAGTAATAATTTTTTCAATTTCATGAAAAACAAATTTGGAAAGAGGTAGTTCAAGAGGAAGTCTAGAAAGGACTATAAGAAAGGTAATACTACCAACAATAATGATGTTTTATAATTAACCTATTATGAGTGCAGGAAGAAAGTTCACATAAGGACTGATTTTCCTAAAATGAAACATCCAAATAAGGTCAATGATAAAAGAAGAAAGTAAAACCAATCTTTGTTTGGAGGTTGGGACTACACAGACAGTTCTGACTATAGTAGTGATTCTTCAAGTGAAAAGGAGACATGGAATCTTACCCTGATGGGTATTACATGTGAGTTAAATTATTATTTATTTACTCAGTTAATAACTCAAAAAATCTTTGATAACGATGCTTTATCTTGAAATGAAACTGAAATTGTTTATGGATCATGTTCTGATTCTAATTCTGAAAATTACAAAGTTAATAAATTTCACAAAGAAAATTAAGAATTAAAGAATGAAGGATCTATAATAATGGAAAAGTATATTTTTTTGAAAATAAATAATAATAATTTTATTAAATGAAATGAGAAATTGAAAAGGAAATGTAATAATATGGAATTTTTTTCTCAGAATGATAAAGTTGAAGGGGTTATAATTCTGATCTGCTAAAACTAAAAGATTAAAATGAATGGATTAAAAACATTATGGTAGTAAATTATAATATCAAGATAATATATTTAATTTAGATATTTATTATTTAACTAAATTAGAAAATTAAATAAATAAATTAAAAAATTAAGAAACACACCCTCTATATATAATGAAAATATGTTTATTGGAAAATATTCAAATGGAAAATATAGTTTTTAAAAATGAATTTTACAATATTAAAGAGTAATTATCTAATTTTGTAAAAGGTAAATAACAATATGATAATATGATGTATTTAATGAGATTAAAACCTAATAAGATTTATTTTTTAATACAATAGTATAACTTTATGTTAAAATAAAACTTACTTTTTCAAAATCAAAAAAGGAATCATTTTAAGTGTAACCTATTTTAAATGAAGAATGAAATGTCATTTTCAAATGAATATTAAATTATATTTACACAATATTTTGGTCACACTATAACTTTCATTAGTAATGATTTACTTTATAAGTAGTACACTAATGAATTCTTTAGATCAATTTGGGTGCCTATGTTTTATTCTACTAATCTTGTTGGAATCAAGTTTTCATGGACACCAAAACAGTTTGTTTGAATGTTCAATTTTTTAAAATATGACTTAGAAGTATCAGTGACTCATATTAAATTGATAGTGACTGTTCTAAGAACATGATAGGTGATATTTAAATTTTTATCATTTAACTCATCAGATGGTGGACTTGTCACAATTTGAGACAACACTAAAGGCCAGATTAAAGGTATAGGTGAACTTGGTTTTTCATTATTTCAAAAGTATTACATGTGCATGGTTTAAAACATAATATTATAAGTATATAACTGTTATGTGATGATGGAATAAAATTTATATTTAAAAATGATAAGTGTAATATTTTGAAAAATAAATTAGTTTTATTTTTTGAAAATAGAAAAGAAAATTTATATACTATTGATTTTTATGATCTATCCAAAGAAATGGTTATGTGTTAGAATTCTATAGAAGAATATGAAATTATATGGAAAAGAAATCATGGTAATGAAAATTTCATATTTCTACACAAACTACCAAATCATTAATAGGTTCTATAACAGCTTATGTTTTATACAAGTAAGTAATTCATGTGTGAATCTTGTTTAAAAGGTAAATAACATAAAGAAAGATTGAAATATACAAAATATTTTATTACTTTTAGATGATTGTAATTATTATATCTTGACATGTTTGGTTTTATAGAACCTTATAGATTTGGTGTTAAAAGATATGTATTTTTAATTATAGATTATTAAAGTATATTCTTATGGATTTATTTATTATTAAACAAAAATAAAACATTATCGAAATTTTTTGATTTTTTTAAACTTATTCAAAATTTAAAAAAAATAATTCAATAATCACTCTAAGAATCAATAGAAGTGTTGAATTTTTGAATTTAGATTTTGATAAAATTTTTAATCAAGTAGTTATAAACATTATTTCTCAGTCCCTAGGGAACCACAATAGAATGGCGTGGTATAAATATGTAAGAACCCGGAGCTTCGGTTTCAGGTACGGATCTCTTTTACGAGATTTTTAAGGAAAAATGGAGAATCTGGAAATTTTCAGAGTACACGCCATGTACTTTATGAGCACACGCCGTGTAATTCTCATCCACTCTAAGCTGTGTGTTGGCCGAGACCGAGCCACACACATGGTGTGTTTCTGGAGATTTTCAGAGTAAACATCGTGTACCTTATAAGTACACGCCGTGTACTCCTCTACCACTCAAAGCCATGTGATTGGTCGTGTCCAGGCCACACACACGGTGTGTAAGGCTGAGGTGGAGGCCGATTATTTTGGGGTATAGAAATTTGAAGTACACGCCGTGTACTCAAGAAGTACACGCCGTGTAATTTCTTTTTATTTCATTAATCGGACCAGGGTCATGCCTAATGCTCGTAAACACCTTCTTCTCTGCCTAATTCCATCCAGAGCGTCCGAGGAGGCCGATTCTTCTCTGAGCCACCGATCTGTCACCGGTTTTCCGAATCAAACTCCGTCGATTGCAGAAGAATCGCAGCGGTGAGTTCTTGGTTCTTCTTTGGCCTCGTTTCCTAATTCTTCATCTCGCGTGAGTTATATGAGGTTGATAGTTTTAGACGTTTTTGTAGATCTACTCCATTCTAGGCCAATTCACGGGCCGAGGTTCAAGTATATCGATCTCCAAGGATCGACGTAGGTGTTTTGTTTCCCTACGTTGAATTTCCTTGAGTTTTGGTTGCAAAAGTGTTGGATACCCATGTATCGGGTATCCCGGGTTAGGGTTTTGATCCTGTTTATTTATCTACCTTAGATTTCTTGTATACTTGAGGTTATTATATGATTAATAATTTCTTGTTAGCATGTTTGAGGATCACCCCATGAGTGTTTTCCCTTGTTTTGGCTGTTGTTTGTCGTTTGGCATGGTCTGCCTACGAGGCGACCCCTATTGCATTGCTAGTATGCCTGTTGACTTGATTGCATTATTTCTTGCTGTTTATATGCTTGTGGATGCATTTTGTAGCTATTAGGAAAGTAGTTGTTTAACTCACTTAGGGATGCTAACAGTCGATTACGCACGACTGGACTGCTCAGGGCCATGAGAACCTGGAGCGGGATATCAAAGAGGGAATAGACGATTAAGTGCTTCCCTAGAGGGTCTGTTGGTTTTAGTTTCGTATGCAGGGCCTATGGGAATAGGACTTTGTGCTTCCCAAGAGTGTTCTTAGTTTACCCACGCATCGAGACCACATGAGGAATTAGACGTAAGTGCTTCCTCAGATATTTTGTAGCTATTATTGCAAAACCATAGGGGAATTGACATAAGAGCTTCCCAGAGTGTATGTGCCTTGTTTGATTACTAGACTATAGGGGTCTTCTAGTTTAAGCCACTCAGAGAGTCAGTGTGAATTTTTATGGTTGGTTGTGATGAGTCCACCAAGACAAATAACAATCTTGGGTTTTTTACTGCTTGTGTTAGGTAGTCTTTTTAGATGTCTGCTGTGTTACTTGATTATCTTGGAATAAAAAACTTTGCTGGTTTTCCCAGGTTGTGTAATTAAATGAATATGGATGGTAATTGGTAGAAATGTTTACTGCATTGTTTACCTTTACTCTTGCTTATCACTCAATGATAGTAGGGCACAAATCTTGTGTTGGTTGCCTACTGGGATTAGTCTCACACCCTGTTTGGGTCCTGATTTTCAGCCCAAATAGATTATATGGTTGCAGGTTAGGTAGGGATTGTGGCCCTTCCACCTCAAGTACTTGATTTCTGGTCGGATCTAGAGAGAATGGGACCGGTTCATGGCCCGCGATGCTGCTGGAGTTGCTGTTTACGTTTAGTACTTCGGTTTCAGTTGTATTTCAGCATGTTTTTTTGCTTGCTGCTTCCCATAGACACATGTACCATCATTCATCATTGCTATATCAGAACTTGCTTTTACTTTAAGTTCAGTTGTTTCATGCTATTTACTACTTCCACTATTGTGTATGTTTATTCTTCCACTGCATACATTACAAAATGAGGGCATAGTTTCCCCACTGACTCACCAAGGCCCTCGTTGCTAGTCGGCAGCCTCTGCCGTTTGGGGAAATGCGCTTGAGGTCTTGTGACAAACCGGGTAAGGGGCACCAGTGGAAGGGATCCGGATTAGGGTTGTTAAAAAGTTGTATCAGAGGAGTTTTCCTTCTTTCTATTTCCTTACTGTTTTTCGACCATAGACAGGGATAGGAAGAACTGGGTAGTTAGTACTTAACTGTGCTTGGGAGTAATTAACCCGTGTACAGGGAAATGCTATATTACCTCATAATTAAAATTTTCAGTTTTTGCAAGTGTTACAGTTTATTATATTTCACCGTTGGGTGATGCGCATGTTTTGTGTTGTTACAGTTTATATGATTATGGTTCTATTTGGTTGCCACCCGATGAGATGTGGGTGTGCCATCTTATGCATCATATAGGCACCAGGTAGGAAATAACTGGTCATGCATTTTACCATTCCATCTAGGGTGCACTAGAATTTCATGCTGTTTTGATAGATGCCGTGATAAATTATGCATGTCGTTGTGGTAGTTTTTGTGATAGAAATACTTGTTGAGATGATAGAGTATTACTTCATTTACAGCATGTTTAGCATGGGCGTCAAGCTCTGGTCTTGGAGGTGTTATGGGCCCTCGAGGATTGGAATTTGGCGGATCATTATTGTTATGCTATTTACTTGTTGTATGCTTTGTGATGATGCCAAAATTTGATTCACGAGGAGTATAGGCCCCCACGGATCGGAATTTGGCACATAGCTGGTTGTTTTTCAGTGTTTCTGGCGTTCGGAGTAGTTTCAAAGCTACTACCTGGAAAAACCCAGAATACATGGCGTGTACTTCCTTCATACATGCCGTGTAGTTTTTAAACCGTGTTACTATCTGTGTAAACAAAAACACAGGGTGTCGGAAAAAATTTAGGGACACGTCGTGTACCTCATGTACACGCCGTGTGGTAGTCAACCGTGTACCCGGCCATGTCGCCAAAAACACGGGTCGGGGAAGCTCGTGTAGTGCATGCCGTGTGTTATAAATACACGACGTGTAGGTTTCTTCTGGGTACCCGGCCATGTCACGAACAACACGGGTCAGTGTTATCCATCCTTATACACGCCATGTTTGTTCAGAACATGCCGTATAGGGGATCAACCATGTAGCCGGCTGTGTAACCTGCTACACGGGTCACTGAGCCTGTCTAGTACATGCCGTGTTTTAGAAGAACACGCCATGTAGTTTTCTTCTAGGTACCCGGCCATGTCACGAACAACACGGGTCGGTGTTATCTTCTCCGATACATGCCGTTTTTGTTCGGAACGCACCGTGTAAGTGGTTAGCCGTGTGGCCGGCCATGTAACCTATTACACGGGCCGTTGAAGTCTGGCTTGTACACATCGTGTCCTCAGGGAACACACCGTGTAGTCTAGTTTTTAGAGGACCGTGTAGGTTAGCTGTGCAAGGAGACTCAGGCAGGGGGGTGGAGTCTAGGTACATGCCGTGTATTTGGACAACACGCCATGTAGTCTAGAAGTTACATGACTGACGTTGGCAGAATTACACACCCATGTAAATGGATTAAACAAACACGTTGTGTAGTTTAAATACACGCCGTGTAGTTCAGTTTTTCAAGTTTAGGTGTTTTTCTCTCCTGTTCCCGTTTTGTACTCTTGCGTTCTCTGTTCTTGTTGATCTTAAATATGGAGTGTTCTTTTGAAATTTTAGGGTTATGGCACCAAGTCGTCCTCCCGTTGCACGCAAGGAACCAGGAAGTGGCAGTACGCCTGATACGGCAGAACAGGGACTACCTGTAGTTCCACCGATTGTTCTGGATATGGAACCTGCAGTGATTCCGGACACTAGTGCGGACGCTCAGTTCATAGAGGGTTTCATGAGGTTCATGCATACCTTCTAGGGAGCTCATCATCCTTCCCCGTCTATGGCAAATCTGATGTGAGTCTTCCAGCAGTAGCATCCTCCCACTTTAATGGGGGATGGAGGACCTCAGGTTGCAGAGTCATGGCTTGAAACCATGCTTTCCATCTTCGAGAATCTGGCGACACCCCCAGACAGACGGGTGAAGCTTGCAACTTACATGCTGCGAGATTCTACCAAGAGATGGTGGGATGTAGTCTCACAGGCAGGACACCAGCGGAGTATGGCTTGGGATGAATTCCAGCATACGTTCTATGAATACTTCTATCCAGTGACACTGAGGTCCGACAAGGACAGAGAGTTCATGAACCTGCAGCAGGGTACTCTTTCGGTTATGGATTATTCCTCCCACTTCACTGATTTACAGTGTTTTTCTCCCATTCTGGGAAATGACGCACTGTTTTTGGCAAGGAAGTATGAGGAAGGCCTCAAACCAGAGATCAGATCATAGGTGAACGTTTTCCAGTTGAATTCTATTACTCTGATAATCAACCAGGCGCTGATCACCGAAATAAATCTGAGGTAGAATGGAGCTGTTGACCAGGGCGGTTCAGCATCCAAGGCTGAGTCATTTCATACTGACAGCAGGAAGTTCCACCGAGAGTCTACTCGAGGTGACACGATGAAGTGAGGTATATCTTCTGGTAGACGAGATCTTCCTTCTAGAAACTAGGTGGTGTTCTATCAGTGAAAAAAGAGCGGGCATAAGAAGCCTCAGTGCCCGAGAGATCAAGTGGAGTGCCGAGCTTGCAGCAAGATGGGTCATTTGCAGCGTTTTCGCATGGTTCTTCTTCCAGCGGCCAGGGAAGGAGGATCTGTTTCTACCCCTTATTTAGGAGCAGGATTACCAGTCCCACAGCAGACTGGGGGCTAGAGTTCTTCAGGTCATTTAGGCCAGGGTAGAGGTTGCGGACGCGGTGGTCAGGCTCAAGGGGGATCAGGTTAGGGATATCAGGCTGCTATACAGGGCCTCGGTACTGGCCAGACATTTTTAGTAGAGCAGATTCATCGGGAGCAGGATCCTGGACCTTCCACAGTTCGAGGTACAATCCTAGTAGCCTCAGTTTTGTCTTCTGCACTTTTTGATACTGGATCTTCTCATAGCTTTATTTTTGTGCACACTGTGGAGAGCCTTAGACTCATGGTCTTTACTTCTGAGGATACTTTGGCATTAGACACTCCTTTGGGACATAGAACTATTAATTTGCGTCAGTGAAGGGAGTTCCCCCTTGAGTTTGGTGGGTGTCAATTTGTGTGGGGTCTTTATGTCCTAGAGATGACAGGTTATGATGTCATTCTTGGAATGGACTGGCTAGTTCCTTTTCATGCCTTTGTCGACTGTTATCGCCACAGGGTGAGTTTCACGTCACCAGAGGGAAGGTCTTTTCTTCACAAGGGTGAATGGGATGTCTAGGCAAGCAGAGCTGGACCAGAGCATCATGGGTTGGGCAGGGTTATGGCCTAGATTTTCTGTTTATACCTAGATGATCAGGGGACCTATCAGATGGATTTTCCTCCAGTGGTTGTTCATTTTCCTAATGTCTTTTCAGAATACTTCTCAGGTTTTCCTTCAGAGCGTGAGGTAGACTTCTCGATTGAGATTGTTCCAGGAGCCACACCGGTATCCATACCTCCTTATAGAATGGCTACGCCTGAGTTGCAAGAGCTCAAGAAGCAGTTGGAGGAGTTGCAGGCTAAGGGTTTCATCCGACCCAGTACTTCCCCTTGGGGTTCACCTGTGTTGTTTGCGAAGAAGGTGGATGGTACCTTACGACTTTGTGTGGATTATTGGAAGTTGAACTAGTTGACGATCAAGAACTGATATCCTTTGCCGAGGATTGATGATCTCTTCGATCAGCTTCGGGGAGCACGGGTATTCTCGAAGATCAACTTGAGATCCGACTATCATCAGCTGCGCGTTAGGCCTTCAGATATACCCCTAATAGCCTTTAGGAGAAGGTATGGCCTCTACGAGTATACAGTTATGCCGTTCTCCCTTACGAACGTGCCAGCAATTTTCATGGCACTGATTAACTGAGTGTTCCATCCTTACTTGGATTCCTTCTCCGTGGTCTTCGTGGATGATATCTTGATGTACTCTCACACTCGACACGACCATGCAACCCATCTTGATATCGTTTTGAGTACACTGAGGGAGCATCAGCTTTATGCTAAACTCTCAAAGTGCCACTTTTGGATAGATGAGATTCACTTCCTGGGTCATGTTATCTCAGAGACAGGAGTATCAGTAGACCCAGAGAAGGTGAGAGTAGTAGTCACCTGGGAAGAGCCGAAGAACTTCTTCGAGTTATGTAGTTTCTTGGGGCTTGATGGCTACTAAATGTAGTTTATACAGGACTTCTCATGCCTAGAAGCACCGTTGACAAGCTTGACTAAGAAGGGGGTGAAGTTTGTTTGGTCAGAATCCTGTGACTCAGCCTTCCAGGAGCTGAAGGGGATATTGACTTCAGCACCGATTCTAGTTTTGTCAGATTCATGCAATAGTTATACAGTTTTATGTGATGCATCTGGCATAGTATTGGAGCAGTGCTTATGCAGGAAGATCTTGTTGTTGCGTACAGATCTCGACAGTTGAGGTCACATGAGAAGAACTACCCTACGCATGAATTGGAGTTGGCTGTTGTTGTTCATGCTTTTGTGTTGTTGGAGGCACTATCTCATGGGAGAGAATTTCGTGGTATATACTAACCACAAGATCCTCAAGTATATCTTCACATAGCATGAATTGAATCTGAGATAGCAGAGGTGGGTCGAGTACCTATAGTCTTTCGACTTTGATCTTGCTTATACGCCTGGGAAGGGAAATGCTATGGCGGATGCACTGAGCAGGAGGAATCAGTTACAGGCAGTTCAGGAAGCCAACAATGAGTGGAAGCTCATGGCTCTATTCTCTGATATGCATCTGGAGGTACACGACAGATAGGGTCAGACGGTTCTTTCTTCCGTAGCTGTTACCTCTACCCTTTTTGATCGAGTTCGAATGAGGCAGCTATCAGACCCTGAAGGCCTAGTCCTACGGGAGGGTGTGTCAGATGGAGACCCTACTCCGGGGTGGACAGTGGGCGATGATGAGGTGCTACGTTTTCAAGGTCGTGTATGGGTTTCAGCAGACATACGTGAGGATATGATGCATGAGTCTCATGCCTCAGCTTGGGAAGTTCATCCTGGTGTCACCAAAATGTACCGAGACTTGCACCGCCAGTATTGGTGGCCAGGTATGAAGAAGGATGTGGCTGGTTTTTTTATGCAGTGTTCCACCTGTCAGCAGGTGAAGGCAGAGCATCAGTGACTAGCATGACTTTTGCAGCAGTTACCCATTCCTGAGTTGAAATCGAATGATGTCGCGATGGACTTCGTGACAGGTTTACAAAGATCGCCTTGAAGAAATGATGCGGTTTGGGTTATAGTGGACAGGCTCATGAAGGTTGCACACTTCTTGCCAATCAAGGAGACCTTCAGTGTTGATGAGCTGGGACGGTTGTACATCTGGGAGATTGTACATATGCATGGAGTTCCACACTCCATTGTTTCAGACAGGGATGCGCGTTTTACTTCACACTTTAGGCCGGGGCTACAGAGGGAATTGGGTACACAGATACTTTTGAGTACATCATACCATCCCCAGACTGATGGTCAGTCCGAGCGTACAATCCAGGTGCTTGAGGATATGCTCCGAGCTTGCATTCTAGATTTTGTCGGTTCTTGGGAGAAGCATATTCCTCTGGTGGAGTTCACCTACAACAATAGTTTCCAGGTGACTATTCAGATGGCACCTTAAGAGGCTTTGTACGGTAGGCCTTGCCGATCACCTTTATGCTAGCTAGTGGCAGGAGAGGCGGGTTTACTGGGACCTCATCTTGTTCAGGAGACTTCATAGCAGATATAGATGATTCGGAAGAGGATGGCTATAGCGTAGTCTTGACAGAAGTCTTATGTTGATCAGCAGAGACGACCTCTGGAGTTCGAGGTCGGGGATCGGGTTTTCCTGCGTGTCGCACCGAGGTTGGGACACAAGAGGATTCAGAGATAGGGTAAGCTTTCACCGAGATATGTCGAGGCATTTGAGGTTCTGGAGAGAGTCGGGCTGGTTGCTTACAGGTTGCAGTTACCTCAGAGATACCAGGCTATGCACGATGTCTTTCATGTTTCTTAGCTTCAACGGTATTTCTCAAACCCGTCTCATGTTTTTCAACCCGAGGAGGTTGAGTTGGAACAGGATGCATCCTTCGAGGAGTATCCTATCAGGATTGTTGATCGTAGTAAAAAAGTGCCTCGTGGCTGGTCTGTTCCTCTGGTACGGGTACTATGGCAGCACGGCCGTATACAGGACGAGACTTGGGAGAGGGAGGCTGATATGCGATCACAATGGTCAGAGTTGTTCGAGGGTTCTTATTCTACGCCTTGCTAGGGAAATTCGGGGACGAATTTCTTTAAGGGTGGAAGTTTGTAAGAACCTGGAGCTTCTATTTCACGTACGGATCTCTTTTACGAGATTTTTAAAGAAAAATGGAGAATCTGAAAATTTTAAGAGTACATGCCGTGTACTTTATGAGCACACACCGTGTACTTATCAGCCACTCTAAGCCGTGTGTTGGCCGAGACCGGGCCACACACACGGTGTGTATCTGGATATTTTCAGAGTACACATCGTGTACCTTATGAGTACACATCATGTACTCCTCTGCCACTCGAATCCGTGTGATAGGCCATGTTCGGGCCACACACACGGTGTGTAAGGCTGAGGTGGAGGCCGGTTATTTTGGGGTACAGAAATTTGAAGTACACGTCGTGTACTCAAGAAGTACAGGCCGTGTACTTTCTTTTTATTTCATTAATCGGACCGGGGTCATGCCTAATGCTCATAAACACCTTCTTCTCTGCCTAATTCCGTCCAGAGCATCCAAGGATGCCAATTCTTCTCCGAGCCACCGATCTGTCACCGGTTGTCCGAATCAAACTTCGTCGATTGTAGAAGAATCGTAGCGGTGAGTTCTTGGTTCTTCTTTAGCCTCGTTTTCTGATTCTTCCTCTCACGTGAGTTATCTGAGGTTGAGAGTTTTAGTCATTTTTGAATATCTACTCCGTTCTAGGCCGATTCTCGGGCCGAGGTTCAAGTATATCGATCTACAAGGATCGAGGTAGGTGGTTTGTTGCCCTACATTGAAGTTCCTTGAGTTTGGGTTTCAAAAGTGTTGGATACCCATGTATCGGGTATCCCGGGTTAGGGTTTTGATCCTGTTTATTTATCTGTCGTAGATTTCTTGTATGCTTGAGGTTATTAGATTATTAATAATTTCTTGTTATCATGTTTGAGGATCACCCCATGGGTGTTTTTCCTTGTTTTGGATGTTGTTTTCCGTTTGGCATGGTCTTCCTACAAGGCAACCCCTATTGCATTGCTAGTATGCCTGTTGACTTGATTGCATGTATTGCCTGCTATTTATATGATTGTGGATGCATTTTGTAGCTATTAGCCAAGTAGTTGTTTAACTCACTTAGGGCTGATAACAGTTGATTACGCATGACTAGACTGCTCAGGGCCGTGAGAACCTTGTGCGGGAGATCAAAGAGGGAATAGATGATTAAGTTCTTCCCTAGAGGGTCTGTTGGTTTTAGTTTCATACGCAGGACCTATGGGAATAGGACTTTGTGCTTCCTAAGAGTGTTCTTAGTTTACCCACGCATCGATACCAGAGGAGGAATTAGATGTAAGTTCTTCTTCAGAGAGTCTGTAGCTATTATTACAAGACCATAGGGAAATTGACGTAAGAGCTTCCCAGAGTGTCTATGCCTTGTTTGATTATGAGACTCTAGGGGTCTAGTAGTTTTAGCCACCCAGAGAGTCAGTGTGAATTTTGATGGTTGGTTGTGATGAGTCCACAAAGCCAAAGAACAAGCTGGGGTTTTGTACTTCTTGTGTTAGGTAGTCTTTTTAGATTTCGGTGGTGTTACTTGCTTATCTTGGAATAAGAAACTTTTCTGGTTTTCACTGGTTGTGTAATTAAATGAATGTGGATGGTAATTGGTAGAATTGTTTACTGCATTGTTTACCTTTACTCTTGCTTATCACTCAATGACAGTAGGGCACAAATATTGTGGTGGTTGCCTACTGGGATTAGTCTCACACCCTATTTGGGTCATGATTTTCGTCCCAAACAGATTATATGGTTGCAGGTTAGGTATGGATTGTGGCCCTTCCACCTCAGGTACTTGATTGCTGGTCAGAGCTGGAGAGCATGGGACCCTGTCTTAGCCCGCGATGCTGCTGGAGTTGTTGTTTACTTTTAGTACTTTGGTTTTAGTTGTATTTCAGCATGTATTTTTGCTTACTGCTTCCCATAGACACATGTACCATCATGCATCATTGTTATATCAAACCTTGCTTTTACTTTAAGTTCAGTTGTTGCATGATATTTACTGTTTCCGCTATTGTGTATGTTTATTCTTCCGCTGCATACTTTAGAAAATGAGGGCATAGTTTCCCCACTAACTCACCAAGGCCCTCGCTGCTATTCGGCAACCTCTGGTGTTTGGGGAAACACACTTGAGGTCTTGTGACAAACCGGGTACAGGGAGCCAGTGGAAGGGCTTCAGATTCGGGTCGTTACAAAATAAATAACAGATCACGTTAAGGAATAGCTAGGTCATTGTTAATGGAATTTAGTGTACCTAAATATTTTATGGGAGAAGCTATAAATACACATTTTCATGTTTTAAATGGAGTCTCAATTATACCATTACTAAATAATACCCCTTATGAACTTTTAAAATGTTTTAAACCAAAAGTTAGTTTATTAAGGTTCTTTGGCTGAAAAGTGTTTATCATAAATAAAAAAAATAATTTAAAAATTTTTACTTTAAATAAGATAAAGGGATATTTTTAGGATATTCAAATTCTAGTAAATTATATAGAGTTTTAAATAATAAAACTTTAGTAGATGAATAATATGATTATGTTAAGTTTAATGAAAACAAAACTATTAAGTAGGATTCTGAATATTTTAAAGAAAATAACAAGTTTAGAGAATTTATCTTTAGTGAAGATAATTACCAAGATAATGATAATTCATCATTTGAGGGGGAGAGTATTTCTTCTCAAACTAATCCAATGGAATGGAAAAATCTAAAAGATCACCCAATTAAAAAATTAATTGGAAATATAGAATCGGGAATTCAAACTAAAAAATATGATATTCTTTATTATACCAATTCTTCTTGTGTTTCTGATATTGTTCCTTTAAATGTTGAAAATTATTTAATTGATTCAAATTGCATTGATGGAATTCATGATGAGTTAAATAAATTTTAAAGGAATAAAGTGTTTGTTTTAACTTCTTTTCCAAAAGACAATCCTATTATAGGAACTAAATGGATTTTTCATAATAAATTAGATAAAGCTGGGAACATAGTTAAAAATAATGCAAGATTAGTAGCTCAAGGTTGTTCCTTGTAATAGGGAATTGAATTTAGAGATTATTTTGATCCTTTTTCTAGGATGGAATCAATTAAAATCCCATTAGACTATTCGAGTTTTTAAAACATCAAATTACATCCAATGAAAATAAAAAGTTCATTTTTAAATGGAATTATTTCAGAGGAAGTCTATGTTTGACAACCCCCTAGATTTTAAAATGAAAATTTTACAAATAACATTTATAAACATAATAAAGATTTATATGGTATTAAGAATGATCCAATATCTTGGTATGAAATTCTTACACATATTTTAATTACAATTATTTTTTAAAAGGTGAGGTCAATCCAACCATGTTTTTAAAAAGAGTTTTAGATGATATAATGATTATTCAGATATATATTGATGATATAATATTTGGCTCAGAAAATGATTATCTATGTAATGATTTTATTATTATTATGGAAAGTGAATTTGAAATTACCTTAATTGGAGAACAAAAAAATTCCTTGGTTTACAAATTAATCAAATAAAATAAGGTATTTTTTAAATCAATCTAAGTATGATAAATAACTTATAAAAAGGATTGGAATTTATTCGAGTAAAAGTTTGAAAACAACTATGTGCCCTAATTTTAAGTTGTACATAGATAAATATGGTAATTTAATTGATATTAAAAAATATAGAGGATTAATAGGTAGCCTTTTATATCTCACTACTTCTAGACCAGACATCATGTTCTTAGTTTTCTTGTGTGCTGGGTTTCAGTCAAACCCCAAAATAAGGCACCTTATAGATGTTAAAAGAGTAATTATATATTTCAAGGGTGTTTTTGGAATTATATTGTTATATTCTAATGAGAACTATTTTTATTTACTATCTTACTCTTATTCTAACTTTTTAGGTTGCAATATTGACCTGAACATTACTAAATATATGTGTCACTTTTTAAGAAAAATCTTAATTTCATAGATCTCTAACAAAAAAATATTAGTATCACTATCAATATTTGAGGAAAAATATATTCATGCTGCTATTTTTTATTCATAGATTATTTTTATAAAAAAACTATATAATTTCAATATCAGTTTTCATAAAATTACTATTTACTGTCATAACTCAAATGCCATTTCAATTTCAAAAAAACCTCTTAAACAGTATAAAACTAAAAACATGTAATATTTCACTCTCTAAAGGATCATGTAAATAAAGATGATATGTTCATGGAGGTTTTCCCACTAAGAAACATATAGCTGACATTTTACAAAACCCTTGGATTTAGTTAAATTTTAAAAGAAGAAATTTTAATTAGTTATGTTAGAAGCTGAAAATATTTCTTATTATAATCATTTCCCTTAAATATTTTTTTTATATCTTCTAAAATTGAATGATATATTTTCTACTATTATTTAATAATAATTAGATCACTTTTTTTAAAATGATTTATTAAACTATTACAATATCTTAATTCTACTTTATTTGAATTCTTTATCTATTTATTTATTCTAATGATAATAAAATACTTTGTTACTTTTATTATTTTACTTTTTATTAAAATGTTGTCTCTTTTACATATTAATATTATTTTTCATAAATTTCAAATATGAGGATATATTTTATAGAAAAATAAATAAATGTTTTGTTTTATAATTAACAATAGGGATAGTTTTTAGTATTTGAAAATTATTGATTACTTTCTCTATATTATATGTTTTTGATAAATTACTCTATCAATAATTTTATTAAATTGTCATACCTATTAAAATTCATGTGCTTTTACCTAAGTAACCTTTTGATTATAGTTCTAAAGCTAGTTATGTATTTTTTATTTTTATTGTTTTAATGATACTAATGTTTTAATTTTTTTTTCAATACATAAGTTTATTTTTGTTTAGTAAAAAAAAGTAGTGACATCCTTGGTGAGGAACCCTTGGATGTCCCTATGTTGAGTCAATAAGGTTTCCTTATGAATTTTCCATTCATTTATGTTTTGAAAATCACCAACACTCTTTCTCAAGGAAAATTTTATTTCCCTGAAGATTTTTTTTAATAAGGAAATTTTTCTTCCCCAAAGAAAAATTTATTCTTACCTATTTTTCATTGTTCATATTTTAGTTTCTCTAAATAAAACTCTGTTTATTTCTAAAGTGTAAAATTTAGTTTCATATCTAAGACCTCATAATTATATAAGTACTTAGATATGGAGGAATCTATTTTTAGGTTCTGAATTCAGACTTCGAATTCTCTGAAATTCAGAATTTGAATTCTATAAAATTCAGAATCTGAATTCTCTAAAATTCAGACTCTGAATTCTCTAAAATTCAGACTCTGAATTCTCTAAAATTCAGACTCCAAATTCTCTGAAATTCAGACTCTGAATTCTATGAAATTCAGACTCCCAATTCTCTAAAATTCAGATTCCGGATTATCTGAAATTCAGACTATGAATTCTTTGAAATTACAATTCTTAATACTTAGAATTTGGACTCTGAATTTCTCAGAATTTAGGTTCTGAATTCCATAGAATTCAGACTCTAAATTCCTTATAATTCAGACTCCTAATTCCATATAATTGAAGTTCTGAATTCATTATAATTGAAAATCCTAATTCCATAGAATTCATGTTCTGATTTCCTTATAATTCAGACTCCTAATTCCTTATAATTCAGGTTCGGAATTCCTTATAATCCAGGTTCTGTATTTCGTAGAATCTTGACTCTGGATTTCTCAGAATTCAAACTCCAAAGTCTATAGAATTTTGATTCTGAATTCCATGGAAAATAGAATCCGAATATCCATATAATATAGACTACAAATGTTTTCCTCCTAGACTTCGAACTTTTTTTCCTTAGACTCCAAAAATAGATTTGATAGAGCAACCATATTTTACTTACCTTTTTTATATTTATGAAATGACATCATGAATTATAATTTTAACCAACCGTTGTTTGAGTGAAACATGTATAGGTCCCTCTGAAATTCAAGGAAAATATGACCATTAGAGGAGGGATCCGACCATTGGAGAAATGCCTATAAATATGAGCTCATTTGAACAAGCTCAACAATGTTCTGAAACTCTAGAGATTATATACTTCTAAATTTATTTCTAGAGAGCGATAATATCATGCTTTGTGTGTCATAAACATCTTGTTCATCTTGCTTCATGTGACTCTAATTGTTGTTGTGTACAATAGAGGGCTTCCAGGGATAGGAAGACATAGGTGCCTACTACCTTAAAGTTCAAGGGCTTCCTTGATAAGGAAGACAGAGGTGCCGACTACCTTGTAGTTTGAGGGATTGAATGTATAACAAGACAGACTCTGATATTCCTATCGAGGGCTTACCCTGGTGTGGGTAAGACAGACTTTCTTGAAAGTATAAATCAAGGAACTTTTATCTAAGGTTATTGGATACCCTACTCTTTGGGTTAAAAGATTTCATACTTGTTACTTGTATTGTTTCAAGTTTGTTTTCTGTTGTATTTTGATTATTACAGAAAGTATATCTATCTTATACTTTTTTATACTTGTATACTCTGATTTGTAAGATTCTATACACTTTAAGGTAGAATATTTTCCCTTATAAACTTCTCTTAAGTTTCATTTTCGAAACCATATTTTTGGAATCTAGAAAGTCTGTAGAACTAATAAGTATTGTGAATTTACCTTGTTTAACATTGTTAAACAATAGAATGTTTTATACCATCTTCAAAGGTTTCAAAAGAATTTTTAAAGTATACAATTGACCCCCCTCTTGTATTTTGAGCATCCACAATCTTATTTAGATCATACAATTGGTATCAAAGGAGGTATCTGAAATACTTATATTCACATATAAGTTTTCTTGATCAAGTTTTAATTGTTATATATTTTCCTTTCTTAGGATTTTTATCCTTGTTTGCAAACTTTTATTATTAAAAAAGTTTGTGTGGAAAGATATTTTCTTTTAGATAGAAGGAATGAATGTTGGTTTGATTGACAATCTTAATCCTACTAACCACCTATATTTGATGGGAATGATTATGAATACTGGAGAGATAATATGAATACTTTTATCATTAAAACTAGAGTGGAAAACTTTTTAATTCTTACTGGAGATTACAAGATTCCAAATAAAGAAGTCTGAACTTTTACTAATCAAGAAAAGTCATAATATCAACTAAACTATAAGGTATACAATACTATGTTGTGTTCTATGACCAAAAATATATATAGTCAGATTTCTTCTTGTAAAGATGCGAATTATATTTGGAAGAAATTGAAGGTTACTCATTTTGGAACTTCTAAAGTTATCGAAACTAGAAAAGATATCCTTAGAGAAGAATATCATGGTTTATTTTTTCCTTATGGAGAACCCATATGTAAGGTACAACAAAGATTCATGACTATTGTTAATAGTTAACAATCCATGGGTGAAAAAGGTTAAGATGCTGAGGCACTTGTGGATAAGATTATAGGTATCATTCCTAATGAGTGGGAGTCAAAGAGAACGGCTATTGATGAGAATAAGAAAGTTACCCAGATTTCTCTTGATGATCACTACTACTAATACGGCCTTTATCAGCGCTAAAAATGGCCTTTATCAGTGCTAGAAAAAGTGCTGATAAAGCCAGCGAAGATAAAAGGGGGGTCCCCTTTATTAGCGCTCCGAAAAGTGCTGATAAAAATCCCTTTTATCAGTACTAAAAAAGCACTGATAAAAGGGGTCTTTTATCAGCGCTAAACAAAGTGCTGATAAAAGTACCCCTTTATCAGAGCTTTTTTTAGCGCTGATAAAGGGGTCCTATATCAGCACTTCCTTTATCAGCGCTTTCGTTTTAGCACTGACAAAGGACCCTTTTATCAGCGCCTTTAAAAAAGCGCTGATAAAAGTTAAAAAAATTTAAAAAAGATTAAAAAAAAATTAAAAAAAACTAAAAAATACTGCCAATCGGGGGGGCTTTAATAGCGCTTGATCCCCCCCCCCCCCTTTACATTGCTTTTGTTCCCCTATACAGTAGCCCACACATCCCCTTCACCCTTTAACAGCACTTACTGCTATATTCTCCCATGCGCGCGCGCCCCTGCCTCCACCAGGATTTGAACTCGAGACCTCCCCCCTGCATGCCTAAGCTTTTACCACTACTCTATTTTGATTTGTCTTCCAATTCATGATATATATATATATATAGTTATATTTATTCTTATAGTAATATATATTTATATTAATATATATATAATTATAGTATAACATATATATATATTTATTTATTTATATTAATATATATATAGTTATATTAATATATATATATAGTTATATATATATATATATTTAGTTATATTTATTCGTATAGTAATATATATTTATATTAATATATATATAGTTATATTAACATATATATAGATATATTAACATATATATAGTTATATTAACATATATATAGTTATATTAATATATATATAGTTATATTAATATATATATAGTTATATCAATATATATATAGTGATATTAATATATATATTTATAGTGATATTAATATATATATTTATAGTAATACTAATATATATATGTAGTTATATTAATAT